>OY751105.1:14670932-15277432 GCA_963564075.1 Eupithecia subfuscata
TTCTCTAACATAGACCGATGACTGAGTAAGCTTTCACAATACGGCCTTATAGTGGCATCGGGCACCAGCAGCTTTTCTGCAACATCTTTGTGTGTAGCTGTAAAGTAGAGAGTACTCGTACAATGAATGAAGATAACGGGGAATGGTCCAGTTCAGACGACGAACGCATATCAACGGGTTTTTTTTTCTTGGCCTCTGAAATACATTTCAGTGTGGTACAAACGAACATTACCTGGACGAAGGGCAGTTACCCGAAATATTCAAGTATACAAATTTTACTGAAAGGAAACATTCCTTTATATTATTTAAACTGCTGGACTACTTGAGAAGGCAACAACAGCCTGTAGTGGTTCACTACTGGACGCAGGCCTCCCCCTGATAAGCGCCTTATTAGTTTTTATCACATGGAGGGTTATGTTCATAATCCCCATGCTGGGAATGCGGGTTGGGGATCGCAGTTCGGTGGTAGAATTGTTCTGCAGGGGCGCTGCTGCCCGCCCCCGGTGGATATCCCTTAGTCGCCTCTTACGACACCCGCGGGAAGAGTTGGGTGGTGCAAATTCTACGCCGGCACCACACAGCGAACTACACTGAGTCATCCATTCTTTACGGGAGTGACATGGTCATGTTGACAAAACTCCTTTAAAATAAATAAAGAAAAAAAGAGTCATCCATACTGCAATGCTTGAAAACGAATGTTTTCAATCAGTGCGTCTTACCCGTCATGACCTACGGAGCTGAGACGTGGACACTCACCTTAGGGCTGATCCACCAGTTCAAAGTCGCTCAACGAGCTATGAAAAGAGTAATGCTCGGAGCTGTTCTAAGGGATAGGACTCGTAACGAATACATCCGTCAGAGAATCAAAGTTATCGACATAGCTCTAAGAATAAGCATGCTAAAGTGGTAGCGTGCCGGCCATGTCTCGCAAAAACCAACAACCGTGTTCTTGAGAGGAGACCGGGACTCGGCAAACGTAGTGTAGGACGCCCTCCACCCAGGTGGAGACGGCCTGCCAAAGACTGCAGTCAGATGTTGGACGCGGCAAACTGAAGACACGGTGCTATGGCGCTCATTAAGGGAAGGCCTATGTCCAGCAGTAGACTAACGATGTTGATGAACCAGCAAAGACGTTTTGGACAGGTGGCTTATATAAGTCACTAGCCACCGAGTAAGCAAAATCAAGAGCGTAAAAGTAACTAAATTGCACGTTTAATTGTCTATCCTAACACAGACGTACGAAAGTTTGGCTTTAATAAATCAACAAAACACTTTAGCTATCATTCAAAACCAAACTTTGTAGTCAAAATTTTGGGGCGAAAACTAACTTAACATGTTAAATGATTTCTTGCTTTAAAATTAAGAAGTACAATTATCGCAAATAGCGATCTAGAAGACACTAAGTCGACTTGATTAGTTTTCGCTTTCAAGTTGTGTATCAAACCTGCTACCACATAACTAATCAAGTATATTTAGTTATTTCTCGACTAGACTGGGTCCTAGCAACAAGTTATTATTTTAGAAAAGAAAGTAACCAACCCGACTTAGGTTTATATTTTGCAATTCTTTCAAGTAGTAAAAAAGTATCTAAGCCTACTTAGTTGGTTTTCGACTAAAATGCTGTAAGCCAAATGTGGAGTTAGTGAATTTTTTGCACAACCTAAAATGAAAACCGTGATAGCTAGGGATACGGTTGTCAGACTGAAAAATGCAGAAAAAATCGGGGATTTTGATGGCACATCTAACTCGATTTGGGCCAAATAGCGAGTTAGTGACTTTTCGCTCTACGGCGACGATATTTTCTTGCTTTTTAATTCGTATTTGTTGCGTACTACTAACAAAAACTAAAACTAGCCGAAAAGTAGTGCCGCAAATCATTTTGTATGAAGCTATTTAAAAGCTTCGATTATATGGGAAGCTGCTTAGCTTGGGACTAGATGATGGTATGTGAATTGTCCAGCACAACTTATTTATTGTTTTTGGTACATACTTTTGGAAAATTGGTAATACTTAGGTACTTACATATGATAATACGGCTAAAGCAGGTTCAACGTTTTTGTTATTATAGTGCGTAAGCCTCGCACTCTGGATAATTTCTAATTTCTAAGAAATCAAATAATATCGCAAAAATGTTCGACTTCGACGGGACTTGAACCCGCGTCCTCCCCTAAAATTTTTGCGATATTATTTGATTTCTTAGAAATTAAAGCAGGTTCGTTGTGGGTAGCATAACGGGAGGGCTTCGGGAGGCCTCTACCTACCCAGCAGTGGGTAAAATTCGGCTGCGGTAAAGTATGGGCAAAATAAAAACAATGATGTTGAACTGAAACTGTAACAAAATTTGATAAAACCCACGCGGCCACGCAATCAGAATTTAGGTACTTGGGTATAATTAGGTATAATAAATAAATGATGCTGGACAATCCACACAGCGTCATCTAGCCCCAAGCTAAGCAGAGCTGGTGTTATGGGTGCTAGATGACTGATATACAGATAGATATTTTTATTATACATAGAAAATACCCAGAACACCCGGAACAAATACTTGTAGATCGTTCAAATACTTGATCCACGGCGGGAATCGAACCCGCAACCTCTTGCGTCGCAGGCGGACCTTCGCCCGCCGCGTCACATTGGTCGTCGATACGTAAGTGTACCTAATTACTCTAATTGGGTATAATTATTTCAATAGTCCATCATTTAAAATATGACACAGGTTAGGTTACAGAGGTTTAATTAACTGATTACGGGTATTTGTTGCATATATTTAACCTTTGATTTTCAGGACGTTTCCGCAGTCAATGCTGTCTTGTTTTTGAGATTTTAGGTAGGTACCTGCTATGTTATTAGGTACTAACATAGCATACCTTAGGTAAGACCCTGCCTATCTATAAAATACATAAATAAATAAACAATGCTGGACAATTCACACAGCATTATCTAGCCCCAAGCTAAGCAGAGCTTGTGACATATCTACCCACAAACTTGTAAAAGAAGCTCGAGGCGGAAATCGAACCTGCAACCTACTTACTAAGTACGTCTGTAGCTCGTCGCCCTTCTGAAAAATCCTTTTATTTGTTTGAAGTTGAACACGCTACTACTTTTATACTACTTTTATAACACTCGTGCCGTGCTATTTGACATAGGTAGGTAATAATTAAGTATACCTACCTACAGGTTAACATCAGGATTTAGAGTTTAGGTGAAACCTGTAGGGGTTTCACCTAAACTCTAAATCCTGATTTTTTAGTTGAAACCCGTATTTTGATTGTGAGAGCCGATGATGTGGAGAGATAGAGTCGATTCTTTCATCGTCATCATCATCAGCCTATGTTAGTCCTCTGCTGGACATAGGCCTCCTCGATGAGCGAAATAGGCGCCCTGTCTTCAGCTGGCCGCATCCAACGCCTGCAGACTTTCTTTGTCGCTTGTTTGATAGTGAAGTAAGTATTTGTATATTTTTAACTTTTTTTAAATCGAGCTTCTTACACGGCAAATCAAAATTTCACAATGCATTTTTGTGAGAGATTCCAAAAACACTTATAACGTTTTAGATGGGTTGTCTTTTAGGCCTTCAAATGGATTGATTATTAAAAGGAAGACCCAGACCAATCATCCAAAATTATCGGTGAATCTCCGATTCATTTGTTAACGGAGTCTCCTGTCCATAAATATTTTCCCACCTACCTATCCGTGCTACCCGTGAGCCAACTTCTGCCAGCATAGCGTGATGACCCCCTAATGTTCAAAGTTAAGCCCATTTGAAGTGCCATCACCGTGAACGGTTCCACCGGGCGAGCGCAGCGGCTATATATAGGCGAGCGAGCCAGCCGTGTGGGTTTTCCGTGCGATTAGACCCCTTACATGCACCCCGCCAGACCCCGCCAGACCCCGCTAGACCCCGCTAAGTCCTCTAACTAAGCCCACGCGGAAGTTTTGTGCGAATGTTGCGCAATGTTTTACAACATTTTATTGTTTATTCAATCACATAAGTATTAGAATATCTCACTTGTGCACTTAACCACTAGATAAGATAATAACTAAGTGTTGCACTTTCACACCGAGACAAAGTAGGTGCCTGCTTGTGTTTGTAAGAATCATCAGCTTGGACCTCACTATACAGGCTCGGCCTGGTGTGAGATCCATCGGGAAAATCATAGTCTCCAAACTTTTTGACGTGACAACGTTTTATAATTCGATAGAGCCGGCTGCACGCACGAAAAAATATGACGTCATGCGGCGTTACCTCGTTATGACGTCATGCGGCGTTACCGGCGTTCCATGTAAGGCTTGAAGTGCAAGCGAGAGCGGTGAGCGAAGCGAACCGCAATGCAACTATTGGGGAACTGCACGGCGAGCGAAGCGAGCCGTGATGTGACCCCCCTCGCCCCCTGTCCCCATCCCTCCTCAACCCCCTTTCCCATCAAAAAATCTGATATGGGTATCGTTTTCGACTAACATGGGGGTGAGGATTACGAATTTGATGACTGCGGGCGTGTGTCGGATTGGGGAACTGCACGGCGAGCGAAGCGAGCCGTGCTGTGACCCTCGTGTGCCCCCCCCCCCCCCGGAACCCACTTCCCCATAAAAAATCTGATATGGGTATCGTTTTCGACTAACATGGGGGCGAGGATTACGAATTTGATGACGGACGACAACACGACACACGTCACACAGCAAGGCGAGCGAAGCGAGCCTTGCTCTGTGACACCACACATACTTATATGGGTATCGTTTTCGACTAACTCGAACTCGTAGATTACGAAAAAGATGTCCATTTCAAAATCCAAGATGGCTGACATTTTTGACGTTGAACATAACTATCGTCAGTAAACCGACTTTACAGACAACCAATTTTTTTTAATGAGTTTTAATAGGCCATAATATAATTATAATGTTAACTCTACCTACCTATCTACGTGACTAATAAAATCAAAAATCAAAATCAAAAACTCTTTATTTCCATAAATACAATAAATGTACACTTAGAAAAGGTCAAATCATAAAACTAAGCACTGACACGGAAATAAAGTGATATTTTTTGATTTCTGTCGCTTCGGTATGTAGACTAAAGTAAAGAAGCGACGAAGAAACCTTTAGCCTGTTAGTTGTTATTTTTCGAGTTGGAGCAAAACCCGTCCCAAGCTTTTTTATCCTCTAGATAATCTGATATTTTATAGTAAGCCTTTTTGCACAGCAAGGTTTTGACAATTTGTTTGAATTTATTTACTGATAATTTTTGCAACTCACTAGGAGTTTTGTTGTAGAAGCGTATACATTGCCCTTTAAAAGATACATTAATTTTGTGTAGCCTAGTTGTGGGCACAGCGATCTTATGTTTGTTTCTGGTATTCAAATTATGTTTATCGCTATTTTTAGGGAACCGATTTATATTTTTGTGAGTGTACAATAAGTTTTCATAAATATATTGACATGGTACTGTCATTATGTTATGCAATATGCTGTTAAATGATTGTTTTTGTTGCAACTAATTATATTTTGTTAAAAAAAACGACAAAAGCTTTTCTTTTCAAACCTTTAAGTACGTGCTTATGGCCAAATAAAACATAACATAAAATATTTTATTTGCCAGTAAACTTATTTCGACCATACAGTTGCTGGTGGTCCCCGCACGAGGCAAGCCTGTGTCACGGGACCCGGGGGGCTTGTTTACAATAATATGTTTACAGTTCATAGATTATGTGTACAGAGCCAGGGCACACTAAGGAACAGTGATTTATGTTAGTTAAAATAATAATTACATCGAAAATAAAATAAGTATAAGTAAACTTACCCGGGGAGTGGAAATCTTAATTAGCTTCAAATACTTAAGAGACCTTCAGTAGCGTCGTACGTAGTCAAGTGTGAGGCCACCTTCTGATCTTTTCCCTAACGCCATATTATAGAGCACAGGATAAGTAGCAGTGTTTCATCGCACGCCGATAGATAAATGGGAAAGCAAAGCTGCGGAATTGCGTAGCGAAAGCGGATTTGGTGGCGGGGACTTTGATTTTCACACCACGACTGTTTGAAGGGGCACGTGAGGAAAAGATGTTGTGGAAAGATGAGACGACGCCTGAGACATAAAGATGACGAACAGTTAAAGTTTGTGTTTCGGAGTGAAGAGTTACAGTTGAGAACCTAAATGGTTTGCGTAACATAACTATCAGAACAGATCTGTGAGCTCACTCGAGTTTAATCATAATTTTTTTGGCGGCACCACCCCAAGCCGTAATGCAATAGCTCATGATCGACTGACAGAGAGTCGAATGAAGTCATGAGAGTGTCATTGCCCGAGCTTTCACGTAGAAAAAGTATAAGTATAAAAAAAGTATAAAAGTATTTATTATTAATTACAATCCTAATATCCTAAAGTAACATTTCTCAAACATAAGCTAGTTTCTATAAATAGATTACATGTATATACCTATAATTAGGTTACAATTTACATAATTAATTTACCTTTTAACTTTACTTTAGGATTGCTAATTCAATTTGTAAATAGCGCTAGCTCCCACCCTAGGATAACCTGTGTTGTGGGTAGCTAGCCTAATAGAAGCTTCATTAGGTAGAAGCTTCATGGTGTGAATCAGCTTTCTAACTCTATCAGAGAGAGCATTTATATGCTGTCGAAAAGACAGATTTTCATCCCGCTGGATTCCTTAATACGGTGGAACGTTCAATCTCTGAGCACGAAAGAGAACACAACTGGAGATTGTTTGAAAAGCCACATTTGTGAATACGCAAGGACAGTGAACTGGCAAATAAATGTAGGTTAGGGGTAGGTAGGTTTATCTTTGTCCATTTTTCTGGGATAAAGAAGTCAAATATTTTTAACAAACAAGGAATTTACGTTAATAGTTTTTAAATCTGTTTCATTTCAATCTTCAACATTCGCTAAATTAAAAGGCTCTCTTATCCTCTATTGCTTTTCTAGGCGCCTAGTTACCATTGAACATTTAGAAACGAAGTACTTAATTTAGGCAAGATACCTAGTAGGTACTTACCTTAGGTTTACCTACCTTACTCTTGAAAACAGTTTATTACTTCAGGTCGAGCGTTGGTTCCAAAATTAAATGAAATCGAGATATTAAAATTGCACAAAAATCCGAAGAAACCTAAGTATACAAAGTATCTATGACATTCATGATTGCTAAATTATTCTACAAAATCGAGTGTAAGACTTTAAATTTAAACTCTTTTTTTAAATCAGCAACCAGTTCTGATGACAATTTGTTATAGCTACCCATAAGCCGTCTTGGCCGGCTCTACAGACCGCATACTACTCATTGGCACAGTTATTATAATACTATTACTCATTGGTTAAGTTTTTGGAAAATTTCGGAAAGCAATTGTAACGTGCGATTGCAATAACTTTAGTGTAGGCGTTTATATAACTAATGTTGGATAAGTTTTTGGAAAATTTCGGAAAGCAATCGTAACGTGCGATTGCAATAAATTTAGTGAAGGCGTTTATCTAATGTTTGGAAAAGTGTCAACCACATGGTAGACCTTGGTACCTACCTGAGTAGGTAAAGTAGGTACCCAGGTCTAATAAAGCTTTTTAATGAGATCACCAAGCGAATCCAGCTTTTTCTTAAATAATTATAATATTACGCATGCACGATCAAACCACGTATTAAATACCTACTTTAAGGAAAATTCGAATTTAAAATAAAAAGAAAATACATAGGTACCTGAAGGAAAATGCTTGAGGATTCCATTTCAGTTTTGGAAATCTTGATAGAGTTAGTATTTTTTTGCATTCCCGGAATTGGTGAAAATCTATTTTTATTTTATTTTCCGCGCCTGGACCTGCGAGTCAAAAGAGGCATTTTTAATTTTTTTTCGCATACCAAAGGGTAGCGGAGAGCCAACAGTCGATGCTCAAACTAGAAGGCTTTTTAGACTTAAGTCTGTCGATAAGCAAATGGCTTCAGCAGGCTAGGTACTTGTCCAGCTTGTCCTAGGTATTCTGTGTAGAGTCATTCCGTGACCACGACCGTGGGCAGGTAAGGCTGAGCGCAGACTTGAGTCACGACAGTTTTAAGACAGACTATTGCTTTACAAAATGTATGAAGATGCAAGACAAAACTGCTTTGTCTTGCATCTTCATAAATTTTGTAAAGCAATAGTCTGTCTTAAGACAGACTTAAAACTGTCGTGACTCAAGTCTGCGCTCAGCCTAAACCTGTTAAACGTCGTCGTCGGGATAATGTCATGCTAAAATCATGGCCTAAAATGTGTGTACCATAGAAATCTAAATAACAAGGCACTTGTTATTTAGATTTCTATCTATTTTAGATTCGGTGTCCTCTAATACAAGCAAATGGGGGACTCCAAACCCTGTTTGTATAATTTTATAAGTTAAAGAAATACTTAAACATTTATTATTATTATTATTATAGACTAATCTATGACTGTACGCACACCTACCTAGGTACCTACATTACATACATTTATGGTACCTACTTCGGTAAGTAGTTACTGAGCGTAGCGAGAGGTCTCTCTCGCTCGACGAACTATTGTATTTCCGTGTTTCTGAACGCAACCACCCGTGTCACTGGCCGCCATGGTCGCATGGTACAAATAAACAAGGTATGCTACTCCGAGATCTTCCCAAGTCTACGTCACTGTCCAATTGCCACAAAAATGGGAGGTTACGTTCATTTGCCGGTGACTATCAAACTTTTATTGACGCCCCGGTGAATCACTCGCGTTTTTGGTCGAATAGATCTTTAAAATAAAATGAGCGGTTACTCTATCCGTAACTGTAAGTGTGAAGGGCGGTAAAATAAGGTTCTTTAAATTCCCGAAAAGAGAATCTGTGGCTGAAAAATGTTCCTGCGATTATATAAATTTCATTTCAAGGGAAAATTGATTTATTCCATGTGCAGAGCTCATTTTAGCGTTACTTAAATTATAGAAACTAAGTTTGAAAAATTTCATGGAAAACCTAAAACCTAGATCTAGATCTCGAATCTCCCAAAACTAAAAAGTTTGAGAACCACCGTAGAGGATATGACGTACGCTTGGGAAAACCCACGTGACCGCTTTTTCTCGGAGTAGCATACCTTGTATATTTGTTGTACCATGATGCTGGCTGGCCGCGAGCTGTCAAAATCGAATTTGGAATTTGATTATTTATTTTGATTGATTTGCTTGCAAAAGCAAAACAAAAATGACCGGAGACGGAGACTCGCGAAAGAAAACATTTTTAGGATTTGATTTTAGCACTCAACGGGTGAGTTATTCATTTGTTTAGTTAAATACACGATAAATTACTATCGTTTTCTCTAATTTAGATCGGTTAATATCATTCTCTTTTCAAGGTAATTTACAAACGAGATGATAATCTTAGTTTCCATGCTTTTATTTTCTGGGGTTTATCAACACGGTCAAGGTTTATAGTTTTGCATCATTTTACATAATTAATTTAAACTTGACCAAGCTGCGTGACTAATCAAATGAGTTAAGGTATTCCGACCACATTCCCAGGCATCCATAAAAGGTGTTCTACGTTTTTAAACAAATCCTTCACTGTGTGAAACAGTTAATAAGTATTATTTTACAGTTAAATTTATTTTTTTACAGTTAAAAGCGCTTGTAATAGGAGAGGATTATGCAGTTCTCCATGAAGCAGATGTTGAATTTGATGTGGATCTACCTGAATTTAGGTAAGTTCTTAAACAGTCATTAGGTAATATTTTTATTTACTCCTAACAAACCTTAAAGAACTTTTTTTTCCTTAATTAAGTACCTATAAAATTTGAAATAAGTAAATTGATCTAATAAGCCAAAATAGTTTTGAAGAGAATGCTTATAATTTCACCAGAACTGCTGGTGGCGTGGTCCGAGGAGAGAAGGGTGAGGTGACAGCCCCCACGTTACTATGGGTGAAGGCATTGGACATGGTTATGGACCGTCTGGTGGTAGCTGGTGTTGACTTCGAGTCCATTGAGGCTCTGTCTGGAGCTGGCCAAGTAAGCAACATTTTTTTAACACACTTCACACAGTAAAATGATTAATATTATGGAAACTAATAACTAATAGATACTATGCTTTTGATCAAAGACCAGTAAACTTTTATTTTTGTAGTTTGAATAAATCTTAACAAATACCAAATGCCAAATATATCACTCTTCATGAAAAATTATGTTATTTTAATCATAATTTTTCATGACACATAGCTCTATTCAAGAAGTTGATTAAAAAAGAATTTTACACTTTAATAACAGAACTAGTATTTACAATGTTAATTTACAAATATTTGATCTTAAAAGCACTTATCTTTTAGCAACATGGTTCAGTCTGGTGGTCAAAGGACAGTGAGGCCAAGCTAGGCAGTCTATCATCAGATGACTTCCTCCACACTCAGCTGGCTACAGCATTCCTCTGCGACTCCCCTGTTTGGATGGACTCCAGCACCAGTGCTGATTGCAGAGCAATCGAGGAGGCTGTGGGGGGACCAGAGGTGAGATAGAAATTAACTACATAGTGAGATATCATCTGTATTTTTTTTTTGTTGAACGCTTGATTTCTAAACTGGACATAGATAAAGACATTTTTATCATTAATTTGCCGCGAATCGTAAACCATTTTCTATTAACTTATGAAAAGACTAACATTAATTCATTGGTATTTTTGGAAAATATTATTATTAAGTATTTGGGAAAATAAGAGATTTTGGGCTAAAATCAACATTTCGCCAACATGAAACGATTTTTCGTGTTGGCGAAATGTGCTTAAGTACAATAAAACGTGTCTTTCCCTACACAGGAACTCGCCAAAATAACAGGATCTCGCGCGTACGAGCGCTTCACAGGCAGCCAAATCCGCAAGATGTTCCGCACCCGACCCCGGGTGTACCAGGCAGCAGCCAGGATATCCCTGGTGTCTTCGTTCGCGTGCTCGCTGTTCCTGGGCCGTATCGCACCCATAGACCTCGCGGACGGCTCGGGGATGAACCTGCTGGATATCAGGACGATGGAGTGGGATGAGAGGGCTTTGAAAGTGAGTGTTTCCCTGATTTGTATTCGCAGTAGTCGAGGGGCGCTTTTCCACCAGAGCTCATGCGTCAAAGATAGCCAAAAGGACTTGGCTAGGTATGAAAATCAAGCGAATCGAGGTACCTATTGGTAAAGGTTTTCGTCTCCTAGATTCGCAAAACGCAGGCGTTTTGCGAATCTAGGAGACGAAAACCTTTTTAATTGCATTTATGAGTCATGTCAGCCATGCATGACTCATATATAAAATTCTCGTGTCACAATGTTCGTTCCCGTACTCCTCCGAAACGGCTTGACCGATTCTCATGAAATTTTGTGAGCATGTTGAGTAGGTCTGAGAATCGGCCAACATTTATTTTTCATACCCTTAAGTGATAATTTTAAATTTCCACGCGGGCGTAACGCGGGGCGCAGCTAGTATTCGTCTAAAATTCTAGATTGCTAGTGTACGTACATAAGTATTAAATAATAATGAGATAGATAAGTAACTCTATTTATCTTTTCGCTTTTCTTGGCGCATTTCTCGCCATTTTGTGAAAAGGATAGGCATGGGATTTCACATTTTTAGGAGCGAGACAGAGCATACGTTTTTGGAACGGCGTAGGCGCAAAAATTAAGTTTTTGCTTATTTACAAGAAAACTATACAACTTATGAGGAAACTGCTTCAAGGAACCAAATAATTAGTAATATTATAAATAACCTACGAATAAAAACATAAGTAATTTCAATAGACCTCAGGGTTCCTGAGATCTCGACCAAAATTCTAGGTGTCGCATAAAACCTGCGCACAGTAGCGCCATCGTTACTGTGCGCTGAGCGACGACCTTTTTTGATGTCACTGTTGTAACTTTTATTTATTTTTACCAACTTCACATGTAATTTTTGTGACACAGAATAAATACTTTACAAATTATGTAAACAGTGCATTTCATAATTTTTTTTATCGTAATTTTTTTTCGCAATCGTATTTTCACATTCAAGGAACCAAAAAAAAAATGTTGATTTTTATGTGATTCGAGGTTTTACCACGGGGATCCCGTGATAACTGAGATCTAGGCCAATTTTGACAACCGAATCCGTTAGTTTCGTTTCACCCCTTACCTAAACATATTTTATTTCCATTTTAAAACTATGTCTCACTTTCCAAGTGATCTTGAATCTTGACTAGATGACATGAAATTAAGCTTCGTTCCAGGCGTGCGGCGACGAGACCCTATCCGCCAAGCTGGGAGCCCCCGTGGCCACAGCCACAGCCCTAGGCCTGCTCTCTCCCTACTTCGTACGACGTTACGGATTCCGGCCGGAATGTAGCGTCGTGGCCTTTACCGGGGACAACTGCTCCGCGTTGGCTGGTAAGGAGTTCAAAGGGCCCAGTCTATTTGACGTTCGTCACGAGACGTGATCGTGACGTCTGATTTTTAGAACGAAGTTCCTTATCGCGCGTTGCGAAAGGTTCCAGTTCAAGTTCCGTCTAGCCCGGAAAAAATTATAACCAAAAGTTGTAACGACACTTTTTGCTATAGTTTTAAGCCGTGCGGCGTGCGCGTGTTTCTCTGTCTCTCTCTCTCTCTTGTAGAAAGCAAGCTAGTTATTTTCGTTTCGTCTTTCTATATCGCATTACATAATATAATACATCACATGATTACATAGATAGATATTTTTTTTATGATACATAGAAACAACCAGAACACCCTGAACAAATATTTGTAGATCGTACAAACTTTTGTCCCAAGGCGTGAATCGAACCCGCGACCTCCTGCGCCGCAGGCAGACCGTCGCTCGCCGCGCCACATCGGTCGTCAAAAAAAAAAACAATCATGAAAGTGCACTGTTTTGTACCTAATTTGGTCGAGAATTCCGGAACCCTGCGGTCTATAGAAAAGATTTTTGTTTTGATTCGTAGGATATTGCTAATTCTTTGGTTCCTTAATACAGTTTCCTCATAATTTGTGTTGTTTTCTTGTAAATAAGTAAAAACATGCTCTCTCCCGCCTCTATAAACGCGAAATCCTATGCCTATCCTTTTCATAAAATAACGCACAATACGCCCTCTTAAAGCAAATCTAGTTAGAAACATTACCACTCATTCGTAATGGGATGTAATAAAACGGAGATAAGAAGCTTATCAGAATATTTTCTTACGCGCTATCTTGTAAGATAGCGCTATCAGTGAATTATGTTTTAATGGCAGTTATCCACTTTAGATAAATCTCAAATAAATATTTGTGACGGAAAATTATGTCAATACTTAGGTACCAAATTTGTAGAAACATTGAAACAAACTTTATTGTAATGAATTAAAATTAAAATATACTGAAATATTGCATAGTTTGTAGAGATAGATTAGGGCTATGGTCACCTAACCTCATAATTTATTATGAGGCTATTTCTTGGTTCCGAAAGTTGCGAAGTTTTACCAACTCGTTACAATTCTTAGCAAATAATGCTTACCATATTCAGGCCATTCTCACGGTACAATGTGTGTAAACAAATAAGAACTTTTTTTTTTTTATATTTATAAAGGTAAACCACAGCGTAAGAATTTCCATATAAATACTTAAAATATACATAACACTAAGGCCAAAAAGGATTACACCGATATTAAAAAAACAAACAAATGGAACAGTAAGGTAAGTAAGAAATTTATAGATCGAAAATTCTCTTTTTGGTGTAGAGTTAAAAACAAATAATGGTCAGCATTATGCATTGTTGTAAAGCGCCCAAATGGACTTAAAGTTCTGTCAAAAAATCAACAAGAAAGAGATTTATTGAATAAGTAACCAACCAAACACCAATCTCAAAGGGCAGTTTGGGGATCAACCAGCACCATCTACCACAACCACCAAACATAACCCTTTTCAATGGGGGCAATGTTTACAAACATTGTATCTTGAGTTTGGCCGGAGTATAAGTAGCCGCCGCTGTGCTATGAAATTACAGTTGCTTGCAAATTTGGATCAAAATATGTTTATGTCATGGTCATATATTAAGAGTTATATAGATAGAGTGGTACTTATTTGAAAATTTCGCAATAAATATTTTTATCATATATTATCCTGCCATAAATGCCAACTGTGTATCGCAGTTTTAAATCTTTTACCAATCTGTATTTTCTTCCAGGGCTCCGCCTCCGCACCGGCTGGGTAGGTCTCAGCCTCGGCACCAGCGACACGCTGCTCCTCGGCCTGCGGGCCCCGGCCGCGCCCCCCGCCGGCCACGTGCTCGTGGGCCCCACGCCGGAGGCTCCCTACATGGCCCTCCTGTGCTTTGCGAATGGATCCCTCACCCGACAGAACCACAGGGACCGGCTGGCGGGCTGTGATTGGGACGCGTTCAACGAGCTACTGCGAGCTACGGTTCGAGGGAATATGGGGTATATGGGTAAGGATGCGTTCCCAATGATTCCACTATAGTAGAGTGTCGAAGACACCAGAGACCTGTAAGTTCTCACTGTAGGGGTTACATAGGTTCCCACTGTAGAAAACACTAGGTATATGTATGTATGAGAGATGTGTAGGCATCGACCAATATTCAGTAAAAATACATATTTTATCCCTGTTTCGTACTTGATCTCGTCCTTGTGGGCCCGAGGCCCCCTACGTGGCCCTCCTCTACTTAGCTAACGGATCTCTCACCCAGTATAATCTTTTTTGAGGTGGAACGCGATCGTGGTGAGTAAAGAGAGCAGCGCTGGCTGTACACAGCCAAGCCGCCCCAGTGCCGGCGAGCGAAGCGAGCCTCGATTACACAATACAATACACAATGACTAGTGTTCCTCTAGCAGGGCTTGTGCCTCGAAGTGCGGCGCGGGTCGCTAGCAGGCGCGGCCTTGCTTGTCCCGCACACAGCGGCCGCTGACGTGTGAGTGTGCTGCTCTCTCGCACGCACAACACGTTTCACGTTCTCTTTGCGTCCCTGATACAGCCTACCCGTTTATTTTCCAGGAGTATACTACGACACCGCGGAGATAGTTCCTCGCGCGCGCGCGGGCCGCTGGCTGCAGGACAGCCAGGGCCGCGCCTGCGAGCGACCCGCGCCGCAGTTTGAGGCGCGAGCGCTGCTGGAGGGACAGGCCATCGCCAGGAGAGTGCATGCTGAGGAGATGGACTTCAAGATAGGTACTTTGAAAGCTGAGGGAATTTGTGTTGATTGCTAAATACCTAATCTTATTAGTTGAGGACACATTTTGCCTACGGCTACAAAATACGAAGCACAGCGCTGCCGCTGCCGCTGCCGCTGCCGGACCTTAATATAATTGTCAATAGTGCACAGAAGTACATGGTTTGACTGCGAATCTAAGGTGACTTTGACTTTAAAAAAATAAGTAAGCTTCATTTCATTAGTCACGCTCAGAACATTAAAGGTGCAGTCAGATAATCAGTTTTTATTTTTCAGATGAATCTTCACGGATTATAGCTACCGGGGGCGCTGCAGTCAACAAGGAACTACTGCAAATATTCTCAGACGTTTTCAATACTCCTGTATATGTTATGGTAAGTTTCATCGAGATACCAAATTATTGTCTCTCTCTATTTCCGTGTTGTTTGATTTTGATTTGATTTTTGGTATTCTAGGACGAGCACGGCAACGCAGCGTTATTGGGAGCTGCGATCCGGGCTGCTGAGGTGTGGAGCTCACAAACGGGAGTTAAACTTCCAGGTAATATAAAAATTCTCCATGATTAAATTTCACAGAGCTCAATCTCATAATATTTTATTTTGTAGTTTCCTACATTTGTTTTTTCGTTCTGCATTATATTTACTTATTTGTACCAAACGAGAAAAGACACACTAGTGATTCTATACATATACTTTCAGGACATTGTTCTGGTTTACCATTGTATTGTGTTTTGCAGTAGCAAATCAATGCTTTATCTATATATCTATCAGGGTTCCGTTTTTTATTCAGACGTTCGGAACCCCTTAGAGCTCAAAATAGAACATTTCAATTACTATATTTTAATAGTCGGAGATCATAAAATCTATACATTCACTGTAACTTATTATCCTTGTTGCAGGTTCTGAACCAACCGTGACTCCAGTGGCCACCCCATACCCCGACCACGAGAGGATATACTCGCCTATGCTGGACCGCTACAAAGAAATCATCGAGAGCATTCCTAAACTGCAATAATTCCAATCTTCACATCTAACATATCAAAATACATTCCAACTCTAAAAACTATTAAGAACACTGAGCTCGATCAAACAAGTACGCTGGAGATCATATTATCGATGACAGATTGAGGTCATTTAATCATCTCCATTTTGTCGCTGAGGGTTTGCGTGAGCGGCGTGACCGTCTATGGAACTAACATTGCAGTAGTCATGTTGTTTTGGTACGCCTCAACAAGTAACAATTCGACTAACGACTAAAACAATTCGTTTTACCAACGAAACATTTTGTGTCAACATAATGGCTCTGGGTGCAATTATAGATATACACACCCTTTCAGTCATAGAGTCGCCACGAACCCCCCCCCCCCGCTTCGCGGGGGTTGGAATGACAATTTTATACTAGAGACGGTTGAGAGGGGCGCTTACAATTGGCACAAAAATCACTGTGTTGCCATCGATGAAAGTAATATTTGGGAGATAGGGTAGCTTCTCGAAAGTGGAACGCTCAAATTAGGTTCAATTAGCTCCCATCTTAGTTATAGTCGGACCGGCAGCGCCGCCGCCGGCGTCCGTGTCGTCCGTATTTCGCGGCGCGTATTGCTGTCTCAGTTGCACTTCGGTCCAGGTGCATCTTATCATATTTCTTGTTCATTAGGTTGTTATATATTGCAGAGGATTGGAAATAGCGTGTCTTTGAGTTCAGTTGTAACACAACACAGGCCATTTGCCGAGTTAGCGCTGGGAGAACTTACTATATCTACAGAATTTTACTTAGATATATGGTCGTTGCGTATAGAATATTCCCTCCAGCGTACTTGTACAATGGAGCTTAGTGACAAAGAATGAGTCTCAAATAGTATCATTATAATGCTAAAGCTTATGCTATTTTGAGATAATCTGATGGTAATCTTCTACATTTACGTGTACTCAAAACTTATTGTCTTTTACAAATCTTTAGAATGCACATGGCATTTGAACTTTGTGGTGCATTTTAGATCTAAGTTTTGAAATTTTGTAGACTTCCCTAGAGCTTTTACTAGAAGCACTATTGTGCTAATTGCATTTTAGAATCATTCCATTGACGATTTAGTCGACTTGTTATTGTTTTACATATTTTTATTGACTTACATATTTTTATTGACTTACATATTTTTATTGACTTGTGATCATAGATCAATTTATATACCAAACACTTATTTTTACTGACATATCTATCGGTGCTCTAAAACTTATATAAAATCTATGCAATACTATTTACTCACACATTCCTGATAGCTTTATTTTATTGTAAGCATAATTTATTTAAGAGCTTGTTAATTTTTTATACTGTTTTAATAAAATAACTTTTTGCTTATGTTTGTGTTTATACTGCCTCAACCATTATTAAATAAATTAATAATGCTAGACAATTCACACAGTATCATCTAGCCCTGAGCAAAGCAGAGGTTGTGTTGTGGGTACTAGATACATCAAATAGATATAACGAATAATTCATGTAACTAGGGTTTTTAAAATAAGCAGAACCGACGACCTAATGATTCGGCCATCGATCCTGCCTTAGCAATTATAAAAATCTACTCCGCCTATTTAATCCTACGTTTAAAAAGCAAGGGAAAATCTAGGCTGAAGCTATTAATTTAAACTAACCAAATGAAATAAAGATCGTTCACGAAGTTTACAAAATTATTTTTATTTGAAGTTTACAATGGCTTCAACTTACACGTGTTGTCTGCTTCCCACCTCCAACCAGAATACCGTTCCTTCAATATTCTCGACGTTTCCCCCGCCATTTTTCCCTCCACTCCAAGCAAACTCGTTGCGAGCGTTCGAAAATGGCGGAAAAGTCAAAAATACTTCAAGTTCACAATAATCACTTAAAATAACACATTGATTTCGACACAAAAACTCTATCTAAATTAAATAAGAATTATTTGAGCATTTTAGAAGGTGATTGAAACAAAATAGATTTAACTGCTAACAAATTCAGACATTCATGACTTTCTCAAATGTTACGCAACAAATAAGGATGAATCCCCTAAAGACTTCTTAATTTATCAATAATTCCCTAAAGATTTAAGAAAGCCATTTAAACTAGATAGCAATAACATTACTTTACAATTCTTTAAAACAAGGTTCTGACGTAATGACAGATGGTCACAACATTTCTAATATTACAAAATCGTTCAGATTAAATCTTAGATCTACTTCCAAATCTATTACTTATTATTTCATGATTTTCAGGAAGAAATACCGCTAGCTAAACCTAGGTTTTAATAATTTAACCCGCGAACTCATTATTAATTTAAAATTGGAATCTCAATGCTTACATTCAATCTCAAACCTATTTCTAAATTCCTTATTAATTATTTAAGGAATTTTAATAGCAGAGAAATCTAAGCAAATTATCAATTTCAATAATTCGTAGACTTGCGTACTTGGTATCAAAACATTATTGATTTATAGAAATGTTAACTAATCAAAAATTGATAACTTAACTCGTAGTGTAAATATTATTTTAAGATTTAAGATGGCAGTTTGCAGATAATAATAAGGTTATCATAAAAGCGCGGTTGTTTTAAAATAAGGGTTCTTGAAACTGGTTGGCTGAAGGTTCGCTGCGGCGACAGATATAAACACAGAAAACACCCAGAACAAATATCTGTAAAGCATACAAATATTTATCCCGAGGCGGGAATCGAACCATTCACCTAGTGGTGGGTCGTCACCTTGGGACGCGTAAACGAGGGTCTCCTACACCGGCCACAGAGGGTCATGTGCCTCAGGGTAGTGTGCGAGTACCGCACCGTCTCTTTCGAGGCGGCGTGTGTGCTCGCTGGTTGCCTGCCCTGGGAGCTAGACGCCCGTGTGCTCACCGCGGTCCACAAGCGCGTTGTAGAGCACCGGGAAACGGGGGAACCACTGCCGAGGGAAGCGATGCTGCGGCGCATACGAGCGCGTAAGCGTCTCCTTGTTCGGTGATTGCGAGCGCTCGCGGAGCCCACCGCTGGCAAAGACACCATCAATGCGGTGCGGCCGGTTCTCGAGCGCTGGGTGACAAGGAAGCACGGTTCCTCTCCTTCCTTTTTTGACGACCGATGTGGCGCGGTGGGCGAAGGTCCGCCTGCGGCGCAGAAGGTTGCGGGTTCGATTCCCGCCTTGGGACAAATGTTTGTACGATCTACAAACATTTGTTCTAGGTGTTCTGGTCGTTTCTATGTATACTCGTAATAAAAAATATCTATCTATGTAATGTATTATATTATGTATATCAGTCATCTAGTACCCATAACACAAGCTCTGCTTAGCTTGGGGCTAGATGATGTTGTGTGGATTGTCCAGCATTATTTATTTATTTATTCCACCTTACGCAGATACTTTCTCGGCACGGGTGCTTCTGAAGGTATCTGTGGAGGGTGGCGAGGGAACTCACACCAGAGTGCCATCGCTGTGGGTGCGCCAATACGGTGCACCACACGTCTGTCGAGTGCTCGGCGTGGGCGGCGGAGAGAGCGACTTTAGTCGCAGTCGTCGGGGCGGGGGAAGAGATGGGTCCTCAGCACGTGTTCTGGCTCACAATTGTATCTACACACTTCCTCAAAAGAGACCCTCGCTCACTATTCTTAATTGTGGGGGCCGCGATTGACGACGGAGCGCGAGGGCTCACAAGGCGCTCGTCTGCGGACAGAAGTGTGCCAATTTTAACCCGCTCGCTCGCGAGTCTCACCGCGTGAGCGAACGGGATACGACCAACACCATCGTACTGAGGGAAGGATGCGGGTTCAAGTCCCGTCAATGTCGAAAATTTTTGCGATATTATTTGATTTCTTACCATCGTGTTTTACCATCGTGTGAATTTTGTAGGTAATACACAATTGTATTGAAATAACAAATTAATAATATAAATCACATGGAATCAACTAAATCAAAATATTATATTCCCATCTATGACTTTCTTTTAATTTAGTTCATTCCATGTAATTTATATTATTAATTTGTGAAATAATAAATTAATAATATAAATCACATTGAATCAACTAAATTAAAATAAAGTCATAGATGGGAATATAAGGTTTACTGTTGTAAAAGTTCGTTATCAGAATAGAAAATCTGCTCGACGAGCCAACGTTTCAGTCTTAATTTAAAACAAGATACACTGCCATCAGATGTGACAGAGTCTGGTAATTTGTTATACACTGCCGGACCCATCACATGAGTTAACTTTGAAGACTTCGTGAGAGAGCGGGCGATGGTCGCAAGCTTGCCGGCATTCCGCGTTCCGTACGAGTGGGTGTCGCTCTCTCAGGCAATGACGGCCTTGAGAGCCTCGCCAAATATAAGTGTGCGAGCGTAATTTCACCAGACAAGCTAGATTTCCTAGATGACGCCGTTCCCTCAAATGTAGTAGCGTCACCCAGCTGTAGGGAATTTGAAGGGCGACATGATGAATGAAGCTTTAAACCTCTTTTAAAGCTTCATTCATCATGTCGCCCTTTTTGAATTAATAAATAAATATAAATAATGCAGGACAATTCACACAATTATCTAGCTCCAAGCTAAGCAGTGCTTGTGTTATGTGTACTAGATAACTGATATACTTAATACAATACACTACATATATAGATATTTTTTATTACACATAGAAAACATCCAGAACACCCTGAACAACTATCTGCAGATCGTAGAAAACTTTTGTCCGGAGGCGGGAATCGAACCCGCAACCTCCTGCGTCGCAGGCGGACCTTCGCCGGCTGCGCCACTGAGGTCGTCAATCTAACTTATCTATCTAATTTATTAATCTAACTACGATCACAATAAAACAATAATTTAAAGTAAATTTCATACCTTTATTTCTATAAATCTGTCTTCTATGACTACGTCACTCAAATAGATAAGCAAAAATAGGTTATTCTTGTAAAACTTGACATAACGACTACTTCTTGCGACCTCCGCGTTCCTTCACCTGCAGTTGTATGAGAGCTCCGGGCGGCACGTTGTAGTATGCTAGCGTGTTCGTATCTTTGAAGAATAGACCCTGGAAAGAAAATATGACGACTTTATTCTAAAATCTCAATACTCAATATATTTATTGTTGTCATAACATTGGTAGGTAGGTAATCCATGGGTAATCCTATCCTATCCTACTAATATTATAAATGTGAAGTTTGTGCAATGTGAAATTTTTGTTACCTAGGATCTCCAAAACTCTTAAGATGAAATTTGGCATACACTTAGAACGTAGCCTAACTTAAACAATAGGCTACTTCCTCAACCTCAACCTCAACAGCCTGTGTTGGTCCACTGCTGGACACAGGCCTCCCCCTGATAAACGCCTTATTGGCTTTTATCTCATGGGGGGTAATGCCCATAATCCCCACGCTGGGCATGCGGGTTGGGGATCGCAGTTCGGTGGTAGAATGTTCTGCAGGGGGCGCTGCTGCCCGCCCCCGGTGGATATCCCTTAGTCGCTTCTTACGACACCCGCGGGAAGAGTTGGGATACGCTACGGACAGACTAAAGTCAGTGCTCCGTCACTCGCGCTCAGTTTTGAGTTATTTACCTACAGTTTTTCTGTCCCCTCGAGGGGACACTGTCAAAGGTTACCGCCGCCGCGCGCGAGCGTGCGGCTCGCGCGAGCCGAACGATAAGTTTTGTCTCGCTCGGACATAGCTGAGATTATCTCCGCGCAGGCACAGATAATATAATACTATGCGTAGGTTTGTTTTTTGTAGTCTACGAAAATGACTGAAAGGACTTTAGATATGTCAGCTACATCTACCTATCATTTGTGATTTGAGTGTACAATTTTTTCTGTACATACGTATGACACATCTGTACATACTACCTACGTATACAGAAAATAATGTCTTGACACAAAAATATTTAAATTATATCCTAGGATATAAGCAGCTACGTACCTAGCAATAATAATACCTTTTACCTAGCTTACAATGTTCTCTAATAATTAAAATGTATTTAGACTTATTTATTAAGTAGGTGGGATAGGTACCTACTCGTGTATTTAATCCTAAATTTAGGTATACTTATCCTAGGTATTGCAGAGCAGAACCGTATCACGAACCTACCTACACTCCATCCAAATTCGGTTAGTTTACAAAAATGGCACACCGAATTTGGCTGGAGTATACGTAGGTGCTTACATACTACATAGGTACGTATTTCCTGATCAGTTTAGTTAGGTTCTAGGTACCAATGATATTACCTATATTTGGGTTCTACATAGGTACCTAGGTAAGTATTTCTTGAGATATACGTAGGTAGGCCTTGTAGAGAAATTTGAAGAAAAAAACGCGTTATCAAACTAAACATTCACTTAGATTTTTTTTAAATACACTTGCACTTCCCTTGTACCTACCTACCTAGTTATATTGCATGAGAGAGTTAAGGCACTTAAAGTATAATATCCGCACTTGGACAAAAACTATCGATGGTCAACCCTACCGTCAAGCCAAGGGCCGGCGAGGGAACTGTAGAGGTAAGGGGGCGCGGGTGGCTTTGATCGAGCCGCCTCGCTAACAGCGAGTAGAGCGTTACGAACTTTATTTCCTCTCCCTTAAGACTCAAAGTAGATTGGTTAAATCGAGTAAGTGATGTATCTGTTACGTTATCTAATCTGTGCTAAAGTGGCACTAACCTATGATGAAACAATGACTTAGTATAAGAATTCTGGCTTCTAGATTCAACTTACTCAATTCTATTAGTATGAAACTTATTTTCTGTGTGACATTAATGTTATTGTTTTAATTAAGTATTTTTAACTCAATTTGACATGGTGTAAATAAAGTACGTACGAACTCAGTTTTGCAGTGCCCTTCCTGGGTGCATGTACCTAGCTAGTGATAAGCCTATAACTAATCTAATCATTCACTTAGACCTAAGAATGAATGTACATGCAAGCATAAATAAATAAATAAAGCAGATTTGACTACTTTGTGTCTATTTTGTTATTCTTATGTATCTGACTCCTGGACGTTTTGGTTTCAACTGCAGGTCCATTTGTAAATCAATAAAATAAATAAAATAATAATAAAAAATAATAATCTTACATCGTAATGCAGCTTCTGTTTCGCAATGGGCATGTTGGTGCTCCGTTGCAGTAGACTCTTGAGCTCGGCTACCGTGGTGGACAGCGGGAGGCTCAGCGGGATGGCGCGCCCGTCTAGCCGCCATTCGGAGCGCTCGGGGGCTGATGGGATCGCCACCTACAGAAGCACATCACATTTAGAAAGTCGTTTATAGTCGTTACTTCAGCCTCAGTGTTCGATTATCTGGATCTAAAAACAACTGATTCTGTAGCTTTTAAAATAAAATCATATCTGTAATTAATTTCATACAGTGCTCAGTTTTGATCATTGAGAGCATAGAAAGTTAAAAATAGGGGTGTGTCGGCGAGCTAAAGATTGCACAATGTTAACGTGAACTGCCTAGATTTCGCGTTGCGTGCGGCCCACTTTCCAAGAACTGCATAATGCATCCCTGGCCATCAGAATAAAGAACTTAGTGCTGCGTTCACAAGCAAAAGCTTACGACGTTGTCATGAAATCAGGCTCACTCTTAAAAACGAAATCGAAGTATCTGATTCGTTTTCGTGCAAACGCTAATCTTATGCAAGCGACACAAGTGTAGGTTTTGCACGACAACGAAATTTCGATTTTGATTCACGTGTCCATTGGCACTTTTTTTATTGTCTCTATACTTTACTTAAGGTGAAGATCTGTAGACTGTTTGCAACAGTCGGCAGTTAGCTCAATTGTTTCAATTGTAAATACTAGTATAATTTTCATTGTGAATAAATTCTTTTTATTTATACTAATACCAGGTGAAGACACTTTGTTCACGAGTACTTGCAAGCCCTGGGACAATGCAAACGAAAATTAATAATGACTATACCTGCACAGGCGCGACTCCTGGATGTCTCACGAGCCAGGACATCTCCGGCTCGAGCGCGTCCTCCGTGCGCAGCCGCTTGGCCGCCGGACCCTCGTCGTCCAGCTCCGCGCCGGGGGGCGCCACCGGCGGGGCCGCCACTGCTCCGTACCCGAAACCTGAACGATCATTCATTTATTAGTCGGTAGGAGACAAACAAGATGGCAAGGACGAGATGGACCCTAATTCCACTAAACTAGCTTCTGCCCGCGGCTTCGCACGCGTTGTTTCTATGGAAACGTTTTGAGGTTATTTCAATCCCATGGGAACTGATTTATGGGATAAAAAGTCGCCTATGTTTGATTCCAGGGTTAGACTTACCTTTATGCAAAATTTCAGCCTGATCCGTTCAGTAGTTTTGGCGTGAAGAGGTAACAAACATCCATCCATCCATACATCTATCCATCCAAACTTTCGCATTTATAATATTAGTGTGATGTGATTAATTGCTTTACCATAACAATGGTATTGTCTTAGAATGACACATTTGGGCACCTTTGATGAAAGAAACTACAGATGGAGGGACGCGTGTCAAACGTGTCAAGGTTTATACCATTATATTATTATCTCCTTAAATCCTAATTCAAGCTAATTCTAAAACAACAGAATCGACACCATTGTGCATAACTTTTAGAACCTACTCATAAGTTTTATTAGAGTTACGTGTTAATAGCACCGCACGCATTATCTAGAGATTTTGTCATGTATGAAGGATTCTGCGCCGCCGGTACCATTGACATAGTAAAGCGATTGACTAGCACAATTAGCCCCCTGGATGCGTGTATCAAAGAGTCAGCCGCAAATAGATTTGATTGTTTTGAAAAAACTAAAATGCAACTTCGAATTCCTTAATTTTACAATTTTTTCCCTTGCTTTTTTGCCTTGGGACAAATGTTTGCACGATCTCCAAATATTTGTTCCGGGTGTTCGGGGTATTTGTATAGTAAACATATGTATTGTATCTTTAATAAATAAATATAATAAATAATGCTGGACAATCCATGTCACATTGTCCAGCAATATTTATTTATTACCTGGTGGCACGGCCGGTATGAGCGGCGGTCGCGGCGCCATCGGCGGCAGCACCATCAACGACGGCAGCTGCTGCAGCGGCTGAAGAATAACCTGTGTAGGCTGAGGTTGCGGAGGGTTGAGGCGAGGGGGCGCGGGCGGGGGTGGCGGGCGCGGCGGCAGCCCGCGCGGCTGGGGGGGCGTTTGGACCGGCTTCGGACCGATCTTTTCCTTTTCTTCGTCGGGTAGGAGGCCTTTGACCTGTTGTGGGGAAATAAGGTTAGTCATGATGTCAATAATATCGAAATTCATTGCTTGAACTACAATAATTTACGCATTGTACGATGATTGAGCCGCGTGGTGCTGGTTTAGAATTTGCACCATCCCAACTCTTCCCGCGGGTGCCGTAAGAGGTGACTAATGGATATCCACCGGGGGCGGGCCGCAGCGCCTTCTGCAGAACCATTCTACCACCGAACTGCGAGCCCCAACCCTCATGCCCAGCGTGGGGATTATAGGCAATACCTCCCATGAGATAAAGAGAGAGGCGCTTGGGGGAGGCCTGCGTCTAGCAGTGGACCAATATAGGCTGGTCAGGTGATGATGATTGATAATTCCCCATTTCCGCGTTTAATTAATGATCGCGAGCAGTACCTGCCCATATTGATTGATGGGAGTGGTCGCGTTTGACAGAGCTCACTTATCTCAATGCGGCGAGAGAAGCGAGCCGGCGGTGACCGAAGCAAGCCGCGCTTCCCCCAATGTGCAAAAAGCACATTGGGGGAAGTGCGGCTGTTTCTGAGGTCTACATCTAGTCTTGCAACCAGTACACCCAGAGCTGGACATACCCCGGCTCCTGGTTACCTTGTGTATCTGCTGTATCTGGTCTTCGAGCGTGATGTGAGCGCGCGCGGCGCGGGTGGCCGCCTCCACGGAGGAGGTGTGCCCGTCCCACGTGACTCGTTCGTCGCGGCGTCTCTCCTCTTCGCCGATCTTCTTTCCGATGGCCGTTTCCTCGTCGCCGACACCGAAGATATCGGTACGGCGTTCTGCGAGCTAGAAAATAGAAGAAGATAATTAATAACTTGATAGAAAAAGATCGATCAATTTGGTAATCAGTCAAGACGAACTGAGCAAAACTGAAAGCTAAAGACAAGAAAGCTTTATGCAAGTTCTGTTCTAGTATGAAGTCGGTTGATCCAGCCAGCGAGGGTCTAGCAGACCCACGGACGTGCTAGAAGGTCGGAGAGACCGACAAAGACATGCTCAGTACCTGTTTGAGTGAGGCGTCGATAGCGGCGCCGGGGGCCAGTGCCTCGTCCCGGTCGGTGCGGTCGGCGGCCGCGCGGTCGCGCTGCTCCAGCCAGCGCGGGTCTAGCAGACCGATGCGGACGTGCTCTGCCACCTGGGAACGAAAATAATAATGTTAATACAAGAAATGTAATACAACAAGGTTAATAGCTTGAACAAGACACACGCTCACACAGCGTGGCGAGCGAAGAGTGCGCCACTTCCTCACACCGCGTGGCGAGCGAAAAGAGCCCCCACCTCCTCTCTCGGCTTGTAGCGGCATAATGCTGAGACAGGGACCTTTTTGGCCTATGTATCTAACACTACCACTAATTTGTATCTGTTTTTCTTTTTTATTTTGTTGTTTCCTTTCGATATAATCCTTTATGTTCATTGTATGTATATATAATTGTAATGTGTTGTGTTATGCATAGTCCAAATAAATGTATTTTCTTTCTTCTTCTTTCTCTCACAGCGTGACGAGCGAAGAGCCCCAACTTCCTCTCACAGAGTGGTGAGCGAAGCTAGCCGCACTCCCCTACACAACGTGGCGCGTGTTACCTTGTTGGCGGGTATCTTCTCCCCCGTGATGGGGGACACGAGCCACTCGTCGGGCTGCGTGGCGGCCGGCTGGCGCGCGCGCTTCGGGTCGTACTTCTTGACGATGACTCGGTCGGCGCGCGGCGGCATCGGCGCTTCGGCGGGCACGCGGGTTTCTGTGGAGAACAAAAGGATTTTCTCAGGGAAACATTTACAAAGCTTACAATTTAGGTTTCTGCATAAGTTGCTAGGTCCGCAAATCATCATCATCAGCCTATATATATCACTGCTGGACAGAGGCCTCCCCTAATGAGCGCCGCAGCAGTGGCTTCAGCTGTATCCAGCCAGTATCGCCTGCAGCCTTCCGTCATCCCACCTGACTGGACGCCGTCTTGGGTGACGAGTCACGGTTGTGACTCGTCACCCTCGACGCCGTTGTGGTTGACATTTAACCAACGCTTCCTGAACTACAGAGACAGCATCTATAAGACCATTTGAAATGAAGCTACCTACACCAAGAGCTTCAGAATATATCTGCTAGATTTAGCATTTAGATAAATTTTTAATTTACTTCAGTGCTAAAAGTAATTGAATTCTTATCGACAACAACTATATGCGATAAGACCGCCACTTGTCACTTAGTTTTTAAGCTGTTTTATAGTATTGTTTCTATCTATAAGTGTGCAATAAAGAATTTTCTATCTATCTATCTATCTAACTATCGGTTGTAAAATCCTGGGCATGATGGGTTAGATGAGCCACCCAATTCCACCTTGAGGCCCCAAAAGGATCTCCACTCAAGAACACCCTGGTTATTAATTCTTCTCTAAACATCATACGATAGCCAAGTTCTTACCTGGTGCCGGTCTCTCGTCTTCCGATGAGGAGCTTTCCTCCTCCATATCCTGGACCTGGTTGTTGTCCGGGCGCTGCTGCTGTTGCGTGCGGTCCTCCATCTCGTCCAGTTCTTCGTCTGATGAGGAACTGGAGTCAGACTCAATCTGGAAGGAGGGCGTAGGTTAATTAATACATGATGGTTACAACTTAGACGAGATAGATCTCGTGATAGACTGTGCTAGATTGCCAGATTTAACTCGATTCAGCGAGTTAAATCTGTAAATCGTTATCTAGTATCCACAACACAAGCTGTGTCCTAGAAATTCTAATTAGTCCGTCAGTTACATTACCAGAATGAAAAAATACGTGTCCAGATAATGGACAAGTATTTTTTAATTTCTAAGAAATCAAATAATATCGCAAAAAGGCCTGTCGAAGTCGATAATTTTTGCGATATTATTTGATTTCTTAGAAATTATCAATTAGGCAGAGTGCGAGGCTTACGCACTATTATAACAAAAACGTATTTTTTATTTTTTCGATTAAACAAAAAATGCCAGTCAAAGTTCCGCGTGACGTCACACCGTGCGACACTTTTTAGCGAGCCCCCACTCCCAAACTTTGACGAGCTTCAATTTTGTAAATTTTTGTATAATTAACAAAAGAATAACCCCCTGGCCCACCGTACCTGCATCTCCGTGTCGTCGATGTCCTGCGCGGCCCCCAGGTCCTCGCCACGCTCCTGCGCCAGCACGCGCGCGCCCACCTCCAGCGGCGTGGTGGGCGGCGGGAAGTCCCCGGGCTCCCCGATCGGGTAGTCTACCGTCTCCACCACTACGAAGTCATGCCAATCGATGGACGCGTAGGCAAGCCGTTCCTGGTGGGAAAAGTTACGTGAATAAGGTTGGGTTTTAACTATTTAATTTACAGAAGAGACAACTTTTAGTAGTACATTATCTACATTATGTTTGTTGCAAATATTTACGACTAGACGATCGCCTCGCGGTTTCACCCGCGTAGTTCCCGTTCCCGTGGGAATTCCGGGATAAAATATAGTATAAGGCACTCCCTGAAAAGTAAGCTTTCTAACAGTGAAAGAATTTTTCAAATCGGTCCAGTAGTTTCGCAGCCTATTCAATACAAACAAACAATCAAATCTTTCCTCTTTATAAATTAGCATAGATAACACAATCAATCATTTTTAGTTTATCAGGCACCCATGAGAAAAGCTGTCCTGACTTTGGGGTTAGACTACATTATATTCTATTGTTTCATTATCTGAAAAATATATAAAAATCACGCAATAAAAACACCAAATAACTTTCTTGTTGATTTTTAAACACAATATAAGGTAATAGCCAATTTATGATCCTTTCTTCGATAAATATTGTTGTTAACAATTATATAATTGTCTCAAGTTAAAGCATGGGAATTTTAGTTTTTGTTATTGGGAATTGGTGACACTATTAGCAGTAAAATAGATCACAGAGTAAAAATGTGTGGCATTACAAGATACTGGTTTCTGCCCACGGGTTCGCATGCATTGTTTCTATGGAAACATTTAAAAATTATTTCTATGGGAATGGCTTTATGGGATAAGTCGTAGCCTATATTTTATTCCAGACCTAGAACTACATGTATGCAAAGTTTCAGCCCGATCCTTTCAGTAGTTTTGGCATGAAGATCCATCCAAACTTTTGTATTTATAATATTAGTGTGATTACTAGAGGTTATGAAATAACTTACCTTTTCAACCCGAGCCTCATCGGCTGCCTTCCGCCTCGCCTGATGCGAATGCCAGGCCGCTCGCGACTTCGCCTGCTCCAGAATCCCGCTACGAATCTCCGCTGACAACTTAGATACCAGCTCTTTCGGCGGCAGCAGAACCTTTGTATACTGCTCCAATAGTCTAGTAAAGTACTGGAACAAAGAATGTTGGGGACGGAGGAAATCGAACTGATGGTTCCGTTCCTCCTTCTTCATCAGATCTGTTAGGAACTGTCTTCCGTTCCTAGCGACGAACTGAGCGGTGAGTTTGACTATGTCGAGCTCTAGGGCGGAGATAGAGGGAGGGTCTGCGATGAACTCGAAGTCTGGGGGTGGGTCGCGCGGGGGCGGTGGTTCGATGGGCGCGGCGGCCTTCAGGAGCTCCTGCTGACGGGCCGCTGTGGCTGGTGCTAGGCCTGGCCGTAGTAGTGTCGGCGGCGGCGCCACGGGAGTCGTGTCCACACCTTCAAATATAAATTTTTAGAACACATTGGCATACACTTAGAACGTAGCCTGACTTAAACAATAGGCTACTTATTATACCTACAATACGCGTGCGAAGCCGCGGGCAGAAGCTAGTTTTGAATAAATTATTTACTGTCTATAAACAATCAATATTTTAACATCAGGTATGCTATGTGTTATCTTTTTGACAAATGATTCAGTGTTCTTCTTGTATTTTGTATTACTATCATAGCAATGAACTGATAATTCAAATTGAAGAGACCTTTTGAACATACAATGAACAAAACCTTTTAAGTTTTTTCTCTATCTTTATTTTCTGCCGAGTTTATCTGTTACTGTAAAAGCCACAACTGCAGATGTACCAACTCTAAATAGTAAAACTGTTAAAAGTATGAACGCAAATCCCACATTTCTAGCTTTGTAATTACTATTTGAATAAGCTAGTAACATACCTTTCCCTTCTCTGATCTCCTTGACCTTATGTTGATAGTAGGCATGGTATGGGTCTCCGGCATTGAGGAAGTTGAACTTGGGGTTCCCGAGCTCATTCTGCCGGATACGGGCCTCAAACTCTGGTCCATTACGAGCCACGAAACTTGCGGTTTTGTCAACAATGTCTGAAATATGTGGCTAAGGAAATAGGCTGATGTTCAAGATCAACACACATTCTACATGGAGTCCCAAGTTAGAGGGCACTAATAGGTATCAGAGATTAGATCTGACTTCTTTGTAATGGTAACTTGTGTCTGTCAATCTAATACCTACGAGAGATTTGAAGATAAGATAAGCAGATACAGTGCATTAACCTACTTACTTTTTATAATAATAGATAAGTTAATATTAAGATACCTACTTTATGTTAAGTTATGTTAAGTACATAAGGGAAGAAACTGTTCGCCTGTAACACAGCTACATTGTAGCTACCACAGGAGACAGTGCTCTAACTGAATTGTTACACACATTTCTAAAATAAACGTTTTTGTATTTTTGTATTGTATTTGTATTTACTGGTGTCCTCAGAAGAAGCAATAAAATCCATGTCAAGTGACAGAGAAACAGTTGAAAGGTTATGTTAGTTAAGTTACCGATGCTGATCTACAGTTTACTCCGATTACATCCAGATTATTAGATTAGAGTAGAGTCTAGATATTTGGTAAAGGATACTCCTGACTTCTGGCGGAGGATAGATGATGCCGATCACAGGCGGCGGTGGCGCCTGCGGTTCTTCCACCACCTCCATGCCCGGCCCACCGGGCATGATAACGTCGATTGAAGGCATCTTGCCTTCTTGGTGATTACTTCAACTTATTTAACTATTTTTCCCGAAATACTTCGTAAAAATCATCAAAACAACAAGCCAAAGCCAACAACATACACACACGCAATGCAAATGAGTGAGTGAATGAAATTATTTGAATGAATGAATTGGAAATTTGGAATGAACTGAGTGAAATTAAGTGAATGGTTATACGGTTATGCTACGGCTCCACCTCAGGCTCCACCTACGTTAGCGTTAACGTTAGTGTTAATGTCCATTAACGCGTTACCTAATTATGGCGTTAAAAATCCACCTTGGATATCCAAGGTGCATTTTTAGCGTCGTCAATCAATTAATGAACACGTTAAAACCTTGGCCACATCTGCTGACGTCCAAATTAGCGCGTTAATAACGCGTTAGGACGCAGGTGGAGCCGCAGCATTAGGTATACAGATACAAAAAAAACATTCTCGTTATTAGCACTAAAAGTAATGTATAATATACATTACTTTTAGTGCTAGTAACGAAATATAGTAGTTATTTATAGCAGCAATTAGCAGTTATTTATAGCAGCTACTTTTGAAAGAAGCTTATGTTATTCTTGTGTTATTCAGTAGAAATCCCTGTGAAGTCCATACGTGGTGTTGAGAGAGCGGATGCGGATGTCAAGCAAACTGCGCGGCGCCGGCTAGCGGGAGTTTTTGAAAACTACACGCTTGCGACAGCTTCCCAAACATATCTATATTAATTTTTGTAGTCTGAAGGGTTAATAATTTCGGAACGGTCTACGGTAGGCTCGAACGAAATGCACATCAAATTGAAGAGCGTAAAAAATTAGTCGATCCGAGTCGACAACTTATAGGCGGAAAATTCGGATTATCGAGTAGTTTCACTAGGAAAATGAATAAATTGCTAAAAAAATTGTAACGGCGATGTCTATGGTTCGGTCTTGGTACCGTGGAAGGAAGAAATCGCTCCCCAGGGTATATAAATACTCCTTGATCGTAGCTTGGTACATATATAGTAATCTGTGGTTCGGTCTAATTTCTTTGAATGAAGAATTGACTTGATTGAGAAATCATGGTAATAGTAGTATTTTATTGCACCCGTGCGAAGCCGGGGCGGGTCGCTAGTAATATTATAAAGAGGAAAGATTTGATTGTTTGTTTGTATAGAATAGGCTCCGAAACTAATGAACCGATTTGAAAAGTTCTTTCACCGCTAGGAAGCTTACTTTTCAGGGAGTGAATCATATTATAAAGAGGAAAGATTTGATTGTTTGTTTGTATAGAATAGAATCAGAAACTAATGGACCGATTTTAAAAATTCTTTCACCGTTAGGAAGCTTACTTTTCAGGGAGTGACATAGGCTATATTTTATCCCGGAATTCCCACGGGAACGGGAACTACGCGGGTGAAACCGCGAGGCGATCGTCTAGTAATTGATTAATTTAGTAAAAGGTTATAATTAATATATTAATTTAATTTAATTGTTTTAATTGATTGATTTTAATTTGCTTTCATCAAAGATTCATCAATGTTGATTATTTATTAACGATGTATTTAAACTTAGGTACCTGGGCGGATTTCTAGAAAGTTGTTTGCAGGGAAATTACGTGTCCTACAACTTCTAACTTGTTTATCATTACGCATTGGTTCAAAACACTTGTTTTTTTAAAGATAACTGAAATATTATACAGTAAACTAATAAAAAATATATTTATTTTAACTGCTAAACTTAAATAGGATTTAAAATAATTAAATGAAAAATAAAAACATGGTCATATTCACGTGTCCACCACCCCATACGCAGTATTCAAAGTGAAAATTTGTAACGTTGTCCTACTCTTTGGTACTGATACAATTGTTATTTGAAAAGATCATAATGTCCAAAATATGAATTCAACCTAGTTTTAAGGTAGTCAGAGTCGAAAATTAAAATAAAACACAAATAAATACCGTCTTTAAGATTCGTTCACGCGGAAATTCCGCAATACGTCACGTAGTGTTTTATCAAGTTCGAATGAAAAAACTACTAAAAATTGGTATTCATTTTAATAAATGGCAACATTCTAAGCCCATCCAGCAGCTCAGCTGCCATGTTTATTTTTGGCAACAGTCGATCCAGAAAACTGCGCGAAGTGGTCGCACCGTCACGTGGCATCTTTGTGTTCATCCATTACGAACGGCTGTTTTCTATGGTAATATTACTATTTCAAGTTGTTTTTGGGTAGCTAAAGGTTAGATGTTTTCTTCAGTTATGATGTGTATGAGTAGATAGTTCAAATTTGCATTAATTAAGGAGTACTTTTCATTTGATTCCCGACCGACAGACATACGTCACATCCATTACGTAACGTATTGTATAAGGGATCGCAAAATGCAACGTAATGGAATTCAAAGGCAGTGTGTACAATGTACAATGGGTAATATATATTTAGCATATTTTATATTTGATACATCCAAGTTCTGTTTTCTTGAATTGAGAACCTATTTTTTTAACGTCTGCCCGCAAGTCGCGCTTCTCGTACTATTCAAATTAACAAGTCGAAATAATGTGTTATGATAGAATTTTTTAAATTCTGGCCAACTGCTAAGCCGATTTTGATGAAATTTAACATGTTGTTTTTTAAAGGACTGATTGTTAAATTCGTGTTAAAAACACTATTTTATACAGTAAGTTTATGTTAAAAACACTATTTTATACAGTAAGTTTATAAAAGTATGTAGGTACGTTTTTAAATGACTAAGATTATTTTATGTGTTAGTACTGGTCTACCTTAAATGTAAACTAAGCTTAATAGTTCTTATACGTCACGTCTCTTTCCATTAGCGTAACGTGTCCTACTTTAGCTGAGTTATTAAAATTGATTTATTTCTGTATAATTCTAGGTAAATAAAGTACCCTAGGTTACTAAAAATGGTATTAAAAGCACTGTTTTGTTTTTTTATACAGATGTATCAATAATTGTCGTATGATCCAAACCAAAGACGTTGGTGTAAAGTATTAAGTACCAAAAAGTGACGTAATGTTGTTTAGTGGTCCAAATTACATTTTTAAGAGTAGTTTACGTAAATGTGATACCTCTAATAAAAGTCTGATTATAATAATAATTCAAATAATAAATAGTGTTGTCAATATTACAGCCTAGTTTTTATTTTATAGTGAGTTTATTTAGTGACGTAATGGAACTCCTCATAGACATAGTATATATTGACCTTCAATTTACGTGAAAACTAATTAATTTTCAAAGTAAAAAGTACTATTTTCTCATATAAGCTTTATTAATAAATTAAAAAAAACACACTTTAACATAAAACTCATACTTTTAAAATTGTGGAATTCCATTACATAACGAACAACTTTCTAGAAATCCGCCCACCTACCTACCTACTTTCTACATTATTAGCATGCTGATCATGGTGTGCTCATTCCTGTAACCCATATTTCGCAAAATAAATGACGTCGATTTTTTTAAAGATAAATAAAACCAATAAAAAATCCGTACAAAACATTTTATTACAAAATTACAACAAAAAATTTAGTATGTGATGAGAAACGCATCATCATTTGCAATGAATGAAGAAAAATTATACCAACCGGATCCACCGAAATTTTCCACAGTCTTCAAACAATATGTTGTTGTTATTATTAGCATGTAAGAGATAACCCAGAATAACGCTAAAACAAGCAGCAACAAGGTTGTCTGGGAACGATAATCTGTTCTATCACATCTTTCAATTTTTTTCGGCACTAGTATCTCTTTTAGTTCACTATCGACCTGAAACCAAGAGTTTTGATGTTTAACGCTTTCGCTGCCCAGCCTTGTAGGTACTGCTAGTGCTACGCTGCGGCCCGCGAAGTTGCCACCCCGCCGTCGTGGGCCACGACGTATACCTTAGTAGGTACACCTTACTTTATTGGCTAAACAGATTTTCACAGGGCTAAGAACACTCGGGATACAATTTATCTATGACACAAACAAATTAAACGAAAATCGGTTCATCCGTTTGGGAGCTACGATACCACAGACAGATACACAGATACACAATGAAAATCTGTCAAAAATTGGCCACTTAATCCTCGAAAACTCAAGCGCAACTCACATTTAAGCACGTCTCAAGTCACGATTTTTTGATTTTTCTTTGATAATCTGGGGATAATGTGGAAAAGATTTGAGGAGAACAGGAATTGATGAATACCATTCAAAACAGAAGAGGTAGAATGATTGGACATCAAAAAAGACTTGACAACTTCATCGTAAGCAACAACATAGAAGAAAAATTTTAGGGAAGTCGAGGACTCCCATAGAGTAAGTATACCTATATGTTCCTTGGTCGAGGAAGGGGAAGAAGGAAGAACGGAAGACCAAGAATTAGCTATATGAGTCAGATCAAAGAGAAAGTCGCTGTCATGTCGTATAAAGAAGTAAAGACATTGCATTGGAGAGAGAAAAGTGGGGTTGGAGTGGAGTTTACGGGACGCCGTCAATTACAAGGCGAAAAAGACTTAAGAAAATTTTTGACGAAAATTTTATGCATAATTAACATACTTATATTTTTTTGTTACGGTATTGTAAAGGGGGTGACTTAAGGGGCAACTTTTGATCAGGTCACTGACCCCAAAGTTCAATGACCTCCGCGCTAGAGGTCAAAATGTGTCGTTCAATTACAAGGCGAAAAAGACTTAGAAAATTTTCGACAGTATAATGGAGTCCTCGTTTTAACTTGTTCCTACTCGAGTTAACCCGACATGTAGGCGTCCCACCCCCGCGGGGCGGGTTCGTGGCGACTCTGTTACTGAGAGGGTGTGTATATGTATAACTGCACCCAGAGTCATAACGTTAACACCATATCCCCTAGTGGGGACCTTGACGTCAAAGGTCATTGACCTTGGCCCCAAAACTCATTAATATATCTTTCGGTCATCGACCCTAGTGACCTTGAGGTCAAAGGTCACTAACCTTGGCCTCAAAACTCAATAATATATCTTTCGGTCATCGACCCTAGCAAAAACCAACGTTATACTAAAAAAAGTGACCTAGAGGTCACTGACCTCAAGGTCACTGACCGCAAAGTTCATGACCTCAAGGTCAAAAGTTAATGACCTCAAAAAAAAAATTTCTTGCGTCCCGTAAACTCCACAGCGACCAAAAGTGGAGGAAATTGAATCATTAAACCTACAAGAGCTAGGCTCTATAACTTATAATATTATTTAGGTAAATAAGTAGGTAAAGTTACTTACGATGAACACACATGAAGGCTCAGAATTTTGATGGGTAGAAGCTGGTTCATAATCTTCTATCAACCACTCTTTATCAGAATTCATTTTGCAATTTTGTGTAACGATTATATCGTAGGTAAGGACTAGCTTTTATGTATTTTTGTAGGAGCCAGGAGCCCACCGTTAAATTAACTCTATACGGGAAAAAAAATCATGAAAGTACCTACAACTTATTTACTGTTCATTTTCAAGAAACCATGAAAATATCGAAGAAATTAAATCTACTTAAATAGAAAGAGCACTTTATAAACTACCATTGACGGAAGTGCAAAAATATTTTAGTTGTGACAGTTAACATCTAGCACTCAATAAGAAGGCTACGTGCAAATGATGACAGCTCTGCATTTTCGTGGAGTAAGTAAACTATAAAGGTTTCATTAAACCAAAAACACCGATTAAAACCCGACTATCCAACCATGGCCATGGCCAGAATCTTCGCCAGAATAGAGACCCAGGGCACAGATATTATAATACTGTACTAGCCCAGGGTGATATGTGACGTGTGATCCTAGTCACATCACATCACACTAATATTAGAAATGCGAAAGTTTGGATGGATGGATGTTTGTTACCTCTTCACGCCAAAACTACTGTACGGATCAGGCTGAAATTTTGCATACATATAGTTCTAATCCTGGAATCAAACAGCTACTTTTTATCCCATAAATCAGTCCCCGTGGTATAGAAATCACCTGTAAACGTTTCCATAGAAAAAATGCTTGCGAAGGCGCGGGCATAAACTAGTACAAAATTAAATCATTATAACTATTTGTATACCTATTTATGACCTACTAGCTTCTACCCGCGGCTTCACACGCGTTTTTCCGGGACAAAAAGTAGCCTATGTCGTCCCCGGGATACCAGCTACCTTCCTGCCAAATATCATGGCGATAGGTTCAGCCGTTTAGGCATGAAAAGGTAACAGACGGACAGATAGACAGAGTTACTTTCGAATTGAAATATTAGTATGGATTGAGTTTTAGAAGTTCACATCTGACACTACTTACGTACCTACCTACCTAATTTACTACCCTATGGTACAAGTGTAAAGGGTGTTCTTCCAACACAAATAAGGTTCGTAGTAAGCCCGCTTACATCCGTAATTAAGTGTAAAGGGTAATTAAAAAAAGAGTATATAGGCAATGTAGTACGATTTATTTATCGATATAATATAGGTACATTTATTAAATTCACTTTCCTATGAGCTACTCCACATTTAATAGTCTCTCCCTACCCATCTGCGGCTCTATCATATAGATTATTTTATTAATAGTTATAAATACCCTACACAATAATCAGTAGCGTAACTATACCGTGGTAATAAATTCATCGGTTATGGGGACCCCCATCCATTTAAAGGTCATACGAAGACCACATCATGATAAAGAAGACCAAATAAATAAAGGCGAGCGGAGCGATCCACGATTTTTTTGACTGTCCCGTAGACCGGCGGTAAGTGGCCTTTTTCCCAGATTGCCACCGTATTATTACGCCACTGACAATAATATTAATAAACAACTAAATTAACAACACTTAATCTAACCTAAGACCCATTTTATTAGGGTCAAAATAGAATTATACAATTTTCTACTGCTAGAAAATGTAAATTAATTTTGAGTATTTCGATACATTCACCATTTTTCAGCGAAAGGCGAAAAATAGGTAAATAATATTACACATTAAATTTTATAAAACAATTTTTGTAAAGAATCTTCTGATGGGATGACTTCCTTACAGCCCGTTGAACGCTAAACAGTCCCGTGTCTCGTACGTGGATGTTCCTTCAGCTCTCGGGGGAATCTTCTCCCGCTCCTCGTTTCCGGCCAGGAAGACAGCCAGCTGCTCCTATAAACCATTACAAAATATAAGTGAAATGAACAAAGCCTTGATTTAAATCAAGGCTTTGCTCATTTCACTGCAAAATTTCAAGCACTGTAGAGATGCGAAAAGAAAAGAAAAAAATATCCAACAAATCAAAAATGGACGTGATACTTTGATAAAATCGGATGGATATAGGGTTGAGTGTTGAATAAAGATTAACAATGCCAGTAACAAGTTTAACTAAGAGGTAAGTACTCTAAAGTTATTCTGTTGTGGTATACATAACTATAACATTCTCGAAATATCTAAATTTTTATTATCTTTGTTCCTTATAAAACTTAATAAACACCAAAGGGCGTGCACAACATTTACAGAAACAACAACCGCAAACGGTATCCGTAGGTAAATGACAAGTGGTGTTCAAATCGGTAGGTAGTTCGTTATTTACCAAGTAGATCCTTGATGTTTCCTGAAGCTGCTGAAGAAGGGCTTGGAGCTTGGATCGCAGGCCACGCGCTTCGCAGATCGCAGCTTCCACCGGCACAGTCTAGGGATTTGAAAACTATTATTGACACACAGGAAATAGGATTAAACTCGGTTCTAGAATCCGACCGCTCACATGTCCGGCCTAAATAAAAGTAACGCCCACAATGTCCGTGCGTTTTGGCGGGAATTTCGAGCGTGCGCGCGCGAGCGGTCGGCGTCTGCGTAAAAGGGCTACTGACGAGATTTTTTCAATGGCGCGGTGTTCCGTGGTTTTTCCCGTCCCAACGTGCTGGGTTCAAGCTTTTTATGATTGCCGGTTAATTGGTAATTTTGGCCGAATATTTTCGAAATCATAGATTAAAAATGATGAATGCTGATTTTTACCTAAAAGTTTGAGTTTGAAAGGGTGTAGTTTAAATTTTTTATACATCTATTGACATTTTTTGGTGTTTTTACGTACCTTAGAATGTCCACTCTATAAATATACTAAAATATGTAGGGGTCTACGAACAAAAAACTAAAAATAAATGAATTGGAAGAGCCCCCCAAAACTGCAAAATTGCAACGATGCAAATTGCATTTGCAAACTTTGCGAATTTTTTAAATATTATTTTTTCTTCGTGCATGTTCAACTTAGGTGTTATTATCATAGCCAAAACGCTTGGGAACACCCCCATAAACGCTAATCAGACACAGACTAAACAGATTCTTAGATAAAAAATAAATATTGACCGAGCGTTGCAAACTTAAGTGCCACTTGACTTTGTCACGTGACTTTGGCAACAATTGTGACCATGGACATTTTAGCGATTTCAAGGTTGGCAACAATTGCTGCCATGGACACTTTAGCGGTGAGATATTTTTGTTAACAAAACATTTATCTAGGTATCTATTTCAGAAAACTTAACAAAATCTGATTAAAACTAATAGAAAATAACAAGGTAGGTAGCCGTTATAAATAAAAACTGCAACAACGCATAAAAAATTGCACACGGCGGCAGCGAAAAAGTTGCGAACTCAAGTTCATCAATAAAGCAGCATTTAATTCGTCTTTCGTCCGTTGAAAAACCAAAAATTATTGCGGACTTCTGCGATTTGCCCCGATAAGTCAACAAGTTCAAAATGGTGTTAATTCTTGATCAAGTTCCGAAAAATACGTGCGATACCTCATTCGATTCGGTTTGACGTATTGAATGTATCTCGAGGATTTTTTTACACAAAAAATGGCAATGTTGCAATAAAATTGTTATTAACAAAATTGAACTTGAACCATTTTAAACTTGTTGACTGGACTGCAATGAAACGTGTGGTAAAATATTTTCCACCGATATTTATTTGGGTTTAATTCTACAACCGTTTAGGTACTTGGTTATTGCGTCTCATCAGCATCATCATCAGGCTATATCAGTCCACTGCTGGACATAGGCCTCCCCTAATAAGCGTCATAGCGCCCTATCTTCAGCTTGCCACATTCAACATCTGCCCGCAGTCTTTCGCAGATCGTCATCCCACGAGGCCGGAGGGCGTCCTACACTACGTTTGCCGAATCGCGGTCTCCACTCAAGTACCTATTAGGAAGTTATTATAAGCGATTACAAAGTTAACTTACCTTGAGGACGGCGTCTGCTGCCGTGGCTAGACCCTTGCTGACCACCGCCATGCCATGACGGACGTTTCTGTAACAAAAAGGGTTTGAATCCCATGTCTTTCCAATTTCCTATCCATTCGTATGACGACCTCGGTGGCGGGGCGGGCGAAGGTCCGCCTGCGACGCAGCAGGTTGCGGGTTCGATTCCCGCCTTGGGTCAAATGTTTATACGATCTACAAATATTTGTTCCAGGTGTTCTGGTCGTGTCTATGTATAATAAAAAATATCTATCTATGTAATGTATGAGACATTTGCTCCCCTTGGAGTCGAGACCCTAGGTCCGTGGGGTACCGAGGTTCTTCGGGTTTTTAAAAAAATATCTGAGCGTCTGCTCGAAGCGACGCGTGACCCGAGAGCTCTGGCGCAACGCATCAGCATTGCCATACAGCGGGGCAATGCAGCCAGCGTCTTCGGGACGCTTCCGACTGGTATTGATATGGATCAGTTGAGCTACCTGTAGACTGTTTGCAACAGTCTGCAGTTAGCTCAATTGTTTCAATTGTAAATACTAGTATAATTTTCTTTGTAATGTATTATATTAAGTATACAGTTCTCTAGTACCCATAACACAAGATCTGCTTAGCTTGGGGCTAGATGATGCTGTGTGGATTGTCCAGCATTATTTATTTATTATTGAAAGTTGCTGAGTAAACTCAGCTTACTCATCTCTACCAACAAGTCTATTTGACGTTAGTAACGAAACGTTATCGCGACGTCTGCTTTTAGTACCTACAGTAAGTATAGGTATATATTATAGTATTACTAGCTTCTACCCGCGGTTTCGCACGCGTATTTTCTGTGTAATAAGTAGCCTATTGTCAAATTTAGGCTACGTTTTAGGTGTATGCCAAATTTCATCTTGAACTGTTCAGTAGTTTTGGAGATCCTAGGTAACAAAAATTTCACATTTCACAAACTTTCGCATTTATAATATTACTACCTGTTACCCGCAACTTCGTTAGCGTGGTAGGTAGGATACCTACCTTACAAAAGGATACATCAGTAAACGGAAAAAACATTTGCTAGTACATCTGTGACTTCTTACACACGAAGCATTTATATCATCCACAGAATGAACAAAAATTTAACATTTCACAGCTTTCGCTTTTATAATATTAGTAGGATTAGCTTCTGCCCGCGGCTTCGCGCGCGTATTTTTGGTATAATAAGTAGCCTGTTGTTTAAGTCAGGCTACGTTCTAGGTGTATGCCAAATTTCATCTTGATCTGTTCTGCAGTTTTGGAGATCCTAGGTAACAAAAATTTCACATTTCACAAACTTTCGCATTTGAAATATTACTAGCTGTTACCCGCAACTTCGTTAGCGTGGTAGGTAGGATACCTACCTAACAAAAGGATACATCAGTAAACGGAAAAAACATTTGCTAGTACATCTGTGACTTCTTACACACGAAGCATTTATATCATCCACAGAATGAACAAAAATTTCACATTTCGCTTTTATAATATTAGTAGGATTAGCTTCTGCCCGCGGCTTCGCGCGCGTACTTTTGGTATAAGTAGCGATAGTGATAATAAGTAGCCTGTTGTTTAAGTTAGGCTACGTTCTAAATGTATGCCAAATTTCATCTTAAACTGTTCATTAGTTTTGGAGATCCTAGGTAACAAAAATTTCACATTTCACAAACTTTAGCATTTTAGTATTAGTAGGATAATGATGGTAGCACAATATCTGTGGTACAGGATTTGCGTAGTTCCCTAGTTCCCTGTCGCGGTAGAGGTGCTGTACCAAATCGTATGAAAGAAGTTCTAATTTAAAAAAAAATTGGTTGTCTGTAAAGTCGGTTTACTGACGATAGTTGAACGTGACAACGCAGACGCATCGCTCACTCAAGTAGGAGAGAGACGGATGTCGAGCGCTCTCGCTTGCACTTCAAGCCTTACATGGAACGCCTCAGAGCGAGGTTACGTCATGTTGAGGTAACGCCGCATGACGTCATGTTTTTTCGTGCGTGCAGCCGGCTCTATCGAATTATAAGACGTTGTCACGTCGAAAAAACAATCTTTTAAATGCATTTTCATCCAAACGTGTATACAAAATTTCAGCTCAATCGGTTGAAGATATCTGCTTCAAAATTGAGTTGCAAGATTCCACCCGAACAAACATAGTTACATACTGACTTCCTCTATTGCTAAGCATCTTGACGGAGGTGAGAAATGTATCGGTGTCTTTTTGGACCTCCAAAAAGCATTCGATACAGTCTCGATTCCCATTTTGCTGGCAAGGCTTGAAAGAATTGGCGTACGTGGGTTAGTGCACTGCTGGTTTAAAGACTACCTTACCAACCGAAACCAAATAGTAAGAGTTGGAAACCACAAAAGTCAAAGTGCACCCTGTTCCTATGGTGTACCACAGGGGAGTACACTTGGACCCACCCTCTTCTTAGTGTACATCAACGAACTGTGTGCAATTCATCTGGAACACGGGAATGTATTCATGTTCGCAGATGACACTGTACTTCTTTTTCATGAAGCCTCATGGAGCGAGGTTAGTGTTAGTACTGAAAGAGGTCTGTCCAGGGTCACTGCATGGCTTGAGGATAATCTCCTGTCCCTCAATATAATGAAAACAAAATATTTATGTTTTAAAAAAACCAAGGCTGGTTCTCCTCCCAGTTCTCTTCGTATTATTGCTCACTCCTACCCATGTAATCGGCTAGTAGGAGATGCCACAACACACGTATGTAGCTGCAACCCTCTCTCATGCGTGCAAACGATAAAATACCTCGGTGTTACGATTGATGACAGACTCACGTGGGTTCCTCATATAGACGCCGTTTCAAAGAGGATCAGGAGATTAATCATCGTCTTCAAAAAACTTAGAGACGTCGCTGATCACAACCTCTTGATGCAAACCTACAAATCCCTAGCAGAGTGTGTAATTAGCTACTGTATATGCTCATGGGGTTGTGCCGCGAAGACACATCTAATAAAGGTAGAGCGAGCTCAGCGCGCTCTGCTTAAAGTTGCGATGTCTCTATCATATAGATACTCAACTACTGACCTATACAAAAAATGTAACGTCCTGTCTGTCAGAAAATTATTCGTCTACAACTCCATAAAGCGATACCACATAGAAACCGTCCCCACTCTGCCTCCTTCAAACAAACGATTAGACAAGTGCCCCGTTCCAAGTTATCACTGTGAAATTGCTAGGAGACACTATAATCGACTTGCTCCAACCCTTTATAATAAAATTAACGTAAAAACTAAAATTAAATCACTGACAAAACATAAGCTAAAACGCTGTGTCATCGAGTGGCTTAACGGCTATGACTACGATGGTGTAGAGTTACTCCTAAATAAAATGATCTAAAGTTTATTAATCTGAAAAAGTCACAGGTCCCGTAAAATAAAAAAAAAAAAATAATAATAATAATAATAATAAGTAGGTATTTATATTAATAATCAACAGCGCTATAGGCACTTAACTAACATGCACAAGTAATTACATAACAAGTAGGTAACCAACAAGTGATAATCACACTGCAATAGTTAGCAATAACCTCTCAGAATATTTAACAATAATATATATATATATATATTTTGTTATCTATCAGGTTCACCCTATACTTATATTATAGCTTTATTAGAAATAAAACAATTAACGCTTATTATAAACTCGTGCCAAACGCAGAGAATTGGTGTCCAGTAAATCTTATATAGTTCTCCACAAATATGTATACCTACTCTACCTACTCATTCTTATAGTAACTAAACTAGATATTAATTAGATGTATAATTATTTAAGTAGGTACTTACTTCTAGTTAAAATATGGGAAGAAGCTGTTCTCCTGTAACACAGCTAAATTGTAGCTACCACAGGAGACAGAGCTCTAACTTTATTTGTTACAAATATTTTTTAAAATAAACGATTTTGTATTTTGTATTTTTTGTATACATTGCAAGATAAATAAAAGCTTGCAAAAGGGAGACGTCGTGACCAACGTCAAATAGACTTAGTCACGCCCGGGTCCTCAGTGATGGACCGCAAATTGTCACTTGTTTAATATGTGTTTATTTTGTCAGTTGTTTGTGTGCAATAAATAATTTTCTATTTTTAGTAGTTACCTCGCTCTGAGAGAGCGCTCGACATCCGTCTCTCTCCTACTTGAGTGAGCGATGCGTCTGCGTGGACAGCTGCTATACTATAGTACACTAAAGTCATTAACAACGGGATATTTACCATGATTTGAGTTTTGAGCTTTCCAATATTTCGGCACAGTTTCACTGTTTAACTGTGAAACTGTGCCGAAATATAGTACACTAGTTTATGCCCGCGGCTTCGCACGCGTTGTTTCTATGGAAACGTTTAAAGGAGATTGCTATTCTATAGAATATTAAAAATTAATTTAAAAAACATTGTCCAGCGGACAAAATTGTGAATTTAAACCATTCCCAGATCCCCTTGAACACACACAAAAAATTTCATCAAAATCGGTCCAGTCGTTTGAGAGAAGTTCATTGACATACACACTCACAGAAGAATTATATATATAAAGATTTACATGTTTTGATCGAGTATCAAATGCTACCATTCCATCAGTATTTTCTTAAGACGTTGTCACGTTCAACTATCGTCAGTAAACCGACTTTACAGACAACCAATTTTTTTTTGACGTGACAACGTCTTATAATTCGATAGAGCCGGCTACACGCACGAAAAAACATGACGTCATGCGGCGTTACCTCGTCATGCGGCGTTACCTCGCTCTGAGTTGTCACGTTCAACTATCGTCAGTAAACCGACTTTACAGACAACCAATTTTTTTTTGGTTTTGATAGATGATGATGATGATGCCCGAATTTTGGCCACAGCGGCCAGTCTCAGCGAAGACTAGCCAGGTGCGCAGGATATTATAGTGCACAAGGGTGCGCGCAAACACAGGTGCATTCTCTATATATCCTATAAGAAGGAAAATCAATTTATTGGCTCACACTTAATACAAAAATAATAATCCTACTATAATATATAACGCCGAAAGTTTGTAAAATCTGATTTTTTTTACCTAGGATCTCCAAACTCCTCCTACTTAACAGATCAAGATGAAATTTGGCATACACTTAGAACGTAGCTTAACTTAAACATACCGAAAATACGAAGCCGCGGGTAGAAGCTAGTAAAAAATTATCCGGCGGTACCCTACCTCGTTATTGTGTGAAGAGGATAGGCATAGGATTTCGCGTTCACAGGAGCGGGACAGAGCAAAGCGGCGTAAGCCCAAAAATCAAGTTTTTAGTAGGTATTTGCTCCCCACAAACATTAGAATAGTTAATTGAAAGAAAGGCAACATATAAAATGTTCTTTATACTTAGTTCAATTACTATGCTTAATCTCAAGATCGTATCATCTGTATTTATTGAGAAATTAGGGTTTTAGTAAAAAATTAGAGGTAACTTTGCGATTTTTTTCTATCGAGAAAATTTTATGGAATCGTGTTTTCGAAACATATGATCGATAGAATAAGTCCTGAACTTTACCATATATAAATTTCAAAGTTAAATATTCAGTAGTTTGGAAGATATGGAGGTCCGACGGAGTTGAAAATAAGCAATTTGAGGGTAGGTACCCCCTTAATTCCATGTGAACCAAAAAAAGTCCTGTCTCAGCGTTGCTCAACATAAAGTTGAGCAACGCTGGTTTTCTGGCAATAGATAGGTACCGATGTCGTAGCATTACCTGGGCAGGTCAGTGTGCGTGAAGTTGATGAGATGGACGACCTTCCTGGCAGTCTCCCGGGACAGAAGCACGACCAGCTCCTCGAGCGTGGCGGGGCGCGCTTGGTTCTCGGGCTCCGGCTGGCTGAGCGAGTCGAACAGCTCGCGGGCTTTCTTCCACGCCAGGGCTGGATCGGTTGCCACCTGGGGAGAGACTTGGTTAGGTTCTGGAGAACTTAAAACCACACCCCGGACATCTGGGAATAAATAGGCGAAACTCCTCCCACTCGCAGGCGCATACGCGGAAAATGGCGAAAATAGCCTGATCAGACCTTACAAGAGTAGAGAGATTAATAACAGTTGTAAGAGGTTTCTTGCTCGTGGTCCCGTTCAGCTGGTTACGTTCTCTGGACCAGCGACGTTGTTTGTCGGTAGTCCAGATAACTGTACTACGGAAGAACGTATTTTTCGGTGGTCCCGTTGAAAGGACCACGGAATGAAAACAGCTTTGGTGGTACAGATAACTGTACAACCGAAAGAAAAATTCTGTGGTCCAGTCAACGGTAGATACTACAAACTGTAGCAACGAATCCTGCATTAGGGCAAGATGAATGCTCATCCCTATTAGAAGAAACATGTCACTGTATTTTCATGTCAACTAAAAATTATCTATGTAACAAAATAACAGGGCCCATCCCTATTATTTTGTTACATTGATAATTTCTTCATTCATCTACATTGCCCCAGTGCAGGATTCGTTGCTACAGTTTGTATTTTACATGTCTTATACTAACATATTTAAATTTATTCATATTCTTTCATCAGGAGTGCTTCGTAACTGTTTACAATCATTCTCGAAGAAATAACGACGTTTTAGCTTCCACAGAATTCCCCTTGCGACCAACGGTAACATCATTTGTTATTTTGCTGTCCCTTAATACAGTACAGTAAAAACATGACGTTGCCGTGGCGTTCTATACAAAATATTTCACCATAAGTCAACTGCAAAACATAGGCCTTCCCCAAACGACGCCACGAACATCAGTCCTGACCTGAGCCACCTCCATCCAACGACTTCCTGCGACCGCTACTATGTCGTCGTCGGTCCATCGAGTGGAAAAATATCTAGTACGTCTGTAAATTCATTACGGATTTAAGCGGGTTAACTACAAACCTTATTTGTTGGAAGAACACCAACGTTTTATCCCTTAACGAGGGACATCTTCAGGTGAGTGCGGTGCTAGACGCGCGCGTTCCGCATCTCTCCGAGCACTACGCACGAGCGCGCGTTGAGCCCGCGACGTGAGCGCCGGGGGTGGTCAAACTACGATAGTTTTTTCACTTCTCTTGCTCAAAAGTGTATCATAATAGTGTAACTTAGCGGGCCTAAAACTCGAGTTTAATACCTAGGGCTAAAAACTATTTTTTCTTTTTAATTTTTGTCTAAAATCATCAGCCCATACAAAGCATTCGTTCTCTTACATAAAAACTCGACTTCTTGGTGCTCCGTCAATCTTTTTTTTTTGAAATTAGAACCTTCTTGGTGATGTTTTATGAAGGTTGATTCTTCCCTTCACGGTAGAATGCGAACTGTTTCGTTGCGGGTTAGATAGATATCTATAAAAAAAGATGGTATTGGAATCTCTAGAATTTTCTTCATTCCAAATCACAAAATTGTTTTATTTTCTCGCAATCGAAGTGTATAACAACCTCGTATATAATGGGATGGTCTAATCTTAACTCCTTTAATCTACTATTATAGGTCTGTAAATATAAATATTTCACTGACCAGTTCAGCAACGTAGACCAGCACATGTATCTGCTCCTTGATGGCCTTGGCCTCGGCCAGCGCCTGCCGCGTCAGCCGCCGCTGCAGCTTGCGGCGCAGCCTCGCGCCGTGCTGCACGGCATGCACCGCCCGCGCGCGCCCCGAGCCGTCCTCGCCGTCCGTCGCATCCGCGCTCGTCACTATGATCACCACTATCCGATATTACTTTTAAAACTATAGGTAGAACAACAATTATTCATATATCAAGGAATTCTGGAATTGCATATGCAATTACATATAATACATATATCAATTACATATATCTATACTAATTTTGAAACATTTATTCACAAAGAAAATTATACTAGTATTTACAATTGAAACAATTGAGCTAACTGCCGACTGTTGCAAACAGTCTACAGATAGCTCAACTGATCCATATCAACACCAGTATTCCATATATACCATCTATACTAATGCTTTAAAGAGGAAAGATTTGTTTGTTTGTATTGAATAGGCTCCGAAACTACTGGACCGATTTGAAAAAAAATTCATTGTTAGGAAGCTTGCTTTGCAGGGAGTGACATAGGCTATATTTTATCCCGGAATTCCCACGGGAACGAGAACTAAGCGGGTGAAACCGCGAGGCGATTCACTTATATAATATTATATCGGCTCGCTTCGCAATCTAACGATAAATCAGAACTTGGTCCCTCGATCCATTTTGTATTTCGATCCGATCTGGAATCACTGTAATGGAACTAACTGTTTCTGGATGTGACTCTTTTACTGTGGCCGCAAACCTTTTTTAATCGACTTCAAACGAGGAGGTTCTATGATCGGCGGCTTCATGTATATTTTTTTTTTATTGATGTAATGACAACGGTCTTAGCAGTCTTAGGCCAATTATACTATGTGTACTATGCCAATTACATTCATTATTATTTTATGTATTTTCGTCGAATACTCCATCAGTTATGGACCGATTTGAAAGTTTTTGCTATTGTAAGTATAGATAAAGAATAATCCCAAGATGGTCCGATAAAATGTTTAATTCCAAGGTAGTATTTGTCCCGAAAACTTAAAAAAGAAACAGTGCTAATTAAGAAATTCGAAGTTGGTTTTTGGTTTTTCTAGACAATAATTTTAGTAGAGTACCTATAGTGCGCTTTGTGCAAGTGTGTTTTCTTTTTTGTACTTACTGTGTTGTTATAAATAAATGTATTTCTTTCTTTCTTTCTTTCTTTGCTCTGTGGCCTGTTCAACCAAAGAACTTACATTACCGTGAGTTATGATGACGATCTCGCGACGATGCGACGTAGCACTTGCTACGCCGGCGTCGGCCGTAGCAACCACTTTAATATTATGGTGTAGCGAGAAATACTTTCATTGTCAACTTTGTGGCTTAGTAATCCACTTAAATATTATACCACTGATAAATTACACTCTGACTAATTAATGAACGCTTGCACGGCGGCCAGGATTGTGTATAAAATTGTTTATGATATTTTATAATATTAGCAAATAATTGAATGTACTTATAGGGCTGACGCAGTCAGTGTTTGGATAAAAGCCCTTTAAAAATATAAGATTTATAGCTTTATTCACAAAGAAAATTACAATGAAATAATAGAAAAAAATTAGAATAATTTACAATTGAAACAACCGAGCTACCTGCAAACAATCTGCAGGTAGCTCAACTGATCCATATCAATACCAGTCGTCGCGTCCCCGAGACGCGGGCTGCATTGCCCCGCTATATGGCAATGCTGATGCGCCGCGCCAGATACTCACCAGCTCTAGGGTCACGCGTCGCTTTAGATTTAAATAAAAATAAATAACTATGAATATCATACTGCACTCATCTTTTGACCAAAGTCCAGAAGTCCTGTCATATTTGTCATCCTGTCTAGACTGATAAGCTTATCGGACACCTAATTAAGCAATTAGACAGGATGCAGACTGGCATATCGTGCGGGTCTTAGGAGACTTGGTGCCCAAGTTACTGATTTTTTTAGTTATTTATTAATTACCTACTAGTTTCTGCCCGCGGCCTCGCACGCCTTTTTTGGGATAAAAAGTAGCTTTATATGACTTTCCAGGTCAAGGTCTTTGTGTGCAACATTTTAGCCCGATCCATTCAGTAGTTTTGGCGGTGAGTTCGGCAAAACATCTTCACAACACGGTATAAACTTTCGCCCTTATGATATTAGTAGGACAGGATAGCCACCACGTCAGATACCTACACATTATCATATTACTGAAACTGTTAAAAACAAAAAGGAGAAAAGTAGCGTACACTTATGTTCTCGCAGATACGGCGGCGGATCTACCAGTGTGGGTATCTGCGCTTTAGCGATTGCATCATTATTTGTCACATATTTTATGTTTGTTTCTTTGTTTATTTCTGGAATGGTGCGTTGGCGGTGACAGCCGTGACTCCGGAGTCAAGGACAGCTGAGCCGAGCTGCTTCACGGAATCAGAGGACTTGACCGATTTCGGAGAGAGAGATAAGAAAAGTGTCTCACCATCAGCAGCATCCTGGTAATCAGGTGGCAGTATCTTGTCCACGTACATATCCGCTCTGGTTAGTGCCCGGTCCAGTGCGTTGGCGGTGACAGCCGTAACCCTGGAGTCCAGAACAGCTGTGCCGAGCTGCTTCACGGAGTCGGCGCGGCGGAGGACGTATTGACGGGTTTCGGAGTACATCTGGGGGAAATGGCAGACTCAAACATGTACTCATCCAAGAGTTCATCCAGGATTTATTTCAGCTCGTGTCCCTGTGGACTGGCCCATCCTTTGGATCAAGGGCACTTGCCAGTGGTTGGTTGTTGGAGCGTGAAGAGTAACAAACATACACAACCATACAAACTTTATAATATCTGTGTGATTTTGTATGACTATAAAGTTCGGATATGAACCTTGTTCATTTTCGAGTCAAGCCTTTCGAGGCCTGAGTTCTTAATAAGATCCAAGATTACTACTTAAGATGTCTACCTAACACGACTACCTAAGACTCAGTCTGGTATATACACATATACATATATCGTTTCAGATGTTGAAAGTAGGTATTCAAAAATATCTATTGGAAAGGAAGCGCGTTGAAGTTTTTTGTATGTGAAAATGGAAACGAAGGTTAAGCTAAAAAGTACCAACTGAAATGAATGATGAATAGAAATGAAAAAAATACTGATAGTTTGTTGAAAAATAAATGATGTTTATTAGTACTTACATGTATTCAACCTGTGTCACAGCGATAACACTTGTATTGACGGGCCTGCGTGATCAATCACACGAGTTGTATTATATTAACATACGATGGTAGTGCACAATGGATGTATTGAATAGACCAACTTACTTTTTCTCTCAAGTTTGTAATCGAGGTGGATCCATAAAAACAGTTAATTGAATATTTATAGATGTACCTACACGTGTTCTTAAAATGTTGCGTAAGTACCCGGGCGAATTAACGTGACACTTGGTTCGAGAGGCGAACCTAGCGGTTTGGTTGTCAAACTAGACCAAAACGTTGTGGTAAAAACTGGGTAATTCTCACGGGGCTCAAAAATACGTGTCCGGCTCGAAAAAACATACTAAAAGTATCCCTAGCCCTTTGATTTTTTTTTGTATAGTAGATTAGACGAAAATAATAGGGGAGGCCTGTTTTTGTTTTTTAATTTTCTTATTCTTAATATGTAAAAATAAATAAAAACCTTTGAAATATTGACTTTCGTGGTGCGTCCGGACCTCATGTTCCACTGTTAAAACATTTTTATATTTTTTCCTATGACTAATAGCACTATTTCACACAGGTTCACAAATAACCAGATAGTTACTAGCTTAACTGACACTATTACTACACAAAAATAAGCTTTAGTTGAAAAGTTATAACTGGATAACTTCGCGTCCGACGTTTGGCGTTGATACCCCTGGCGCGCACACATTCAATCATATATACTGTACTTTAGTAACTACGTGAATAGTTGTTAGACCGAGACAAACTATCAGTTGCGTTCCATCGGTGGTGTGGACAACACTTCTCTATCTCCCCGCGTCGCTCTGTTATTAAGGTAAGTAATCACTTTCCGTGGCTTGGTATACCGCAAATGTTGATTACCATGTGGACTATAAATTCGTTTATACTAATCCTATTGTTTCAATGATTGTAACAATAGATGCCTTTTGGGTTCCTAATATCGACTGCAGACGCCAAAGTAATGTATACCAGCAATTTAGGAAATTATTTAGGATTTTGTACTCTTTTTTGATTATCGTGGTATTGATTTTCATGTTTTCCGTGGGCCAAAAGTACACAATGTCAATTTAAACCATGAAAATTAAATTTGCATGTTGGTTAACATTTTTATATGGTTTATTTTTACAATGTTACTCAGTACAGTCAGTACTGCTCACTGGGAATATGGTCTAATCACGAGAAGATCGCTTAGTTGCAAAAAGATTGGCTGAAAGACGGAGGAGAGCCCTAAATAGATATACAAATACAGAAATACAACTTATTCATAAAGCCAATTTACATATCAATAACTTTTGTACCTAATATACACAGCGTATACAAGTTTTTAAATAATTCAAAGTACACATAAATACAATACAAAACATCTGTAATTAAATAATCAAGAATAAGTTATTAAAAAGTCACAAATCACATAAAAATATTAGAATTAATTAACATTTAGTCTCCGTTTTCTCGAGTAATTCTGCTACAGAATAAAAATTTTGCTCGACAAGATAACGTTTCAGACGGAACTTGAAGCTAGTTAGACTGCTAGCAGCTGTGACAGCTTCTGACAGTTTGTTGTATACTGCCGGACCCATAACGTGAGTCAACTTTGAGGACTTCGTGAGGGAGCGGGCGATAGTCGAGAGCTTTCCTGCGTTCCGCGTCCGGTACGAGTGGGTATCGCCGTTTTTCATGTGTTTATCTAGGTTCAGACGAATATACACCGCCACTTGCATTATCACAATGCTGGGCAGTGCCCAGTCAGAAGCGCACCCCCATAGCTCAGCACCATACTGTAGCACCGAGTGAACAGTTGCGAAGTAACAGCTTCGTGCCACCTCCGCCGGAACCACACGAGCCAGCCGTCGGAGCGCAAAACATGCGCTACGTATCTTTTCGCATATTTTGTCTATGTGGCTGTACCAGGGCTCCTAAGGGCTCTGTTCATTTCAAAACCAAGAAATATCGTGGCTTCGGATTGGCTAATGGCCGTTCCGTTCACATAGACTACAAGCCGTTTCGTCACTGCCAGATAGGCAGACATGAAGGTCTTCCTTAGTTTCAGAGCCAAACCGTTCATCCTGAACCATCCAGACAGTAGGCCGGCCGTCTCGTTTAGCTTCTCCTTCAGAGCGTCTACGGACTTTGCGGTGACGATCGCGGCCACATCATCTTCGTTTATGAGGGTCTTCGCGGAGGTCACCGCTCCGGGCAGATCGTTCAAGAGGAACGAGAACATTATGTTGGAGACAGGTGACCCCTGCGCTTTCCCCATGGTGGGGGAGAGGGGCTCTGATCGCTCAGTACCACCGACAACAATTTGTGATCGCTCACGCAGCATCTCCGTAAGTACGGCGAACGATGCTCCGTCGATCCCATAATGACTCATTTTGGCAGCAAGTACGGCGTGGCTGGTCACGTCGAAGGCTTTAGATAGGTCGCAGCACAACACGGTCATCTGCAACTTCTGCTTGCACGCTGCCAGCACCCGCCGCACCACCTCGCGCGTCAGTGACGTCGTGGAGTAGCCGGGGCGGTACGCATACTGCCGAGGCGACAGGGCGTCCGTCGCCAGCAAGTACTCCACCAGCCGACTACTCAGCCTGTTCTCGAGAACTTTCGCAATAGCTGGTGTGATCGATACTGGCCTGTAGCTATCCATGTTGTCTGGGGGACACTTTGCTCACTTCCGCCCGAATCAAGCATAATGCAGAGATGAACTCCGTTCAGAAAGAAAAAGATAGGCAACGATATTTTCGAAAGAAGAAAGAAGGGAAGATAAAATCAGTTAGTGAATTAGATCCTCGTCAGCAATGAATTGCTAGAGAGAAAATCAGATTCTCCTCTAATAAACAAAATAAAACTCAAAAACTGATTAAGAAGTAAGTATAGTAGTGATTTAAGAGTGTTTTTTATGTTAAATTTTGTTATACTTTCTTAGAAGAAAACTTCAATTATAAAATGATTGAACCTTAATTTTAAGAAACTTTCAGTCTACTTTCTACTGAAAACACATTATTTTATTTATAAACCATCCCAAAATTCCTTCTTACAATGATTATGATATGCTAATTCACATAAAATGTATGTTTCAAAATATAAATGTCGAATATTTTTATATATTTGATTTCGGTGATATGAATGCTGATTTCCGTGGACACCATATTTTTAAAATTGAATAACTTCGTAACCATTGAACCAATTAAGTGCCCTCTGCTACCAATAAATTTTAAATTAAATCTTTAATCAGAATATTTCATCATTATGTGTAATTTCAACAAAAAAAAATGGGACACGAAAGTCAACCAAAAAATTAGTTTCCGAAGAATGACCCTAGAATTACATAAAATTCAACATTTTTCTTCGGTTCTTTAATTGCAAAACATGATAGCGAATTTGTTTTCCAAAAAATAAAAATCATGCACTGTTTTGCACCTAATTTGGTCGAGATCTCGGGAAACCCCGCGGTTTATAGAAAAGATTTTTGTTTTGATTCGTAGGTGTCGTAAGTGTGTTTTTTTTCATAATACAGTTTCTTCAGAAGTTGTGCGCTTACGCCCGCGCTGTTCCAAAAACGTAGCTATACGGGTAATTATAGACCTGGGATCCAATATACTTTTTACCCCTAAAATCAGTTCCTATGGGATATAAATCAACTGTTTCCATAGAAAGAACGCGTGCAAAGCTGCAGGCAGAACAAAAACTAGTATCTAAATAAAAACTTATAGCGCAGCTTTGTATACCTTTAACTACCTGAGAGTACTAATAAAAAGTAGCCCAACGCACGTGCATATAGCTCATATGACGCTCACAACGACACATTAGAAACCGGATGAGGATATTCCATATATACAAATAATAATAGAGATAAAATAATCTCGATATCCTTACATTGTTACTTACCGCTTGAGGAGGCATGTGTATCGAGGGAACCCGCTTCTCCACGATGTCCAGCGAGGCGCAGAGGAACCGGTCGAGCTGATGCAGAGGGGACTCCAGCAGTTGGACCGCGGGTAGTGCCAGCTGGACCCCTGTGGCGAGGGACCGCTCACCCAGGGACAGGTACCAGCGGAATAGGGCGTTGGACTCCTGGGGGCAGAAGTATTTGATATCTCTTGACAAAGCATTGGGGCTTGCGACTGATTTGGCAAAATGGTTACCTGAGTGTAGAGTGGCCAGATTCTCGCAAGGTGGCGTTAACTCAATAATAATAAAGTTTCAAAAGATAATTTAAGTTACTATACAAAGGAACCATTGTTTTCCAAAATCCAAAATCAAAAGCACTGACCTGCCTTATATATGGGATTTCGGAGACATCTCTTTTTAAAGATGTATTTTAAGTTATTTAAATTTTACGGCAAATCGCTAAAAAATTACTTAACCTAATGTTAGTTAATCTAATGGCCATAACGGTGGCGGTTAAGCATTGATTTAAACAATATTACATTACTGATTTAACGTCTGCATTATCAAACATACCTACTCCAGTAGACTTCGCATCCACATACACAACTAAGGATTTGTAAAACTCTTATCTAATCGTAATCACAGATTTCAGTATATCTGAAATCTGTGGATCTAATAAAACTTACCCTAATCTTGTGGTACATTTTCTCAGTGACCTCGATGCCAGATTCCACGATGGGAATGGAAGCAACCCTGGAGACCACCTCCAGCTTCGGTATACTCGGTCTTTTCTCGACGGCCGGCACTGTGGACAAAATCACAGAATTTGTGGTTTTGTGGTGTTGGATTTATTCCAAGGAACACAAAAAATTACAGAAACAACACTCTAACTACTGTGTCTTTTGACAGAAGAGTTTAGGAGTGCAGCGCTACGAATTCTGGAGGTTGCAATCTAAACCAAGATCGAAGTGAAAATAGATAATTGCCTTCATCACCACTGATGAACGTGCCTCGCCTAAAATAGAGGATTACAAATCAGCGAATTCTATGGCTCTAAAATCCGCACAAGTCGTAGAAGAACTGGTTTTCCGAGGAGGACAGAGAAGACCACTTCGACTTTGGACGATCACGGTCATTCATAATCGAAGATTTTGACCACGAACATACCATTTCCGAGACTCTTTTCTACAGCTTTCAGATATGCTGCGGCCTTCTGAGCGATGGCTCCATTGGTTCTCTTGTTCACGCCGACTGCACAAGTACCGTTGAAGCACTTCTTGTAGGTGCCACCGTTTATACCGTTTTCGGACACTGTGATTTTAGCACTGAACTCGAAAGGCATTGTTGCTTTTTTGTCTTTGTATTTATTTTGGTATATTTTTTATCATTACTAACAAATATAATTCAATACTACGTGATAGGAACTTGGTTATCTAAAAATAATTAGGAAAACGTGTCAAGACTTTTTTGTCAATTTTATTTTCTTTTTGAATGATAAGTTAAGACTAGTTATATTAAATAAAAGATGCAAATGTGCGGATCAGCCCTTCACACAGAAAACGAGAACTATAACTGAATATTAAAATGTATTTATGTTTAAAGATGATTTCACTATTTCACGATAACCACGAAGTCAATGAGCAGTTCACTTTGCAATTTGTTTATTTTACTGAAAGGTTATCGTATCGGTATGATTTCATGTTTTAAAATAAGTTGTAGCTAGTTCTCATTAACTATTATACACCTAATCATCTATTATCTCGCAGAGGTTTTGGAGGAGGGTAGAGATAATATTAATAAGGTTATCGATTCTGACTAATAACCTTGAGGTTTGTAGTTTAAGTATACCAGGGCGAGAGGGCTGGTGCGGCGGCAGATTTGGCTGAGGATCTCAAGAGGCAGAGCCTACGCATTACGCCCCTTGGAGTCGAGACCCTAGGTCCGTGGGGTACCGAGGCTCTCCGGGTTTTGAAGTAAATATCTGAGCGTCTGGTCGAAGCGACGCGTGACCCGAGAGCAGGGCATCAGCATTGCGATACAGCGTGACAATGCAGCCAGCGTGAGGACTCTTCCGACTGTTATTGATATGAATCAGTTTAGTTACCTGTAGATTGTTTGCAACAGTCTGTAGTTAGCTCAATTGTTTCAATTGTGAATACCTACTAGTTCTAATTTGTTTATATTATTTGATTGTAAGTAATTTTCTTTGTTTATACCAAGGTAATTCTCGTCTGGATAAACATGCATACCTACACAACATCATCTACCTCATAGTTATCAGAACTTCTGTTGCATGTCCACTCGATAAATACTGACTGAACTGAACTTACTAGACCAAATTGTTTTGGTACTTAGCTAAATAATTTTCTTGCCATCCATGTTTTATTTTACACAAAAAAATACCCGAAACAAATACATACATAGGTAGGTATTTGCATAAGTTTGTCCCGAGGCGGAAAACGAATCGACTTATTAAAGGAATATCGCCTTTTGGCGCCTACTGCGCCACTGAGGTTATCATTTTTTGTCATGTTTCAAATGCATTATCATCCCGGTTAATTTTAGTAGCGATAAAGCTTCATTGTCATCCCGTGACAAAATGCTCAACGGGTCCAAAGTTGACTGATAATTTGATTCCGGGTGAGACGAATATGTTTAAATAATAGTTAGGTAGGTAGGCAACTACTTATCGGCTATCACTGTTAATATAGAGGACAAAGCTATAGCTTTTCACGTTTGTTATGTATGAATGAAGTAAAGGTAAAAAGATAAAAATCTCGAGTAGAGTAAAGGGCCGCGGCTGGCCCAACTGAGCCCATGGATTTCGTAAGAGCTAAGAGAAAAAAAGGTAAAAAAGATAAAAATTTCAAGTAGTAAAAGACCGTTCCAACTGAGCCCATGGATTTCGTAAGAGATAAGAGGAAAAAAAGGTAAAAATCTCGAATAAGTAAATTATAAATAAGTACAGGGCCTTAGAAGAAGAAGACTTAGAATGATAGTTGACACAAACGAGGTAAGTCTAAAAAATTGCGACGGATCGTCGCAATTTTCATTTTGAGCCGTTAGTACAATACTTCAAATGAGACGGAAAGCAGCTCTCACATAAAAATATAAAAATGATGTGTTGTGCGGTGCAAGGATGTTTAAACACCAGTAACCGGAAAAATAATACCGCAAATATCTCATTCCACCGGTAAGTACTAATATTCCGTTTGTAATTTTGCCTAAAACAGTCATCAAAACTCATAAATAAATTTAAAAATTTCGTCCACCATTTTCGTGAAAATGTTGCTATGCACTGGGAAAAAAATACCCAGGTTTTGTTACTTAGTACTTAGGTAGGTATATAAAAATAGTAGAGGAGAGGGTGGAATTCCCTCAAGTTAGGACTTAGGAATCAAACTACGCGGAATATTACAGTTTTAGAATTTTCAGTCACTCGACGATATTCTGAGTAGATTCAAGATGTAAACTCATATTATTATTTTACAAAGAAAATTACAATCAATGAATGGAAACAATTAGAACTAGTATTTACAATTAAAACAATTGAGCTAACTGCAGCCTGTAGCAAACAATCTAGAGGCAGCTCAACTTATCGATATCAATACCAGTCGTCGCGTCCCCGTTACGCTGGTTGCATTGCCCCGCTGGATGGCAATGCTGGTGCGCTGCGCCAAATACTCACCAGCTCTCGGGTCCCACGCCGCCGCTTTGACCGGACGCTCAGATATTTTTAAAATTCCGGAAAACCTCGATACCGCACGGACCTAGACCTCTCTCGGCTCCAAGGGGAGCAAATGCAATAAACTCAAATTTAAAATTGCAATCCATCCCATCACCATAAGTAATACTTGCACGTGCACATATTCTTTTTTAGGGTTCCGTAGTTAACAAGGAACCCTTATAGTTCACCACGTTCGTCGATCCGTCCGCAGCTTAGTCCAGAGACTATTAGTACTAGAATGCTGTAATTTGTCTAAGTTAGGCATTATTATTTGCGAAAAAATGCTAGTAGTAGGTGGAGCGATTTAAAAAGGAAAACTACACAGCTTTAGTATGCTTTACTAGTTGAGTACCTAATAGTCATCCTAATCAACTTAAAAATGTGCTTTGGTAGGTATGTGTAAAACAGGTAAATAAGTTGGTTTAGATAGGCCATGAACCGTGCCACTACTTACACTGCACGTGGCCGAACACGCACTTGACCGTCTATTTTAAATTATTGTTCCGAAAATGATCGGAGCCGATCTTATTTTGCAGACTTGGAGTAAAACTTTTTTGTCATTTGACCTAGGTAGAATGATAGTAACCACAGGTACCGGCTGATATTTCGTAAAATTTATAAAAAACAAGACGTTGGAAATGGATTTTCATAGATTTTTTCTATTTGACAATAAACTATTGACACCTTTAGTAAATTGAAATAATGTAATATCAAAAATAAAAAGGTAGGTGATAAAAACAATGAAGTATTTTCTTAATGGGAACTTTGCTACAGTTACCCAATTTTTTAGGGAAAATGCTATTCACTTGCAACATTAAATCATACGAATGTGTGAGTGAGGGCACTGTATTTACGAGCTGTCAAAACACACATGGATCGGTTTTTGGTTACACAAATTGTCAAATTGTTGAATGACACTATCCCTCTGCTGAGACAGCAGCGAGTTTTTACTCTATGTACAGGGCCGTCCCAACTGAGCCCATGGATTTCGTAAGAGGTAAGAGGAGGGAGAGAGAGGAAGAACATCAGCATCCGCCTCTCTTGTAGTGATTGTGGCAACCTTTGGGGGAGGTACGGTACGTTCAGTAGTAGAAGTGCGAAACGATTAATAAAATTTTCTCCGTAAAATAGCACCGCATGCACTATTTATAGTTTCTTTCATCTATGGACGATTCTGTGACGGTACGTACCATTGTCATAGACAATCACGTTACCATGACAATTGTATCGTTAGCAGATTTCGGCCTCTGGTTAAGTAAAGGGTTATTAACGTTGTTTTAAAAAGTTTCTCTATAGGGGTGAAGGCAAACGAGCGTAATTTTTTGAGTTGTGAGTCGCGTCAAATTAAAATTTGTCCCTGTTTGTCTTTGAGTAGTCACTATGAGAGGATTCATTTAACGCGACTCGCAACTCAAAAAATTACGCTCGTTTGCCTTCACCCGTAAGGTGAAGAAAATTCTTGTACCATCATAAACAGCGAAAATTTAAACTATTAGAAATGAAAAAATACCTACTTATTTGCCTCTTGACTTTAACGCGAAAGGATGAAAAAATAATTAAATGCGGGGGTAGTTGGATATTCAATGAATTCATCAACGAAATATTTATATTAATAGGTACCTATTTATATCCATGCATGATGTGCATGTTTTGATTATAATTATCAGCAAGTTGGTCATTTATGTGCCGTTTATGTTTCTTGAAGTTTAGGTAAATAAAGCGCAAATAAGTTATCAGCTTCAATAAAAATATGATGATTTCGTACAGTATTCCTCCAATTCACCTAACAAAAACAAGATGTTTGTCATTTCACGTTATTTGGAATGTTTCAAAATTAAAATCACTAGACATTTGGAAAAACGTAACACGCTAAAAACTACCCACAGACAAAAAAAACTGACCACAAAACTGGAAGCTATTGTTTCAACGGTAAATGTTATTGCTAACAAACAACTTATTTTCAACCAAAACAACAAGGAATACCAGGAAAATATAGAATGATCAAATAAAACTTGGCAAAAATTGAATTGTGTTTCTGAATAATTTCAAAAAGTTGAATACTACGAAACCACTTGCTTACAGATTCTCTGGCTACCAGCTGGGTGAAAGGTTCAATTCTCCAAATTTACAATATATTGTTCTGTGACTTACAATAAACGGTGATAAAAAGTTATCATTTCAATTCTCTATGAATGTAATACTTTATTATTTCAATTACGCTGGACAATTTCTACAAGTTTCAATACAAAACACGTGCAACAACATTCTCTGCCTGAACCTGGCCTAAACCAGCTTCTAAAACGGTAAAATATATCTTTCAATGCCAAATTTACAATACCTACTGATACAAATTTAAGTTATTATTTCAATTAAAGTAAAATAAACTTACTTGTGCGATAAGGGTGCGTTGGTACAGTCGGATCGCGGGAACAACACTGAGTGAGATGCTTCAACGTGCGGGCGACACGCGGGCAAACCGGACACTATCACGATGCGTTACCAATTCATCCATAGACGTGCTATCGCAGGTCCAGCGGAGTTTTCCTGCATTTGACGTTAGTAAATAACTCTAATCTATGTTGTAGACTCTGATCCTGTTATGGTTGGTTGAGAATAAACCCTGTCATCCGATGAACATGCGCATGCTTTCGTTTACTTTTACTTCAGTCATAGGTCAGAGCAAGTGCGAGTGCGGAGTAGATAGTGGCTCGATTTGACTATATGTACTCGGTTTTAGAACCCTATTTTATGTAAACAAATGGGTTACAAAACCAAAGAAATATAAGTAGTTTTTTTACGACACTCTGGTATCATCGGAGCAAATAGCAGAAGTTTGGCACAAGTTTTGGTTTAGAAAGTTTTTATTTATCATTTCATCATCTTTTTTACGTTTTCGACGCAACTGAACCTTTTTGGAACCTTGAACCACACGCTGCGCATGTGCATTGATGCGGAAGTTTGGATTTTTGTTTTTAGTGACTACCTTTCTGGTACCTACCTTGTTGTTTTTTGTTATCGTTATCAGTTTTTGGTAAGTTTTCTTGTATCAATGTCTTTGTTGCCATAAAATATCTTGGATTCTAGAACCGAGTACATGATTTACTTTCAAAGCATTTTGTTTACTCGTTATCTGCTGCATTTACAAAATTACATAATGTAGGTAGAGGTATGTAGTAACCTACTTGATCAATATTAAACTGATAAAGTTGTTTTATTCCTTAGAATATGTTTGAAGTTAGAGCAGCTGCTATTTGAATGAACAACCCTTATTGTTGCTACGGCACAGCTACGCGCGTAGCACGGTCGTAGCCATTAGCTACGTTTAAGAGGAGCGTAGCAAAAATTGTACTTTAAAAATACGCAAACGAGTGACCGTTCTACTCTTGTGTGCAAAACTGCAAACATCAATCACTTGGCTGACTTGGCTATCCACGGGCCACAACAAATTGTACCTACCTTCAACTTGTAAATGAGAAATCTTCTGCGATAAAAATAAAATAAACAAATAATGAATGACGCTCATGCACAAGTATTATTACGATATTATTCAGTAAATCTAGGTGTTGTGAATTACAAGGGATTATCTATGATGATCTGACTAAATATTTTTTCAACAACTTCGAAAAAAAATTATTTCTTTAGTTTATGCCCGCGGCTTCGCACGCGTTGTTTCTATGGAAACGTGTAAAGGTAATTTCTATCTCATAGGAATTGACTTATGGGATAAAAAGTAGAGAATGTTTGATTCCAGAATAAGAATTACCTGGACGCAAAATTTCAGCCCGATCCGTTCAGTAGTTTTGGCGTGAAGAGGTAACAAACATCCATCCATCCATCCATCCATCCATCCATCTATCCATCCCAACTTTTGCATTTATAATATTAGTGTGATTGTTTAAGAGAATCATTCTGAGGTGGTCCCTTAACATTTTATTCCCGATTACTTAGTATTTATCCCGCAAAACTTATAAACAGTGTTATACTAAGGGTATCAAAGTCGATTTTAAGTTTTTTTAAAAGATATAGGTACCTATTCAATTTGGGTTGGTTCGCACATATCTCGCTTCCGCTGCCTTCAGTTCAAATCTTATCACATAACTCCACAATCATCGATTAAGTAGCAATGATAACACATAAATTAAAAAGTTGCTTTTATCTACTCGATAATTATGTAGATTTAAGTAGGTACCTTTAAAATTGCGCACTTTCTAATAATACGGAGTTTATGTTCGGTAGGAAATAGTAATAAAGCATGGTTTCTGCTAAGACATACTTATGGTTTTTGGTTTCTTGCATCGTATAACTAAATAAAAATACCTAAGTTCTTTAAAAGTTTACATTATGGAAACTAATCCGGAACTCTTGTCCACAAATCCCCTGTGCGTCTTCTCTTTGAGCCGGCAGGGGATTTCTGGACAAAAAGTCCAGGAATCCCCTTCGCAGGGGATTATGGCAGGGGATTATTGGAATAAGCCATATTTTCGATTCAAGTAGGTAGGTAGTTAGATAGATAATTTGATTATCTACAACTAGATAATTTATAAATAACTAGCTGCGCCCCGCGGCTTCGCACACGTTGTTTCTACGGAAACGTTTTGAGGTTATTTCTATCCCATGGGAACTGATTTATGGGATAAAAATTCGCCTATGTTTGATTCCAGGGTTAGACTTACCTGTATGCAAAATTTCAACCTGATCCGTTCAGTAGTTTTGGCGTGAAGAAGTAACACGGTAATATTATCCAATATTACCGTGGAAGTAACAAACATACATCAATCCATCCGATGGGCGTTTTTCGACTCACCGGCCCGGCACCGGCACCGACGCCGGCGCCGGTGCCGTGCCGGTGCCGGGGAAGCAAAAATGTATGAAAATGTATGGCTCGCTTTTTCACTTACCGGCGCCGGCACCGGCCCGGCGTAGAGTCCCGCCGGTGCCGGCGCCCCGTCGCCGGGGTAGCAAGCTTCCCACTCGGTGCCGGCCCGGCAAAACTGCATGTGTACTGTATATGAATTGTAGCAATGGGCGTGTGTGAGTGCGCGGGGCGGGTAGGAGAGCGGAGCGGAGGGCAGTGTGACCATTTGTGTCCATTTTCAACTTTTCAAATAGGGTATAATATGTTCCTTCTAGGTATCTAACTTTTAGTAATGGATGAATCCAAAATTTGACGTCTCTGCTTCGGTATCGGCGTCGTAGGTGTAAAAGATATAACAAGTGTAGTCGACGGCTTGACGATACCATTGTTATATCTATCTACGCGTTGTACTTTACGTGTCGTCGTGTTGAAGTCCGTGTCAGCACTGTACCACTCACCGAGCGTAAGCCGGCATCGACACCGGCACAGTGGAAAAACGAAGCCCCGGCACCGGTGCCTGTGCACGGCCATGCCGGTGCCGTGCCGTTGCCGGGCCGGTGAGTCGAAAAACGCCCAAACTTTCGCATTTATAATATTAGTGTGATGATCCGCATAGTTGGTCTATCAGGTATCGGCCAATAATATTGTGAAATGAATAATTATCACTCAACAATCTTATCATTTGTTACTCATATCAAAAAATACCAGTCTCAACTCATTTGCTGACACGAAAACTTTATAATTGGCACAAAATAAGCGACCTTACTTGTTATATTTCTGAAAAACCATTTGCTACACATACCTAAGTTGGTGTTTTTGTGATATTTTTTATTAGTTCGTATGTAAGTTGTGTACTTGAGAAAGTGCAGTGAAGTGTAAGACAGTGAAAAGAATATATCGTAACAGCAGGAATTGTCTTTATTCCCAATATCATACGAAAAACATGCAAAATGGGGGTTGATGTTCGCCTCCTTACTGCAATCCTCCTTTTGGCTGTTCCATTGAATGCACAAGGCGGTGAGAAAAAATTTGTATTTAAAAATAGAATTCATTCTTTTGTTTTTTATGACTCAATGCTGTTTGGCGCCTATTAATTTAGTAGCATAATAGCTGGTTATAATTTCATCCTTATAAGAACTGCAGCTACCAATTTGTGTTTGTTGGTATTTTTTGTGTACCTAATTGAAAATTTGAAAAAAATATTGATATACATCCAATTTTTCCAATTCTTTCTTTCTTTCTTTCAATTTACCATCGGCTTCCGCACTAGGTAACCAATTGAAACTGTAAATAGACTTGTAAAAAAAAATCACAATAAGTAAAATAACCATGATTTCATCCATAACGAAATTTTCCCAGTTTTTTTTAATCTTTGTTATTTTTGTTTTAGCAACAATATGCGCTCATATGACAGCTATACCCCGTGACCCAAGACCAAATGACTTACCAGCAGTGAATGAAGGTAAAATTAACATCTGCACTTTTTTATTTTACTAATTCACGATGAATTTTAGGTTAATTATAGGTGGTTTGTTTACAAACATATCACATCGAATTTGGTTGGAGTACCTAGGTAAGAGACGTTGCCTATATGGGGTTTGAAAATTTTGTGCCCATACATCGGTCACCATTTCGTTTTTTGTTCAAAATCTCCGCGCACAATCCGCGCAAAAAAGTTTAGATGTTGGTTAGAATTTGAGATATTTGGATAGAGGGTGCTAAAACAAATAAAAAATGTTCTATAACATTATGTCCTAAAGCGTCAAGTTCCTGAGATATTCACGAATGAAAAAACCTATCCTTCTTCATAATGATTGAATACTAGCTGCCGCCCGCGGCTTCGCACGTGTTCTATGGAAACGTTAAAAGGTGATTTCTATCCCACGGGAACTGATTTATGGGATAAAAAGTGTATGTTTGATTCTAGGATTATAATTATCTGTATACAAAATTTCAGCCCGGTCCGTTCAGTAGTTTTTTCGTGAAGAGGTAACAAACATTCATCCATACATCCATCCATCCAAACTTTCGTGTGATCTCAGAAACCTGACGCTTTAATATCTTTGTTTAGGACATTATGAACTTAAACATTTTCTATTTGTTCCCTCCATACAACAAAAATCTCCTAACCCCTCTATATTGTAACACTTTAGTTATCAAGCAGTTTTGTGATAATTTAGAGAATTAAATACTTACTAGTAACCTGCATAGTGCAGGCATAAAACTTATTTTGCCTGACTATGTAGGTTTTCAAGTTTCATGAATTTTCAGGAGTGCCATGGAACGTTAGGCCCCTATTCCCCGCTCCTGATCGAGAAGAAGATGGAGAGGTTTGTATGGATGTGTACTCACCAGCTGGGACGACGATGGGTACCCAGGTCATCTACATGGACGAGGAGATCGAAGGAGAGGTCGTTATCGCTAAACTTAATTATAATGGTAAGAGATAATTTTATCGTTTTGAAAGAACGAAAAGCAGACAGCAAATTCCATAATATTTAAATAAATAATGCTGGACAATTCACACAGCATTATCTATCCCCAAGTTAGCAGAGCTTGTGTTATGGGTACTAGATAACTGATATATTTAATACAATATACACTACATAGATAGATATTTTTTATTATACATAGAAAACATCCAAAACGCCCTGGACAAATGTCTGCAGATCTTATTGACATTTGTCCCGAGGCGGGAACCGAACCCGCAACCTCCTGCGTCGCAGGCAGACCTTCGCCACAGAGGTCGTCGAAGTTAAGTGTTAAGTCGAAGCGTTCGTTTTGCACTAATATTTGCACATCTGTGGTGCAAGCTCCAGGAGTCGGGCGCGAGAATGGCGCGTGTGATATTGAAATAACGATATCTTTAATGTTTTGTATAGAGCTACTTCGAGTATGTATAGTTCATACCGTTGGAATCGTTACTAAATAAGCTAACATATTAATTATCTAATGAATTATTAATACGTATTATTTGAGGTGTCGAACTGCGATCCCCAACCCGCATGCCCAGCGTGGGGATTATGGACATCACCCCCAATGATAACACAAGCCAGAAAATGGCCCCCAGTTCCCGGCCGCCTCGCTATTCCTGGCCATGGTAGCGGCCACGGTAACGGCGGGGCAGGGGGTGCTAGGAATCCCCGGGGTACATCAGGCTACCGATCATTTCTTAAAAATTTGACCCTGGCTACGTTCAACGGACGCACTCTGAGGTTTGACCACCATCTAGCGCAGTTGGAAGTGGAGTTAGAGAACATCCGTAACCCTAGACTCGGGCCATCTTCTCTACTTTCGCGAGGGTGATAAAACATCCCAGGGTGGCGTAGGTTTTCTCGTCAATAAGGCCCTCTCTAACGACGTCCGAGAAATCTCCAGAGTGTCGACCAGGGTAGCGTACCTGATCCTTCGGTTGTCCAAGCGGAACAGCATGAAGGTGATTCAGGTTTAGGCTGCCTGTCCATTGATGCGGAGCGAGGCAGCGGAGCGGAGTTTTATGCAATATTAACCAATGGAATAGATTAAAATCTACGATCTGTTTCAGTGGACCAATGGAATTGCTTAATAACTCCGCTCCGCTGCCTCGCTCCGCATCAATGGACAGGCAGCCTTACGCACCGACCTCGGCACACTCGAATAATGATGAAGTGGAGGATATGTACGAAGACATATCCAAAGCCTTACACAACACCACTAAGGCACACTTCAACGTTGTTATGGGGGACTTTAACGGCAAGGCGGGAACCCAGACTGGCAACGAATCCCGAATAGGCCCGCATGGTTATGGAGCTAGGAACCACAGGGGGCAAATGCTTGTCAACTTCCTTGAGAAAGAGAGGCTGTTCTTAATGAACTCCTTCTTTAAGAAACAACCTCAAAGGAAGTGGACATGGCAAAGCCATCATGACGGATAGCAAGCATATATTCAGAGACGTCTCAGTGATCAACAGGTTCAAAACCGGATCTGATCACCTTGAAGCTTGAAAGAAACCGTCTGATGAAGTCCACGCTCCTACCTAACCCAATCCAAATCATGGCGGGCACCGAGAAGTTCCAGCAGCTTCTCAGGAATAGATTTATTGCCTTGAATCCCACTGATGACGCCGACGAGACCCTGCACAATCTGGTCAAAACGCTGAGGGATGAGGCCATCAAGTTCTGCAAAAAGCAGCGCACAGGCAAGAAATCCAAACTCTCGGATGAGGCTCTCGGGCTGATGACTAAAAAACGGGAAACCACCCAAGTGACTTCGTTAGAAAGGTCAGACCTAAACAAGCGAATTGCGAAGATGGTACGACGAGACCTTCGGAGCTCCAACACACGCCTCATCGAAGAGGCGATAGGGCGAATCCGAGGTTCTAAAGTATTCACTCAGCAGCTTGGCAGCAGCCACCTGACGAAGCTCAAAACGCACGACGGGAAGACCGTATTATCGAAGCCGGAGATCTCCGCCGAGGTAGAGGATTTCTATGGCCGTTTATACGCTGCACATGCCCCCCATTCCCGACGAGACGACCATGATTCTAGAGCCACCCTGACACGCCACTATACCGACGAACTGCCAGACATCAGTCAAGACGAGATCGTGTTAGCTCTGAGGCAGCTTAAAAATGGAAAAGCCCCCGGTTTGGACGGAATAACTTCAGAGCTTTTGAAAGCCGGAGGTGCCCCTGTTATACAGGAGGTACAGAACCTCTTCAACACCGTCCTTCACAGTGGGAGAACTCCAAAGGCGTGGAGCGGGAGTTTTGTGCTCTTTTTCAAGAAGGGAGATAAATCCCTCCTTAAAAACTACAGACCCATCACACTCCTGAGCCACGTCTATAAGCTGTTCTCACGAGTGGTCAGAATCGGCTTGCCAGGAGACTCGACGAGTTCCGGCCATTGGAACAGGCCGGGTTCCGCGGAGGATATGGCACTATAGACCACATTCACACAGTGAGGCAGATTATACAGAAGTCCGAAGAGTATAATTAGCCTCTGTGTCTGGCCTTTGTGGACTATGAAAAAGCCTTTGACTCTGTCGAAACCTGGGCTGTTCTGGAATCCTTACAGCGATGCCAAGTAGACTATCGTTATATCGAGGTGTTGAGATGTCTCTACGAGGCCGCCACCACGTGTGTCCAAGTACAGGGACAGCAGTCTAAGCCCATACAACTGCGCAAAGGAGTGAGACAGGGGGATGTTATATCCCCGAAACTGTTCACGAGCGCGTTGGAAGATATGTTTAAGACGCTGGACTGGAAAGGGCATTAACATAAACGGCGGCTACATCTGACACCTGCGATTCGCTGATGACATAGTTTTAATGGCGTAGTCGCTAGAGGAGCTGAACTAGATGCTGGACGGCCTAGCCTAGCCTCAGCCTCGCGACGCATCGGTCTTGGCATGAATTTGGATAAAACCAAAGTCATGATCAATGGCCTCATTGATCCGGGACCGGTCATCGTACATTTCGAACCTTCTCGAAATTGTTTCCGAGTATACTTACCTTGGGCAAGTTCTGCAGTTAGATAAAAATAATTTTGAGAAGGAGGCCAGAGGAGGATCCAGCTAGGCTGGGCAGCGTTTGGTAAACTACGTCGAGTCTTCTCGTCATCCATACCGCAATGCTTGAAAACGAAAGTTTTTAATCAGTGCGTCCTACCCGTCATGACCTACGGAGCTGAGACGTGGACACTCACGGTAGGGCTGGTCCACCAGTTCAAAGTCGCTCAGCGAGCTATGGAAAGAGCTATGCTCAGAGTCTCTTTGAAGGATAGAATTCGTAACGAATACATCCGACAGAGGACCAAAGTTTCGACATAGCTCAAAGAATTAGCAAGCTGAAGTGGCAGTGGGACGGCCATATCTCGCGAAGAACCGACAACCGGTGGGTTAAACATGTTCTTGAGTGGTGACCACGACTCGGCAAACGTAGGACGCCCTCCAGCCAGGTGGGATGCCGATCTGCGAAAGACTGCAGGCACATACTGGATGCGGCAAGCTGAAGACAGGACGCTATGGCGCTCATTAGGGGAGGCCTATGTCCAGCAGTGGACTAATATAGGCTGATCATGATGATGATGATGATTTAAGGTGCGACTGAGCCACATATCGACCGGAACTTCCTGGCGGGAACCTTCGCTCTCCTCGGGCCCGCCATGCGCAGATTGGATGATGGCTACTGGTACCTCGTTATCACTCAGAGGTGAGTTCTGACTAACTGAAAATCAACACTGCTTCATGAGAAAATTAAAATGAGATCATCATAACTCATCAAATAAAATTCTGTAAGATAAACCAATACAAGACCAGAGCAGAGGCAGCATTTCAAAGCTCATCCGAAATGCTGTATTGCATAAATCGAAATGAATTCCAGTTTTCCCCCTTAAGGGGGATTCGTCAAGGGGAAAACTGGAATAACCCGAAATAATCAGTTTTAAAAATTATTTGTCGTCTTATGTGAATTTGTGATACAAAAAAATGCAAAAGTCTGACTCTCTGTCTGATACCTGTATCACTTACTTACTGCTGGACGGTTTCTGTATTTGCTCCATGGTACGATATAAAATCTGAAATTATAAAATTGAGTTGAAATTAAGTTTTTTTTTAAAGCGTAATAACTTATTTTTCGTTCCTAGTTTGAGGGACGTTCTTAAGTATTTTAATCATAAATGTTTATGACTACCAACAAATATTAAAAAAATACTGCATTGACAGGAAAAAAGGATAAAAATTGACATTATCACCAAAACTATAGAACTTTAGTAAGGGAAAGTAAGGTCCAATAATCAGCCTCTGTGTCTGGTAACGCAAATGACCTCCTCTATTTGCGAATTCGCTATGGCGGGTTGAGTTCCAGTCACCCTGTAGAAGGAACCAAAAGCACAATAGATAAAAGCGTGCCTAATGGTTCGTCATACTCACTGCGCGTCGCCCGTTTCCATCCGAACATTGGCTGTACGCTTAAGCGCGCGTCTCAATCCAGACTAACGCGTGCAAAGCCGCGGACATGATCTCAATCACAATCATGTTGCATGGTTGCAGACAAGACTACGAGTCTTTCGACATGCAGCGGTACATGTTCAACATACAAGTGGAGGGCCAGGCGCTGGTGGTGATGACGTCTCTGCAGATCGTCAACATCGATGATAACAGGCCGATGATTAACGTGTTTGAGCCTTGCCAGGCTGCCGTGAGTAGAGTCGTCTATTTTAATTATCTTATGTATCAAATCAAATCAAATCATTTATTTGCAAACATGGGTTTTAAAGATGTAGGTTATTATGATTGGTAAGCACCAGACATGTTTTGCCTTAATCTAGGGCATGCAAAATGGGTGCAGTATGGAGTCAGCAGTAGGCATTTAAAAATAAAATTAGCAAAAATAAATTTTAGGTTACAAACAAATAAATTAAACAGGAATTTAAAGGAGTTTCTGGTGTTTTTCTCGAAAAAACAACACAAAACCATGGATGGGTAAGCAGCAAACAGTTTTTACATGATAGAACAAAGTTTTTAAAGACAATTGTGTAACTTCTCACCATTTTAGTCCAAAATAAGTAGTAAAACATAGGCTCTGCACAAACGGCCGTTTTGCGATCTAGGCTTCATATAGGTTAACAAGCCACGATGCTATAAACTGCACGACTATCTGTCGTCACAATCACAACACACTGGGAACGCGCCCTACGTGGTGCGGCAATATTTTGATTCTCCAACACGATATTTCGTGTTTCGTTTCGGCCAATTTAGTGTAGGTATATATTCGAATATTTAGAACACATTAATTGACAGAGATGTACGAGTAGGTGTACATCTGTGTCTAGAGCCTACATCTGTGCCTCTAGATAATCTCATATTTTATAGTAAGTGCCTTTTTGCACAGCAAGGTTTTGACATTTTGTTCAAATTTATTTACTGATAATTTTGGCAACTCACTAGGAGTTTTAATAAAGAAGCATTATACACTGTTAATTTTGTGTAGCCGTTGTGGGCACAGCGAGTTTATGTTTACTTCTGGTATTAAAATTATGTTTATCGCTATTTTTAGGGAACATATTGATATTTCTATGAGTGTACAACAAGTTTTCATAGATATATTAACATGGTACTGTCATTATGTTTATTTCTTTGAATTTTTCACGTAGGGATTCTCTAGATCTAACGTCATATTATGTGTTGTTTAGGAAGGTACCGAACCGGGCGTTACCACCTGCGTCTACGAAGTCACAGACCTCGATGGTGAGATTAGCACACGCTTCATGACGTTCGAGATCACCAGCGACCGAGGAGACGACGAGATCTTCGACATACGGGGAACCACCCTCAGTAACACTTGGTTCACTATGCACATGACTGTGTGGATTAAAACCACCCTCAACTTTGAAGAGGCTCCATTGCACATCTTCAGTGTTACTGCTTACGTAAGTATTTTTCTCTTCTGAAGGGTATTTGCATCGTATTTGCATCAGATAATACTATGGACAAAAGAAAAACTCGTGAATCCACTTGACTATCAACTGGATAACGACTTGAGTTATAATAAAACATTGCCATAAAGGTTTATAACCACCCCCGCCCCTAACCCGCTTGCATCCGTAATTAAATTGAACTACGATAGTTTTTATACTAAAACAGTTTTTCAAATTCACACGATCGGAGAACAAAGGAAATGGCACATAAATTATGTTCTTGGGTATTTCGGTCTAGAACTCCGTTGAATATTGTTATGTACAAATTTGGTAGTGAAAATCACAATCAAATAATAAAAACAAATTAGAACTAGTAGGTATTTACAATTGAAACAATTGAGCCAACTACAGACTGTTGCAAACAATCTACAGGTAGTTCAATTGATCCATATCAATACCAGTCTGCGTCCCCAAGACACTGGCTGCATTGCCCCGCTGTATGGCAATGCTGATGCGCTGCGCCAGAAACTACCAGCTCTCGGGTTTTTGATTGTTATTATGAGATTGAGAATACAAGTCTGCCCAATTGCCTGGATGTATTCCCGTTGTCCCCATTAACGCTGTCCCCATCATGGAGACAACGGGAAGTCATAAAAATTCCTACCCCTGCGGCAACAAAATCTTTCCATATTCCAGAAATTCAACAGGTTTGCGAATTTTCTCTCTAACAGGAACCTTTGAATTCCATGTGCTTAATTTTTCTAAATATCTGAACGTGATGTTATTGACCCAGTAGCAGGGTGGTCTGCCTCTTGGATGCTTGGGTCTTTTGCGGCCCTAAGAATGTAAAATCACTCGCCGGGAACCACTGAACACTACATGTGACTGGAAACAACGGCTTATTCACGAGAAGACCTTTACCTACATAACAGTGACTGATATGATGATGATATAAAGTTAACCTTTGGGTAATGAAATTGACCTTGACCTTTTCAACGGTAGCATTCGAATGGTTCCCTCTGCGTCGACGTGGCTCTGCGTCGACACTCGGCTCGCTCGACTCAAGGTCATTGGTACAGTCGTCTCGGCAGTAGGAATAGTGGTACTAGCCATAGAGCAAGCTTGTCGCCTTAGCCGCCCGATGCCAACCTACCTTATTGACAATTGCAACAGATAAGGATGGACTACTGGACTACACAGAGATCTTACCTCTGTGTAGAGTAGGTATATATCAGCTTGTGTCGCACCTTTTAAAGTTTGGCATTGTCTATTATAAGCAGGAAGCAGCAGGTTCGAGGGTTGGTAGCATATCTTTCTCTCTTTCAAACATCAGCCTATTTCATTCACACCTATTGTTTAAATTACCGAGCATTATCTTATCAGTTAGGTACCCATCAACCCTGGAAAAGAATAGACTCTTAATGTGATAGGTATAGTGGAGTGTCTGTGCCATTTCGTGTGTTTACCTATGTGGTGGTGGATTATTCATACAAAATATGAAAGTACTTTACATTGATTTACTCACGGATTTAGGAATGTACGTATTTTCTTTCTGAGATTACCTACAAATCTCAGAAAGAAAATAAACGATGAACTCAATTATTTCTCCATCCTCTGTACGTACACGTAGGTTGCATGTAGGTACACACACATTGACATCATTTTCTCCAACGGCTGCCATTACGGCTTTAAACGCCGACAAATTGACTCTGTTGCAAACTAAATACAAAAATAAATAAATGAATAAATACACACATTGACAATGTCAAGTGACAAGACAGAAGACAAAGTGACAAGTCCGCCATTGCTGTTGTTCACGTTGGATGCGGTAGGATTACATCCGTTATTCCTAAATCCGTGGATTTAATAGTATAATTTGTGAGCACAAAAAAAGCGAGTGCTTATTCGTAGGTCGACAGATTATTTAAAGATGTCATGGAGTTTAATCTTATTTTTTGTAGGGAATAATAAAATACATAAGTAATTTTTATCAAAAATTCCCAAGATTAATAATAAATAATAAAATAACACATATAATTAATTAGTTATTTTCTACCCTGTTTTTTATTCACTGCACTTCCTAATTTTATTGATTATGTAATATAATCATTGAATCTCAATTGAACTTTATTTCCTTGTTAGGAAAAGCACAAGAATAGTACCAGCCAGATGAGTACATCGTTACTAAACAGTGCAGGACCTCGTCAACATTATCAACATTTTGGAAGGAGACGAAACAGTCTATCAGATGAACCTGTCCAACAAAATGAATATAGAAGCAATGACAGCGACTATGATAACGCTTATGTACCTACTATTAGATCTTGATCAACAACATTTTAGCAGCACCCAAAATAATGTCCAAGAAACACACCCGGAACCAGAACCTGAACTTCTAATAGATATTGATGCAGAGCTACATGTTCCGAAAAGTAATAACCAAGACAATCAAGAGAGAAACTCGGATCCTGAACGTAGTTCTCACTTGGTTAAGAGTTTCTATTTTATTGAAAGCAAAAATGGAGGAAAAATCGTACTAAAAGATGGATGCCGATATCGTATAAATAAAACATATGGAAGTGGTGCTTCAATTTGGCAAAGGACAAGGCAAAATTGCAACGCAACACTAAAGCTAGAAACCAATAGTTACTTTCATTGTGAGCTGACTGTACATCGACGCAGAGGCACTAATTAGCATAATATTTAATTTGCATAACAATAGATTTTTAGTATCGACGCAGAGCCACGTCGACGCAGAGGGAACCATTCTAGCATTCGTAGCGTAAAATCAAAATTCCTTCTTCAATATATATTTCCATTGTAAATAAGTGAACGATATCAGATATTATTATTATTCTAACTACAGATAGTACCTACTTATAAAAATAGTATAATAAATAAATCAATGAATGAATGAGTGAATGAGTGAGTGAGTGAATGAATGAATAAATAAATAATCAGATCTTCTTCCCATAACAGGACTCTCTACCAAACGAGCACACGGTCCCCCTGACGGTGCAAGTCCAGAACGTGGAGAGCCGACCGCCGCGCTGGGTTGAAATCTTCGCGGTCCAGCAGTTCGACGAGAAGACGCACCAGACCTTCACCGTCCGGGCCATTGATGGAGACACCGGCATCAACCGCCCTATCGAGTACAGGATTGAACGTGATGAGAAAGGTAATCACACTCTTTAAAAACTTTTTTCTTTTTTAGGGTTCCGTACCTGAAAGGAAAAAAGGAACCCTTAAAGGATCACTTTGTTGTCCGTCTGTCTATCCGTCTGTCAACCCCTTTTTCTTAGGAAGGCGTGGAGGTATCGAGTTGAAATTAACATCAAATATCTACTCAACCTCGTAACAAACCTACCCTTAATACGTGACCCATTTTTTTAATTTTACCCCCCCATTTGCAATACAAATTGTAACAGGAACATAATTAAAAAAAACAAATCTTGCCACCAGTGAGCAAGAGTTTAGCGCTACATATTTGAATATAGCTCGAAAAAGCGCCTTAAAGAAAACTAACTACTTGACGAAAACCTAAGCCCCTCCCTCCTCCTTGTGGCCAAGCGTGGTATTTTGAAGACCTCCCCATCTTGCACACAGTTTTTGACTTGGAATAAAACATAGGCTACTTTTTATCCCATAAATCAGACCCCATGGGATAGAAATAGCCTTCAAACGTTTTCATAGAAACAACGCGTGCGAAGCCGCGGGCAGAAATTAGTTTTTATTAAAAAAAATGCTGGACAATCCGCTGAACATCATCTAGCCCCAATATAAGCAGAACTTGATACTACTAGATGACTGTTATACATAACAAAATATATATTTATTAATTAATAATTAATTACAAAATATTAATTATAAATACGTAGAAAATACCCAAAACCCCCGGAACAAATTATTGGCGGTACCTAGTCTATAATTTTCAAAAGATGACACCTGTTATCATTTCAGACGATTTCTTCCGTATCGAAACCATCCCAGGCGGTCGAAATGGAGCCTACTTCTACGTAGACCCCATCGACAGAGACACTCTTGAAAGAGAAGTGTTTCAACTCTCCATAATCGCTTTCAAACGGGACGACGAAGGGAATGAGGCATTTTCGACGGCAGCGTCTGTAGCCATCATTGTCAACGATATCAATGATAACAGACCTGTGCCGATACACAAGGAGTATTTTATTGAAATCGAGGAAGAGACAGCTTTGACCCTGAATTTGGAAGAATTTGGGTTTCATGATCGGGATTTGGTAAGTTATGACAAAAGGGCAGAAGCCATTATTCACAAAGAAAGTTATACTAGTATTTACAATTGAAATAAGTGGTAAGTTTAGATAAATGATGATTTGTTTTGTATGCTCCTCGACTTTAGATATGAGGGGATGACCTATGAAACTTAAAATGTATTAGGTTATTGGTAATTCACTGACACCACGTGAACTGGTCCTACCCATCATCACGAACACGTTCGCTAAGACGCCAGGTCTTAATTCTTATTTCTTTTTGTGAATCACCTCATCGAAAAAATCACGTTTATTCGGAACCCAATGAATTACTGAAGACCGACCTTTCACCCCACCACTGTTTCCACCCACTGTTAATTCAGGGCCGTTTTTAAGTTTAGTTTCAAATAAAGACTCGCTAAAGAACGATTATTGAAAGAAGGGGGTTATCTGTATAACCTATTATCCAATACCAACCTTTTTTTTATTCGGCGAGGAAATTCATTTACGAATGAAGTGATCTGGGGGGACCAGAATTATGTGGGACTCGACGCCCTGAAAAGGACATAATCCACACTAAAAACCTGCCCGGTGTCCCTTTCTCGCCATTTTCGCCGAACCACGGGAACATCTAAAACCTCCGCGGCCCGACTGGCGTCCTCTCTTCCTCCTATACCTGGCCAGCGAGCCCACCAATCCACACACTCGCCGACCCCATTTTTTCGTCACCTTTCCTCCCCCCGATTAGGACACACATCATCAGGCCACATCTACCTAACCACAAAATTCTTGCAGGGTCCAAACGCGCAATACTCAGTCCATCTGGAAAGCGTCCATCCAACTGGAGTCCACAACGCATTCTACATCGCCCCTCAAATGGGCTATCAGAAGCAGACCTTCATTGTAGGAACCACCGATCACCACATGCTTGATTATGAGGAACTAGATTTTCAGCACATCATTTTAAAGGTACTTATGTGTTGTATGAAGTGCAATTTATACTCGACTTGTGAACTATTTTCTATTTTGTGGATCACTATATTTCGTCCACGCATTTATTTACTTAGACCGAATGAAGAAATACTAATATAATCATAGACACGTAGTTCTCATTTAGTCCCTATATTTTTCGAGTCGACAGATTCGCGTACAATATAAAATAAAACAGTCCAGACAACAACCTGACTATAACCACTTCAAGTTGATTCAAATCTAGTAAGATAAATTCGATACGTCATACATAAACAGGTAGCGCCTCCGTAAGGACGTTCATTTAAAATTATGAAAAATTGAGCCTAAAGTGCACTAACGAAACAAATATTAGCTACATCTATCCCAGCTCTCTAAAACTATTGTATAAACAACCTGTCTATAACCACTTCGTGTGTTGCATTCTTTCATTCAGTCAAAGAAAATAAATGCGTGGGCGGAGTATAGCAGTCTGAACACAGCAAACACAAAGTTTGAGTAAATAAAACGTCAAGTCCGAGTCGGACTCGTGCACTAAGGGTTCAGTAATTTTTTAAAGAATAAACCTCAAATTAACGATTTTTCTAATTTTTTCCTTTACTTGTGCTATAATATGACGTTGCTTCTTGCCAAATTGCATGGTTCTAGGTCTGCGGGAAGTACCCTACCGGCTACAGGTTTTGTGTGCATGTGATTCTCTTGGAAATTCAAAAATATTCGGAATAAACAGTTGTAACTTTTGATTGCGCGGACCTAGACATTTTATATAGGTTTATCGAGGCATCAAGAGGTTACGGATTTGAGTATTTGATGTTAATTTCAACTCGACGCGCTCTTGAAAAAAGAAGAAAATAAGGGTTCCTTTTTTCCTTTTGAGGTACGGTACCCTAAAAACGAAATAATCATTAAAATCGGATACCAATCGTTAAAAAACATACGGCTGAATGACGACTTAAAAAAAAGAGGAGGTTCCACACTTTTTAAGTAGCTTGCTGAGGTTAACTTCACATCACACTAATATTATAAATGGCAAAGTTTGGATGGATATATAGATGGATGGATGTTTGTTATCGCTTCACGCCAAAACTACTGAACGGATCGGGCTGAAATTTTGCGTACAGGTAATTCTATTCCTGGAATCCTGGAAAACATAGGCTACTTTTTATCCCATTAATCAGTTCCCAAGGGATATAAATTACCTTTGAACGTTTCCGTAGAAATAACGCGTGCGAAGCCGCGGGCAGAAGCTAGTATTTCATATTTTATGCTTCGCTCATAGAAACTCCTGATTGCAGGCGGTAGCAATAGACATGAACAACACAGACTTCTTCGGTGAGGCTCTGCTGCACATCGATCTGCAGAACTGGAACGATGAGCTGCCGATCTTCGAGCAGGAGTCTGTCACTGTGGCTTTCGACGAGACTGAAGGAGAAGGCTTCTTCGTTGGTAACATCAGAGCTACCGATAGAGATATTGGGGACAGAGTTGAGTAAGTTTCGTACTAAATATCAAATTAACTTAAACGGCAACTACATCTCACACCTACGATAAGCTGATGACACACACAGTCTTAATGGCGAAGGCGCTAGAGGAGCTAAACCAGATGCTGGACGGCCTAGCTTCAGCCGGTCAGCAGATGGTTCAGCAGATGGTCTCGGCATGAATTTGGATAAATCCAAAGTCCATGATCAATGGCCCCATTGATCCAAGACCGGTGGTCGCACATGGCAACCTTCTCGAAACTGTTTCCGAGTACACTTATCTTAGGCAGATTCTGCAGTTGGGTAAAAAAAAAATCGAGAAGGAAACCAAGAGGAGGATCCAGCTAGGCTGGGCAGCGTTAGGGAAACTACGTCGAGTCATCTCGTCATCCATACCGCAATGCTTGAAAACGAACTTTTTCAATGAGTGCGTCACTCACGAGAGCACTCAAAGAGCTATGCTCGGAGTTTCTCTGAAGGATAGGATTCGTAACGAATACATCCGACAGAGTACAAAAGTTATCGACAGCCTAAAGAATTAACAGCAAGCTGAATTGGCAGTGAGCCGGCCATGTCTTGCGAAGAACCGATGACCGTTGGGGTAAACGTGTTCTCAAGTGGAGACCGCGACTAGGCTAACATAGTATAGGACGCTCTCCTGCCAGGTGGGATGACGACCTGTGAGGCTGCGAAAGACTGCAGGCAGATGCTGGATGCGTCAAGTTGAAGACAGGGCTATGGCGCTCATTAGAGGAGGCCTATGTCCAGCAGTACACTAATATACATACTCGTAGGTTGATGATGATGATGAAATATCGATTATCAAAGTGTTTTATTTCCTTCAGACCTTACAGAACTCTTGGACACGTCACAAAATTCAAATTAGGTATTTATGTAAAAGTAGGTAAAGTGATCACTATTTTTTTGTTCACTTTAATCTTTAAAAGTAAAGTTAAGAAGCGAACAAGAAACTTTTACCTTGTTAGGGTGTTAGTTTTCGAGCTGAGGCAAAACTCGTCCCAAGCTTTTCATCTAGATATTCTGGTATTTTGTAGTAAGCCTTTTTACAAAGGATATGTTTGACAATTTGTTTGAATTTATTTATTGATCATTTTTGCAACTCACTTGGAGTTTTATTGTAGAAGCGTATACATTAAAAGACTTTATAAGACAAGTCTATATAATTTATAATTTTAAATAAACTAAAAACGACTTTATAATCCGTAATAAAATTTAATCAAAACTGTTTTTGTTAAAAATCGACTTTAAGTTCCCTAATAATATTTAGTCAACTGTTTTTTTATCTTTTGCGAGACTTATCCTGCGGTAAAAAATTTATAAGACCATCTTGGGATCATCCTTTGGACAATAGCCTAAAACCATCCAAATCGGTCCACAATGTCAAAATAATCGACGAACATAATAATTGAATTTAGAAGCCAGAACGGTCGGTTAATAGAATTAAATGTTATTATTATGTATTATTCTGTTGACCTGTTGAATAATTACATTTAATTCTAATAAAAATAATTTTAGCTTTTTACGAAAAGGTCTATATTTTTCTTTATTTTTAAAATGTTGTATATTTTTGACAATCTCCGCCAATGGGCCTTGCCTTGGCCAGTTTAAGTTTAGTTGGAGTTTATTTATTTAATTCGGATTGCCATCAGCTTATCTAATTACAATAGAAATTAAAATAGACACAGAAAGCTAATAATAGGCATTCACTAATAGAATTATATTAAACTACCTAAGTGTGATCACTAAAAAATTTTACGTCGACAATTGCGTACTTAATGAAGCAATAAAATTATAACAAATAAAATTAAGAAAAAAGCATATAATAAAAATTTAGTGTATAACTACATCATGTGCAAAAGCATCGCCTTGCCCTGTGAATGCTGGTATTGAAAGGGTCAATGTTCAACATCTTGCTGAAATCATTGACAGTTCTACTCGCTCGCACTACAAATGAATTTTGTGGGGGATTGTGTCTAATAAGCTGCTTACGCGGTACATTGAAATCTAATTTGCTAAGAAGTTCTAGACAGTCAACATCATTGTTGATAATCTTAAGAATATAAAGATAATCAGCTATATTCCGCCTGTTTTTGAGTGGCAAGAAATGGAACCTCTTGCAGAGTTCATCATAGGTAAAATATTTGTAAGGAATCTTTACTCTAAAACACAGGAATCTTAAGAACCGCCTTTGAATACTTTCAATACGATCTATGTACTTCTGGTAGCACGGGTTCCATATCTGAGACGCGTATTCTAGGTGACTCCTTACAATAATACTAACTTGTTCCTATTCCGTCGTTTATAGCCAATATTAATGTCTAGCTTAGTATTGAAAAAAAATTGTGTTTCCTTACAAGGCGTGCATAATATAAAAAGATGGTAATGTCAGTATTTTGTTCTTGATGAAGTGCGGCCTACCGCTATCCCGTGGTTTAGTAATTCTAACAGATTTCTTTTGCATGACGAATAGTTGTTCGAATTCTACACTGTCACCCCATATAATTAAGCCATAATTCAGTCAAGTTTTCCGCTTTGATTTTTTTAAGTACCTAGATAAAATTTTATGTTTAGTCCAACGGGGTTCCGTTCCTGTTATGATCTCATGTCACTTTATCGTAAGAACTTCTTTTCTTCTGAAGTTGCTTATTCCGTGGAGTCTCGTAAAGATTTAGAAGTATAACATTATTAATCAAGATCTGTAAATTTATAAGTTCTTCTGTGATAATTCTAACGATATGATTTGTAAAAATTTATTATGTTGTTTCATGTGTTCCTACGTGGAGTTCTTATGATAAAGTGGCATGATATCATAATATGAACCCCGTTGAGGACTAACAAAGACATTTTAGTGCGTAAAATGTCTTATTCAGAAGGCTTTCTAAAAACTACAATAATGTTTTCAGACATTCCATATTGGGGAACGCCGGGGATTTCCTGCACATTGACCAAGACACAGGAGATGTTTACGTGTCTAGAGACGATTCATTCGACTATCATAGACAGAATGTTATCTTTGTTCAGGTAAGATACAAATTGACCTCATGATCTACGGAGTTGAGACGTATACACTCACGGTAGGGTTGGTCTACCAGTTCAAAGTCGCTCATCGAGCAATGGAAAGAGCTATGCTCGGAGTTTCTCTGAAGGATAGGATTCGTAACGAATACTTCAGACAGAGACCCAAGTTATCGATATAAAACAGGCCAGTGACTAATATGGGTTGATGGAGATGATGATAAAGATACAGAATAAGATTAGATAGATTGTTTGCAATAGGAAGCAGTTAATTCAATTGTTTCAATTGTTTGTAGTTTTATTTATTCCAATGTAGGTACACATCGATTCTACGTACAGGGCTATTGGTAATTTACTGACACTGCGAAAATTGCAGGTTCTGCCCATTATCACGAACACGTTAGTGAAGACGCCAGGTCTTAATTTTTTTTTTTTGTAAATCGCCTCCCTTACAAAATAATATCCGAAACCCAATTTATTACTGAATACCGATCTTCTACTCCTATTTAAAACCACATCATCATCATTGGCTTATTTGACATCCACGAAAGATGATTTAAGTGGCATCAGCCTGGCTGGAAGTCAGTTGAACACACAAACACCCTATTATAATTCAGGGCAGAGCCGTTTTTAGGTTTAGTTTCAAAGAAAATCCCTATTAAGAACGATTTCTAAATGGAGGGGGGTGCATATACCTACTAATATCATTCCCTTTCCACCAATTTTAAGAGTTGAGACCTGGCGTTTACACGGAAGTGTTCATGATGGTGAGCAAAACCTGCAGTTCACATAGTGTCAATGACACACAAACATTTGACATAATAAACACCATAAGGTACATAGGATAAAAAAACAGTTAGACATAGCTCATCTAAAAATTAATTTAAATAAAATAAAAATAAATTATTATTGAAAGGTAGTACGTAATTTATGTCAAACCATGCTGTATTAGGGTGTCAATTCAGGTGTCGCCAAAACTAACTAAACCAATTTGACAGGACTAAAAATGTTGCCGCTCCCATTTCATAAGGATAAAAATAAAAAGAATGGCACCATTTTTAGTGCTGTCAAATCAGTAAGTATATTTTAGTTTTGGCGACATCTTTATTGACACCAATTGTAAAAAAAACTAAAACAAAATAAAATTATGCAATAAATAGGTACAGAATCAATAAAAACAATGTCAAAGTGGTAAGTAATAGAATTAATATCTGCTGCTGCTGGCAAAAAAAAGGCCTGCTATAGTTTGTAAAAACATAATAGTAATCTAACATCACTGTTGTGTGACATAGGGAATGATCATGGTATTTTATGATTTCAGGTTCGAGCAGACGATACCCTTGGAGGGCCAGAAGCCACGCACACGGCCGATTCCCAGCTGGTGATACAGCTCCTGGACATCAACAATACACCGCCAACATTGCGACTGGTGAGAATTTAAAATCTAATATTGACACGCATAGAATTGCTGGGTCACTAACGATAACACAACACAAACAAAAAAAAATGTTACAAATTATAAACATCCATTGTCAAAAAATGTAGAAGAAGAAAATTAATTGAATTTATAAAAGAGAGTCTGCTATTGCAGCTCAAATATTTTGACTCAGTGTAGATGCTTCACCGTCTTCCGACAGAGGTAAATTTTAAAAACTGGAGTGATTGTCTCTTGTTTTTTCATACAATGATTCACGCTGACGACGCTACGTCACAAATCCAGAGGGGAGAGTCTATTTGACGTTGGTAACGAGACGGGATCGTGACGTCTCCTTTTTCCATACAATTTGGTACAGCGCCTCTATCGCGTAGACAGGGAACTACGCAAATCCCCATACTAAAAGGAGGCATCACGATCACGGCTCAAAAACTTAGACTAAAAACAAAAGTGGATCTTTTAAAACTATCACGGTGATTAACACTAAAATCGTTTACCAGGCCACGGGATATTTGCCATGATTTGAGTTTTGAGCTTTTGATCATGGAGCATAAAACCGTGCCAAAATATTGGAAAGCTCAAATCTCAAATCATGGTAAATATACGGGATGTAAGTGACATTAGTGGATCTTATAAGATTTTCAAAATATGTATATACTCATATATAGGCGCTGATCGAAAGCATTAACACTAGACTCGCTAGTCAGACCAAAATCAGAAACAAGCGGAGGCAAAATTATGTAAATAATGCTGGACAATTCACACAACATCATCTAGTCCCAAGCTAAGCAGAGCTTGTGTTGATGGGTACTAGATAACTCATTTACTTACATAAAGACCCACATACAAAAAAACAACTATGGTGTCAATTCAGATATTGCCAAAACTAAACTTAACTAATTTGACGGCACTAAAAATGATGCCATCCTTTTATTTCTACTTTTATGAAAGAGATGGCAACATTTTGAGTGCTGTCAAATGAGTTTAGTGTTGTTTTTTATGAAAATCCTAACAAATTATATTTATTGCATAGTCAAAACACTCCTTCTTATAAAACCTTCCTATCCAGATATTTACAATCAGTGAAAGAGTTCTAGCACTAAAACCTACAAAAATTAACTTAGATACAACTTTTCTTACACAAATATTGCAATTTCTTAAAAATTATTTAACTGGTACTAATAATTCAAGTTGTTTATGTACTATTTTCTGTATCTCTCTTTTCCTATATTTTTATTTTTGTATTTTTTTGGTGTGCAATAAAGTGTATTTGTATTGTATTGTATTTTTTAAGCTGAGACCTTTTTTTGTGGCCATTTTTATCATAAAATTTTAATAAATAAAAACCATAGCATATCAATTACATAAACAACTTAAAACAAAATAACGAAATCTAATAATTCTAATTTAAATGTTTTTATGTATTTCTCCTTTCACCATCGCGACGGTGAAAGACGACACTGATATCTGTTATCTGAATACCCTTAGTAATCCCTATCCCATTTCAGCCTAGGGGCACCTTCTCGACCGATGAAAACGTCCCAGCAGGTCACCTGATTACTGAGAGCATCACAGCCACGGATCCTGACACCACAGCGCTGCTGGAATTTGAAATCGACTGGCCGAACTCATATGCCACCAAGCAGGGTAGAGACACGGACCCCAGAGAGTTCTACGAGTGAGATAACAATTATTAACAAAATCATCTTCGATTTTATTTTTATTCATTGTGAATGTGAGCGAGTTATCTACGAAACTTGTTTATGTTGGAAGAACACCAACGTTTCATCGCTTGACTAGGGACATATAAACCTTTATTGCTCGCAACTGCTGTTGATGAACATGTCGCGGAAGACATCATCATCTTTGTCTTTATTTTCACTAGCAGTACCGTCATCACGAGTAGCAACAGATGCAATATGACGATATTATCATAAAATTTACATAGACGTATGTCTATAACGTCAACTATCAACAACATTATGCAATTCTGCATACTCCTCAAAAACATTTTGAGCGTCTCACACTTAGGCCCAAGATAAGCAGAGTTTACTATTCCCTTCATCACATTAGCACTTACCTTGTTTGTTGTTGTCTCATATTTAATAATAAATTTTGTTAATAAACATATTATATCATTTTGATTAAGCTTATAGAATCCCACTGCAGGGCAAAGACGTCTGATATTCAACTGTCTGAAACTGTTTTTTCCAGGTGCGTAGAAATCAGAACCGAATACCCGGACGAGGACCGCAAAGGATCCGCCATTGGAGTTATTCGGGTGAAGGAGATTCGTCCCGGCATCACGATCGACTATGAGATGTTCGAGGTTCTGTATCTCGCTATCAGGGTATACGATCGCAACACAGTGATTGGCGATGATTATGATGAATGTGAGTTGATACAAGAACTTGAAACAGAAAATTTGTCACTTGCACTATGAAGGCAACTATAGATAGATAATTGTCATAGAATTATTAGTACGAAGCTGTTATTATTGGCGTTACAAAAAGACATTTCAACTTGATTTATTTGTATTGATTAAATATAATTAGCCTCTGCTTGCGGCTTTGCACGCGTATTTTCGGTATAATAAGTAGGTAGCTTATTATCAAAGTTACGCGATGTTCTAAACGCCAACTTTCGGTTCTTTTTGAGATCCTAGGTAACAAAAATTTCACATTTCACAAATTTTCGGCATTATAATATTAGTAAGAAGTACCCTATAGTCAATGAGTAAAGAGGATACAATTTTGTTTTTATCTACCGTGCATCATCGTGCGTGTTACCTACCAGGCCATGATTGTCATCCCACGACGTCATAGTGGTCATGCTTATTGGGAATATTTTGACTTCCCTTCGAGCCACTTAAGAATCTACTTTATATCTTAAGAATCTACTTTATTTTCCAGCGATGTTCACATTAACCATCGTGGACCTGAACGACAACCCCCCTATCTGGGACGAGGGTACCCTGGAGCAGGCGTTCAGCATCCGCGAGCGATCTGCCAGCGGCGCCGTCATCGGCTCGGTGCTTGCCACTGACATCGACGGACCGCTTTACAACCAAGTCCGATACACTATTTTGTAAGTGACATATTATTCCTTAATAATAAATCATTTATCATCATTTGTTCTCTTCAGACACAATAAGCTTATCTACATTTATAACAAGTAGGTATAGTATAACTTTAACTAATAGCAACATGGTGAGACTGGTGCGTTAGGTTTGTGAATAACAGTTTTAGTTTGTTATTTACAGGTTACCAGACACTGACTGCGTTACAGTTTTGTAATGATTTCGTTTATTGTTTCCATAGACATTTACTATTCATTTGGGGTGGAACAAGTGACCGGAGTTTCTTGTTTTTCGAAGGCAGCATATTTTGCGTCATCATTGACCCAGAGGTTTAGCATTAGTTAGCGAAATTGTATGTTTGTTCATTCCATGGTTATAAGGCATTTGTCCTTTGTACAGCATGTCAGCAAGATTCTTGAATCTTACATATGTATAGCCCAGCCGATTCCACGGTCGCAGCTTTTACTTTTGAATTATTCCGCGTCATAAACCAATTGTTTCCTTCAAGCCCCCGCGAAGACACCCCACCAGACCTAGTGACGATCCACTTCTACACGGGTCAGATCACAGTGGACGCGAACCAGGCAATAGACGCGGACGACCCTCCACGTTATGCCCTCTACTACACTGTGATTGCCAGCGATAAGTGCTATGCTGAGGATCCGGCTGACTGTCCACCTGATCCGAATTACCATGATACTCCAGGCCAGGTGAGGCTTGTGTTACGACTAGCGAACTTTTGTACATCTTAAATAGACACCATGGCTCAGTGTGTGTGACGCTAAATGTTGGAGGGCAAGACCTCCAGCATAACACTTCTCCAGAACTGATAGGTATTAGAAGGTTTTGTCAGGACTAAGATTAGACCTTGTCCATTCTATTCTCCCCGAGACAAATAGGTGTCGATATGTGGTGTTCATGCTAGATAAGCCTTGCTGGCATTTCCTATCTAAGCTGTCTTTCACACTAAGTGTGTTACAAGTCTTGTAACAGTTTCTTAAACGTTATTGAGCACACAATTATCTTAATCCTAGATTACCATCAACATCATCGACACAAACAACAAAGAGCCCGAGCCTGATTGCGAAGACGAACGCTTCTTGTTGACCGTGCATATTCTGGAGAACGCGACGCATCTGGACTTCGTATCATACGTCATAGCTACTGACATGGACAGAGATGGTAAGTTACAAATAATAATCATCATATTTTTTTCTTTTTTCTGTCTTGTAGGCACCAAAAAGTGCGATTAGGCAATAATGTTTCGGCAAGAAATGTTATTATCTGTCCTGAGACTGTATTTTATGTCTCTAGCAAACTTATAATAAATAATAAATAAAAAACTTTTATTATTCCTGTAACAAGTTGTTTACAGTAGAAAAAAATATCTGCTTAAAGAAATATAAATGTTATTTGTTAAGGACCCCTCTTCGGGTATAGGCCTCCTCCAGTTGCATCCATTTGTTTCTGTCCTCTGCTTTCTCTGGCCATGTTTTTCCCCCAATTTCTACTATCTCGTCTTACCATCTTTCTTGTGGTCTTCCTTTCCTCCTCTTTCCATAAGGTCCTTTCCAGATCGTGCTCCTGCGTGTCCATCTCTCTTCTCTAGCAAAGTTACTACTTCTAAAACTCGTTCGTTCTCAGAATTGTACCACACAATCGCATATCAAATCAACTACGCAGTCAATCCTCGCCTGCTCCAGTTCTTCGCGGTAGACCAGGACACAGGCAGGATCTACGTCAACTATCCCGAGGGTTCCACCGAGGTCTTGGACAGGGACCGTGGAGAAGACACGCATCAGATATTCTTCACTATCTTTGACAATTTCTTCAGGGGTGGAGGTAAGTCTTCTTTGCAGAAAATTAAAAGATTCTCAGACGTATCTGATCGCCACACTAATTTCGGTGAAAAAATATCTTCATTGACAATGAAAAATATTCAGAGTACCTACCTAAGTATCCTATCTAGATACATAATAGATTCAGGTGTTACTTTGCGGAAAGAAGTATAATATTAGGATAGAACAATATTTAGTAACAATTCCGCGCATAACCTTCTCTGATAAGATTCAACAAAATGCAATTCGCGTGCACCGCCCGCCCTCCCACTAATTGGCATGCCATGCAATCAGAGAAGATATAAAACACAGACTTACGCAATATAAAATTGCCATGTAAATTACCTTCGAACTTTAAGGGGGTACCTACCCTCAAATTGCTTATTTTCAACTCCGTCGGACCTCCATATCTTCCAAACTACTGAATATTAAACTTTGAAATTTATATATGGTAAAGTTCAGGACTTATTCTATCGATCATTTGTTTCGAAAACTCGATTCCATAAAATTTTCTCGATAGAAAAAAATCGCAAAGTTACCTCTAATTTTTTACTAAAACCCTAATTTCTCAATAAATACAGATGATACGATCTTGAGATTAAGCATAGTAATTGAGCTAAGTATAAAGAACATTTTATATGTTGCCTTTTTTTCAATTAACTATTCTAATGTTTGTGGGGAGCAAATAACTACTAAAAACTTGATTTTTGGGCTTACGCCGCTTTGCTCTGTCCCGCTCCTGTGAACGCGAAATCCTATGCCTATCCTCTTCACACACCGGTACCGCCTTAACCACGAACACAACTTAAATTGTAAAAGACAAGACCACACCAACTATACAATGAAAAAACCCATCAAAGTAAGTCGTCATTATATTCATTCATTTTTTTTTTCAGAGAAGGTTTTGCGCGAGATTGATACTAATTATTGTTTTATCCTAATATTATCCTATCTACCTGTAGATTGTTTGTAACAGTCTGCAGTTAGCTCAATTGTTTCAATTGTAAATACTAGTGTAATTTTCTTTGTGAATAAAAGTTCCTATCTAGGTACTACCTAAAGGTGCGTACAGATTAAGTAACAAAACATGTTATAAAGCAGAACATGTAAATAAATGACGACAAGCTGAGGCTGGACCTCATTAGCCGCGCACATAGATAGGGAAAGACCAATTATTTTACCCTTGGGACTCTAATACACGCTGCTGCTTACAATATATTTCTAACTTAAATCCAAAGGTTTATGTTTTTCATTAATACGTATATTTTTGTATTTCCTTTCTAGTTTTTGAAATTACTGTAGGTTTCATACTTTTTGAAATATTTTGAAAATAGTCGAAATTTTACCCGTTCCCGTTCCCTATCTCCGAAGTTTGCAGAGCGATCCATTCAAAATGTATGGAGCGTTTGTAGATATAGAACTATATTTTACAGGAATAAAATAGAGAAGTCGAACACTTTTTGAAAAATGGTCAAAAAGGTGGGGGCGGATAATTTTCAAAAGGCTGCAGACTGTTGTAAACCATATACAGGTAGTTCAACTGATTCATATCAATACCAGTCGTCGCGTCAAATCAAATCAAATCAAAAACTCTTTATTTCCATAAATACAATAAATGTATACTTAGATAAGGTCAAAATATAAAACTAAACACTGACACGGAAATAATGTGATATTTTTTGATTTCTGTCGCTTCGGTATGTAGACTAAAGTAAAGAAGCGACGAAGAAACCTTTAGCCTGTTAGTTGTTATTTTTCGAGTTGGAGCAAAACCCGTCCCAAGCTATTTTATCCTCTAGATAATCTGATATTTTATAGTACTAGTAGTTTGCACAGGTTTTGACAATTTGTTTGAATTTATTTACTATTGATATTTACGATTGAATTTTTGATAATTTTTGCAACTCACTAGAAGTTTTGTTGTAGAAGCGTATATATTGCCCTTTAAAAGATATATTAATTTTGTGTAGCCTAGTTGTGGGCACCCGACGTCCCCAAGACGCTGACTTCATTGCCCCGCGCTGTATGGCAATGCTGATGCGCTGCGCCAGATACTCTCCAGCTCATGGGTCACGCGTCACATGTTTATGTTTAATAGTGTGGACGTGTTACTTAATTTGAAATTGCTCATGACGCACGAATCCAGGTATACCAACGTGTAGCTGTGGCTGGGCAGTGAATGACCTAATGAGTCCATTCAAGAAAGACCAGTAAATCGCATGATGGTTTGCTATTTCACCTGTTGATCAGTCTGTAATACTTACATTTGGCTGTGCTGTTATTACAGACGGATTCCGCAACCAAATCGACAATGTGAACATAACCGTGGTTCTTGATGACGTGAATGACAATGCCCCGGAGCTGCCGGACCCTAACACCACCCCTCCGTGGTCCGTCTCAGAGAATTACGTAGCGGTAAGTATTCTCTGCAGAGTTATATTTATTCCAGACTTTAAATTCCAGCTCTTGATTAAACTCCGTGTTTGACTTACTAGTTTGCTTCTGAAAAATTTGAATCCCGAACCAGTTGCATTAGTAAATTCTCTTCGAAGGCAAACAGAAGTCTTTCGTCGAATTCTCATTTGCAATAAGTTTTTTATTTCACGAAATATTTATTTTATTAAAACTTTTTAAACGGATATAAAGCACTCGAACAACCGACTCGCTCAAACCCACCACCAAACTCAGAGCCACCACAAATCATCACAAATATCTATACTAATATTATAAAGAGGAAAGATTTGATTGTTTGTTTGATTGTTTGTATTGAATAGGCTCCGAAACTACTGGACCGATTTGAAAAATTCTTTCACCGTTAGGAAGCTTACTTTTCAGATACATAGGCTATATTTTATCCAGGAATTCCCATGGGAACGGGAACTACGCGGGTGAAACCGCGAGGCGATCGTCTAGTCTCATTTAAATACGATTTACTGCTCCGTTCCCCAGGGTACAGCCTTCCTGCCCATCCTGCATGCTCCAGACATCGACGAGCCCGGCACGCCCAACTCCCTGGTCGGCTTCGAGGTCCTCCCGCTGATAGCCGTGGACCGAGATATTGTGGTCCCAGTGTTGATCGATATCAGATCCGTGGATACCGATAAAGGGGAGTTCTTCACCGCTATGGACTTGAGGGGGTACTGGGGAACTTATGATATGCCAATTTGGGTAAGTTAATTTTTTTTAAGTATCTTAGTTCCGATTCGTAAATAAATTCTAGTTCTGAGAATGTGTAAAATTAAGCTGTGGAAGATTAATTAGATTGACAGCATCGAATACCTACCTACCTGTATTTTAAGCGGGCGAGATTCTGTTTTATTTATTTGTAGATATGATGTCCCCGACCCCGATTCCAAGATTTTACCAGAATTTTGCTAAACTTCCAAATAACCAAAGAAATCATCAGGAAATCTCAAAACTTATAAGAATGTATGAATATCAAAGCTACGACCTTTAGTCAAACTAAAGCAAGAACCTTTCATTTCAGGCTTACGACCACGGGCATCCACCACAAGATTCAGAGGCGACCTATAGACTCGTCGTTCGTCCTTGGAACTACCACGAACCAGTCTTCGTGTTCCCCATACAGGATTCTGTAATACGACTGTCCAGGGTAAGTTATTGTCGCATCTAGCCAAGACGGTTTAAACGTTTTTGGTGATGTAGCTTATTTTGGGCCTTTCTTTTCGAAAGGGACTCGATGCCCTTTCGAAAAGGAAATAAGCTTAAATAAGCTTTATTTGATTATAAAAAATTTCATGAATACGAAAAACAATTGGTTAATTTCATTACAAAAAATAATGTAAAATAATAAGTTATAATGATAAAATTAGTGTATTTATTTCATCATTATATTTATTACATCATCCGGCGGGCCTTTGTCACCGCTAACGTACCAGCTATTCTCGAACCGAATGGTCTGTTGCGTGACGATGGTAAGATGCCCGACGGTATGACACTAGTCCCATGGGAGTTGGGGAGGCCCATTGTGTGGGACGCTACATGCGTCGACACACTTGCGCCTTCCCATCTTCCGAGGACATCCGTGAGGGCGGGTGCGGCGGCAGATTTGGCCGAAGATCTCAAGAGGCGCAAATATGCAGGTCTCGACAGAGCCTACACATTTGCTCCCCTTGGAGTCGAGACCCTAGGTCCGTGGGGTACCGAGGCTCTTCGAGTTTTCCAAAAACTATCTGAGCGTCTGGTCGAAGCGACGCGTGACCCGAGAGCTGGTGAATATCTGGCACAGCGTATCAGCATTGCCATACAGCGTGGCAATGCAGCCAGCGTCTTGGGGACGCTTCCGACTGTTGTTGATATGGATCAGATGAGCTATCTGTAGACTGTTTGCAACAGTCATTAGTTAGCTCAATTGTTTCAATTGTAAATACTAGTATGATTTTCTTTGTGAATAAAGTTATTTATTTCATAAAAAATTAAATAATTAAAAATTTATTGTAAGGAATTCGGCAAAAATTTATATTCACTTGGCTTCGTACCATAAGTTATTCTAAATAAGACGCACCAAGGTCGCTAAAATAATGAAGGCTACCTACAATATTCAGAACCTATGTCGTACCAACCCGCAGGTCTTGGTGTGTATCACATAAATATTATAAATGCGAAAGTTTGGTTGTATGGATGGATGGATAGATGGATGGATGGATGTTAATTACCTCTTCACGCCAAAACTACTGAACGAATCAGGCTGAAATTTGCATACAGGTAAGTCTAACCCTGGAATCAAACAGGCGACTTTTTATCCCATAAATCAGTTCCCATGGGATAGAAATAACCTCAAAACATTACCATAGAAACAACGCGTGTGAAGCCGCGGGCAGAAGCTAGTACGACAATAAATGTTGACGTCTAAAACATTAACAAATTAGAGACGGCAAGTAAATATTTTTTATATCTCAGGAATCTGCATTGCTGAGTAATTTCTTGCACACCACGGACGGTAACTTCCTGTCCCGCGTGCACGCAACCGACGAAGATGGTGGCACTGCGGGAGAGGTCACATTCAGGATTGCTGGAAATGGTAAGAACACCCCTTCTATTTGTCTTCACTCTGAACAAATCAAATAATAATAATAATAATTTATTTCAAAACAAGCAAACTTAATAAGTGTAACAAATAATTAATTAATTTTAAATGTTTTGGCTTGGCTTCTAGATTTTGGATTACAGCACCTACACTAAGTGGTGAGACTTGTGTCGTAGGTGCTGCATTTCCTTCAAGGTATACAATAGATTAGCCACAAATCAATTGTAGGTACAGTTAAAATATACAAATTAACTACGTGATGCCTCATTAATTACGTTATTAATTGTACTGTCCCTTTTTAAAAGCTATACTTATGAGATAGGCCTATCGTTTCCCGCCACAATATTCAAATTATACAAGTATTTGTATTGACTATCTGTCCAAATTGGCCTACAGCCAATGACAAGCTTCGTCCAATTAAGAATTGGCCAATCAGGTGTCTTCCCGCCACGTCAGAGAGGCGCGCGAGCGAGCCTGTTGCGCCACCATTTTGATTCTCATTGGCGTTTAGTTTCCCGCCGAGTACGGACGTGCTTCCAATACGTAGCACGCTTTTGAAGAAATACCTATTTCAGATGTAATTGAAGGTGCATTAATTCACAAAGAATTTATTATCAAAGTGCACAAATGTAAAGGTTTGGTGAAAAATGCGTAAGTAACCTTTTTCTTCAATCTTAAACCTTATAAAGTTTAATTTGCGAAATTAATTTCGTAAAAATATTCCTTGGACTCCTCAGTCCGTTTCATTTCTATTATTTCGTAGACTGACGACACGTGCGTGTCGCATTGTTATAACGAAAGCTAACGCTTTTACTACCTCGCTCGAGGTGGTACCGCGTAAATTATTTATGTTTGTGTGACTTTTTATTTCGAATTTAATAACACGTGCTCGCAAACACGTGGTAATTTTCATTATTTTAAAGACGTAAGCTGAGGCTTGTCCAACCTAGCACGTGGTATTTCCGCTATTATTAGCGGCAGTTCTTTTTATTTTAAAACGATATTTTAACGGTTTTACCGTTCGTTTTGTTAATTTTATTTTCCGGTCTTTTGTTCCTGTATGCTGAAATACTATTTTTTCTAGCAAAGATGTAAATACGATAAATATGCCAAATTCCGACCACTGAAATCGTGGGATCGACGACGGGCCGTGAACAGCCGGAGAAAGAGCTCGACATGGATTGGTCATGGGAATAAAATCGTGAGTACTCTTAAAATATAGTAATTGAGCATTGTGGGCCACAAACGCCTACGTAGGGCGTTTGATTGGTGCCCTGCTCATACATTATAAGTAATTGGCAAATAATACGTGGACTGCGCTCAACGTCTGCTAGATTTGCTTTTCATGACGCAACTCAAAAGCTTGGGTATCCATGTAGTTCTAGCTTTCAGAATCGAATGTCCTATGTCAACTAAAGGAAGATTCCTTATATAATATTGAAACCAAGCTGAATGTAACAATATTTCTGAATCATTTGATACGACAACACACAGTTACAACTATCAACTACAATTTGTTTGTTTCTAGAATATGTTTTGTTACTGCCTTTAAAAATTATATTGCTGTACTAGTATAGTCACAAATAATTTGCGTGATTGGATTGTCTTATCCATTCACTGCCCATTTGCTGCACTGTCCGAGCAGCTCTTTTGCAAGGGCACTGAAGGTAACCTAGGATGGCAAAATTAACTTTTTTTTTTCAGAACTTTTACATTATTTTGTTGTCTAGTGTTTGTGGTTATCGAACAGAATCAAGTCCACGCTCGAGAACATACGATTGAAGGATGAATAAGGAATAAAATCATAATTAATAGTGTTTAAGCAACACACCCGATGTATCTTCTTGCAAGTAATAAAAAACCCTCGCAGGGTTTGTTTTAGCACCCTCACAGGGCTGCAATAGCACATATTGTCATGGGCATCTTCTTGCAAGTATACATATCAAAATAACCCTCGCAGGGTTTCTTTGCGCACCCTCGCAGGGCTGCAATAGCACATATTGTCATGGGCATCTTCTTGCAAGTATGCATATCAAAATAACCCTCGCAGGGTTTATTTGCGCACCCTCGCAGGGCTGCGATGACACACAAAATTCGATATTGTCATGGGCATCTTCTTGCAAATATACATATCAAAATAACCCTCGCAGGGTTTATTTGCGCACCCTCGCAGGGCTGCGATGACACACAAAATTCGGCCGCACCGAATATGTTTCAGCTATTATAATTATCATGGACGTGATGTGATGATCATATTTCTCAAACAACAAGTCGAAAAGTAGCAATAACGTAAGTATGTGATCACATGACCTTCAGAAAGGCCTGACTGGTTACTATTGGATAAAAGAAGTCGTCGTAGTGCACCTCCTCGCGTATCTATTGATAAGAACTTCCAGGAAGGCCAACTTCTATCCATAATGATTCGGATACCCACATCATGAGTTTGTATTGAATGGAAGTCATCGTGGTGCACATCCACCAGTGATGAAAAAATTCCAGGGTATCGTGTACCTATTGACAAGATCTTCCAAGAAGGCTAACTAATATCCATAATGATTCGGGCATTGCATACCCATCTATATAAACTTCCGGGAAGCTCAGTTAGTATTTATTTTGAGACAATTCGCATATGCTTGGTGCACTACCGCTTTATGACGATTTTCTTATCAAATTATCGGATACCTATTGATGTTTATATTATAAATATTATTTATCATCTATAACATTGGGCTATGTCTGTTTCCTTGTTTGACATAAACTTTTAGAAAAAGCCGTTTAGCTGTATGATTAATATAATCTTCTGGTATACCGCACTTGTGATAAAATCATCCTTGGATATCGTACCTTTTTGTGAGAACCTCTACTTATCCAACTCAGGTTGATAAGTTTGATGGATTGATGATTCATTGATTAACTGACTTACATTCAACATTGTTAATTAACCAGTTACTTAAACTTACTACCATCCGCGTAGTTTTTAGGATATGTAACCTGTATATAAGTGATGAGTAGGAGAGGATTTAAGAACATTTCTATAGGTTCATGTTATCGCAGAAATGAGTGAAACAGATTGACATTCCGTCTACCTGCCTACAAAATTTTGTTGCCTACCAGACTTGTCGCATTAAAAAGACTGATTCGCTAAAATTATCTACCCTCAATGTTATTTTTGTCATCCCGAGACGAAAATCTGTTGGGCACCATCAACATTTTTAAGGCCACGATAAGTAATCATAGAAATGCAAACAAAAGATGAATGCTGGTTTGTCTACATTAAATATGAGTAATATTAGAAACTTCCTTATCCCTTTTTCCAACACGAACTGGAATGATGCGTGGGATACCTTTTAGTTTATTAGCTTCTACCAAAAATACAGAATTTTTTACCTAAATCTCAACATGCTGCACGGCTGTTACTCCTAGCTGGGTTTTTGGTCGTGTAAACAGCCTCCACAAAGGGCCCGTCATTGTGCCTCAGTGTCACGACAGTGTCTATCCGTGGATATGCCCTCGCAAATGCATAGATCCAGCATTAACTCCGACCTTGGCCGTTTTAGGTGTACATTTTGTCTGACAAGTAAATATGACTACTCGATGATATTGCTGTCAGTGCGGCACTGGCCTGGAGGCTTACAATCTATAAGTGTTATATCTGGTTTAAAATTAAACTCCGGCCATGTCTGGAGTTATGATTGTGAGAACGGCAGGGGTGTGTATGATAATAATCCTTCCGTGTTAATTAACGACTAACTACCCTCTTCAAACTTTTTATCATCGATACGTACGATCGTATGGTAATAATCCTTCCGTGTTTATTTACGAATAACTACCCTCTTCAAACATTTTTATCATCGGTGGAATTTCTGAGTTATCTGCTTTGTATGATAAGTTGTTGAGTGGTTTCTCAACTGTATTAGATACATGTTAACTACCTATTTTATTTCTGTAATTTTTTATAACTGGGAGAGTTTAACCTCTTAAAACATCAGTACCTACTTACTGCTTCTGTCCTTGACGCGCGCACCTGTTTTTATTTTCTATAGTGTTACACTATAGAAGACTTCTATTTCCAAAATTTTTGTGGTGGAGCAAACGATCATTGTCAGCTTCTGAGCTGTTGCGCTATGTAAACTATGATCCTGAACGAGAAAAAAATTGCAATCATCGCTTCGAAAGCGGTATGCAGTCAGTAATTTGACATAATAAGAGATGTTTTAACACAACTATTAGTTAAGCGTTAAATCGTTCCTGTTTATTATTTCATTAGCATTATCGAGGAACAGTCACGACTGCATCCTGAACCAAAACCATTTTGGATGAAAGTACATTGGCAATGAGTGACGTATCTATCTACAAGTCGAGTACATTGTAACAAATAATGTATTGCTGGTTTTTAAACTAGGATATCTAGTGCCTGGTAGTCACAATTATGAGACATAATTTTATAGATGTCTTGATAATTTTCTCTCTTTCAAGGAATGACATGCTTGTGTGAATATAATTATGTATATACTAAATATATATTCGGAATGAAGTCTAGATGAGATACAAAGGTACCCATGGCACGTTTCTAAGAGCAAAACATAACATGGTTGGTTTTCTCAATAGAGGTAGCTGTATTTTTATTGATATCGAATCGGATGATCCGTAAGCTTTCCTACAGTTGGAAATTATATGCAAGTCTGTTATTTTAACACTTGTAACGTTGTATTCCAAACAATGTGGGGGGAAAAGTTAATCATTTACTGAAACCCATTATAAGAACTTGCCATAACTGGACATCTTAGAAGAGCATAGCTTCACTATAGTTAAAAGGGTTCAGTGCGTTATTATACGTACTGCAATAATTTGAAGAGTGCTTTTAACTACCTACCTACATGATTTATATTATTTAGAACGACCATACAGCCTGATGGGTGAGGTTTTTATTATGGCCAGCATAGCAATAAGTCCAATATTTTTATTTTGGATCAGAAATTTTATTTTCACAGTTGTAGTAATGATTTCGTAACTAAAGGATGTTATAAATTACAAAATTAACCGTTTCTAAAAGAAATTGAGCCGTGGCCGCTGAGGTCTTATTTTACGGATACCAATGTATTGTATTGTGTATTAAGTTTATAAGTCATCTAGTACTCGTAACACAAGTTCTGCTAATCTTGGGGCTAATGATGCTGTGTATTTGTCTAGTATAATTTATTTATTATACTAGCATCGGTTGAACCTTCTATCATGGCATGGCAGTAGCAAAGAGCCAAAATCCAATTTTCCAATAAATTTAATGAAATTTCACTGTTATTATTTAGGTATAATATGCCAACCTTTAAATGTGGCTATTTTTAATACTTGTGCTCTAAGCACAAGTGCATTAGCTATGTATTTCGTTTGAATGTCACAATGACTAATTTGCATTCAAAACTGTGTGGCTTACGAATCTTACGATTATAACATTTCTTATAGTAAGTTCACATTGGCGTTGAGTGTCTTCACCACCACCAGGCGATAACAAACACGTCTCATAAGTATAGCTTTTAAAAAGGGACAGTACAATTAATAGAAGCGTTTTACATAAAATAAAACGCATATTAATTTACTTACCTTTTTAAAAGCTATAACTTTTAATTCTGCCTGGTGATATTCGACGCAATGGAGAATCAAAATGGTGGCGCAACAGGCTCGCTCGCGCGCCTCTCTGACGTGGCGGGAAGACACCTGATTGGCCAATTCTTAATTGGACGAAGCTTGTCATTGGCTGTAGGCCAATTTGGACAGATAGTCAATACAAATACTTGTATAATTTGAATATTGTGGCGGGAAACGATAGGCCTATCTCATAAGTATAGCTTTTAAAAAGGTAAGTAAATTAATATGCGTTTTATTTTATGTAAAACGCTTCTATTAATACAATAGTGCAAATGAGTAAAATAGATTTTAAATTTAACGATATTATTATCTAGTGTATTAACATGTACCTACAGTGGAATAAATGAAATTAGATTAAATTAAAAATCAAAAACAAATAATCAAAATAAAAAAGCTCTATTTACTCACACAAAAATATCTTAAAATTACGGTTTCACTATTTACTTTTAAATAACTAGGTGAAAGTACCACTTTAAGTACCGTAAATTCACGCAAAGATGGTCCAAAATTACGCAATCTGAACGTTTTTACTATAAATCTCTTAAAGTTTTTATTAAATAGTAAAAGAAAAGTACTAATTGTATACATAAAGTATAGAAAAAATTCTAAACCCTTATAGTTTTTTTTATTTTTTTTATTTTATGTTGGACCATTCTTGCCTATGCTGCCTCCAACTATAGTCCAGTTTAGAAATGAGGCTAAAAACGTATGATAGTGTTACAAATGCCTATTGTTGTGTGCCTAGAACGATTCTATAGTCTAGTACCTTGATTATGAAATAAAAAAAACATGTATTTTGGAACAAATTTTAGTATTTATTCATACTTTAAAGTAAGTGGAGATCAAGTTTCTTAAACTTTCTAGAACACGTATTAAAATTATCAAAAATCAACGATTAAACTTTTCTAAATAATCAGCCTTCCATATAATAAGCAGGTGACCGGAACATAATTACTTTCCCCATCTGCTTTCAAGCTCTGGGATCTGGAACACCGCCCTCTTCGAGTTCAGTTTCTTTGGTGGTTCGATTTTGTACCTAATGTCTTTATTGGGGTAAAAAATTATGACATCTCTTTCGAGCCACTTCCAGGAGAGCCCACAGCGAACCATACATTTAATGTATGCCCCTTCATGTTCTTTAGACTGTACTAAACCTGGCCAAAACTCCCCTTCATATTCGACCACTACGTAGTCACCTTCTTGAAACATACTATCCTTTTGGCCCCTAACCGGATTCGGTTCTTCGATGTCACTTTCTTCCGAGGAATATTCCGACTCATCTTGTAAAACCATTTTAACAGAATCCTCAGCATCATCAAAAAAACCGTTGGACTATAGTTTAGGTCAAAGTAAACAACTTTAATATTTTATTCATAAAAACAAAAATGCACAACATTTTGGAAATTTTATTATCGTAAAATGGTAACGGATAACTTACCTATTCAACAAACAAAACCAATTTTCCCGCACTTAACTCCAACACTTCGATCCCAATAAAAGTTTGGCGTAATTTCGACTCCTGTCTGAACGTGCAAAAGCTTGTGACGAAAAGTTTGTTCGAATGAGTGGTAACGACACCAACCGGTAACGACCTGTACTAATGTTCAGTTCATTCCCTTTAAGATGACATACTCAGAAATCAACAGAAGGCGTTACTTGTCCTACAATTCACCATATTGTTGCAAGACCCATTTGGAACATAGTTGTCTAGCAGGACTAAAGTTGCGTGATTCTACGGTAGTAAAAGTCTTCTGCCAGGTTATCTTTCTATTTAGTATGTAATCCTGTCTTCGTGTTTCACTTAATCCTGTTCCTAATACAGTATATCCCATTTTATTGAAGATAACGCATATTCTAATAATACTGTAATTCGTGTCTCATTGGCTAGAGATTTCACATAAACAGTAGCTAGGTAAGTTTTTATAACAAAATTACTTTTCTAAAGTTCGTGGAATTAACAAAGAAATGATCTTTAATTTTAATTAATTTAATTTATTCTATAATTTTAGATGCAGCTATTGAATACTTCGACATATCGAGCGATGGGGACAACTATGGGACCTTATCGCTGAGGAGGAATGATTTGACGGAAATGATAACTGATTTCACGGTAAATATATAAAAATATATACAGTGTGTAAGGCTAAACAGTCTTATCCTTGAAACCAGAAGTTCAGAATCATGAGCAGAGTCCAAAACCGATGAAAAAACTAAACTTTTTTTTAAACATAATTTTGAAAAAAATATCCTCATACATCATAAAAGTATTTCACCCTACATTTATACCTACGCCGCCGCCCGCTTTGTCGGTTTCGAACAAAGATGCCGCTCGCACCTACGCGCCGCCGCCCGCTCGCGCGGCGCGCGTCAGTTGCGGCCCGTCTGCTAGGTAGTGAGCACGTCACGACGCGTTCCGTGCTAATTTGTGATGTGCCGATTTGTTCGCGTATTGTGTTAAGTAGAGAAGTGACGATGTCGTTCACAAATGAACAGTGGACTGAAATGGTGCGACTTTATGCCATCGCTGGTGACAACATGAACTTGGCTCGTACGATGTACGCAGAGCGGTTCCCAGAACAACGTGTGCCAAGCCGGCAAACGATCCTAGCGGCTACACAAAGGCTACGTGCCTACGGCCAGTTCACCGTGCCTAGTCATGCACAAGTCATGAAAACATTTTATGCCTAATGTGAGTAAATCAAACTGTACTTAAAGCTGTAAATTTTAATTGAATTGTACATAAAACTTGATTGATGATGAACTTTTTAAATACGCCAAAAGTACCTACCTACTTTAGCCTACTTACTGGCAAATGTGTTAGAGTAGCTATTTTTGCCTGTCCTAAGCCAGGAAAAGTATGAAGGGAAAGTTCCATCACAAGTTGTAGGTACCTACGATTCGAAACCTACACCACCGGCCGGCTACAGGCGAGAGCGGGCGGTGCGGCGTGATAAGGTCACTAGGGTGTCCATGAAATCACGTAGGATAGCAGAGAAATGAATTATGAAATTCCATCGAAACTAATTGACTTTTATTTTTAAAAATAACTTGTATCGTCTTATTTTAGGGGTGTACATACGTGGTTTCAAGGATAAGACTGTTTACGCTTACACCCTGTATACTGAAGGCTACCTACAATATTCAGACCCTATGTCGTACCAACCAGGTCTTGGTGTGTATACAACAATAAATTTGACGTCTACAACATTAACAAACTAGAGACGGCAAGTAAATATTTTTCATATCTCAGGAATCTGCATTGTTGAGTAATTTTTGCACACCACGGACGCTGCTTTATCGATTTTTCCAATGATTTTTTGGGAGTAAATAGTCTGTATCTTTACAAAACTTTGTGTGTTCAAATACAGGTGACTATAGAAGCAACAGACGGCGGTACCGAGCCTGGATCGCTCTCATCTCAGATCACTTTCCGAGCAGTATTCGTGCCCACTTCAGGAAACCCAATCTTTACCAATACTACTACTACCGTCGCTTTTATTGGTAAGAAAATAAACTTAGCATCAATTCCCACACACCTTTGATATATTAACAGTTGGGATCATCAAATATTTTATTTTATTTTTTATTTATTTGGAAAAAAAACATAAACTGCTTGTATAACAATACATAAAACTAGAACGAATAAAGCTAAAACAGTTTCCGCTTGTAGGTATTAAGAATGATAGTTGCTATTTTGATATTGTAGAATTGTGATTACAATTTCTAGAGTTTGAAGAAGGCATGCAAGAATGGCACGACCTTCCACGAGCCACGGATCTGAAGAACCATCTATGTGTTGATAACTGTCATGACATCGTTTACAGCATTTTCGGTAAGTTTCTTAACAAAATCTTTAGCTTTCAAGAAAGATTAGCAGGATTTTCAGTGGCAAAAAGAGGTCGAGAGATTGGTAGCATAATTATACTAATTGTAGTTGTAAAATGTTTTTGTAAAAGCTGAAATATTTAAAGAGACCACTACTTATCATAAATGTGGCTGTTATCGAATAAAATCAAATGTTTCTAATAACTGGGCATTTACCACAGGTGGAAACACTGATGGCTTTTTCGACCTGGATCCAGATACTAATGTAATATCCCTTGCACGCGAGCTCGACCGAAGCATCAACGAAGTCTATACGCTCACTATAGTGGCCAGCAACTCTGCAGAGAATATACTACCGACCGATGGTTCCGTGCTTACTGTCACCGTCAATGTGAGTCTTATTTCATATCATATCAAATTATATTTTGCTACGCATCGTTGCTGTCTATACTCTAGTAGCCACAATCAATCTATCAATCAATCATTTTCAGGTACGAGAGGCAAATCCCCGACCAATCTTTACAAGAAAAGTGTACACTGCTGGTATCTCAACTCAAGATAATATCAACAGGGAACTTCTTACCGTGCAGGTTTGTAAAATAACAATTCAGAATATGTTACCAGACTTTCTTGGATTATTTTACCCTCAGCAGTTTACAATTCAGAGTCATATGAATTGGAACTCTCTTACCCAATGCCTGCCAAGTCGGCAAGAATCATAAAACAATGAAAAGACTCCAATAACTTTATCTCAACAGGCAATACACACTGACGGACTACCAATAGAATATAGCATCGACGAATCTTCCATGGCTGTAGACCCGTCTCTGACCGCAGTCCAGGACCTGGCGTTCACGTTGCACCCCACGACAGGAGTGCTTATCCTCAATATTCAGCCGACTGCTTCTATGCACGGCATGTTTGAGTTTACTGTTGTGGCTACGGATCCAGGTAGGCAGGAAAAGAGGGTTTACAAAGAATTAGGTTCTTTGTCCGTGACTTGATCAATCTTGTTGGGTTGTTGTTGTGTGATGTTGTTTTATGTCGTTAATGTCTGTGTAAGTCACCATTGGTCGTTTTGGTTCAGACATCAAAAAGTCTTGCATTCCACATTATAAAAAATACATAATAAATGTTTGTATTTTTTCAGTAGCTATCCAGTACCTATTAAATATTTTTTTGCTCAGTAACAAAAATATTACAGTTGTGTTTGTATGTTTGTGTGTGAGGATTTCGAATTGGTCATTTAGGTTGTGTGGTTGTCGACTTTTGTTTTATGTAGCTATTAAGTCAGCTTTATGTGTCGTGTGTGTTTATAGCGTACAATAATCGGTATAAAACTATTTTCCCCTATAAATACGATGCATTTTTGTAAATTCATAAACTGTATAGGTACCTTAACATTATTAATTTAATGTTCTTTATGTGCAAATTACGAAGTACAAGATCTATAAAAAACTAAACAATATATATTGTCAAAAGTGCCTTGTTTGTTTAACTTTGACCAAAAAAAATCTTAATAACCTATGTACTTACATAAATAGTATTTAATATGAATACTGACTACAAGTACACTAACTAACACCACCCGTTTCTATTTCATTTCATTTATTTTCTCTAAAAATTTACATTGTGTCTACTGTGACTCGCAGATAACGGGGCTGGTTACACTTTTAGAATTTAGTTTATTAAATTTAATTATGTGCTTTGATTGTTTGTTATCCTTACAAGATAAAAACATAAATAAATAAATAAATATTTGGTTTCAGTTGGTGGCTATGACACTGCTAACGTGAAGGTGTATCTGATATCCAGTGCAAACCGAGTCACCTTTAGATTTGTCAACACGGTGGACAAGATTATAGAAAGCCAAGACTTTGTAAGTATAGGTGACCATGGAAGTAAGCACAACCTTAAACCTACTTATAAGTAGGTTTAAGATTAGTTGTGTTTGTTATGTTGTATTTATGTTTCTGTTACGTTATATTTTCATTTTGTTTAAGTATCTTAAATTTAGAAAATAATTTGTTGTGTATATAATAGGACTGACATGTTAATCAATAACAAAAGTCCTTAAAAATAAATGAGAAATAAAAAAAAAAAATAAAAAAAAACACTAAATTTCGGTGTATCTTCCGTTGGAGGTTCAGGAAATAAATTATAATACATTTCTGACCATTCGTCATTATACCTACTGTTACTCACTTGCAAAGAAATATGATTATAATTATTATAGACGTTTATTTCTATATAAAAAAAATAATGCCGGACAATCCACACAGCATCATCTAGTCCCAAGCTAAGCAGAGCTTGTGTTATGGGTACTAGATGACTGATATATATTATACATAGAAAATAAACAGAACACCCGGAAAAAATATTTGTAGATCGTACAAACATTTGTCCCAAGGCGGGAATCGAACCCGCAACCTCCTGCGGCGCAGGCGGACCTTCGCCCGCCACACCACATCGGTCGTCAAATATGACACTTGTATCTTGCCCAAAATTTTATACTTAAGACTAGCGTCGCAGTTTCCACAATTGGTACCTGTTTGCACAAAACATAATTCACTCAGCGATAAGTATCTTTCTATCAGTGAAAAAAACTACTTATATAAAATTTTCAAAATCCGATCAGTTATTCTAGAGATTACACTCCACTCACAAAGGATTTCGTAAACAAATACCTCTTTATAATTTTAGTGTTAAAAGTGTAGATTTGTCTACCCGAACTAAGGTAGGGACATTCTCAAGGTTGATGATATTACGACCACAGTTACCTATAACGTTCCTGTCATTGTTATTATCTTACAGATAGCGCAAACCTTCTCTAGCGGGTTCAACATGACCTGCAACATCGACCAGGTGGTGCCATACAGCGACTCCCTCGGCATCGCCTCTGAGAACTTAACACAGGTCCACTCCCACTTCATCAGGGATGACATACCCGTGCCTGTCGCGGAGATTGAACTGTAAGCCATCGTCTTCATCTCTTTTATAGTTGCTTATTGAAACAAACTACTATTAAAAAAAATCACATACCTATACAAAAATGGTATAAAACCGAATCCTTGCAGTCGACTTACTAAACAGAATAAGAAATTACAAAATACAATGTGGGAATACATCAAGGATCAATTTAGGGACCCTTTCTGTTCCTCGTAATGTGAATGTGTTGATATTCACTAATAAATTATGATAGATACATTGTCCCCGATTTGTATGAAATCCAAAAAACTATATGAGTCCTTGAGGGACGTGATTACACGAAAACTAATCACGATCGCAAATGATTTGCAAACTCACTGTTTATTAAGTTTTATTGTTGAATTCCGTTTGCTTGTTTCCGTTCTAGACTCCGCAGCGACACAGTCCTGCTCCGCGAGATCCAAATGATCCTCAACACGGAGAGCATATACCTAGACGACTTCTACACGGGCATCAGTCCCGTCACGGGCACCGACACCAACCAAGTCACCATCTACGCGCTGGGAGCATTAGCGGCCTTACTCGGATTTTTATGCGTCCTTCTGCTTGTCACGTTCATCGTGAGGACTCGGATGTGAGTATAATCTACACAAATTGAGGGATTTTGTTTGGTATACTAATAACCAATCTGCGAGAAACGTAGAAAGTTGCAGATTGAAAGTTGCAGGCAGGACTTGAATAGCAGTATCTTCAAATACTGTTTCGACTGACCTTGACGAGGTACATCTTTGGTATCAATATAAATTATACCGGTATTTTTTTAGGGCCGAAATAATTAGACTTAGCGCCGCCGTATCGGTAATTTTATCGTAATCGGTACTATAATATCGGTATGTACAACAGGTATCGGTATAATAACATTAATAACCGATATTATGCACGTAAAGTTTCGGTATCAACAATTCAATTTTGTGCACGCGAGAGAGAAACTTACCGGTACTTACTTCAAAAGTATCGATACTCGAATTTATCGAAAAGAAAATACCGTTATTACCGCTATGGTACTGGTATCATTGGTACCGGTACTAAGCGTAGTACGGTAATTTTATTTAAAATAAGTTTTTATATTTTTATGTATGTTAGATTTAAGGTATATATTCATATGGACCGTAGAATAAGTTAATAAGATCTATACTTGTTCTAATGTTGTCTGAAATAAATATATTATTATTATTATTAAGCCTTGGTTGCAGGTGCGTCTCAGAAAAAATGACCGTGTCGTTTGCAAGCTCTTGCAAGCTCTCACTTCGAAGCTAACACGCTACGTGCCTAAAAAAGTTACAAAATACCTACAAAATATTTCATTGTTCTGGTTTTCAGGTTGAATCGTCGCCTAGAAGCACTATCGATGACGAAGTACGGCTCCGTAGACTCGGGCCTGAACCGCGTCGGCATAGCGGCGCCCGGGACCAACAAGCACGCTGTCGAGGGGTCCAACCCCATCTGGAACGCGGCGCTGAAGGCACCGGACTTCGATAGCATCAGGTAAATAATATTCTAAAATGATTTAATAATGCTGGACAATCCATCGGGGGCGGGCACGACCGGGGAGAGGTCAAACGCAGGACCAACGGATTAATGTGCTTTTTGAGGCACGCCCCCGTGCCTCAAAAAGCACTTTATGCCATTTAACACCGCCAATTTCCGTACTCCGGGCTGCTACAGTGAATATTTCTTGCTAGAAAATACCCAATAACACAAATCTTAGGCCGACCCGGGATTTGAACCCGGGACCACATTATCAGCGGTTGAACACGCGACCGCTATACCAACGGGGCAGTCGGATAAAAGTATAAAATGTCCTGCCACAGAAATATTAGAAACCTACGTTTATCCCAAATTTTTTAAAAATTAATGTCTACCCGTGCGAAGCCGGGACGGGACGCTAGTAAATAAATAATGCTGGACAATTCACACAGCATTATCTAGCCCCAAGCTAGGCAGAGCTTGTGTTATGGGTACTAGATAACTGATATACTTAATACAATACACTACATAGAAAGATATTTTTTATTATACATAAAAAACATCCAGAACGCCCTGGACAAATATCTGCAGATCGTACAAACATTTGTCTTGAGGCGGGAATCGAACCCGCAACCAATATTATAATAGGTACATAAATTCTTCTTTATTCGATTCCTACCTAGGGACAAATGTTTGTACGGCCTGTAAATATTTGTTCCGGTTGTTTTGTGTATTTTCTATGTGGATATAATAAAAAATATCTATCTATTTTTTATTATCTAACAGTATATCTACCTATTTGTATTATTTTGTATGGAATATTTTAAATGTAACTAGATTCTGCCCGCGGCCTTGTACGCGTATTTTCGGTATAGTTAGGCTAACGCCAAATTTCATTTGATCTGTTCGGTAGTTTTGGAGATCCTAGGTAGCAAAAATTTCACATTTCACAAACTTTCGGCTTTATAATATTATAAAGCCGAAAGTTTGTGAAATAATATACATGTATATATTATGACTAGGATAGTAGAACGTATACTAAAAAAATCGATCTCTGTAATGTATTTGAACAACCGAAAGTTGTGAAAAACATAGATAATTAATTACCTACAGACCACTAGCTTCTGCCCGCGGCTTCATAGGCGTTTTTTCCATAGACAAAGAACCGTATATTATTCAAGTTGTAGAGAACTACTTTGATGTTTCACACGAACAAACACACTTTTTTACTGTACTTTCTAAGGTATTTAGAAGAATGAAAGCAAAAAACGAAGTGTGTTTTGGAATAACGTCTCACCTAGCAATGCATTGAATTCAAATCCCACGCAATTCATCGAACGCAATATAACCATTCGCGCAACAGTGGCGCATTATAGTTTGACTTTAAAATTGAAGCATACGTAGCACAATTTCGCACATTTTTACAACGTCAGGATGGCCGAGCGGTCTAAGGCGCCAGACTCAAGGTTTTCCTTCTCGCTGAACGCGGGTATGAGTTGTTCTGGTCCTCTCTGAGGGCGTGGGTTCGAATCCCACTTCTGACAAATATTTTTGTACTCCAAGGTACAGTATTTTTTGGTTTCTTATCATCTTCGTTCACAACGTGACTTCACCCACTTGAGTGCAGGGTATTCGAATCCAAGCTGTACCACTTCAGCTGCTTACTTTTTCGTTAGACTTGATGAATAATCTCTAGGAATTTATTGAGTTTGATCCATGCTAAAGACATATCCTACTAACCCATATTCTTTTTCAGTGACGTTTCTAACGACTCGGATCTAATCGGTATAGAAGACCTCCCTCAGTTCAGGAACGACTTCTTCCCCCCGGATGACGTCAACTCACTCGAAGACATCTTGCCGCGCCAGCACCACGATGTAAGTAACTATTGGGGGTCCGCTTTTCTCCGTGACACGTTCGGCGTGAAACCGAGTATTTAGGTTTTTAAATGTAGATATTTATTTATTTATTCTGAGATCTTGCTCTCTCATTTATGCTTGAGTACCTAAAGCTTTTCTATGGCACAAACGTCACTCAAGCAAAGATCTGTGACTGAACAAGCTTTCATAGAACGAACCTTATAGTGATTCTTCTCAGAATTTTCGTGCCGGAGTTTTGTTATCAAGATAACATTCGAAATAAATTAAGAGTGGCGATGCTCGATTTAATAAATAAGTAGATACATAGGTATTCCGAAGATAATAAAACTACTCCATTATAGGTATTACAAGAAGTTCTTCTAGGTTAGTACTAGTATAGTATTATAATATCTGTGATACTTAGGTACTGTTTTATTACTTATCGTTTTATCAAAAAATCAAAAATTCGGCGTTAATTAGGTAATTGGAGTAGAACGGCTTTACTATTCAAAATTGTATTCTTATTTTTAATATATTGAGTCCTACCAATTCGGAAGCAGGGAAAATTTGCATGTGATATTAGTACAACACGACTGGAGGGTTATTCACTATGGCCAATCCAAACGCGTTACACGGATACGACAAGACAGCGGCGTGGAATCGGACAAAACCGTATTTCCTAAGCTATTGAAAGTTCTTGTAATCCACCCGCCCCATTCAGTTATTGTATTCTCTTTGGTAACTAAAAAGTTTTAGTTCGGCAATGGGACCAAATTCGGCAATGAAGCACGGAAATCCGATATCCTACTCCAGTGAAAAAAGAAAAAACTTGAGAGGTGTCAAGGGACACCCGGATGGAACGAAGTTCCTTTGATTAATCTCGCGTCCTCGCTTCATCTTCAGTGAGGCCGCAGAAAACTGATATATCCCGCTTACTCCAATGACACGTTGCGCGAGCGAGCGGAACACACGATTGTTCGAATCGAAGCGCACCTCGGCTCAACTCGGCTGCGGTCGTCGCTTCGGTTCTCCTCGGTTCTCGTCGTCAAAAAGTGTCGTTACAACTTTTCGTATGAATTTTTTCCGTCTAGCCCCCTGTCATAACGCGTGATAAGGAACTTCCTTTCAAAAACTCCTTACGTGCAAGCTATTGTAGTATTAGCTATGTATGTCTGTGCTTGCATTCATTCACGATCCTCTTGGAAAATCAAGATGACCTCTTTTTTCATTTCAAAAAGGAGTTTGGTTGGCGTAGGGCAGTGTATCCATATGCATAGTTTAATAATAGTGTGTGATATAATATTCCGAACGAATGACATAAAAAACGATTTGAAACCCCTTTTGGCAGAGTCACAGCCAGCATTGTCGTTTTTGTTTCGCCCTATCTGAACGAGATCTTCAGGAGATGTTTCAAGGACGTAATGGAACTACAGAACCGATCTACAAATTGCGGATACCCTAGCTAGAACCTACCGATAGGTACAGGATACATTTCCTATCACTTGAAATAGAACGGAATATTTAACATGATTTCTAGTATTTTGAGTGGGTACTTCAAGTACCTTTAAGTAGGTACTTAGTTTATTCCGATATTTCGACACGGTAATTACAGCGCATGCACGCTGTAATTACGCGATAATTGCGATCATGAAAGAGTCTAATTCAAAACACCGTAAATCATGGTAAAAATTCTAATAAAACTTACCTAACCTTCCTACTTTAGTGTATCTTGTATTTCATAATCTTATAAAGCTGTGGTGTTGTGGCGGGACTTCTAGTAAAAAAAATTAGTCGAAGCCCTACCTAGATTAACAAAGACAATTACAATCAAATAATAAAAACAACTTAGAACTAGTATTTACAATTGAAACAATTGAGCTAACTGCAGACTGTTGCAAACAATCTACAAGTACAACTGATCCATATCAATACCAGTCGTCGCGTCCCCAAGACGCTAGCTGCATTTCCCTGCTGTATGGCAATGCTGATGCGCTGCGCCAGATACTCACCAGCTCTAGGGTCACGCTACCTATATGTATATAGATACCTACCGAGATTAATTCTAAAGATTCCAATAAGTCGCTTAACCATCAAACTATAAAAATAATATTAAAATAATATATCGGCTTAGAATTCGCACCACCTCAACTCTTCCCGCGGGTGTCGTAAGAGGCGACTAAGATATATCCACCGGGGGCGGGCAGCAGCGCCCCCTGTAGAACAATTCTACCACCGAACTGCGATCCCCGAACGGGATGCCCAGCGTGGGGATTATGGGCAATACCCCCATGAGATAAAAGCCGACAAATAAGAAATATAAAAAAAAACATTATTGTTTCAGAACGTGGCAACTCACGGCAATAACTTCAACTTCAGCGCACCGCCTTTCAATCCAGAATTCGCCAACAGCCAGTTCCGGAGAGTTTAACACCTTCACAGCCCAGGAAGCCATGTGTGTCCTCAGGTGGGAACCAGTGCCCTACTGATTATACTTATTGTATTACCCACTTATGTAATATCGTACCTGAGAACTTTAGCAGTGGTTTTTATGTACCTAGATATATTTATTTAGTTTAGTGCAAAATAATGTATACTGTCTTTAATAAATCGTGTATAGTGTATTATTGATTTGAAATAATAAAAAATAAGCTTAAAACAATGTGTTCTATAAATTCTACCGTTGGGCATATACATCACACTATCACACTAATATTATAAATCGGAAAGTTTGGATGGATGGATGTTTGTTACCTCTTCACACCAAAAGTACTAAACGGATAGTTCTGAAATTTTGCATACAGTTAATTTTTAGCTTGGAATAAAACAGGCTACCTTTCATCCCATAAAACAGTTCCCATGGCATAGAAATACCTTTAAGCGTTTCTATACAAAACAACGCGTGCGAAAACGCGGGAAGAAACTAGTTAATATTATAAAAGCCAAAGTTATTCTGTCTGTCTGCCTGTTACCTTCTCATCCCTAAGAATTTAGCAGGGGGATAGATAGGCGGTATCCCGGGGACAGACATAGGCTACTTTATATCCTAGAAAAGAACGTGCGAAGCCGCGGGCAGGAGGTATAGACCTAAAATCGCTGATCGATAAAAATGGCTGCGACATAAACTCTGGTGGGTTTATTTCTTAGCTAGTAGAAACGCTTTTTATGGAAGGATAATCAAAACTCTTTAGTATTCTCCGCCTTGCCCTGAGCATAAAGTTAGAATAGGTAAGCCATAGAGGTAAGATAGAGGTAGCCTAGGCCTTTTGATAGAATAGAAATACACCAATGAGAAAAGCTGTCATCCACCGGCTCGGAATCGGAGCGCACGCAGCGTACGCGGCGTCGGTATTTACAATATCCCTGGCATCGGTATCGGCAGATATTCCGATGTAGTGCATGCTGTACCATAGAAATCGATACAAAGCAATACAAACCAAGAAATACACCCAGACCACTGACCTCTATTATACAAGTACCGATCTACGCTGGATTTCACATTATCGATGACAAAATGATACCATTTGATTTTCGCCATTTTGGCGCTAAGCATTTGCATTTTGCGTGAACGGTGTGACCGTGCGTCCATGGCACCAATATTATGTATGGATAATATAATGAAAACTATGGTTGTACAGACTTCTCTATATTTTTCCTGTAAAATACAGATCCATTAATCTACAAACGGCGTGGGTAATTTTTAACCCACAGAAATTTTGAAAACTGTTTTGAAATCTACAAACCGATACCTTACATTTGATATCGCACTCGGTGAGGTAGCGCCCCCTTTTGAAAATTATTCCCCCATACCATTTTTCAAAAAGTCTCGAGACTTGCTCTATATTTTTCCTGTGAAATATATATAGGTAGGTATCTAAAAATATTTGAAAAAGCGTTACAACTACAGAAATTTCATAAACTGTTTTGATTTGTAGGTAATATAAACCAAAGGTACCGTTCATTTAACCGGTGAAGCATCATGAGGCCCGGAGAGGGCCGAAACATTTTTTAATAACACATGGCACTATAGGCCTTTTTTAAAATTTCGACATCCTCAACCTTAACCTCAATTTATTATTATTTAAAATGACAAGTTAATAGCTCCGGTGGTTGCCGAAATATTAAAGAGAGGGAAAAGGACAGACAAAGTGAGACTATAAGGATTTCGAAACTCATCTCGAAACCCTAAACATCACATTTTTGAAATCATGTTCACTTAGGTACATTAATATGAACGCACTGCCATAATCCATTCGTTATTGAATTTCTGCGGCAATATTGTCTAATCTAAAGCGCGACTTCCGTGTTGACGTGACAACGTCTTATAATTCGATACAGCCGGCTGCACGCACGAAAAAACATGACGTCATGCGGCGTTACCTCGCTCTGAGGCGTTACCTCGCTCTGAGGCGTTCCATGAAAGGCTTGAAGTGCAAGCGAGAGCGCTCGACATCCGTCTCTCCCCTACTTGAGTGAGCGATGCGTCTGCGTGGACAGCTGCTATACTATAGTACATTTACATGTTTTGATCGAGTATCAAATGCTACCATTCCATCAGTATTTTCTTAAGACGTTGTCACGTTCAACTATCGTCAGTAAACCGACTTTACAGACAACCAATTTTTTCTTCGTTCGAGAATTCAAAGAGAATAAAACCACTATGTTGTGCTTCTCTCTGTAGTTATGATATGTATTTTCTTTGGTTCTTAAGTCTTTGGTTATTGTATTCTCTTTGGATTGTGTTGGAAAAATATCTTTGTCTTCAGTATCTACCTACTCGTTTTCATATTTTATAACTGAAAACAATGAAAGACAAAGACAAACATGTGTGCAATCTAAATTTGGGTAAGTAATCTAAACTAGTAGTTCTACGAACAGTAGACGTCGCGAACACTAACTTTTTCAACAATAAATTTACTTAATACTTAATGTACTAAAGTAATTTTATTTAAAACGGGATATTTTGGTACCTAGGTAGGTACCTATATAATGAGAACTTCTGTGGGGTTCATACTTTATTGAAATAATGCCCACCGTGCAAGAATAGGCGTCTGTTTCTCCTGAACGGATTCAATCTTGTTTGTGGGTAGGGTAGGTGAGGTAGGTAAGGTGCACTTGGAAAGGTAGGTAGGTATTACAGATCACTTCACTTGCGATACGATTGTTGTCGGAATTTTTGAACGAAATGTTGCACAAACACATCAACTAAAATTTAAAAATAATCTTCCAAATCAAATCTCATATTATATCAAAAAAGTTCAGTAGCTTTAGCGACATCTATAAGATTTCTTACTTGCACAAACTGGCAAGTGGCCGTGCCACGTAGAAGGTAAGTACAACGTGTTACAAAGATGTTCTAATAGGTGGCGCTGTACTGTGTATTTTCTTGCATTATACTGCATCTTGCGGAGCTATTCTGCTCAAAAATCCTGATCAGATCTTTACCAATTTTTTATGAGAACAATTATAAACAACAACCTTTCAATTAAAAATATAATCATCGAAATCAAATGTCTTAAAGCCGAGATATTCTAAAGCCACCTTTTTGCCTTTTTTGAAGGAAGTACACCTTTAATCAAAAAATCCCGACGACAATAAAATTCTATAAAATCATAGAATCTGTACACAAAGTTTCGTACCGATCGGTTGTAAAATACGACCTGTAGAGGAGTACGGACATACTGACAAAAATGCCATTTTGGCCAGACCTGAAACGGAGACTTGTTCACTGACGTTCACGACGTCAATAATTTTTCAATTCACAAAACATGTACTTACTTATGTATGTCTATAGAACACTTTAAGCATACATGTATATAGTACCGCTTCTGCTCGCGGCTTCGTACGCGTATTTTCGGTATAATAAGTAGCCTATTATTTAAGTTAAGCTATGTTCTAAATGTACGCAAAATTTCATCACGACATGTTCAGTAGTTTTGGAGATGTTAGGTAAAAAAAATTCACATTTCACAAACTTCCGGCTTTATAATATGACTAACTTCTGCCCGCGGCTTCGCACGCATATTTTCGATAAAATAAGTACCTAGCTTATTATCTAAGTTAGGTTTTGCTCTAAATGTACGCCAATTTTCATCTTGATCTGTTCAGTAGTTTTCGAGATCCTAGGTAACAAAAATTCATATTTCACAAACTTTCGGCTTTATAATATTAGTAGGATAATAGTAGGAATATTAGTAGGAATGAGTAGGAAGTAGGATTAGTAGGAAATAGGATTAGTAGGAAATAGGATTAGTAGGAAATAGGATTTGTAGGATTAGGATTTGTAGGATATTAGTAGGATTATAGTAATAGCCGGCACGTATAAATAGCATCTATCAAGTATCAATGAAGTATTATAAGTACCTAGTTATCTACTAGATATAATCAATAGAATACGTAAAAACTATCGTAGATAACACAAAACAAAACTATTAAAGATACATTTAAAAAAGCTTATGATAGATATCGTCTACGCGCGGTCCGATTTCTTGATAATTCCTTTGTATAACGTAATTATAAAATTAAATATGTAGTGCGCCACTATCCACCCTACTATTCGCCTTAATTACGGATGTAAGCGGGTTAACTACGAACCCTACCAACGTTTCGTAGAATACCGTAGAGCTCGGCAAGAGGCGGACGCGCGCGTCTAGAACCACACTCACCCTGAAGATATCCCTCGTTAAAGGATGAAACGTTGGTGTTCCTCCAACAGATATAAGGTTCGTAGTTAACTCACTTACATCTGTAATAAATAGAATAACTAAATTAATTACAATTCGGTAGGTTCAGACGTTCAACTGCCGCAAATAAAAGGTCGTTGGGGAAAGCTCTGCCATAAATTTAGCAGATGCTGCCAGATATGGCAGAACCACCCGGCTACCTTCTACAACTTCTACAGCTACCCGGCAGTGATGATCGAGAGGCAGCGACAGAGTTACGAAGCCAAATACGTTATACATCCCTTCAGTATGTTCAGGTGCTCGAAGAATACTGCATTCTACGTCACTTGACCTCGACTTCTACGTCACTTAACCTCGTGGTGTAGTTGGTTAGCACATCCCGTACTGAGGGAAAGATGCGGATTCAAGTCCCGTCAAAGTCGATTTTTTTACGATACTATTTGATGTCTTAGAAATTAGATATTAGCCAGAGTGCGAGGCTTAGGTACGCACTGTAATAACAAAAACCTTAGAATACTGCATTCTTTGCTTTTTATATCTTGATCTGAATTGAATGACTACATACGTCTTACGATTCTTCTAGAGTAGAACCTATTAGGTTCTTTTAGAATCAAAGAATGTGGTGAAAGGGTTTGTTCCGCCCAGACAACCAAACTTGACAACTGGTTGTCTACACGGAAGAAATTTTCCGCGGGGACAACCAGTTACATGGGCGGAATTTTATTTCCGTCTACACAACTTCTTGGTAACTAGTTGTCTCGGCGGAAAATTTTCTTCCGCGGAGACAACCAGTTACCTGGACGGAATTTTATCTCCGTCTACAGAACTGTTTGGTAACTAGTTGTCTCGATGGAAAATTATCTTCAGCTTTAAACTGGAATCGCTTCAAGGGTTGTTCAAGACTAATGTTTACAATTTCTTTGCAGTGAACTATGAGTTAAGTTATGTTTTCCCTTACGCAGGATTTATTGGTGACGATAAATTTTGATTTAATGCACGATAATGTCCGCTGCCACACCGCAGCAGTGACTAGACAGTACTGACAGACGTCTTCCATGTCGGCATTCCCACACTAGACTGGCCAGCCCTTATTCCTGACTTGAACCCAATCTGGCATATGTGGGACGAGCTAAAACAGCGGATACGAGGGAGAAATTCAGCTAATCAAGCTCCGGCGCCGATAGAAGCCGATAGATGCAACTTCGACCTATTGCAATAATTCCCAAAGTTTAGGTAGCCAATTTAATTAATTTTAAATCTTCTTGATATCACTTGAAAGGTAACAAAATTACCTTTCAAATGATATACCACAATCTATAGTTCATTATACATAAATTGTAAAAAAAATTGTTTTGATCAACTCGCGCGATGAAGCGATTCCATTTTAAAGCTCGCAAGTGTAGTACCACGTTATTCTTTATGACATAAGAATGATATACATATCTTTTTAAATTATCCAAATAGGACCATTACGTACGAAGCTATGACTAAATTACTAGCGAAGTTCACTGACTGACCGCCGCGGGTGCGTATGACGTCACTCGCTCGGTCGCCGCTTGTTAACCGTAGGCAGATATCAGTTTTTAGTGATTTACTCCGAAACTATAAGTTTAGGAAAAAAATGTCAGAACCAAGTAGTCTGCTGTCTGGGGTAGAATAGAGAAAAATTACGTCACCTCGTCATCGAATGCGTAAAAAGTTTAAAAGTCATTCCTTCAACTTCAATAATTTACGCAATGTATGACAATGCAAATGTGACAGACAATGCACGTTACATTCTTCTATATTCTACCCTACACAAATATCCCCGAGCTAGGCCTACAGGACTCTGCTTAGAGCATACACTCAAAATGTCCACTCCTTGCAGCCTCTACTGGAAATCCTTCATGGTGTTCATAAACTTAGCCCACATGTCCACCTCCACCTTCCGTATCTCGTTCATCATCGACGAATACCACCGCCATCACAGGCATCCATGCGACGTTCTACTGCTGATACTGAACATATTCTGCTGGGTTGATATTGTTATCCATTTCTATATGGGGTATACAGTGCCGCGGCAGGAGGGGTTGGATATTATCCTGAACAAGAGGAGAATTATATGGTAAATATAATGGTTCAATGGTTCATTTATTGGTAAAATATAGTTTTACACGTCAAATGGTTAGGTACATAGTGCACCTTAAAATATACTATACTATACTAAATTATTCATTAAATATGGCACCATTAACAGTTAAAATAATAATTAAAACGATAATACTTCAATGATTAAATTACATACACATTTCAATAAAAATAATAAACCAATCTATAAAATCCGTTACCTAATGATAAATTATTTCATTGGAAAAATAATAATATAAAATAACATTACAATATTATTTCACAAATTCGTCAATCCTGTAGAAACATTGTTCGATCAGCCAGTTCTTTAATTTATGTAAGGATTGCGTTGACTTAGCACTCGTGATCGTACATACAATAGTTCGTCGCAAAATTAAAAAATATATATAATTAAAAAAATATAAAAATATATATAATTTTAAATTAATATTTTCCTGTAGCATCTAAGTAATCCATTGGTTCCATTCAGATGTCACCAGAACTAAAATTGTTGCCTTCCTTTTTATTTCGATCGTTGTGAAAGGGATGGCAACATTTTGTGTTTTTTTTTAAATTTATATCAAAATAAAAGGACTTTGTCGCTTAGCGACCACATCGCCCTATGAGATAACATGAAATTATATACCAATAAACTTACGTAAGTATATAATGATACCTAATTAAACAACAATTTACCTAACAACAAAATGAACAAATTTTTTTAAAACAAAATGAACAAAAAATAGGAAATAAATAAATTAACAAAAATATAACTTCTTAATTTCAAGCAACATTCAGCCAGATCATACAGCTGCGCTGCTTTGTCCGACAAAGGTGACGCCAAAGCGTTGCACTGTCCGACATCAAGCACTTTGGCGGAACCAAACAGTTTAGTTCTTTCATTTGTGGTTCTATAGAGGATGTACAGCACGTTTTGATGGAATGTTGTCGGAACGTAAATTTTTAGTGTTGTCAAATTAGTTTAGTTTAGTTTTGGCGACATTCGAAACGACACCAATGTCAACAGAATCTTTGACATCAAATAAGTGTGTCCCTAGTCCATAAGATTGAAATAAATAATTTGGCGTATTTTAAAAAACTATGAACCAACTTCTAATTCATACTCTTTCCAATAAAAAAAGAATTATCAAAATTGGAGTACTCTGTAAGAAGTTCGGCAAGCTGAAGACAGAGCGCTATGGCGCTCATTAGGGGAGGCCTATGTCCAGCAGTGGACTAATATAGGCTGATGATGATGATGTAAGAAGTTAAGAGTGGTCATACATAACAAAATAATCGTCGACTTGAGAAGCTCCTCTGTTTTTCGTCGCTTGATAAAATGAAAAACTAGCTGCAATGTAAGTCTTCCTACAATACACTAATTTGGGTACGTTGAGGTCCAGCAGTGGACTAGCATAGATTGATGACTAGTTTCTGCCCGCGGCTTTGCACGCGTTGTTTCTTTGGAAACGTTTTATGTTTATTTCTATCACATGGGAACTGATTTATGGGATACAAAGTAGCCTATGTTTGATTCCAGGATTAGAATTACCTGAATGCAAAATTTCAGCCCGATCCGTTCAGTAGTTTTGTCGTAACAAACATCCATCCATCCATACATCCATACCTACATCTAAACATCCAAACTTTCACATATTACCAAACATATTACACTACGTTCGCATTTATATTATGAGTGTGATAATATTAGATATTTTTTAATTTGTTTATTTTTAACCCCCGACGCAAAAAGAGGGGTGTTATAAGTTTGACGTGTCTGTCTGTGTATCTGACTGTGGTATCGTAGCTCCCAAACGGATAAACCGATTTTCGTTTAGTTTTTTGGGTCATAGAGTTTTATCCCGAGTGTTCTTAGCCATGTTTCATGAAAATCTGTTCAGCCAATAAACGTCGGCGGGTTTTTTTTATTTTAATTTTGTCTTGTCGATACATAAGCATTAACTTCTTATATCCGCACCTAACATAATAACGTTGTTCGGTTTGTCTGTCAGCCTCAGTCTCTATGGTAAGGTATAGTATATATAAATAGTTGGTATGTACCTTTCTACGTAAATAGATAGATATTGATATTTAATTTCACGAAATTTTTAGTGTGATGATATGATACATTCCGCAGGAACTACATCTGCTCATGGTTCATCTGCGACCTGGTCTCCTCCATCCCTCTGAGCTGGATCTTCCTGCAGTACGAGATCACTAGCCGACACCTGCTGCTAGCGATGTTAGTCCCATGGCTGCGGCTGCCTCGGATCTATACCGTTGTTGGGGACTTGACCATGTTTATCAAGGTCAGGAAACATGTTTTTTTTACTCGGGTACCATGTCGTATTACCCGCACCACACTGCACCAAGTTACACATTATGCCTGATAAAACAATATTTTGTAACAATTCCGCGCAAAACCTTCTCTGATAAGATCCAACAAAATGCGATTCGCGTGCACCTTTTGTTAACAAAAGGTGCACGCGAATCGCATTTTGTTTCGGTACAACACGCCTTAGTTTCGGTATAGCAGTGCGCGCAGCAGTCTCGTAGCATTCTTATACTTTCCACGTAGCAGTCTGAAACCACATGCGTAGCATCGATTTAGCAGCTTCGTAGCACACGCGTAGCGGTCTCGTAGCTTCATATAGCACACGACAACACACAAGGCACACGCGTAGCATCGACCCAGAAGCCTCGTAGCACACGTAGTGATCTCGTAGCGACTTCGTAGCGGTCTCGTAGCTACCGCGTAGCGGTCTTATAGCACATGTCACAGACTCAGACGTTGTCCTACTTGGCGAAGATCGCACGATGACCCGATGCGTTCTCGTCGTGCGATGAGTTCAAACATACAGATTTCATCAGAGCGTCCTATTTGAACCTCGCAAGTAATCGTGCGAGCACATGAAATGTATTATGAAATTTTGATCGTGCGATGAAAAACACATCCATCGTGCGATCGCTCCCAATTAGGACGCCGCCTCATGCTACGTCTCCACCTGCGTAAGCGTTGACGTTAGTGTCAATGTCCATTAATGCGTTAATTAAGGCAAAATATACGTGCATTTTTAGCGTCGTCAATAAATGAACACGTGAAAACCTTGGCCACATCTGCGTGACGCCCAAATTAGCGCGTTAATAAACGCGTTAAGACGCAGGTGGAGCCGTAGCATTACACATAGCACACGCGTAGCTTATACGCAAAGTAGCAGTCTCTCTCTACTGCTACGAGAGCGTAGCACATCCGTAGGCATGTGCTACGGTCTCGTAGCCGCCGCGTAGAGGTTCCGATTCGTAGCACACACAGAAAAGTCTCATAGCCCACGCGTTGAACCGAGGTAACGACGCAGCAGTGCCGTAGCATGCGTGACTTTTACGTAGGTATTATACAGAGTGTTCAACACTACGTTTGCCATATGAAAACTGGGGGTAGGTGGACCCAAGTGCAACTGAAACTGAAACTTTAAGATTTTTGGATTTTTTCCGAGAACTATTAAGTTTTGGTTATTATAATGCGTAAGCCTTGCACTCTGGCTAATTAACTATTAAGTGTTGTTACTTTATTTGTTTGTAAAAACATGACAGACATTTTTTGTTTAATCACAGCTGGCATGCTAGCCCTTACTTATAAAATCAATATTTACGTGAGATCTGGTAAATAAAGCAGCTATGGGCATACAAAGTGTTAAAAAGTGAAAAATGAAAACTGAGAGTTAAACTTTGATGGTAAATGAAATCAAAAACCGTGTGGACCGTGTGACCGTGTGGAGTGGCACAAAAGTTTGGAGACCTATACCCAGCAGTGGGTGAAGTCGGGTTGCGGATGATGATGATGATGATGAAATCAAAAATGCCACCTTAAACATATTTGTTATATAAAAAGCGGGGATCTATTCTGGGAACCTACTTATTGTATTATAACGACCGTCTGGTTGGTCTAACGGTCAGCTTGTTCAACCGCTGATTATGAGGTCCTGGGTTCGAGTCCCGGGTCGGGCCAATAGTTGTTATTGGGGTTTTTCTAGCAAGGAAATTCTCAGTAGCAGCCCGGACTCAGGAGGTTAAAGGTTATACACCAGTGCCTCGGAAAGCACGTTAAGCCGTTGGTCCTGCGCCTGACCTCTCCCCGGTCGTGTCGGTCTGCCGTCCCATCGGATTATGAGTGTGAGGGTATAGAGAGTGCACCTGTGTTTGCGCACACACTTGTGCAGTATAATATGTCCTGCGCATCTGGGTAGTCTCCGATGAGACTTGCCGCCGTGGTCGAAATTCGGCTTAGAGGATATTAGTATTATAACATTTATAACTTGGATAACATTTTATAACTAGAAGAGCGTGGGCCAACATTTGTTTTTAATTTAGCTCCTAGTTCTTTGTTTGGTTTTGTATGTGTGTCGAAATAAGCGCTCTATTCTATAGCTCTATTCGACGACCTCTGTGGCACAGCGGGCGAAGGTCAGCCTGCGACGCAGGAGGTTGCGGGTTCGATTTCCGCCTCGGGACAAATTTTTGTACGATCTGCAGATAATTGTTCAGGATGTTTTGGATGTTTTCTATTCTCTTATATATAAAAATGAATTGCTGTTCGTTTGTCTCGCTAAAACTCGAGAACGGCTGGACCGATTTCGCTAATTTTGGTCTTGCAATGTTTGTGTAAGTTCAGGAAAGGTTTAAAAGGTGAGAGCGGTACGAAGTTCGCCAGGTCAGCTAGTGTATAATAAAAAATATCTATCTATTTAGTGTATTGTATTAAGTATATCAGTTATCTAGTACCCATAACACAAGCTCTGCTTAGCTTGGGGCTAGATAATGCTGTGTGAATTGTCCAGCATTATTTATTTATTTATTCTATTCTATTCTTTTCAGAAGTTCACAAGTTCCTACGCGTGGTACGGCGGCGCTCGCCACGCGGTGCTGTTCTGTCTGACGGCGCACTGGTGCAGCTGCCTCATCTACATGCCTCTGGTCTCCGCGAGATACTGTTAGTTGTCTCATCAGCTCGTGTACTACTAAATACTACTACTATACTATACATACTACTCTATATAGGATTATTGCTAATTCACTGACACTGTGTGAACTACAGGTCCTGCCCATCATCATGAACGCGTTTCAACTCTAATTAGTAAAGACGCCAGGTTTCAACTCGTAATTTTTTTTTTGTAAATCTCCTCTTAAACAAAATGATATAAAAACAGATAGACAGAAAGACATTTTATTGGTTTAAGCAAATGTAACAAGTCATTCATTAAATAAGTATAATTAAATTAACATAAAAAATTATAGTAATAATTTGTTTGTGCATAAAATTTTTGTACAACAGACCGATCTCTCACTCCCACACCCACTGTTAATTCAGGACAGAGCCGTTTTTAAGTTATTTATAAGATTTCAAATCAAGCCTCACTTAAGAACAATTATCGAATGGGGGTATCTACTAATAACTCACTACCAATACCAAATTTATGAATGAAGACCTGCGTCTTCACTATTGTGTTCCTGATGATGGGCAAAACCTGCAGTTCACGTTAAGTCAGTGAATTACCAACAACCCTGTATACGTCCACTGCTGAGAATATCTTCTCAAATGAAAGGGTGTTTCAGCACACATAAGCCCACTACTGAACATTCCTTCCCAAAAAAGGGGGGTTGGCCGTAATCAACACGCTTTTTAGGCGGATTATAGAAAAGTACATTGTACAACCTAGGCGAGAAAGTGCCCAATTCCTATCGAGTGTGTCATTTGCGACACGGCTGGCCCCAGGACGGACTGCTCCTCTGGGTCTTGTCCTCTAAGCCCAGTTGGAGCGGTAGTATGTAGGTTGCGGTGTCGTATGGGAGGCACCGCAACCGAGGCGGGCGGCTGTGCTGTATGGGCGGTATGGCCGCAGAGAGGTGGAGGCCGCGGCGGGAGAGGAGTGCCGGTACCGAGGTACGCCGCTCTCCCTGCCTTCCGGGGTCCTGACGGGGTCGCCACCGTTTGATGGGTCGCAGGGGAGGAGGTCTGTCGGTATGGCGATGCCGCTCTCCTTATCCTCTGCGACCGTGTGGCAGGCGGCGGGACCACTCGACTAACCCGTCGCAGGGGGACCTAGGGCGTTCGGACACGGGGCCGTCCGGCGCCCAATTGGCGGTTAAGTGCCCTGAGGTGGTCGCGGCGCGTCATGTATTTCTGGCGCGTCGTGAAGAGGGGGTGCTGCCCCCAGAGAGGGGCCCGATATCGGGCAGCCGCGGTAGGTTCGTGGATGAGTGTAAGCCTCCCGACGTTCCTACCACAAGCGGCAGAGGCGGAATCACCCTGAGGGTTTTAGTGGTGTTAGAATCCCACATCATCGTGCTGTCTCCCCGTGGCAGTACGATATGCGTGCGCATTCCCCTCAGGAAAATAAAAAATAAAATAAAAAAGTTCCATTCTGTTTAGGTTGCGAAGGCGTTTTGTCAGTACATTTATCGCAAATTCAGTACGAACGGATCAGTAGTTTTTGCGTGGAGTGGTAACAATCACACATTCAAACTGTCTTATTTATTAGATTCTGTGTGATTTCATTGTATTTTAAACAGGGTATGAAGATTGGAAGGGCTTAGCTTTTAATCTGGCGAAACAAAGGACTGACAGCTACAAGATGGTTTCAAATCCAGAACTCCCATTGGGCCGACGCTATCTCAAAAGTCTCTTCGTATCGCTTTCTGGCTTCTTTGGTTGGTTATACGTAGTACTATATAATTATTCTGAGGTTATACTTACACATGTCATCATCATCAACAGCCTAGCAATAGTCCAATGCTGGTCATAGGCATCCCCTCTCCTGATAAGTGCCTTACTCATAAATAAATAATGCTGGACAATTCACTCAGCATCATCTAGCCCCAAGCTGGCATAAGAAGAACCAAATAATTAGCAAAACCCACATGCACCAAATAAATGATATTTTTTTTTAGTAAAAACCTACGAATCAAAACGTAATTTCAATAGACCGCAAAGTTCCTAAGATCCGGACCAAATTAGTGTGTTTTGTGAAACGGTGCACTTTCATGATTTTTTTTATCGTATTTTTCTCACAACCGTGTTTTCACTTTAGAAGAAAGATAGATATATAGATAGATAGGTATATCATTTATTCATAAAAAACATTACATAGGTTGGTTAGTAATGCCTTAGAGCCTGTTAGGTTGGTCTAGGCATTGAGTTCTCATCTATTTTACTTAGGATTTCCTATCACTACTGTTGGTTAACATGTAATTTAACTTGCCTAAATATACATTGTAGGCAAATCGCTTACGTATAAAATATTCCTAGCTCTTATTATAAACCATCTACAATGATAGCAGTGTTTAGCATACATGCATTCACTTATCAACGACCGGAATGTTGCTACAGGTTCATTCATTCAGCCAGCGTGAAGCTCGCCGCTTATGACCAACTACAAGGTACTCCAAATCAAGATAGAGTTTTCGCAAAAAAATATTTCATTATGATAGTTTTAATGTTTTTTTATTTATCTTATTTTTAACATATACCGGTAATTCATTAATGAGAAGGGGAATTTAATATAGAAGAACTAGAGAAACAATTTACAATTCTATGTAGGTAATTCTAGTTTTTTTTACCTCGGGGATCCCTTGAGTACTGTCTGGCAAAAAACCCGTTAGGTTGGCCCTTGAAAGGCAGACCTACACGGTACATTACATTCATACCCAGAGCAGCGGCAGTGAAAATTTTCCCTCGGTTTCGCGTGTCATCCCGCCAGGCATTTTGTATGTACCTACCGCAAACCATGTGTGCTGTGTGATGCCGGCTTAGAATTTGCACCACAGCAACTCTTCCCGCGGGTGTCGTAAGAGGCGACTAAGGGATATCCACCGGGGGCGGGCAGCACCGCCCCCTGCAGAACAATCCTACCACCTGCGATGCGCAGCGGGGGGATTATAGGCATTCATTACCTACCCTCCATGACATAGCCAATAAGGTGCTTATTAGGGGAGGCCTGCGTCCAGCAGTGAAACAATATAGGCTGTTGAGGGGAGGTGAGGTACCGGTCGGCTTTCGCTATTACCTATGTAATACGTTTTTGTTTTAGGAACTGGATTCTCGTTGTTGCAGTCTTCGAAATCAGAGGAAATCTTTGTGTATTCCCTCGTCATTATTTACTCAGCGTTGTTTATGGTCTACAACTTTGGTATGCGCACTAAAATTATAATAAAAAAATAAGTATTTTTTTTTTCATAGTGAAAAGTACCAATGTAATCTAATTTTAATTTTTTCAGCCTTCGTTCTAAAAGTGTACCTAACAGTATACACTCCCACCATACGGTACCACGATTTGATAAATCAAGTCGAGGTTAGTAATGCATAACCCTCCTCCGTTGTTAGTCGGGTAAAAATAGTACCTACACCTACCTACTAGATAAACTCAGGTAAAGACATCGAGCTAATTTGTGACTTCTAACCATAGATCTAAGTAAAATCTGTAGATATGGTATGTGCGCTGCAGTGCTTACTCAACAACTGACCTGTGTTACAACTGCACGCAAACACTCTCGTGTGCAATAATTTTATTGAACAAACACGAGGGCATTGCTGTAATCTTTTAGTCAATAGATCACACTATAGTACGTCGTAGCAAGCACGCGTAACACGAACGCCGCGGCGCCATCGTCGGTTCGACTATGACTGAGGTGGGTCGACCTAATTGCACCTAGTTTCATTCAGTCTTGCACCTTCGAGAAGCTGGACTAGTGATGTAAGGGGGTAATGCACAACAAACTCATGCGAGATGACAGAACAGATTGCAGTTCGAATTTAGGGGTCTTAGAATATCGCAACAACATAGTTGCTATTTTACTATAAAAGGGATGAAACGTTGGTGTTCTTCCGACACAAATAAGGTTCGTGGTTAACCCACTTACATCCGTTATGAAAACAGTTGCTATCATTTCATTTTTTTGGACGGGGCAGTAAAGAGGACCTTATGCGGTGTACATTATTATACATTATTTATTTATTGACTAAAAGATTACAGCAATGCCCTTGCCCTCGTGTTTGTTCATTATAATTATTGCCCAAGATTGGAAATGTAACTATGAGCGATTGTTTGCGTGAGCTACCTAGTTGTAACATAGCACAGGCCAGTTGTTGAGTAAGCGCTGGGAGAACGTACCATATCTACTGATTTTACTAAGATCTATGGCCCAACTCCTTAGGACATTTGGTGCTTATCAGCTGCTTTTCGGCTTCTTAGCAGGTGTAGATGGGTTTCTTGGATGAAACCCACAGGGTAATTTATTTATTTTACGTTTTTGGCCGAGGTTTTAATTTTCTACAATACAATACAATACAAGTACTCTTTATTGCACACCAAATAAAACAGAAACACGGGACAGGAAAAGACAAACACATAGCAATGCACAATGGGCGGCCTTATCGCTATGAGCGATCTCTTCCAGGCAACCTTTGGATGGACAGGAAATGGAAGAACATGTATAGACGGTGGCGTGTTCTACAGCGGGTATAATATTACGTCAAATTTTACTGACGAACCTGCTGATCGTCTAATTAATTATCTTTCAGAGAAACACCACCATGATAAGTAGACAGTTAACATGATTTTTCCTTTGAACCAGTTTCTTTGTACCAGGAATACATGAGGCTGAAGCAGCTGCCCCTGTCCCTGAAGAAGCGTCTGCGAGCGTTCTACTACTACCGCTACCAGGAGAATTACTACAGCGAGGATTCTGTGTTCTCCACTTTGTCAGGTTGGTCATGTGAAAATTATCAGTCTCTAGGCAAATATTTAAATCGTTTGATACGCTCTGACACCAAAAACTGTGACATTGTCTTTGAATTGTGTTTTTTTTTGCCAATAAACCTAACTGATATTATTACCATTTTTGTGCAATCATATTATATTGCACGAACATGTGTAGACATATAATTATAAGCTGTAAGTGTTTATGCACACCTACCAACAATTACACCATTGTATGCTTAGAATCAGGAGTTTAATTTTAAGTGAGTTTAATTTAAAGTTCGGGTAAATTGGATCCTCCTACGAACTAAATATTGATCCTCACTTTACAGAGGAACTTCGCAACGAGATTACGCTCCACACCTGCCACAAGCCTTTGGACAAAGTGCCTCTCCTCCGGGACGTGCCACCCAGGATCGTGGGTTCTATTCTCGGCTGTCTGCACTCGGAGGTGAAATGAAAATGAAATGAAAATATATTTATTCTGACAGTGCAGGTATAAGAAAATATACAGGAAAGCTTATCTAACTAGAACAACAGACACGACACACAAATTATTAAAAATAAGAAATGTGTATAAATTGCTTAAAACTAACATGCGTAAATAATATTGTATTGGTCTAGCCGTGTGTGCTGATCAGTGCCGTGCGCCTGCGCTATCAGAAGAGGTTCATGTTTTTTTTTTTTTAATATGTCGCAAACTAGTTAACTCATCTGATCATTTGACCAGAGAGTGTACTAGTCTGCTGTTTCTTTTTTAAACCTATGGCAACCTGTTGCTATTAAATGCAACAACATTAAATTACCTTCTGAGGAATAAAACACATATATTTTGATATTACGTAAGACTTCAAACACACACAAGGTTCATGGAGGTTCATGTTCAGCTGTATGTTACAGGTGTACATGCCGAACGACTCGGTGCTTCGTGCAGGGGATGTCGGGGACTGCATGTACTTTGTGGGCAATGGGACTGTGGCGATCTACTCGCTGAAAGGAGTTGAGGTGAGACTTTGCAGCAGATGATGCTTAGTAGATATTGATTGTCACTAAGTATAGGTAGTTAGTACCTACCTTAGTATTTAGTTCAATGTTGACAGACTGGATTCCTGCATACCTACTTAGCGAGTTTTTACTCTATGCCTGCATGCATTTTAGCAAAAGATACTAAGGTACCTACCTAAGTAAGTACGTACAGTCAAATTGAATTGTAAGAGTGTTGTGTTAGGTAAGTAGTAAGTACCTATGTGTCTTCGAATCGGCGACGAAAGGGGTTTGAAGATTTTAGACATACTTACTAATACTACCATTTTTTTTTAAATCAAGATCACCACACGCAATTGAAGTTAAAATAATTGGATAGAAGACCCTATTTTGTTTTAGTGTCTTCTATCCAAACAACAGACATACCTAAGATAAATTGAAATACCTACGATTTTATAGAATAAGATTTTATAAAACAAGAATAAAATAAAAAAACTTAGTGAAAATTTTCCTGCTGAAGCGCACTTAGCCCGCCCGCACTAGGTCCGCGTGCTTTTGAGATAATCAGTTTTTCCTAAAAGTCAGGATGATAAAACCTCAACAAACATGAAAAGAAGAGTGTTGCAGGTCTGCCATATGCAAGACGGCACCCACTTCGGCGAGGTGGCGCTCCTGATGAAGGACAGGAAGCGGATCGTCACCGCGGTGGCTGTCGAGATCACGCAGCTGTACCGCCTCGATGTCCAGGACTTCCAGTAAGTACCTTCCTACCCACGCTCCTAAGTGAACATACCTACTACGTGACCCGTTTTTTACAATTTTTTACGCCCCTCCCCCCCTTGGTGGCCATCCGTAATATATGAGAAGACCCCCTCCTCTCCCCCTCTAGTTTTCACGTAGTCCTACTTAATATTATAAAAGTTTGCCGAAAGCCGAAGTTTGTGAAATGTGAATTTTTGTTACCTAAGAGCTAAGATCTCCAAAACTACTGAACAGGTCATGAAATTTGGTGTACATTTAGAGCATAGCTTAACTTAGATAATAGGCTACTTATTATACCGAAAAAACGCGAAGCTGCGGTCAGAAGCTAGTAATTCATAACTAGGTACGGTTTTATTTATAGCAAACACAAAGTTAAAGTTATTTTTCTAAATAAGGAATGCCACAGCGTGAACAAATTACGGGTCGACTAAACGTAGGTACCTATACAATTCTATTTTTATTTATGGAGAAAAAACAATCAGCTTATTTAACACGTTGACTGCGGAAATCATACCTTATTAGTGACTCAGCACAGCCACAGTAGATAATAAGTTATTTTATTATCTACTGTGGCTGTGCTGAGTCACGCCGGGGCCGGGGGTGTGTTTTCTTAGTCGCTGCGCAAGTTCTGATTCACGCATAATATGTTATGTTTCCGATCGCGTGTGCGGTGTCATAGTAACATAACACACCGTAGGTGTTTTCTCGGTTTTCGTAGTTTCTTTCAGAATTTATAGGTAAAACTTGATTTATCATACACTGTATTCATTTGTAACGTGGATTTCAAGTAAATAGCGATAACTTGCGGCTAAGCGTTTGATATTATGGAATAAAATCAAAAATATCCATGGAACAGTAACTAACCAATCCAGTTCATAATAAGTAGGCAGGTACCTACTTCTATGTTACCTATAAATTATGAACTGTACCTACTAGATATTTTTGCCGTGTCGCGTCGGTTCCGACACAATACATAAATATACCTATTATCTACTGTGGTTCCGATCTAACTACCTATGTGTTTAGTACTTATAGTCAGGTAGGTAGGTACCTACCTATTTATTTTACTAACATAAATCATTTCCATATTTCATTGAGAATAGGACATGCTACAAAACCATAATCCCACAATGTAGGTACCTACCTAGGTAGGTACTTTGTTTGTACGACTACTTTTACCGCCTATTGTTTTAGGATTAGCAACTTGCAAAAGTTCTTAGAATTATCGGCTTAGGAGTTGTTTACTCTCAGAGCGGTAATATACAAAGGTATTCTACCTCCTCGTAATCAAAATAACTACTTACCTAGTTGTCCTTTTGTGGGATTTTAGTCGAACTGTTTTATTGCATGACTGAAGTACCTAAGTATTATATAAAAATATTTACATTTCTACGTACCTACCTAGGTAGGTAAAGTAAATTATTATAATTATTCTCTTTACTTTCTAATTTGCCTTGTAAAGCTTGTAAGCCTAGGTAAGTACCTACTTACCTATTTCCATGCACATTCCTGATGATCATACATTTCACATCCGACTTATGTACCTACCTGTATATATATATATATTGTCATTGGTGCTATATTTAGGTAGGTACCTATGTCGATACTTGTATTACACACACACACGTGTGTGTGTGTGCGAGAGGGTGTGTGTGTGTGTGTAATACACAATTATTGTGTTCTGTGGTTCATCCATTCAGGAGCTAGGTACGTATTGTGGCCACAGCTGACACACACATACCTACCTACCTAGATACACTTCTCTATTTCGTCGAGGCTTGGCTTAGTAAGCCTGGCTTACTCTACCTACTTCTTGGATACCTACCTACCTAGTACCTACTAGGTACCTACCAAGCGCTAGGATTGCTTGAAATAAAAGAAACTCAATTTATATACAAATTCATTTATTCTGCGGGGCCATGTTAGTTGCCTACCTAGGTAACACGGCCCCGCCACGGTAATATTATCCTATATTACCTTGGCCCCGCGTTCCTCCTCCGCCGAAACTGGCCGTCTTCGACGGCGGCCTCCAGCTCAGCCCTGCGCCGGAGGCCATCGCCTCTCCCGGGTATCGGGATAGGCGCAAAGGGTGGTGGACGCAGCGATATGGTCGGCCAGGGCGGCCGACCTTGAAATTTGTGCGTCCACATTTTCTTCTCTAGGACCGCTCTGCGCCTACCCTGGAGGGCGTTTGTCGTTGGCCGTTGATTTCTGAAAGAAAAAGTTCATACCTAGATAAGAGGCATTTATAAATTTTGTTACATTACTTTATTCGCCTTGTAGGATCTTACGCTAAGTACCAATCGTTTCAACACTAAAGGTTTTTAAGACTAACCGAATACCTAGGTAGATAGTACACATACCTTGCCAAAGATGCCCATTTTTTCGCCACCGCCTTCGCCTCGCCGCCATCACAGCCAAAAACATTGTTACACTGGAAAAGATTTATCGAGAATTTAGTAGGTACGCACTAGAAATTTTGACACTATTACGCAAATGTCGAGTAATTACGTAGGTACGTAATGAGATATAGTTTTACTCACATCATTTTCAGCAAGTCGGTAACTTTTGTAACTTTTAGTTCAAAGTGTTCAAACAAACAAAAAGTTTCAAGATTCGAGCGAGTTTGAAGTTTTGAATGAATGAATGTATTGGAAACTAATTCATTCATTGCAGTCCAACCACGGTTGACGTTGAACCAATAGAAAATAAGATTCAAATACCTAACCCAATAAAACAAGTTTTCCATCTTCAACAACCAATTAGGTAGCTGTTTTGTTGTACCTAAAACTTCCTTCATTCAATATTGCCATCTTCGCTGTTTTGCAATGTATGCAGTGTTGCCGTTCTACTCGTTACTAGGGGATTTTGTGGGTGTTTAGCGGGCAAAATTCTAAATTTAGCGAGAAAAAAGTTTTTGGCGACTTCTAACGACTTTTAGGCGGGTCAATATGACGCTAGAAGGGCAACCGTCTTTATTTCAAAACTAAAGATACTACTGAATTGATAAACATAATGAATAAAATTAATTATATTAATATTATATATTTATAGAAGCAGGGCACTCGGGATTTCCCAAACTATGAGCATTCAGTGCAAGGTTTGTTCTGTTTATCTCGCTCACTGCTATCAAGAATGAGTGAAACCGAGAATTACGTACGTAGGTATTGGCCAGTTTCAAAGGAGTTCTTTCATTTTATCGTCAGTTTCTATTCGAAATTCAAAAAATTGTAGGTAGAACAAAGTTTATCGTAGGTTGTTTATATTGGCACCCTGTATTTCCTTTTTTATTTTGCCATTTTCATTGAACATGAGTGTACGAACAGAAACTGAGAGTGACGGGCGGCCGCTTTTTTAGTTCAATCGGGATCTTAGATGACCCAATTGTTGAAAATGTGAATAATTGTCTTGCATTTGGTCGGTCGGTGTGGCTCCATAGTTACGAAATAGAAAAGTCAATAACGTTTTTTTACAATTTCTAGACGTATATTCTATTCATAGAAAAGGTAGATTGGGGTACATCACCATCTAGCAATAAATAAGGTTGGACATCACACATGGATCACAGCATCATCTAGCCCGAAGCTAAGCAGAGCTTGTGTTATGGTATGGGTACTAGATGACTGATATACTTAATGGGTACATTATACTACATAGATAATTATATTTTTAGGGTTCCGTACCTCAAAACGAAAAAAGGAACCCTTATAGGATCACTTTGTTCTCCGTCTGTCTGTCTGTCTGTCAACCCTCTTTCCTTAGAAACGCGTAGACGTATCGAGTTGAAATTAACGTCAAATACTCAAGTCTGTAACCTCTTGAAGCCGCGATATAAATAAAACTTCTAAGTCAACGCACTCAAAAGTTACAGCCGTTTAAGTCCGAATATTTTGAAATTTCCGAGGGAATCACATGCACGTAAAACCTATAGGGTACTTCCCGTAGACCTAGAATCATGAAATTTGGTGAGCAGCAAGGTCTTATAGCAAAAGTAAAGGCAAAAATCTGAAAAATATAAATTTGTATTTTATTCACTAAATAAATTACTTTCGAGCATTAAAAGTATTTAAAGTATTTTTTTAGTGAATAAATTGGACCAAAACCTATAGGGTACTTCCCGTTGACGTAGAATCATAAAATTTGGCAAGAAACAAGGTCTTACAATTAAACGGAACCCTTACTGCGCGAGTCCGACTCGCACTTGACGTTTTATTTATTACACATATCGAATTCGCAACCTCCTGCGTGACGCAGGAGTTTTCGGATTCAATTCCCGCATTGGGACAAAATATGTTTGTACGATCTGAAGATATTTGTTCCGTGTGTTTTCTATGTGTAATAAAAAATACACATAAAAAACTCTTAGAAAAAACATAGATGTTTATCTATGTAGGTAGTATAATGTCCCTTTTAAGGATATCGTTATCAAGTACTTACCCCATCCTGCGTCGCATGCGGACCTTCGCCCGCTGCGCCACAGAGGTCGTCAAAGAGTAGGAATAGAACAAAGTACTGCGGAGGAATAGAACCACAACTACTACCTAAAGCATTTCGGTTTGAGCGTTTCTGAGGTCGCAATAGATGAGGTAGGTTAGCGACTTCTAGCGGATTTTTATGGATCGATTTTTTCCATAATCTAGAGGAATTTCTAATACTGGCTAGGGACTTCTAATTTAGTTGAACGGCAACACTGAATGTATGTATGGGAATATGGAAACTCATCATAACTAAACACTTCTCCGATTTCGTTGAAACTTGGAATTGACAGCTTACAAACAGTTTTTTTTTTTTCAAAAATATGTATACAAACTTGGTTATATTCATGGATTGTTCTCGCTGTCGTTTCAATAAAGGCCGATTCAAAGAACTTTAGCCGACTTTAGCGCACTTGGATAAATGATACCTAATCAATAGTAGGTAGGTAATCTAGGCAACAGCCCGCCTACAAAAGCCTACTATCTTGGTAGGTACTTATGTGGAACTTTTTTAGGTTTCCGTACCCAAAGGGTAAAACGGACCCTATTACGGCTGTAGGTAAATTGAACTTTATACGTACTTACGTACTTACTAACTAAAGCCTAAACTTTAGGCACAAGACGTAGAGCCTTTAGGGTGCTTTAAGCCCTAAAGGCTCTACGTAGGTATTGTGTCGCGCGATTTGTTGCAATTTTGTAGCGCGACAAATGCGAATTCGCAACAGTGTGTAAGATCGTTTGCGTCTTAGTACAAAATGTACTGCAAACAAATCGCGCGACAGAAGACGCGCTTTAAAATCGCGGCTGTGGGGTGGAGGCTTTACAGTTTCCGCTTATGGGTAAACATGTAGGTAGGTTAGGTACATAACGTGTCCTAAACAATCTAGCAGTAATGCAGATACAAAGGTGAAAATACCTAGTTAAAAATGGAATCTTAAAAAAAATATAGTTATAATAAGTAGGCTACCTACTCAATAAAAATGTATGTACCTAGGTAGGTAATTACTTAATGCAAGATATTAGAATAAGAATAAGAAACGTTTATTGTATGAACTGTGTACATAGTTGGTCTTAAGAACTAGTAATTGTCCAACAGTTTGTCCTTTCGGACATACAATAATATAATTATTTTTAACATTAGTTAACTTAAAATTATGAGAATTGCACATTTTCTTTATACTTAAATAAGGTTAACAATAGGAGCTAAATAACAATGATTACTATCTAAATTTTGGGGGGGTACTGTCAAAATATTCTTTGATATTATAATGAGTTTTAGATATCAGATATTTTCTTAGTTTTAATTTGAATTTATTATCTTCTATTTCTTTTATTTCTAATGGTAAATTGTTGTAAATTTTAATGGCAGAAATATATGGACTTTTCTGGAACATTGCATTGTTTAAGGTTTTTGTTATTATAGTGCGTAAGCCTCGCACTCTGGATAATTTCTAATTTCTAAGAAACCGAATTATATCGCAAAAATTTTCGACTTCGACGGGACTTGAACCCGCGTCCTCCCCTCAGTACGGGAATGTGATAACCAACTACACCACGAAGTCAAGTGACGTGGGAGTCGAAAATCTTTGCGGCCTTCTACGGACTCAAGCGCCGTTAGCTCCACCTACAGGGGAAACATTGAAGTTTATCCAATCCTGTTCAAAGACTAAAGATACGTTTAGTTCGTTTGACGAGAGGTGTCGCGTTGCTCTAAATCTAAGGTTTTTGTTATTATAGTGCGTAAGCCTCGCACTCTGGATAATTTCTAATTTCTAAGATTGCATTGTTTACTTGAGGCATACAAATATTATATTTGTAGTTTTTGCGTAGGTTATTATGTCGACTAGATTGGTTAGCAAAGAAGATTTTTTTGTTGTTTTTTATAAATAAGCATATTTCTAAAATGTATATTCCAGTTAAGGTTAAAATATTTTTGTCTTTAAATATGTTGCGAAGAGATTCTGTACTTTGTAAGTTAAAAATAGCTCGTAGGCACTTTTTTTGCATGATGAAGGTAGATTCTATGTCCACAGAGTTTCCCCAGAAAATTATTCCGTAGCAGAGATGAAGAAATACATGCCCATAATATGCATTTATTGCAATTTGTTTTGAGCAGTTGTTTGTTAGTGTTGATAGAGCATAACAATATTTTGATATTTTAGAGTTAACTTTTTGAATGTGAAATTTCCAAGTTAATAAGTTGTCTATGCTTACACCAAGAAATCTGGTTTCATTTATCTCTTTTATATTTATACTATTATATGAAATGTTTAAGGTTATGTCTGGTGTTTTATGATTTTTAAAACGTAGGTACTTTGTTTTTTCCAAATTCACTTTAAGATGAACTGATTCTAACCATTCTATTATTTTGATTAAAGTGAAGTTTACGTCTGATTCTAGTTGTTCTATAGTTTTATTTTCTTGTGGAATATAGATGGTAGCATCATCTGCATACATAACACAGAGATGATTTGTTATGTTGGGTAAGTCGTTTACATAGATTAGGAATAGTAGTGGGCCAAGAATACTCCCTTGTGGAATTGTATTGTTTTTATTGTATATTTGTGTATTTGTATTGTTTTTAAAAACTACTTAAATAAAACAATCTTCTCACATATTGTCAGCGTTATTAATAATTAAATTAGTCATGTTGGTAGCTAGCTATAAGTCTAACGATCAAATTTTTTGTCTTATGCATAGCAATCATTTTCATCTACATTTTTGCAATAATCTTCAAGTTCTTCTATACAAGACGAACCATCGTACACTTGACCTTCTGCACAATATCCAGTTGTTCCGATAAAACCGTGCTCGTTTTTAACATAATTAACTTCAGGTGCTGACAGAATAACATCAAGTAAAAACTCCAGCGTTTTAGCTATTTCACCATTTTCGGAGGAAGTAAAGAGTTTGGCTTGATCCTGTAAGGGTGATGCCACACTTGTCAGTGGCACTTTTTCAGCCGATGGTTTTAAAGGTGTACCATCAGCAGTTACGTTGTCGGTAGCTAATGTCAATGCCACTTGGTATATGGACAAACAGATGATAGGCAATAGACGCATTTTATCTGGAAAATTAAAAATAGATGATTTTGATTAACTACGGACATACTACGGACCTGCAAGTCAATTTACGACATTTACCGAGTGAATGGCAGTAAGGCGGCCACATGAGAAGTTAGGAAGAAATTTAGGGATAAACGGCAACAACTGGACTCGTATCTGATCAAAATAGAAGGACATGAAAGAGTTTGAAGAAGGGCTACAAGTTGACAAAGGCTGAAAAGAACAGTGATTGAAGTGAATCTCAAAACTGAGTACCTAGTCAGAAATGAGAAAGAAGTAGGGACCTAGACCTTTAGTAATATAGGCATTAAATATAAAATATTAAATAAGAAAACAGTGTTTGGTGTTTAAAGTCGTTTAGGCAATTCGGTTCCCTTTTAAAGTTAAACATTTAGGTACCTAACTCAGTTTAAGGAATAATCAAATCAATAGGTAGTAAAGAATACATACATATAGAGTAACTTTGTTTGAATTCAGATACCTAAGTAAAAAAATGGAAAAGTCTGGTTATGAAATATTTAGAAATAAATATTATTAAAAGATTGGTTGGTCGCAGTGGCGGGCGATTGTGCACTACAAGGAATTTTACTGTCCGGCAGTCCGATTTTTTACGGTCCGAAGTGGCATGAAAAAAACGGATTTTTGGCTTGTGCACTTGTCCGTCTTTACTCGGATGATACGCCTCAGTTTAGCTCCGTCTTTTCAGTCTCTTTTCAGTTCTCCGTCAGTTAAACTACTACTAGTAAAAAACCGTTCCGGAATGGGGAAAAGTAAAATATCGGACGGTAAAATTACGTATAGTGCACAAACTAGTATATACATTATATGGCGTGCCATATCGGACCATAAAAAATCGGACTGCTGGACAGTAAAATTCCTTGTAGTGCACAATCGCCCTAACTGTTCTCTTGTTTCCATGGGAAGGGACTTTGACTTTATGACTTACCTAATGTCGAATGGTTATTTTCTATCAAGAAAATATTATACAAACAACTATTTCGGTTCACGACAATATATATTATAACTGTTCCTTTGTAGTTTAAACAGGATAATGTAAAAATTAATAGTACCTACAATAATAAAAATTAAAAATAACTGGAACTGTATGTAAATAAATACCTACGATATTTTCCTGTAGTATTCTCCTCATAATAATGAAATAGTGCTGGAAGTTGATCACATTAAGTATTTTTTTAAACAGGGTGTACAATGTCAGAATTTGGATTCGTACTTAATGAGATGTTTTTTCTTTAAAAAAAAAAAATTAGTACGGCACTGGCTGGTTAGACCCTGTACAATATATAAATAACTATTATACCTATGTACTATATATATATAAACTGCCACAACCTTATTTGTTTTATCAATTTTTAAATTTTCAGCAGGGTCTTCAGTTAGTGTTATTGAGGGAATCTGACACAGATTCACGCGAAATTCAAATATAAATAAAATAAAATTAAAATGCTTTATTTCAGACAACCATGGGTCCATAGATTTGCGAGTGATACATGTACATTAACACACAAAACAAGATAAAATAGAATATATATATAACTAATAATGTAGCAATAGGCGCTGTGTATAATCGAGCCGAGGATAATCAATAGAGGAAATATGTTCCTTGATTGATCACCCTCCGCACAAAGCACTTCCAGAGCGGGGATGAAAGGCACTCTGCCACAGCACACAGGATGCTGTTGCGACTGTCCCGTACTCTGCGCATCAGGGACACTGTTTTTTTACGCATAACCGCATGAAAACCGTCTGTGTGGTACTGCGCAAACATTCCTGACGCACTGCAGAATCTAGGCAGCCGCAGCATCATCCGAAATATATTATTATATTGGACTCGTAGGGCGTCCATCGATCTTTTGGTGTGCCGGACCCACAGACTTCCCGTGTAAAAACTCTGACAGTATGCTCTAAAAAGCGTTATTTTAACTTGGTCAGTACACCGGGAGAATCTGCGAGACAGCATGTTACCTCGAACCGATAGAGCCCTACGCTCCCTTTCGACGTCTTCATCGTCCTTAAGGTCGTCGACAAGTAAATGTCCAAGATTACCGACGGCCATGGCAAACCATGGATTCCGTCTTTTTCACATTATATTTGAGCCCATGCTCAACAGCGTAGTTCTCACAAACTCTCAGTAGTTTTCTAATTCCCCCCACAGTCGGGCTCAGCAGCACCATGTCGTCGGCATAGCTTATGTTATTAATGTTTACGCCGCTCATGCGGCAGCCGATACGCATGCTGCTGAGCTCGCCAATGTGCGAAAATATTATACTTAGCGGTTTTTAATATTTTCGCCATTCTGCAAGGAATTAAACTACCAGAAAAGTAGTTTTACATTATATAGATAGATAATATATTTTTTATTATACATAGAAAATACCCTATGAACCCATGTTTTAACAAATTTCGATTCAGTGCTACTTTTGGAGTAATTAATAATAATATGAGAGCTTTATTATTTAAAATCAACATTATACCAAAAGAATCTCACACAGATTTACGCGAAATTCAACAATTTTTAATATTTTCACCAGAAAAGTAATTTTCCATATATAATAAAACATTTTCTATGAACCCATGTTTAAACGAAATTCGATTTAGTGCTACTTTTGGAGCAATTAATAATAATATAAGAGCTTTATTACTAAAAATCAACATGTTACCAAAAGCTACATTATATCATACTTTATTCTAACATGGGTTCGTAGAAAAAGGTCTACGATTTATGGAAAACTACTTTTCGGGTAGTTTAGTTCCTAGCAGAACGCAGAAAATATAAAGAACCGCTAAAATTTTTGAATTTCGCGCGATACTGTGTCAGATTCCGGTAGCGGAGAGTCTGAATAGACCTGCAGATCAGTGTTTTATTTCAGAGACTTCATAATGTCTGACGAGGTGCTGTACAACCGCATCGCTGCTCTCGCCTCGGAGCGGATGCACAAGACCGTCGTGTTGGACGACGTGTTCCGCAGAGAACGGGAGAAGATGCAGGAGGCGTCGGCGTACAGTCCCTCGCACGACCAGGATCCGCCACCGCTGAATGATGAGAGCCCGGACTTCTAGCTAGATTTTGGATATCAACTTTGGGAACGCACCCATACTATGCGACCTGTTCAGGGGAGGGAGGTCTTCAAAATACCACGCTTGGTCACAGAGAGGGGGGGCTTAGGTTTTTGTCACGTAGGTACCTACCTACAATTTCCTTATAGAGATTCCTTATAGTACCTATACCACGGAGTAAGTTAGTACTCCGGTGGTGATACTGATACCCTTTAAGGAAATCTCGCGCTTATACTGATACCCTTTAAGGAAATCTCGCGCTTTTTCGAGCTTGGCAGGTACCTATCTACCTAGCTCGAAAAAGCACGAGATTTCCATAAGGGATACCTATGTACCTATAGGTATCTACCTATGTATATTAAAATATTATAAAAAATGGATCGCGTTACGCGAGCCAATTTTTTACGCGACTCGCGTAGGTGGTATGGTACCTAGGTACCTAGTATGGGTACGTTCCCTTACCTACTATCACTATCATACTTAAGCTTTATGTCAACTGCAACTAGGTAGGTATACATGTAGTTTAGCTTTGACTGCAGTTTTTCATACTCGCGCTCGTTTCTTATTCGCCGTAGGAGTTCAAGGCACACTTGGTTACGTCAATTTACGAAAATATCCATTATTAATCGGAAATTGGTTAAATACAGGTAGGTATTACAAATTAATAGTAGGTATACCTACAGCTTACTATAATTAATAAATACTATTGGTAACATTACCAAGGACAATTATTATATTACGTAGGTACCTACTTACTTAGTTTTTACAATATTTTGTACTTAACTAAGCTATTTTGAGACAAGTAAGAAAATTTTCTTATAAAATAAAGAACTGAACTAAACAACACGTCCTTCTTCTTGCACCATCAGAGGGCCTCGCGAAATGTACCTTGCCCACATTAAGTTTAGGTCTTGCGCCGCCACTGATGGGAGTTAGGACATTCAAACAGCATTTCCTCCACACTAGTAGGTGCTTTATTGGATCCCCTAACTTTCCGTACACACCACTTTGGTTGGGTCACCCAACCGAAGACACATGTGGTGTGCTTGGGTGGAAGGTGTTGCGCCTCATCAATGCCAGTGCGGTACTGCGGTCGAACAGCTTGGTCATCACCGATTATCGTGCACTAGGGCCGAAACCGCGCCGGTCGGCGGGCCTTTGTCACTGCTAACGTACCTACCAGCTATTCTCGGACCGAATGGTCAGTTGCGTGACGATGGTAAGAGGCCCGACGGTATGACACTAGTCCCATGGGAGTTGGAGAGGCCCATTGTGTGGGACGCTACATGCGTCGACACACTTGCGCCGTCCCATCGTCCGAGGACATTCGTGAAGACGGGTGCGACGGCAGATTTGGCCTGTGGATCTCAGGAAGCGCAAATATGCAGGTCTCGACAAAGACTACACATTTGCTCCCCTTGCAGTCGAGACCTTAGGTCCGTGGGGTACCAGACTCGCCGGGTTATTAAAAAAATATCTGAGCCGATCGAAGCGACGCGTGGCTCGAGAGCTGGTGAGCATCTGGCGCAGCGCATCAGCAGTGCCATACAGCAGGGTAATGCAGCCAGCATCTTGGGGACGCTTCTGTCTGTTATTGATATGGATCAGTTGAGCTACCAGTAGATTGTTTGCAACAGTCTGCAGTTAGCTCAATTGTTTAAATTGTAAATACTAGTTCTAATTTGTTTCTATTATTTGATTGTTAATTTTTTTGTTATTATAGACATAAGGTGTTACTTATTGATCAGAATAAAGTTAATGTGTTAAGACTTTGATGAAATTATAAGAGTCACTTGAATATTTTACCTTCTTATTATTAGTACTATTTAAGGTATTTAGCTGTGTGGTGCCGGTTTAGAATTTGCACCACCCCAACTCTTCCCGCGGGTGTCGTAAGAGGCGGCTAAGCGGATATCCACCGTGGGCGACAGCATAGCCCCTTGCAGAACAATTCTACCACCGAACCGCGATCCCCAACCTGCATGCCCAGTGTGGGGATTACCCCCATAAGATAAAAGCCAACAAGGCGCTTATCAGGGGGAGGCCTGCGTCCAGCAGTGGACCAATACAGGCTGTTGAGGTTGAGGAAGGCATTTATTTACCTATTTTGATTTAAAAATATTTATTCTAACTTCTTCCCTCGCCTTCGCATGCATTTAACCGGGATAAAAAGTTGCCTATGTCTATCGCCGGGATACAGTCTACCTCCCTACCAAATCTCATTAAAATCTGTTGAGCTGTTTAGGTGTGAAAAAGTAGTAGACAGAATTACTATAGCTTTTATATTACTAGCTTCACCCGCAGCTTCGCACACACTCAACCGGGATAAAGAGAGAAAAGTTGCCTGTGTCCATCCCTGGGATAATGTCTACCTCGAGATCCGTTTAGCCATTTAGAGATAAAAAGGTAATAGACAAGACAGAGATACTTCCAGATTTATAAATTAGTATGCATTTACTTTATAATTTACATTATTATGGATTAAGTTAGTGTTGAATAATTATTAAGTTATTTTTACCCAAATAAACTATGTATGTATGGCATGAGTTATTAATATGAGTAAAACAAATTTATCATTATCAAAAATTTATTTCAGTAAAACAGACCTCGTACATACGAATTATTGCTTGGATAACTTGTGGATTACGAAATACAATGATTATCTTAACTTTAGTTTTATTCTATTAGTGCAAGATAAGAAGTAAGCGCACTACATCCCATTTTACATCACTAATGTTTCTAAAAATGGGAACCAGAAATTCAATGATTTTTTAGAAGGTAAGGCAATTTATTGTGAATGGGATCCTAGTTTTTCAGTTACACAGAAGTTTAGTTAATTGTGCCTCAGTAATTATAGCCAAAGTTGTAGGTAATCTTGGCAGTGCACAAACCTAGAAATGCAACTTGAATATAAAAATAATTTACCTACATTTTACTTTAATTCAGCGAATCTCCTTGCGCCAGGAATGCTTGAACTTATGAACTATGCATTATAAAACGAATATCAGACAAAGATTCCTACCCATAGTAACAAGAACAAGATGCCAAAACCTGAGAAGAGGGCAGCTACCAGGGAAAGAAGTAGCTCCTTGAAGAGATCCCTGGAGGCCTTGGTGCTCGTGACTTCGTACACGAAGAACCACGCCGTGAAGAAGATGCCTATGCCTAGCAACAGCAGCGTGAGGTGCGGAAATACGGCAGGGTTTATCGGAGACGCATAGCGCACCATTGACTCTATCTCCAACTGGAAATAACGACCAAATGACAATATTACAAATCACATGTTGGAAAGCTACTTATTTAAAAACATTTATACTATACTTACACTCATTTTAGTCGGTAATTACGGGTTAAATTACAATAAAATCTGATTACACGATGCAAAATACTTCGCCGGCGTTGATTGGTAAACGTCATCCAAAAATTAATTTGACAGAATGAATAGGGTTGGGAATTTTTCACACGAAAGTTTCAGAAACGAAAGTCACCTGTGAAATAGCAGTGATTTATTGGACATCCCTTTTTTTTACCATGCTTTTGACTATCTGTCAGAGTTGTCAACGTCATTGTCCAAAATGAAAAATAGCGTCAGTCAGTCAACAGCTGATTTTCTATAATTTCATAAATGGATTGTGTTGTGTTGAAATTCAAAGAAACTGTTGCGTGCGTGTGTGATGGATGATTTGATTAAAATAATTGTAGCTGAAACTAAAAACCATTCTAGAAATGAAATCTTTCAATTGCGATAACCGTTCGTTAAATACCTACGTAAAATAAATAAAAAATACAGTGAATCTAAGGACCAACCACACAAAACCTACAATGGTAAAAGAAAAAATGATGTCTTACGAGGAGAAGTCCGTGGGCTCCACAGCATTCTTTAAATGTGAGGCTTGCCCTTACATGGCGCTTGCTGAGGATGACATAAAGTTCCACTTGTTCACGGTCCACCCCGAACTTGCCAAAACCAATGGTCTAGCAGACAATATACAAATACCTTGTCCTGGCTGTTCCAGTGTATTCGACGCTGAAGAAACACTCAGAACCCATCTTCGCAATCATCACAAAATGGGTATCAAAGACATCAAGAAAATGGTGAAAAGCTTGGTCCAAATAGCACTGAAAAATGCTAAATTAAAAAAAGAGGAGAAGGTTGAAGACCCACAACCAGTCAGACAAGAAGTAGACTTAAAAATGCCGCAGGTCATTGAAATATCACCTGACAATGTGAATGCCAACTGCAACCTTCCCAAAGGTGTTGCTTACATATCAGTTGAGGAGCTAAACAAAATGAGCCCTTCTAATTTTGATAAGAAAGACCCTAAAGAGATTATCCAAGAGGCCAGTTTAAACATTGTTTATGCAAATGATGCTCCTAGGAGCAGGTACATTAGTGTGTCGGAAGCAGGTCCCTCTGTGACACAATGTAATGTGATACAGATGAGTGTGCCTCCTGATCTGATATCCTCCATCCAGCCACACATTACAGCTGTCAAAGACACCAAGCTCTGCTCACCGCAAGCAAAAGAAATAGACTTATCGCCTAAGCACCACAACCCCCCACACATTTTGAAACCTGAAGAATTAAATCAAGAAGTGAGCATTGAGAAAATTAAGGCTAAGAAAGGCATCACATGCACCATCAATGGTTGCATAATCAGCTTGGAAGAGGAAAAGAATATTGCGTACCATCGGAAATGCCATCAGAACGGGAAGTTAGTGTGCCCTGAGTGTGCACGGATTTGCACATCTGTGGAGCTATTGCACACTCATCTCTGGAGGTTACACTCAATAGACCTAGAGCTGCCGACTTGTCAGGAGTGCGGGTACAAGACATACAAATTGTACAGGCTGTATAATATTCACATGAAATGTCATGGAAAGGCTAAGGACCATATCTGTAAGATTTTTATTTGATTTTAATTGAGTTAGGATGTGCTATGGCACTCATAAGGGGGCTATGTCTAACTTTGGACTAGTATAGGCTGATGAGGATGAGTTGAAGAACCATAACATCCTACTAATATTATAAATGCGAAAGTTTGTGAAATGTGAAATTTTTGTTACCTAGGATCTCCAAAACTACAGAACAGATCAATATGAAATTTGGCATACATTTAGAACGTAGTTTAACTTGAACAATAAGCTACTTTTTTTAGGGCTTTGCCCCTCGATTTAGGACTTAAAGAAGGGTTTGACTTAATAAAGCATAGCAAATTTAATTAATCCACAGCCAGCTCTTGGAATTTTAATCCTTGTCAGTATACCTACACTAAACTTTTGTCCAGTCTATTTAGAAACAGTTCACTGAGGATGAATGAGTCACTTAAATAATAATAATAATGTTTATTTGAAAATAACTTACGACTTAAAATTATTACATTGTTGATCCCCAAACTAGGATAAACCTGTATCTTTGAGACCACCTTTCATGGGTTCTTTACATTAAACATATAATTTAAATTTTAAGTAAATTGATGAAAACCCAGTTCTTTGACAAACCTAACATAGGCTTTAAAGCACTGCTTACTAAATCCCGAATACTCAAACAATTTGAGCATGTCGCGAATTTTGACAGATTTTCAATGAAAACTGACAAAAAATCGCGACTTTACACATGCTTAAATGTGAGTTGCGTTTGAGTATTGAGGGGTAAGTCATGTAACAAATTTATGATCTATCTATTTCACTTCCAAGCTTTAGGGATGCAACCTAATCTCCAAGAACTGCAGGTTCACTCAACTTGCTATTCTCAAGTAAACCTTTAATTTCCAGGTCCAATTTGTTCAAAAACATTCAAAAATTTGAGTCAACTGTCAAAACACAAGGTGATCCACAAGAAAACTGGCCCATCTGTGTGTTCCATCTGCAGTGGAGAATTCAACAATGAGCGAAGATTGAAGGCCCACGTCTCAGCTGTACATGAGAAACTGAAGCCGTTCAAATGTAGCCACTGTGATTACAGCGCTGCTAGGAAGGAGGAGCTCAAGCTACATTTACGATCACACACAGGTGAAATATACTTTTTTTTTGTTTCATCTATTCCGTCCCTCTGCTGGGCAAAAGCCTCCAAATCTTTCCACTCTGTGCGATTTTGTGAGATTTCCCACCAATCATTTAGGATAGCGTTGAGTTCATCCCGCCAACGAAAAATACTTAAGAATCTAAAATGCAGTCATCTTCAGCCCATAATAGTCCACTGTTGGGCATAGGTCTTTGGGAGCGCCGTAGCGCCCTGTCTTCAGCTTGCCGCATTCTGCCAGCAAAGCAAATGAGCAGTAGCTTAGTCTAAATTCTGTAACACTTTTGTCGTCGGTAATCCCACGACACGACACGCCCACTACGCACATCACTCGGACTTGTTGGACTAGCCACAGCTGCGGCCCGCCCCTTCTTATCGCACCGCAGAGACTGGGCAGTGAATGCGTTAATACAAAAATCATTTTTGGCGCTCACGATAAGTTTGAATTCCGATAGTAAATCCATTCGAAACCCTTTCGTCCCCGAAACCTTGTTTTTGAAATTTTTACTTTGCTTATATTTGATGTTTTTTTGGCTGTTAATTAATACAAATTGTGCTTTTTCCTTTGTCCCAGGTGACAAGCCCTACTCCTGCAACGAGTGCTCCTACCGCTGCTCCGACCATAACGCCATTCGACGCCACAAGAAGACGCATTCCAAAGAACGTCTCTACAAATGTAAATACTGCCCCTACACCACCATACAGTCCACCGTTTTCACGGCACACGTAGTATCTAACCACCCCAATGCCGACTCGAACGTTCACTGCTGCCCCTACTGCTCCTTTAAATCCGTCAGCAAACACAAATATGTCCTCCACCTCAGCACACACACTGAAAAGGAAGCCTTACAGCTGCTTGTAGACATGAACAACAGCAAGAAACCTAGCTGGACGATTCCCAGCGAAGCAGAGAAGGCGACCGAACCTTCACCAGCGAACGAAGAGACAGAACAAGACGCGCCCAAACCCGTCAACGAAATACCGATAGAGGTATACGACTGCGACAGTCTGTCTGAAAGCATGCCGCAGAATTACTCTAAAAGCTTCTGCGCCACGCCCGCGATGGACGTCCAACAAACTGACTACGACAACCAAGCTACCAACCTGAGCAAAGACAGCACCTCAGATTGTCTCATATCAGAAAGTTCCACTATGGATTGCCGCCAGTTCCCGCAGCAGTTACCGCTTATGACGTACGACGACACTCAGTCGAATCTCCACGAGTTTCTCAGCACATCCGTGCCCATGGAACAGAATCTCAACAGCAATGTGAACTCTCTCGCGTCGAACCATTGCTCGATAGCGAGCAGCATCAGCAACAACATAATGAGCAACTTCCCGATAAGGCTGCCTCTCGCCCCGCGGTTCTCTATGCGCAACCATATAATGCTGAAACCGGTCGACAAGATCCATTTGTCCATGAACAAAGTCTCGGGCCCTATAATCACTCCGACACAGATTCTTGTGCCGTCCTCTAGCAACTCTCCTGTCAACCAATGCATCGACGACGGAGCGCCCAGAAAGAAGCCAAAGATATCAGTCAAAAGTAACCTGATCCTGAAAGGACCCGATCAAGAAAACATGTTTCATTCGCAACAGAAGATGGCTTTCCGACGGCTCGAGGACAACCAGAGATTCGGTCTGGGCAGTCCGGTTACGTTCAATAACTTGATCTCGACGAAGTTCATGCATCTTCCGCCCGAGCCTTCCCTCAGCGAGTCTCCTGACAACATGCCTTATCCTCAAGAGACTATGCTTGGGGAGGCTGCAACGACGCCGGTCGACAGCGAAATGACGCAGAATCCACAAATATTCACGTTCAACCAACAAATGAATGTAAACACGATGACGATGCTGCCGCCTCCCGAGAAAATTCAAACTAACGACCCCAGCTACATTAAACTAGAAGCTACCATCAAACAAAATACTCAGTCTCCGAGTCTAGAGCGGATGTGCACCGAAAACTTGCTGAGCACGAACATTTCTAGAGAATACAAGGCATCGCCACCTCTTGAAGACATCAATAAAAACATGAGCGAGATAAAGAACGAACTGAAGTCTGATTTCTACATGTCTCTCAACAGCACAGAAACCAACCCTTCCAACAGGCTGACTATCATAGACCAGTTTCTGATAGATAATATTATGGGAGAGCAGTATTCTGGACATTTAGATATACCTGGCGTGGTGCTTCAGGAGACGCCTGAGGTTCAGAATGAGGAGGTCATCGAAATAGACGACAATTCAGTAGACAACAAATTACTACCGCGCTACGACATGAACATTCCATTTGAGTCTCTATGCCTGATGCATAACGACTTTTACTACCTCGATAACGAGATGCAGGCAAACAACGTGATAGAATCGGTCAGTGAAATGAATAGAATGGTGACAGAAGTACCGCTTGTAACGCAGAAAGAGGACTTCGAAGCGCCCGTGGATCCAAGCTGTGACTTTCCAAACTTTATTCAAGGGAAGGAAGATCCTATGATGAACACATCAGTCAGATTAACTACGAATAAAATTAATGTAAAGAACATTGAACTAATGAAGAACTAACGTTCCAATAGTGCTTGGTACCTTTCTAGAAAATTAGTTGAAATCAAGGCACTGACCACAAAGAAATACTTGTATAAATTGCATTTGATTAGCGCAGCCAGTCGGGATTTTAATATAATAGTTAAGTATTTAGTGGAAACACTGTTATATTCCGTGTAAATAATTATAAGATTGTTATTTAAATCATTATATATTATAGCCCAGTGAATATATAACTTTTGATATAGACCGCTATAAAATCCCAACTAGACCGCACTTCTTGTGATTTAAAAAGTGTCCATTCTGCACTAACATCGTTGAAAGGTTTCGGGTCTGTATGTACGTCTTTACCATCAGGGCCTATGATTATTAACACGTTTCCGTCAAACTGTTTCAAGTAATCTTCGAAAGCTGGTCGGTTATTAAAGTAGCAGAATAGTAGGGCTGTGTTTGGGTTGTGTAGCTCGGTTGTGACGTCATCCCGGGGGTAGGTTAGAAGGGGGATGAACTGGGGAGGCGCGTATTTGCAGCTCCACCATGCGTTGTCTACCTCCACTCCTGTGACGGGGAACCCTGGAAAACATAAATAAATAATAAAATAATAAATAAATAATGCTGGACAATTCACACAGCATTATCTAGCCCCAAGGTAAGCAAAGCTTGTGTTATGGGTACTAGATAACTGATATACATAATAATATACGAGTACATAGATAGATATTTTTTATTATACATAGAAAACGACCAGAACACCCTGAACAAATATCTGCAGATCGTACAAATATTTGTCCCGAGGCGGGAATCGAACCCGCAACCTCCTGCGTCGCAGGCGGGCCTTCGCCCACCGCGCCACAGAGGTCGTCGTACGAACATAAATGTGCCAATCTATTAGGTAATTCAATTTATTTATTTCAGACGATAGAAATGTTACAGATCTCATCTTATTCTACGGTCCATAGTAATATATACCTTAAAAGTAGCATAAATGAATTATGAAGCTTAATAGGAAGGAACATGTTATTTGTGTAGTATAAAGAAGTAGGTATGGTATATAGTATATCTACAAGTTGATCCGTCAAGAATTGCTCAATGTCGGCAGTGTCAGAGCGGCCTCAACACGGCATAAGTAGATGCTGGCTGCAGCAAAATGAAGATTCATTTTGGCATATCGATGGATAATGTACTATATTGTTTACATATATTATATTTGTCAATCAAATTACATAGAATAATGAGAAAAATCAAAATATACTAAACTTGTTACGTATTACTAATCAATCAATTTTTATACCCTTATCCAGTAGAAAATCATTTTATGTCAATAATTTATTCACAGTGTCAGCGGTAGAAATTTAACATTGTTCGGCATTTATTAAAAATGTTGGGTGCCATTCCATAGAAGCTTTTCTTATGCAGAGCTGTTTTAGCGCCGTTAGGACACAGGCGTTGTTGGTCACGCCAACTGCGTTAGTGGCTTGGTTTTTCAAATAAATTATTATGGTTTTTGACGAAAACAGCTGTCTCGAAAATGTAGAGTGCTGGAACGTAAGTACATTTAATGCTATAAAGTAGGGTTTACAACTGTCGGTTGTCGGCCATACATCGCTCTTATTCATCGTTTTTGTAATTGAAAGATCTTTTATCTGTCTGTGCAGTTTCCCCAAAACATGATTCCTTATCGTAATTTAGAAGTAGCTATGATAAACGGTTAGGTCTTAGGTCTTAGGTGGAAGTACTCTTGTTTCCGCATTTAGACTCGTGTTTGGTCCATTATGCGTCTCATTTGCTAGCATAGCCAGCCTAACTCCGTCCAGAAGCGCAGAATCTTCCTGGGATCTTCACAGGCTTCGCGGAGTGACCTCGGCAAGTTGAGGATTTCTGTTCGTTGTGTTGTTACCCCTTCGCATTCCAGGACTACATGGGCAGCTGATTCGTCGTCGCTGAGGCATCCTCTGCAAAGAGGGCTATCCGTCGCTCCGATGGTAAATAGGTGTTTGTTTAGTGGGCAGTGTCCTGTTAGTGTTCCCACCAGGATACGCAGGTCCATTCTGTTTAGGTTTAGCAGGCGTTTTGTCAGCCTCGCTGATGTTGATGGAAGCGCCGCTCTGGCTTGTCTGCATTCTAGAAGGCGTGTCCATCGTTCATTATGCATCTCTCTAGTTCTGAGCCTTATCCATGTCTGGAGTAGTGAGAATGGTAACGGTAGGAAAGGTGTTGGACCTTCTGTTATCTATACTAATATTATAAAGAGGAAAGGTTTGATTTTTTGTTTGTTTGTTTGTTTGTATGAATTGAATAGGCTCCGAAACTACTGGACCGATTTGAAAAATTCTTTCACCGTTAGGAAGCTTACTTTTCAGGGAGTGACATAGGCTATATTTTATCCCGGAATTCCCACGGGAACGGGAACTACGCGGGTGAAACCGCGAGGCGATCGTCTAGTGGTAGATAAACGGTTTTAACGGCATCCATACAGGCGCGGTCCCAGGGGGGGGGGTCACGGGGGTCATGACCCCCCCCAAAATCTTAGTTTAGGTACTTAAAAAATTGCAACCCACAGCTTAATGATTATATTGTCCTGTTTACTTCCGTTACATTGATTATGGTTACCAACGGCAGCAAAATAAAAAATCGCGGCTCGCTCCGCTCGCCGATATTACTGTCATTTGTGCTCTATGTTCTGCGAGGTCACTTTGTCAACCAGTATAAAAAATTAGTAGACAACAAAATTTTCGCGTTTTGGTCTGGTCGCTGATAACATTTGACTGTGATCCAAAGCTCAAAATCCGCCCCGCTTTAGGTCACTTTGCCAAATTTTCTAAAAAGTTGCCCAAAATCTAACAAAAATCAAAAGTTGTCGCAGCTCGCTTAACCTAGCCGGCAACTTTAAACTGTCTGCCTCTGGTCATGGGCTTATCCCTCGTTTGAGGTCAGTTTTACAAACACTCCAAAAATCTAACGAAACCACTAAATTATCGCAGCATGCTCTGCTTGCCTCTGATAACTTTCTGCTGTTTTGATAAGCTTCTAGCTTGTTCTAGTCCAGGACTCCTTCTCCGTTTCAGGCGAGTTTGCAACTGCAAAATTTCTAATACCAAACAACTCACACGCACAGCCAGATCATAAAAATTTTCGCGGCTCGCTTCGCTCGCCGTTGATTCTATATGATGTCTAGTCGGTTGTCCGCATATTTGGTTGTTATTCGACAAACTTTTAAATTGTTCTTCACAATCACACTAATATTATAAATGCGAAAGTTTGGATGGATGGATGTTTGTTTCTTCACGCCAAAACTACTGAACAGATTGAGCTGAAATTTATCATCAGTGTAGCTCTGAGCCTAAATCAAACATAGGCTACTTTTTATCCCGTAAATCAGTTCCCATGGGATATAAATTACCTTTGAACGTTTCCATAGAAAGAACGCGTGCGAAGTCGCGGGCAGAAGCTAATAGCTCATAATTTAGCTTCCTTGTCTTGCATGGACGCTACCTCACCAATTTCAAAAAAGGCTGCGGCTCATTCAGAGCTCGCTCCACTCACTGTTATTTATTTTCTGAACCAGTTTGTGACAACCCGAAAAAGGGAAAAAAAAATTCGGCGGCTCGCTCCGCTCGCCGCTACATCTGTTTCGGTGTCTTTTTTTATTTCTAAATTTTTGTTAATCTCCTTTACTCCGCTCGCCCCGATTTGACTGTTTGCGGCCAATATGCAAAACACTGCATTTTGCGGCTCGCTCCGCTCGCCGATAGTATTTTGTCCTTCTCTGTATTTGGTCCAGTGCTTGACACTTGTTTAACATCATTTTGCACGGGTAGTTACCCGAAAAAGTAACAAAAATTTCGGCGGCTCGCTCCGCTCGCCGTTACATTGTTTCCATGTCTTTTTTGTATTTCCAATTTTTTGTTGATTCTAAATAGGAGCGAGCGGAGCAAGGGCTGCTCCGCTCGCTCCTATTTAGAATTTATATCTACTACCGCAAAGTCTCTATAATTTTCGGGGCTTGCTACGCTCGCTATCATTTATTTTTTCTAGATCATCAACAACAAAATAAATGATGCGGGCGAGAGTAAGCAAGTGGACCTACTCTTGCTTACTTTTGCCTAAACTTCAGAAAACATCTCAAAAATTTCGAGGCTCGCTTCGCTCGCCATAACTTATACCTACTATTGTTGGGAGTTGAGTATAAATTTTCCGCGGCTCGCTCCGCTCGCCGATAAAGTTAAGTGGTTTTCAGTGGGGTCTGCAACCGCCTACAAGTACATTTGGTGCTACGGCCCGCACCAGGTGTGACCCCCCCCAAAGTCTTGGGCTGCGACCGCCCCTGCATCCATACCAACGATTTTCCGTTAGTAGAGCATATAAGCATATTTGCTAAGTGCCATAACATACTTCATCGGCTTGTATGTTCCATCCAGAATAATTGTCTGTCTATAGCACCAGACCTAGAAACTTTGTAGGCACTGGTTGTGTTCTCTACTATTGGTTTTTGTATATAATTCTAATTTCAGGTGGGTATACGCAAAGGTACGTTGCAAAAAATTCATAATTTTTGTTTTACTAAGGTTTACTCTTAAATGATTATTGTCACGCCAGTGTAGGTATATATTATGTAAAGTGTCGTTAATATCAGTTTCATAGGCATCACTGGGTGCACATTTTACTATGGCAGTGCTGTCGTCAGCAAAGAGGACCATAGGGTGTTTGGTGACTAGTGGTAAATCGTTTATGTAGAGTAAGAAAAGTACCTAATGGTTAGGTTAGTATCAACAAACAAACCGTTGACGATGGTTTAAAATAAAACACTCACCCGTAGCTTCAGTGAACATCCACTCCAGCAGCCCACTACCGCATCCGATGCTCAGTACCCTCTCGCATCCGAGATCTTGCAGACACTGCGCCAGGAACCGGAAATTCTCCTCACTAGGGAACACCCAGAGCAGTTTGTTCCTATCCGAATGGTCGTGGAACTTCTCTCCTATCTCTTTCCATTTCTTCTGCTGGTATAATGATATCACTTCGGTTACTATGTCGTCCATGGCCAGTCAACGAATTCTTCTTTCGACTAACTAAGTTAACACCAGCAACGGTAAAAACCACTTGTGCATCTTTCGATTAACTTTAGAACCCAATATTTCAGTTTTGAGGTATCTTAATTCCAAGGTAGGTAGGTACAAGGCAGCTTAACTTTTTTTCTTAAGTTTTAGTCAGGTTTAATAGCGATTTTTATTTTATGTAAGGTTCCATAACTTAATGTCTAACCGTTATTAAGTACCTAAGCCCACTGTCTTCCGCTACGGAGCGAACAATGAACTAAAGCCTACCTGTGGAATGGTTGCGTAGATTTTTGGCAATCATTGATAACTACCGTTTGTGTTTACGTCACGACCCTTGGGTTATTGAAATATTTGTAACAGGTGCACAGGTGTGTACTGAGTACCTACATAGGTAGATTAGCAATTTATTATATTACTTACATAACTAGTTTTTGCCCGCGGCTTCGCACGCGTTGTTTCTATGGAAACGTTTAAAGGTGATTTCTATCCCATGGGAACTGATTTATGGAAAAGTAGCCTGTTTGATTCCAGGATTAGAATTACTTGTAGGTAATAATTTCAGCCCGATCCGTTCAGTAGTTTTGGCGTGAAGAGTTAACAAACATTCATCCATATATCTATCTACCTAAACATCCAAACTTTCGCATTTATAATATCAGTGTGATTAGTGTGATACCTACGCTTAGGCTACCAGAGAGGCCAGGCAACAGCGTTTATCTTTAACATATATGTGCGATCACCAATCCTAACCAATTGATAAACCTACCTATGTTAGGATTTAAGACGCTATTAACAAATTGTAACAACTTTGAAACAATAAATAAATATCTATCTAAAAAAAAACCAAGCGTGGTGATGCTGACGGCAAAACCCCCAGGGGGTTGTGGGGTAGGCATCTTCAACAGACAACATCAACACCAACAATGGCGTGGATGTAGGTACCTACTGATATCTTCGAACATAAAATACTAATAAGTGAATGTGGATCAGTTGAGCTACCTGTAGATTGAATGCAACAGAGCTAACTGACGCAGTTAGCTCAATTTACGCATTCACTGCCCAGTCTCCGCTATACGGTGGCGGAGAAGGGCATTGCGTCTTGGGCCACAGATATATTAGTTTTAAACTAGTTCTAAATTTGTTTTTATTATTTGATTGTAATACTTTGTAATACGAGTACATACCTACTTCAATGGCTGATATGCATAGGTGCCTGAGGCGGATTGCATTGGACGAGTCAAACGAGTTTCATGGTCCAAGCAAGACGCAGATGTTCTCTCCCAGCCCCGTGTAGCGGCGCGCGGAGGCCCGCCCCTGCGGGTAGCACCGCCGAGAGTGGGCAGTGAATGCGTTAAAACGTAACTGTAATTAGGTACGTACCTACCTACATACAATGCTTTATACGAGTTCAGTGCCGTCAGCAAGAATCGAACCTGCATCTTTCACGTTTCACAGCGACCAAAGTGCACTTCTCTATCCCTAGAGCTGCATATTTTCACGATAATTATCTAGCTCAAAAGCTGTGGCAGCAGTGTAGGCATAGGTTACCCTACTTATTGTTTAATTTCTTTTCATAGGTGCCTATTTATGAACATTCAACGACAATAATTGACGGCGGTAAAATCGCCAGTATCGGTCAGATTAGTCGAGGTATGTACCACACGTCCAGTGCCACCGGCTCGCCCTGCGTGTTCACGTAATATTTATTCCAGTGCCGTAAACCCACCTGGTGCGTCCACAGTGAAATGTAAGCGGCATCCGGCAAGACAATCGTGAAAATTGTGTGGGCATTGAACATGTTAACGCATTAACTGCCTAGCCTGGGCGTTACGTACGATCCGCAGCGACGACGGTGCGCCCCGGGGCGGCGCGGCGGCGCTCCACGGAGCTGTAGATGGGCATGTATGTCGTGGTTAATGAAAGTGTTAAGCTTTCAGCGTAGGTAAAGAGCTTTTAATACTTTCAAATTTGTTTACTATTTGTTGTTGACCGTACCTTTTCTGTAATATGACTAATAAATCCATCCCTGTCGGTAGTTACATCACCGAATGTTCATAGAAAAATTGGCGGCAGCCCAACACAATAGTTATGTGAGAGCTAATAAATACAAGTAAAAGTATTTCAGGAAGTTACAAGAGTCCATTGTCTCGTAGGGGAGCTCATCCACTGGCGCGTTATAACGCGACGATAGTGTCGTCGATCGTGGTATTGTGACTTACGCTGCGATATTATCGCGACGTTAATTTATATTGACTCGGAGCGAGACACACTGGTTCGTGAAAGTGATTTCTTAAAGGTAGGGGAGATTAGTACAAAACCGGGTATCGGGGTAAAACAAGGACCCGTCCGCATTCATAAACCACTATTTCATGTTACACGCGCTTTTGTTTGGTGATGTTGGCTAACCTGATCAGCTTGTCAACAAAAGTTTGAAGCGGCCACTGCGTTCTGTGAGCAATAAATAGGTTTTGTTGTTTTCTGGATGTTTTGATCTAATATTTTCGATTTTCAGTGTTAATTGTTTTTATTGGCGTTGCAAGGTTAGTAAATTACATTATATTTGTTCGATTGCATGGATATTTAGGCCGACATCAAGATAGAAAAAAGTTTTGTATCTGGTAACATTCGATTTTTTTCGCATGATTGTCTACGGTAGAGGTGGTCGTTTTTACTAACATCGTTGTTGACCAACGATGTCAGTGTACGTTGTTCCCATCGGATGGCGAATAGGTGAACAACGGATGCCTGCGACAACGAGATGCCGAACCGAGTAATGCCGATCGCCACCGACAACAAACGAACGTCACACCGACATCGGAAGAGCGGGGAGGTTAGTGGCGCGGCATCGGATGGCGAACAACGATGTCAGCCGAGTAATGCCGATTGCCAAACCTAAGCAACGAACATCCATCCATACCTCACCGCCCGCATGCCTGCGTGTGTGTAAGCGAGAGGAGAGGATGCTAGAACATAGAACTGAACGTTTTATTATATCTAACTAGATATGGCATCAACCATGTACCAATGTTTTTATTATTTAAAAAAATACGATATCTAATTTTTTTATCAAATGTCTCGTTATAATATAAGTATTATGGTATTTTAGATTTAACCTACTACTAGGAACCAAGTTAGATATTGAATTATTTTTATTTGTTCAAATTCCGTAATTTAGGACCTACCCGTCTAAATAACGCTCATGTCACTTCCAGTAAGTTTCATGTGCTCGTTATTCTTGTCGTTTGTTTGGATTTTTTCATTACGCAAATTACGATGATGTGCGCACCGCGGATTTTAAAAAGTCTTGTAAAAGTGTTTGTGTGAACCTAGGTACCTAATAATGTCGAGACGCCAAAAAACGGCCAATGCTAATACAAAAAAGTATTCCCTCGAGTAGGCTAGGGACCTAATAGGTAGGTAGGTAGGTACCTACTAATTTAATTGTTTGGTTTGCTTTAGATAGGTTTAATAGGTCTAATAGGTAGGTAGGTAGGTACCTACTAATTTAATTGTTTGGTTTGCTTTAGATAGGTTTAATAGGTCTTAATAGGTAGGTAGGTAGGTACCTACTAATTTAATTGTTTGGTTTGCTTTAGATAGGTTTAATAGGTAGGTAGGTAGGTACCTACTAATTTAATTGTTTAATTTGCTTTAGATAGGTTAAATAGGTCTAATAGGTAGGTAGGTAGGTAGGTACCTACTAATTTAATTGTTTGGTTTGCTTTAGATAGGTTTAATAGGTCTAATAGGTAGGTAGGTAGGTACGTACCTACTAATTTAATTGTTTGGTTTGCTTTAGATAGGTTTAATAAGTCTAATAGGTAGGTACCTACTAATTTAATTGTTTGGTTTGCTTTAGATAGGTTTAATAAGTCTAATAGGCAGTGTTGTGTTAGCAACCCGGCCGACATCGTTGGCGGCAACATCGACACCCTAGTGTCAGTGTTGTGTTAGCAACCTGGCCGACATCGTTGGCGGCAACATCGACACCCTAGTGTCAGTGTTGTGTTAGCAACCTGGCCGACATCGTTGGCGGCAACATCGTTGTTCACAACGGATGCCATTCTGACAAAAACGATGCGCATCGTTGTGGAAATTCAACGACAACGCCCATCTCTAGTCTACGGCAAATATCCTCGGGGCAAAATCGTACGGGGTAATTTCGGGTAGGACCCGGTTTTGGACATAACGGTATTTCACTAAACTTTTGTTTTATATTATAGTGTTTCACAAACATAAATGGCGCGTAATTATAAAAGGAAGACTGGCCGTCAATCATGGGATGAAAACCATATGAAATTGGCCATTATGGATGTGATTGATGGGAAATTTGGATACAAACTGGCTTCTTGTTATCATGAATACAACAATTTACCCTTGTAATCGTGTTAAAAAGTAAAATTGACATTGTAACATCGTCGCCGTATAAAGAAGGTTGCACGGGATGGGAGGGAGACGAACTATGTGAATTTCGTTGCTATCGTTTTTGAGGGTAAAATCAAGTACAGTACCCGATTATGTACCACCCATGGGGCAAAACCGTAAAAATTAAACTTTTTTCTAATTGGTTCCTAGATATTTATATTTAGTAATAAGGCTATAAAACTATTTCAATTATGTGACTGATAAACCTAAGTTCCCATTACTAAATAAAGTTGATTCGTGTATCTTAAGACTTCTTTTTTATGTTTGATTTTCCTTAGGGTCCCGGTCTTACCCCACTTTCCCCTACTTATACTTATGTATGATATAGAGCTCTGATTCAAAGCAAGTGTATTTTGTTAACCTATAGGAATCCTATTTCGTTTCGGCCAATGTTGGTACCTACTCTATCTAATACACCACATTGCGTATTTTGGAGAACTAAAATAGACCTCCTGCCACCTCCTGGTTCAAAACTTCTCATGAGCATTTCCAAGTAATTGATGATTCTAAAATAAAAGAAGAATTACTTAAAACATCATTTATTTCATATAATTGTACACACGGATTAATAAGCAGTATATAAAACACAAACCAATAACAGTGATTAAGTAAATAAAATGTAGCCCTGTTTTAATAAAACACTTGATATCGAATCTACGATTTTACTTTCAAAGTTATAAAAAAATATTAAAGAAAACGCTCAACATTTTCCTCAAACCTATAAAAGAAGTTGATATCAAATAACTTAATAAAACAGGACTAAAAGGAAGTAAAAACAACTCTACGAAGCTAGGTAGAGATAAACTATTATACTAAAAATGCACGCCGATCGTATGACGTTTAGTGGACCCCTCCACTAAACGTCATACGATCGGCGTGCATTTTTAGAATGGTTTATCTCTAATTTAACAAGCCACGACCACACACATCCGAACCTATTCCTCCACTGGAATAGTGTAACCGAGCCCTAATGTACAGCTGCAATCATGAATTTGCTGAATATCGAGTCAAATTCTTTAAAAACATGATTCAATCATAAATTTTCAGACCCCGATAGTATGAGGTCAATCAAGTCTACAAATAAATGACCGTATGAGTCGTGTGAATAAAGATTGGAATTGAAATTACATACTGTCCCGCTCAGATAATATTTGACAAATTAATCAAATATCACGTCACAAAATTCAAATTAAATAAGTTAAACTAGGAAATAAAGTGATCACTTTGAATTTTTGTTCACTTATTATTTTTAAGGTAAAGTAAAGAAGCGAACAAGAAACCTTTACCTTGTTAGGTTGTTAAATAAAGCTAGACAGCATGACATTTTCAATCCCAATGTTTTTCTTCACGACTTATACCTGTTTTGTCTGTGTGTTAGTAAGTACCAAATAAAAGAGGTAAAAAGGTTATCTGAAGTCTGAGGGGTAAGTGTAAAATTATGCTTTAGCTAGATATTGATTTGTATAAAATTAGCCTTATGATCTTTATATGGTAAAGATATTTACAGTTACTCGAGAAACACCAAGACGGTGACAAAATCAGACTTCTTTCACATTAGCCATAACAAAATCTATACAGGGTGCCACGAAACATGTGTACTAAGCCGAAAGGGGGTGAATCTGGACCCCGAGAGAACCACATTTTGTTCTACGATATTTTAAAAATCGAAAATATTTTGACTTTTTTCTTCATATTCGTATTTTTTTTACATGTATTCTTATTGTACATGTATCATTATTATTATTGTTTTGAATTTTTAACGGATTTACATATTTTTTTTGTAATAAGTACATGACAAAACACTAGTTTTGCTGAAAAACTAGCAAGAAACATTTATGGTTTTTTTACTATTAATTTATTTTTAGGGCAGAATACTTATTCACAAAGAAAATTACACTAGTATTTACAATTGAAACAATTGAGCTAACTGCAGAGTGCAGATGCTACTGTTGCAAACAATCTATGGGTAGCTCAACTAATCCATATTACTTTTATAATATTAAATAATGCGAGAGTGCGTGTAAAAGAACACGAATAAGAAGATTCAAAAATAAAATTGAAAATATTCGAAATTATAAAAATTGTTATGTATCCTTATGTCTTTTCTGATCCCCTCAGGGTCCAGAAAGACCCCCATTCGGCTTACTACACATGTTACGTGGCACCCCGTAGTATCATCAAAAATACCTACTTTGTAGGCCAAGCAGGCCCAGCACGGGGTTTGTTGTCTAGGGTAGAATAGAGAAAAACTACGTCACTCTGTCTGAATGCGTAAATAATTTGAAATTTATTCCTTCAACTTGAATAACGCACGCAATGTCATTATTGTCTATTCTACCCTAAAGAACAATCCGTTCCGACAATCAATCCTTGCTTTGCCTACTGGAAAATTTGTCTAGGGTGTTTGTGGTAGGTAGTAGAGTCAGAAATCGTATCGGAGAATGTGAAAGATCGTCTCAGAAAATGTCGTCCTAGGTTTACAGCATTCGCATAAATAGATTACGATACGATGTTAACAGAATACTCATGATGCATTAAACATTAATAATAAGTGAGATCAGTGCTAGATAGAGATCATGATCTTCAGTCGATTGTTAACCACTAGGAAAAGAGCGAATCGGGAACAGCCTTAGAAACGTTCATGTGAAAAATCTAGGTAATACATAATGTATAATAAATTGGTTGTGTTACTCAGAATAATAACTCAAAAACCGCGGCAAAATCAGCGTACTTCGCTCGCTACAACTTAACTTTATAGGTTGTCGCTCACATATCCAACCCTACATAAATTAGTCAAAGGTTGTCTGGAAGAGATCGCTTCTAAGCGATAAGGCCGCCCATTGTACTTGTATCTTATGTAAGGTCTCGTGTATTGTATTTTTGTTGGTGTACAATAAAGTATTTTGTATTGTATTATTGTATTGTAGTCCACAGCTGAACATAGGTCTCCCCTAATGAGCGCCATAGCACCCTGTCTTCAGTTTGCCACATCCTGCATCAGCCTGCAGTCATTCGCAGGTCGTCATCCCACCAGGCTGGACGGCGTCCTTACACTACGTTTGCAGAGTCGCGGTCTCTACTCAAGAACACGTTTACCCTAGCGGGTGTCGGTTCTTCGCGAGATACAGCCGGCCCACTGTCTCTTCAGCTTGCTAATTCTTTGAGCTATGTCGATAACTTTAGTTCTTAGTCGGATGTATTCGTTACGAATCCTATCCTTCAGAGAAACTCCGAGCTCCTTCCATAGCACGCTGAGCGACATTGGACTGGTGGACCAGTCCTACCGTGAGTGTCCACGTCCAACCATACTGTCACACAACACAAAAAAGAACATTCAAGTATAGCCTTAAACTCGTAACTTTAAGATACATTTTACAGTAAGTAAGTGCAGCAAGTAAGCAAGTGTATCAACACTTGCTTACTTGCAAGCTTCAAGCGCATGGCGCACTGTCTATTCGTTTATGTCGTCATTTTAAAATGTATCTTCTGACTTTAAGCCTTTATTCCAAGCTCATTTGCTATGTGTTGTGCTGCAGTGGTGTTGGAAGTGTGAGCGACAACCTTAAGTTATTGGACAGACAGATTTTGCTGCTTGATCATTAATTAACTTGACTTATGCCCGTACCTACTCTAAAGGTTGGTCCAGTCATAGATATATGTGCCATAGAAAAGCCTCTGTGGCGCAGGGGGCGAAGGTCCGCCTGCGACGCAGGAGATTGCGGCTTCGATTCCCGCCTCGGCACAAATGTTTGTACTGCAGATATTTGTTCAGGGTGTTCTGGATGTTTTCTATGTATAATAAAAATATATCTATCTATGTAATGTATTGTATTAAGTATATCAGTTACTAGTACCCATAACACAAGCTCTGCTTAGCTTTGGGCTAGATAATGCTGTGAATTGTCCAGCATTATTTATTTATTTTTAAGCATATATCTGAGCAACCTTTCATAATAGGCACGGGCCCTAGTGTTCCCTGTGGCCCTATAGAATGAATAGGAGTTGAATAGAAAACTAGATTTTTCCCACAGACGTTTTGTGCAATATTCAGTAACTCTTCTTTATCACAAACTTTTTGGCAGACAAAGCTATTTATACAAAAGGCTAAAAGCGTATATCGTATGAGCATTCTATCTGGTAAAATCTGTCTCCATGCATCCAAATACCAGTCTTTTCTTTCCAATATCCCGCTTCCATTGCTTAACACACCTCGAAACTCTTATATAAAAATACCCCACACCATATCAGTCTAAGATTCATTTCATTCCAACAAAATATAAAATTGAAGTAAGTACAAGAAGTAAAACAAGACATTAAAAATTACAAATTATAACTTTTGAATATATTATTTCATTGATTAATGACATGAGATCAAAATTTTGGTCCATTTCGCCGGATGTATTACGTTGATAAATTAATATATTTCAACATAAAATTTGGAATTTACATAAAATATAGAGAAGAAATGAAACACGTAACATAAAAGCCCGTATTATGAAACCATGCTCAGTTATCGAGATATGCTTGAGTAGCTCTTTTACCATATAAAATCTTTACTCAAGCATAGACCGATGACTGGGCAAGCTTTTATGATACGGGCATAATATTAACAATAACCCTAATCGTCTTGGACGTACTTACATGCTACAGCTAATAGTATGACTACTGAAGAAGATTAGTAAAAATGTATATTGTATACTTTCTACTTAAGGTGGTTGATCACGCGTGAGAATAATATTATAAAGCAATTAGTGAATAAGGGACGGATTTAAAGCGAGGGCCATAGATGAATCACGAGCAAGAGAAGGATTCTTAGGGTGTGATTCAAATGTTGGAATCCTGAGCGACGCGAGTGATTCATGGTCCTCGATATAAATCCGTTTTATTCAAGAGTTGCTATACATATTTATAATCATGACTACGAGAAAAAGAACCAATCTAATCTCGGACTTATTTGCATAAGGAGTTTGTATGTTGCGTATTCTTTGCACAAGGAGTTTGTATCGAGTATTTTTTGGGCAAGGAGGTTGTATAGCATTGAGATGGAGGTCGAATATATTGGTGTGTTCTAAATTCAAACACCAAAATAGTGATTAAAAGCGCTTTTTATTCACTGTTTCCAGTGAATAAAATAATCTTTTTAGATGGGGGATGATATAATAATTAGGTTTTTATTATTTTATAGGTTCTGCAACGAATTTAGATATCAGATTAGAAATTTTGAGCACTTTGTTTGTTAGCCTTTTGCTATGAACCAACGCTAAAACAAACTACGAATCTATTTTCGTTTGGAGGAGATCTATTACTAAAATCAACAATAATATATGTAGATAGACTCCAAAACGACAAATGATTCAAAGTTTATTTTAGCAAATGGCTTACAATGAGCGCAACACTTCTTATCTGCTATGTAAATTACTTATAAAAAAACTATATAAATTACCTAGAAAATAATAACGTTTTTCTACGCGTGGCCAACCTAGACGTGTGCGCCGACGTTAAAATGATCGGCGGCGGGCGCCGGCCTGAAATCGGCGGCGGCGGCGTGATTTCGGCGTGAAATCGGCGCGTAGGTATAAGTAATAAATAAATAATGCTGGACAATTCACACAGCATTATCTAGCCCCAAGCTAAGCAGAGCTTGTGTTATGTTATGGGTACTATACTAGATAACTAATTTAAGTACATTATAATATTATGAGTACATTAGAAGGTGCATTTCGAAAAATCGAAGTTTCGTAAATTCGAAGTTCATGGCCATTTTTTAAGTTCGAATTTGGTGGCCACAAATTCGAACTGTCTAATTTTTTTGTTTCGATGATTTACCCACGCAAATAAGGCACCTTACGCAGTCGCGTACGCGCACGCGTGCTATGAAAGAGTGAAATGCGACCAGTGTTGAAGCTGAGAGAGCTTTCTCAGCGGCTGGCTACATTTGTAACCGCCTGAGGAGCTCTCTCAGCGGCAAAACGCTGGATGCCTTAACTTTTTTAAGGGTTTATTATCAACTAACGTAATATGTAATACATTTAATTAATAAAATGTGAGTCAGAACATTGGTTGCAAGCATTTGGTTCATATAACACTGGTACTATATTGGATCCCGTAACTGTCCGTATCGCAACAAGTCTTCGGTTGGGTGCAAGTAGTTGCGCGCCTCATTAATGCCAATGCCAGTGCGGTATTGCTGTCGAACAGCTTGATCATCACGGATTATCGTGTACTAGGGCCGCCGGTCGGATATCTCGCCGTGCCAGCCGGCGACATCATCCGGCGAGTCTTTGTTATCGCTAACGTACCAGCTATTCTTAAACTGAACGGTTTGTTGCGTGACGATGGTAAGAAGCCCGACGGTATGACACTAATCCCATGGGAGTTGGGGAGGTCCATCGTGTGGGACGCTTCGTGCGTCGACACGCTAGCGCCTTCCCATGTTCCGAGGACATCCGGAGGGCAGGTGCGGGGGAAGATTTGGCCGAGGATCTCAAGAGGCGCAAACATGTAGGTCTCGACAGAGCCTCCACATTTGCTCCCCTTGGAGTCGAGACCTGGTTCTTCGGGTTTCCTAAAAATTATCTGAGCGTTGAGTCGAAGCGAAACGTGACCCGAGAGCTGGTGAGTATCTGGCGCAGCGCATCAGCATAGGCATACAGCGAGGCAATGCAGCCAGCCTCTTGGGGACGCTTCCGACTGGTATTGTTATGGATCATTTGAGCTAGGCCAAACACGTAGATTATTATCTAGGGTAGAATAGACATTATCGACATCGCATCGTCATACATTGCGTACATTATAGAAGTAAAAGGTTTGCCTTTCAAACAATTAACGCATTCGTTGACAAAGTGACGTAATTTTTCTCTATTCTACTCTAGACAACAATCCCCGTGCCCTGCTGTAGATTGTTTGCAACAGTCTGTAGTTAGCTCATTTGTTTCAATTATAATTATCATGATCTCTGATAATTACAACAACGTAAAATTATAGAAGTAGGTTAACCAGTTCTCTGCCAGGCTTCAGCGATACGACTCGGACGGGCGCTCGTTGCATACGCGCAGTGCAAGCGCGTCGGTGACACTTAATGTGGTACGTAATCAAAGTATTTTCGTATGTTTTGGATTAGGTAAATCACTTTTCAGATTCTAACTCTATGTGTAAAGGGACAGGAGAATAAAAGTTACATTTTCTGTCTTAACTTCGAACTTTCGAAATTGAGGTTCCGAATTTAGAAAGCCAGTTTCGAAATTGAAAAATATTTAAAACCCTGACGTTTCGTACCCCTTACAGTAATTGTGCCTTTGTGGTAACTTCGTAAGGTTTTGAAAATAATTAAAGGCAATTTATGCAATATGAGTTTAGTCTGAATCTTTCTAGGGAATTGTCTTGATATTTGATAAAGTTTATTTTCCTACGGTGTCCCCGTCCAAGTCTATATTGGCAACTGTATCTGTCTGAATCAGCGGCGACTTTTGGTACCGTTCGGTTCGCGGTGCCCTTTGACATCGCGGTGCCCTTTGACATCGCGGCACCCTTTGACATCATGGCGCGGCGCGGTTTCTTCTTTGACTACAACTTGGTTGTAGGTAGCAGGTGTCAGACAATGTAATAAATGTAATAATCAATAAAATAAGGGAGTTTTCAAAGCGTCTAAAAGAATACGTTCCACGCCGATTTCACGCCGATTGGCCGATCGGCGGCGGCGGCGTGGAAAATTTGCCGGCGGCGGCGGCGGGTCGGCGCGGCGCACACGTCTAGGCCAACCACATTAAGTCAAGAAGAAATTTAGCCACTCTAGATAATAGTGACATCTGGCGATTAAAATTATATAATAGAGTCTAAACTCTATAAATGCAAAACTATTTTGTAAGTACAAAAGTAGTATTATGTAGTCTATTTAATAAGTAGGTTAAAATTTAATCTTGTATCCTTTGTTTAAGCACATGTACCCACTTTTACAAAATTGTCTCTCTCTCCCAATAAGGTTTGCTGGAAGAGAACTCTCTTTAGGGTTAAGCTCGCCTTTGCCATTATTTTTCCTGGTAAATGTTCTACTTGTACGAATTTTGTGCAACAAAGTATTATGAATTACATCATTTTTCTACAAACAGGATGGCCTTTTGAGATACTAATTTTAACAATTTGCTGCGTTGCATGATGCGCTGCGCCAGATACTCACCAGCTCTCGGGTCACGCGTCGCTTCGACCAAATAATTAAGAAAAAAACCGGAGAGCCACGTTACCTAGAGTCTCGACTACAGAAATTATTTTAATTCGTCGGAAAGGTCTTCGATTTCGATGTCGGAAACTTTTAACGCAAATGTGTAGGCTCTGTTGAAACCTGCATTTGAATTTAATTATATTTTATAATTGTAAACATTGTAAAACAATCCGAAAAAAATTGTACGCCATTTTCGTTTTATCATAAATCGAGTCCATGACTTCCTTTTCACGACTTTTCTGTAACTCTCATGATTTCGGATTTCCTACACTCCCAATCTCAAAGGGTCACCCTGCAAAGTTGCCCATCATTTATTGCCAAAGGCAACGTCAGAGGCTCACAATATTGCCGACAATTTTCAATTGTAAGTAATACTTGCACACTTAACTGTATAACCTGCTTATGACTGGGATTGAGAATGATGTCATCTGATCAGAGTGACGACCTCCGTGGCACAGCGGGCGAAGGTCCGCCTGCGACGCAGGAGGTTGCAAGTTCGGTTCCCGCCTCTGGACAAATGTTTGTGCGATCTGCAGATATTTGTTCAGAGTGTTCTGGATGTTTACTATGTATAATAAAAAATATCTATCTATGTAGTGTATTGTATTAAGTATATCAGTTATCTAGTACCCATAACACAAGCTCTGCTTAGCTTGGGGCTGGATGATTTTGTGTGAATTGTCCAGCATTATTTATTTATTATCTCTCATGGTGTCCTGCTCAGTTCGAATCTGACTGAGCGAGACAGCATGAGAGATGACATCATTATTAACCCCATTCTTTAAGTACGCAGGTTATACTAACATCTGCCTGCGGCCTAGCACGCATTCTTCCGAGATAAAAAGTATCACATACATTTAACTGTTTAAATTAGCACAAAGGCATTTAAAATGGCATACCTATGCAAACTATTATGTAAAAAATATAAAAATCTGTACTCCAGTTCAATGATAAACAATAATACATACAAAACTTCGTTTCTCCAACCTTCTTTTATCTCAGCCTTCAATTTCATGATTCAACTTCAACTTCAACTTCTTGTTTGATGGCTTCTGATTGGATTCCATCTGTAATCAAAAATAAGGCTTATGAATCATCTTATAAGTAGATATTTGCTTGTTTAAGGAATTTGCAGACAGAGTTCCAGTGATTCACTGTTTCAGCCTGACAGAACTTCAAGAAATTTGTTTTATATTTCGAATGTGCCTTCTACCCAGGGACGTACTCGCGTACATATAACTGGACTGAGTACTGGATGAAAAAGTTAATTCAAAAACCGACCTTAACCTTTGAAAATAATAGGAGCAGGATATTCACTAAAACAAAAACACGCTTTATTGCACAAACACAATGGTTCAAAATTCGAGTTCAAACGAATAAGAACCTGACGAGAGAAATTAAATGATGAATCAAAACTTTCAAAACCTTAAAATTATTTCGAACTTCTGTAACTTGCCACTTCTTCTGTAACTACCAGTGTCGTAAATATTTTCCACCAATGTTTCTTTGCTTTTGTAACCCTTTGTTTAAAAAAGATCTACGATTCTAGAACGAGTATAGAACATTAAATCTCACCTTGATTCAGCTTAATTTTCCTCCAATGCATCTGCGGGCTCACCTCCGCATCTTCAACCTTATTATCCTCATACAATATCTTCATAAACTTCTTCACGTCTTTAGGAGGCGTGACGATACAGTTTACACTTGCGTCTCTGGTCAATTCGCGCATTTTCGTCTCATCTATCGGCGGTAGTTGGAACTTCTTTTGATGCGCCATAGAATTAGCCTTTCTGATCTTGTGTACGTACTCACAGGGGCTGTCTACGATCTTCTCGATGGGTTTCCCGACGATAACGCTCTGTCTCGCGTGGTTCGCGACCAGTATGTACGATTTGTCGATTTCTTCATCTGATTTCCGTTTAATCTCCGTTTCTTTTAGAGTTTTGATGAGCTCCAACGGTAGTGGGGGAAGGGGATTGAGGACTTCGAGTTTGCTTTTTTCTGAGCTTTCTTCTAGTTTTGCTTTAGTTCCGTTTGATATTTGCTGGAGTGCGGTCTCGTCGCATTCGACGGCGGTCGCGGTGGAGTAGTTGGGGTGGGTGTTGCGGATGTGACGCTCGAGGTTGTCCTTGCGGCGGAAGTTGCGCTCGCACACTTTGCAGCGGAATGGTTTTGAATCTGTGGGAAGTGTTCTTTTAGTATAAAAAGCACAAAGACTTTTGGCTCAACAGCCATTCCACATTCATGGCCCAAGACGCAGTTGTCAGTCTACACACCCGTGTCGCGGCGGCGCGCCTCTGCGGGTCGTACCGCCGAGGCTGGGCAGTGAATGCGTTAACTATAAAAACTCTTCGTTTGACGGATTGATGTCCCTCGTTGGTGTTCTTCCAACACAAACTAGGTTCGTAGATAACCCGTTTACATTCATTGATGACACCAGCTGAATTTGCAACAAATCGAATGCTAACGATTCTTTTTTGGACTATAAAATAGTTCAATGTACCTTAGAACAGCTGAACCGATTTTCCTCAAATAAAGCTAAAGACAATCGTCTAATGTCAATTGAAAAAAAGAGAGATTCATCTTTCCGATTTCACCCACTGCTGGATAAAGTCCTCGAAACTCTTGTCCTCAAAATGGTCCTACGCCGATCTCACCAGGTTCGCCCCGCGACGTAAGTGATATCGTCCGCCCATCTTGCGACATAAAAAATAAGTGTAGGTAGGTATACCGGTACGCTGTGTGGCGCCGGCTATAAATTTGCACCACCCCAACTCTTCCCGCGGATGTCGTAATAGGCGACTAAGGGATATCCACCGGGGACAGACAGCAGCGCCCCTGCAGAACAATTCTACCACCTAACTGCGATCCCCAACCCGCATGCTCAGAGTGGGGATTGTGGGCGTTACCCCCTATGAGATAAAAGCCAGTAAGGCGCTTATCGGGAGGTCTGCGTCCAGCAGTGGACCAATAAAGATTGTTAAGGTGAGGTATACTACCGGTATGCACCGCAGCGTGCCTCCTCAGATCCTTGCTGGAGTGGAAGGCCTGAGGGCAGCGCGCGCACTGGTGGCGGCGCCGCGCAGCCCCGCACCGCCCCGCGCAGACCCCGCTACACCCGCACCCGCCGCGCACTGCTAGATATAACAGAAAAAGTTTAGTGCTTGCAAAAAGTTGCGTTGTTGGGGGTTAAAACTCGCAACCTGCGGTTCCGATGGTATGAAATTAAAACATAGTGACGACAATGGTACAATTTCACCGTTGCAATAGAACGCGTTCACGCTGCAATTTAACGCGTTCACGTTGCAATTGAATGCGTTCACGTTGAAATTAAACGCGTTCACGTTGCATTTGAAGGCGTTCACGTTGCAATAGAACGCGTTCACGTTGCAATTGAACGCGTTCGCGTTGCAATTGAACGCGTTCACGTTGCAATAGAACGCGTTCACGTTGCAATTAAACGCGTTCGCGTTGCAATTGAATGCTTTCACGTTGCAATAAAACGCGTTCACGTTGCAATTGAACGCGTTCACGTTGCAATAGAACGCGTTCACGTTGCAATTGAACGCTTTCACGTTGCAATAGAACGCGTTCACGTTGCAATTGAACGCGTTCACGTTGCAATTGAACGCGTTCACGTTGCAATTAAACGCGTTCGCGTTGCAATCGAACGCGTTCAGTATAAGATAAACTCAATTTAGCGCTTTAAACGAGTTCAGCGCATTTTAAGCGACATAAAGTTGATCCGGTTCAAGCTATAAGCCGAGTTCTAGAGCTGTCATGTCACACTATAGTTATTACGAATTGGAACTCAATCAAGCTGTACCTACTTAGTTTTGTTGATCTTAGTGTTAGTAGCAAACGGTGAAATAAAGCTCGAAATTGCGCCTGCCTTGGATTACCAAGACTTACCACCAAATATAGCAAGTCTCCGTCTTCTTCCGCCATCGTGTTGTACAGTTTACTGAACTGCAGCTCTCCGAAAGACTAAATGATGGCCCGTTCTGTGTGTGTTCAATACGGGCAAGCGACAGACTTGGGCCGGACCAGGCGGCCCGCGGGCCGTCTTGTAGTCTTACTTTATGCCTTAGCTAGTTATTTGTTTACTCACAGTTGTTATGCTTCTTGACATGTTTTTGCAGGTTGGAGGGGTCTCGGAAGCGGCGCGCGCACGTCGGACAGGCGTAGGGGCGCTCCTCCGTGTGTATGAGGGCGTGCTTGCGGAGCGCTGTCATGTTGTTGAACGCTTTGTTGCACTGCAGGCATGTGTGTTTCTTTTCCTCTGGAAAATAATAACAGTTCATTATGGTCATTGTGGTATAATTCTCATACTTTTTATATTATACATTTTACATTTGACTGTAATTTTTTTCCTCAGCTGTTTATTTAATTTTAGCCTTTATTCACAAAGAAAATTACACTAGTATTTACAATTGAAACAACTGAGCTAACTGCAGACTGTTGCAAACAATCTACAGGTAGCTCAACTGATCCATATACATATATAATACCAGTCGGAAGCGTCCCCAAGACGCTGGCTGCATTGCCACGCTGTATGGTGATGCTGATGCGCTGCGCCAGATACTCACCAGCTCTCGGGTCACGCGTCGCTTCGACCAGACGCTCAGATAATTTTAATAAATAAATAATAATAAATAAATAAGGCTGGACAATCTACACAGAATCATTTAGCCCCAAGCTGTGAGCTTGTGTTCTGGGTACTATAGTATACATAATACATATACTGACTGTTATACATAATATAATACATTACATAATATAGATATTTTTAATTATACATAGAAACGGCCAGAATACCCGGAACAAATATTTATAGATCGTACAAACATTTGTCCCAAGGCGGAAATCGAACACGCAACCTCCTGCGCCGCAGGCGGACTTTCGCCCACCGCGTCACGTCACCAAGGTCTGAATAACAGTTGAATGTAGGCGGGTTAACTACGAACCACGAACCTAGTTTGTGTTGGAAGACGCGCAAAGATGAGTTCGCGTCGCGCCTGCTGCAGTACAGGCGCGACGCGAACCGCACTCACCCTGATGAAGTCCTGGTTTAGGGATGAAACGTTGGTGTTCTTCCAACACAAACTATATAACAATATTCCATAGAAACTGATTCAGCCCTTTTCCAGGTTTAGACCTATGCAAAGTTTCAGCCCGATCCGTTCAGTAGTTTTGGCGTGAAGAAGAAACAAACATCCATCTACCCATAAACTTTCGCATCACATCACACTAATATCATATGCGAAAGTTTGGTTGTTTGGATGGATGGATGTTTGTTTCCTCTTCACGTCAAAACTACTGAACGGATCGGGCTGAAATTTTGCATATAGGTAGTTCTAGGTCTCGAGGTCTAGGTACTTTTTATCCTATAAATCAGTTCCCATGTGATAGAATCTCTTTAAATGTTTCCATATAAACAACGCATGCGAAGCCGCGGGTATAAATTAGTTTATAATATTATTGTGATGCAATGTGATTTATTGCTTGGCTTAGTGGCGTTTTTCACGTTTTTGACGGTATACTGTAGTGTTCCTGTATCGAAGCAGTTACTTCACTATTTTGATGCCTACAAATTTACTAAACCACTTTTTATAAAACCACAGTCAAAATAAACTATACTTATTCATATCATGGTGGTCTCCATTTGTGGTTTTATTTTGTTATTATCATTGCAATTTCTAGTACTTACTTATTAAAATAACTGATTTCAATCAGATACAAAATGGTTTTTCTTCTATAGATATTATGAACTCTGTTCTTTTGAGCAATAAATATATTGACCACAAAATATACGGTGTTATTCATACTAGTGCGACATACGTAAAGGGGACATTCTACAGGTGCCACAGAATAATATAAAATAGGTCCAAGGTCAATATTAGACCCATCCAAAAACAAATCAACACCTAATTCTGCAAAAAAAAAAACTTTTGCGGCTTGGTTTGTTCATCATCATCATCATCAGCCTATATATTAGTCCACTGCTGGACATAGGCCTCCCCTAATGAGCGCCATAGCGCCCGCATCCAGCATCTGCCTGCAGTCTTTCGCAGATCGTCATCCCACCTGGCCGGAGCTTTGTTCACTGAGTATTAATCTGAGGTAGCAGGTGAATGACCTCCTATAGTACGGCGGCGCACTGATTTGAATAACACCCTGTATACTCACTAGTGTGTTTAAGCTTGTGCCTCTGCAGCTTGGAGCTCTGTATGAAGTTCTGGCCGCAGACATCACAGACGTACGGCCTCTCGTTGCGGTGCACTCGCATGTGGTACTTGTAGTGCGATTGTGATGCAAAACTCTGGAAATCACATCACACTATGAACACACTTATCACACTATATCACATCACATCACACTTATATTATAAATGCGAAAGTTTGGATGGATGGATGGATGATGGATAGATGTATGGATGTTTGTTACCTCTTCACGCCAAAACTACTGAACGGATCAGGCTGAAATATTGCATACAGGTAAGTCTAACCCTGAAATCAAACATAGGCGACGTTTTTATCCCATAAATCAGTTCCCATGGGGTAGAAATAACCTCAAAACGTTTTCATAGAAACAACGCGTGCGAAGCCGCGGGCATAAACTACTTAATATCAATATATGATTGTTTTGAAAAAACATCAAATTACTTAATCTTTGCACTGTTTTTTAAGATTTCCAGGCTATTGACTAATCTATTGGGAATCAAATCAGGACCTTTTTAGAAACCTTTTATTTATCGTCTCATTATTGGTATCTCGTCTGTTTCCGTGTGAAATTAGTCTATGTTCATATGGCAAAATTTAGTCATCGCGTCGTTGTAAATTTAGGGTCGGGATTCGAACCTGCGCCGCAGACTAACCCTGACCGTGACCTCGTAGCGATAACGATGCTGTCCAATTTACAAATCAAATGAATTTGTTGAGGGGACTATTTGATGTGGACCTATGTATGTAAGGATATCATATCAGTTATCTAGCCTAGCACCCATAACACAGTCAAGACCCTTTTACGTTGGGGCTAGATGATGATGTGTTGATTGCCAGCATTATTCATTTGCATTTATTATTGTGCATATAAGCATGTCTAATACTTTGAAGATGCAAAAACTTTCAACTAAATTCAGTCAATAGAAAGAGTGCACACTGAAGCAGTGGCACTATGGTGGCAGTCATCATCAGCCCTATGTTAGTCCGCTGCTGGACAAAGGCCTCCCCTGATAAGCACCATAGCACCCCATCTTTAGCTTCCCACATCCGCATCTACTTGCAGTCTTTTGCAGTTCGTCATCCCCCAGGCCAGAGGGGTCCTACACCATGTTTGCCGAGTTGAGGTCTCCACTCAAGACATGTTTCACGTCTCGCACTATGCTGTTAGTATGATAGCCTTGATGTACCTGTGGACACAGCCCGCAGGCGTAAGGCTTGCTTTGTCCATTACAGTATGCATGGTAGGCAACATGGCTGCGTGCGTGGAACCTCTTCTTGCAAACTGTGCACAGGTAGGACTTGCCGTTTGCATCTGAAACAATATTATTTATTTATTGATCACTAATTTCTACCCGCTGCTTAGCATGAGTATTTTCGATATAATAAGTAGCCAATTGTTTAAGTTAGGCTACGTTCTAATTGTATGCCAAAGGAGGATGGCCATTTTGGGCCCATTTGGGTACTTTGTCCAATCAAGACGAGTCATACGTCGTTGGATAGCTATTTTCATGTTGACAAAAAAATTCTACTACGACGAACCCGTGACAGTTGTCCGTCATGAAATATATTTTTCGGAAGATGTTGAATTTTTATCAAATAAAAATTCTACCATCAGGATCAGCTTAATTTTTGCAAAAATCACTGAGTGTAAGTAGATGACAATCCCTCCTCATTATAAACCTCTCTTGGGCAAATAAGCATTGGAATGGCTGAATAAGAGTCGTTTTTTTAACCGAATAGACCTTTGTTGGACCACAATCTCCGATGTACCGATTAATCACGAAGGTTTATATTTATTCGCTCTAGTCTTGAAGAGACCCATAATGTTACAAAATCGTGCCATGCTTCTTCAAACTCTTTGAACCTCTCTTTCAATCACAGAGAAGAGTTAGATTAAAAATCTCTTTGGTTATATTTAAAAGTTCTGTTGACATAAGTCACATTGTAAAAAAACATTTCTTAGCCTATTAAGTATAAGGGTAGGTAGGTACTTAGTAATGCACTATCGCATTCACTCTCTGCCTCGTTGGTCTAGCAGTCAGCTTGTTCAACCGCTGATTATGAGGCCCTGGGTTGCGAGTCCCGGGTCGGGCCAATAGTTGTTATTGGGGTTTTTCTAGCAAGAAAAATTCTCAGTAGCAGCCCGTAGTCAGGAAGTTGGCGGTGTTACACCCCCGTGCCTCGGAAAGCACGTTAGGCCGTTGGTACTTCGCTTGACCTCTCCCCGGTCGTGTCGGTTTGCCGATTATGAGAGTGAGGGAATAGAGAGTGCACCTGTGCTTGCACAAACACTTGATATTTCTTGCGCATCTGGCTAATCTCCGATGAGACTGGCCGCCGTCAAAATTCCGCTAGGAGGATATTATTATCGCATTCACAGCCCAGAATCGGCGGCGGTGTGACCATGCTAAACACGAAGGCCTTACTGAGCCAGCACTGTTTTCAAATGGTACCAAGACATTTGCGCGAAAAACACTTCGCGAAGGACATTAGCGCGAGTAGATACTTGCGCGAATGACACATGAGTGAATGGAATTTTCACGAGTGACCATTTGTGCATGTAGACACTTGCGCAAAAATTCCAAAACTCCTAATAACTCTCGAAGTAGACGTCGCATATTTCACCGTAGCTAGATAGAGGGATTGTTAGGGGGCTCTTGCCTCTGATTTATCCCACGTTCCCTTAACCCTCCCCCTTTCTTTAGATCTTCGTAGCACGTGCTACGATGGGCCGTCGTAGCATGTAAAAGACTTCAACGCCACCCTTCTAGCAGTTTTCTACCCCACACTCAACTACTCATAGCCACGAAACTAATACACCTGACGAGTAGGGGTTTTCGGAATGATAATGTAAAGCTGCTCCTTACAATCAATGTACTAACTTTTTGCTACCCCTGCCTCTTACTTCCCCGAACATAAATATGATATTTCGTAGACTTACGAAGCGCATGCGGCGTAGCCAACGAGTTTTTTTGTCTGCAAACAGTGGTACTCAGTAAAGTGGTGACTTGTTTTTACTAATTACTACTGGCAGCTCTGAATGTCTCATGTACACACACATGAATACGTAAAAACCTCGCTGGCTATGGGCCGCCGGGCGGTCCGCCATAGCATAGTAGCTAGCACTACGAAGGTCTACAAAATAACACATTATAATATAATAAGGATAGTGAGGATAGTAAGGAACGAGAACTTTCCTTTGTCATACTGAAAAAAGCAACTCGTTAGTTGTATTAGTTTTGTAGCTATAAAATAATTTTTTGTGTGTAGTAGAAAACTGGGTGCGCGTTGAAGTCTGGTATGCTACGACGGTCCATCGTAAAATCGTTGCACGTGCTACGAAGATCTACGTTAAAATGTGTATCGCTAAGGGAAAATAAGGAGGCGGAGCAGGGGAAGATGAGATGTGTCAGAAAAAAGAGGGCAAAATCACACACAATGGTGCGATCTGCAACTCTCTGCAACGTCTATTTCGAGAGTTATTGGGAGTTTTGTGATTTTTCGCGCAAGCGCAGCATCTACACGCGCAAATGGTCACCCCTGCAAATGTCCTCCGACCAAGTGTCATTCGCTCAAGTGTCTAATCGCGCAAGTGTCTACTCGCACAAATGTCCACTCGCACAAATATCTTCTCGCGCAAACGTCTTTCGCGCACGTTTACCGAGATTATTATTATAATTAGTTAATAATTGAAAAACGCAGATTTTCTGAAGGATATGGTGATTCGTAACTAAACTAATATATCCGACAGTCAATAATAGTTAATATTGATGTAGCTCAAATAATAAGCATTATTTGAGCCGGCCATGCCTCGCGCAGAACCACTAGGGTAAAAGTGTTCTGAGTTGAGACCGTGACTCGGCAAACGTAGTGTAGGACGCCCTCCGGCCTGAGGCCAGGTGTGAGGACGGCCTGCAAAAGATTGTAGGCAGATGCTGGATGCGGCAAGCTGAAGACAGGGCGCTAAGGGGCTCATTAGAGGAGGCCTATGTCCAGCAGTAGACTAATATAGGCTGACGATGATGATGAATTGTAAAAACAATATAACTTATGCTTAAAATGTAAAAAAAACGACATATATATTTTTTTAGGCACCTTTTATGATACCTACTACTCTAGAAGAAAGTGTCAAAAAACTCGAAAATAAGTAACTTTCAGGGTAGGATTACTCAAAACGGACAAGGAACCGGGACTAGCGCCACGGTTATTCTTATTCTACAGAAAAAGAGCTTTCCAACGATATATCACTCATTTCGATTGGTGCCGGTACCAGGTTCCATACATTTGTGCCCATCATCCATCATCTTGATCTTTTCTGTAGTTTTGGAGATCATAGGTAACAAAAATTTCACATTTCACAAACTTTCACATTTATAATATTAGTAGGATCAACAATGGACACCGAAAATAGCATAAATTTCATGTCTTGTCAGTATAATTAGAGGTGAAGATAACATGCGAAAATATAATCATAAGCCAGTAACATAAAATTAAATTAAACTTACATAAGTACGTACTTACAAATCATTTTTGGATTTCATTAGTAAAAATAATAAATTTACAAGGAAAGATTAAGCAAGAACAAATATAACAAAAAAAAATCGATTAACATTTTGAGGAGCAGGAACTACTGCACTATTAGTGCAATGAACATTCTAATGATAAAATACAAATTAATCTTTTAAGATCAATTTGTATTTTATTATTAAAACATTTTGTAGAAGTGTATACACTAGCCAAATTCGATGTGGAATGTGTTAACAAACCAAGAAAAAAACTAAAACTCACTTGCTTGGCATCTAGTGCGTAGCGTGTAAAGATGATAAGATGCTCACAATCACACTAATATTATAAATGCGAAAGTTTGGATGGATGTATAGATGGATGGATGTTTGTTACCTCTTCACACCAAAACTACTGAATGGATAGCACTGAAATTTTGCATACAGGTAATTCTAATTCTGGAATCAAACATAGGCCACTTTTTATCCCATAAATCAGCTCCCATGGGATAGAAATCACCTTTAAACATTTCCATAGAAACAACGCGTGCGAAGCTGCAGGCATAAACTAGTCATTTATAAAACTGTAAAGAAGCAAGCCCCAGATGGATAAGAGACCAACCTATTGGAACAAGTGCCACGTAGAGCTAAAAAGTGGTTCCTAGGCTCAAACTTCCATTAGATGAACTGAAGCTGCACTGGCCCGTCAGTGAACCAAGAAAGCTGATATTGGCCAATCACCTTGAGAAGACTTGGAACTGGCTCTTTTATACCCATCACCCCAAGGGCCAAGAGCTGTGTATTAAAAATAATAATAATAAGTGTAAATTACCTGTTTCTATTTTTATATGAGAAGTTTCCAGCTTCTTTCTCTTAGATAAATCCTCAAATAGGATCTGTTCACATTTAACTGCCAACTGTAACTCATTGACTTCTTCACAACCATTGTTGGTGACTTCTAGTCCTTTGTTGATGTTCTGAAGCTCAATACAGGAGTCTTCTGTTAGTTTTTCGGCTGGAGCTGCCACTGTATCCCCGGCGAATCCATCATCAGTGTCAGAGCCCTCGGCTATCTCTCCTATAGGTTTCTCAGTCAAACAAGCCTCACACCCTGCTTTTTCAAGCAGCAGGCAGTCCATACATTTCACATGACCGCAGCTCTCGGTCACCAGCCGGTTATCAGTGTGGTTCACAGGCTTTTCGTTGCGGCAGGTAACGCAAACTTGCGAATTCATTTTGGCAAAACAAACTTTTGAGGTTAAACTTTTTTATGTATTATTTTCGGTAAACAAATAAACTATGGATAATTTATACACCACTAACACAATTCATGATTATACTACGGGTTTCACATCGTAAATAAAATTATATCAAATCGTACAACAAAATACACAGCAAACAAAATTGCATCTTTGTGCATTCTGAAACCTCTCTTTGGCCATAGGTTCATTACAAAAAGTTGCGTAGAACAAAACCAAATAACTATTTAGACAATTTTTATACCCGTTTTCTAAATTACAGCAAAATTTACACAAATAGTTATTATATTTAATAAATAGATAGTTGTGAATTGTTAAATATTTTTATTTTAGGCACGAAGCGAACATGTGAATCATGGTGAATCAACAACAACATAGTTTTGGCACGCTTCAGCATAAGACGCCAAACAAATGCCAAACAATGACGCCAGCTAGACAATGACATAAATAAATTGCTTGTCAGTCATTCAATTCAAATCAAATCTTTTTTAATCTGTGCCTATCAGTCAGTCATTTTGGTTGATTTCATTTTGTACGCCTCGAAGCGTTTTTCTTACAAATAAATATTATTTTATAAATTTGCACACAAAATGGTAAGTGCAGGACGGTATGAATACGTTAAAATGGTTACATGTGCGTGGAGAGTGAATATGTAGTGTAAAACAATATATTTACCCAAACTCGTAACCTCAAAGCGCAATTTGTTTTCAGGACGTCTTTCTGATGATTAGGCGAAAAAAGTTAACCATCTTCACTGATGCAAAGGACACCACAACAACTCTGGAACTAAAGAAAATGGTTGAAGGTAAGTGCGATACGTGCGGTAGGAGAAAAATCTATTTTTAGTTCTCTTACAATGACGACCCTGGAGCGCAGGTTTTGTTGTGAGCGTGGTGTTTTCATTTATTATTCACAGCTGGAATCTATACGCCACTAACCCTGAGTTCCCCAAGCCTATAATCTAGATAATATCGGGTGAAATAATTTCCAATAGGAGATCATAAGGATGCACAACACAAAACATATTTCTAATCTCATAAGGTGTTTTTTACATCTAAAAAGTACCCTTTATAGAAACTGACTACCTATCCTTATATAAATAGGTACCCCACAAGTAAGGCAAACAATACTTCTAATCTTGATGGTAAACCTCACTGAACTTTGAACTTTTGCATTATAACTAAACAAAGTTTGAACTTAGCCATAACAATTGCAGTTTATTCAAAATATTTATTAAGTATGTTGTTTTGAATGTAACAATATCATGAATTTCCTATTTCATCTAGTTTCAACCAAACTAAAGTCATGCATGATCAATGGCCACATTGATCCAAGACTGGTGGTCGTACATGGCCACCTTCAAGACATGGTCGTACATGGCCACCTTCAGAGGAAGCCAGACGCAAGACGGGGCTGAAGGGTCTCATTGAGGAGTCAACCTCGTCTACACCCACAGAGAAGCTGAAACGAAGCTGTCAGTCACCAAAAGTCCTGCTCCGGTACTTCAAGGAGCTGGGCTGGTTAGGGCCTGTTTAGGCAGGGGGATAATGCACAATACACTCCCATGCGAGATGTCCGTGCAGATCTCAGTTCCCCCCAAACAGAATTAGAATTAGATGGCCACCTTCGCTAAACTGTTTCCGAGAACACTTACCTTGGGCAGATTCTGCAGCACCTACCAGCTATCTTCATTCAAATTAGTAATAATAACAAAACATCTATAGTTAATGTATCTAACTAAATGTTAGGAAAAAGACAGGCTTTGGCCAAATCTCACTGAAGTGACTGTTTCAGGCATCCTCAAGGTCACCACTGCTAGCCAGATGCTCTTCAACAAAGACAGCCAGCTGATGGATGATGAGACAACCCTGGCGGAGTACGGCTTAACCTCAGCCACGGCAAAGGCCCAGAGTCCGGCACCCATTGGATTGGCTCTAAGGTATGTAGACTGTTTAGGATAAATAATTATGATCTTAGATCAATGTGTCTTTGTAGTAAAAGATGTATTATTCTAAGGAGGTCGAGAAGCTGAAAACTGTAACAACATAATCATTGTGTATATAGAATACTGCAATAGAATTTTTATGTAGCTGTTGAGAGTATAATAAATGTGGCTGATATGGGAGGAGCATTGGCACAAGAAAATATGTACAACTAGTTTATGCCCACCCAGGGCTTTGCGTGGGTTGTTTCTATGGAAATGGGATAATTATGTCTATGTTTTATTCAAGCCCTAGAACTACCTGTATGTAAAATTTTAGCCCAATCCTTTCAGTAGTTTTGTCGTGAAGAGGTAACAAACAGCCATCCAACCAAAATTTCACATTTATTAGTATCAGTGTGACTAAATGTATAATAAATATTTACTATACCTATGTGATAGCTAACTATAATCAATGAAAACAATAACCATTTTATTCTATAGTATCTAGGTTCTATTTTAGATTGCAAGCTGCAACAAATTTGTGATCGGTAACAATGATAGCATATCAAATAATCCAATGACACAGTAGCTTGATGATCAAATGATCAAATGTTTAGTATATCTATATGATAATAATGATCACTCATTTCCTTAGGTAGTTTTCTTTGCTGATTCAATTTGAATGTACTAGTTATCTAATTATAATGCAAGTTGCACAATACAGTGCGAAATGTAAACGCGATAAATAACCATTAAATAATACTAATAATTTGTACATCAAATTAGAAGTGGATGCAAGGTACAACATTTTCTTATGTACATGATCTACAAAGTATTTTTTAGGGTTCTATAATTTGGTATCTAATTGTCAAAACCTGTAATTAGTATCAATTCAGATGTCACTAACGCTTAATTAATATGACAGTACTAAAAATTTTGTGTTCTTGAGTGGAGACCACGACTCGGCGAACGTAGTGTAGGACGCCCGCCGGCCAGGTGGGATGACGATATGCGAAACACTGCAGGCAGGTGCTGGATGCGGCAATCTAAAGACAGGGCGCTTTGGCGCTCATTAGGAGGCCTATGTCCAGCTGTGGAGTAATATAGGCTGATGATGGTGATGATGACTAAAATTGTTGCGGTCCCTTTTATAAAGACCAAAATGAAAAGGATGGCATCATTTTCAGTGTGTACATTGCGGTCCGCTGTCTTAGGCCCGTAACGCACTAGCGGTTAAAATTTTCAATATATTTATTGTTGCCATAATATTGGTAGGTAGGTAATTAATTATCTATAATGTAAGTATCACAATGAACCCTGTTGCATGTAACAACAAGTGGAAGACTGAGGTTGTTTTGATGTAAAAATATGTAGTTACCAAAGTGAGTACCTTACATACTTGTCTAAGTAAGTAATTTTGTGTTATTTGGTCGCGGTTAAGTACGTATAATAACAAGCAGTTGCATTAAACTGGAAAACCGGCTAAGCGCGCGGTTAGCCGCCCCCGGCGGTTAACATGACAATGTGGTATGAAAATGGAACCTTGTTGGTGTTGCGCGAGTCCGTGAACTTTTGAACTTTCCCACAATTTTACATGTGTTGGGCAGCTTGTTTGATTATTCAAATGCTTCTAAATATCTCGTTTGTCAGAATTCCGCCCACCTCGCCAAGGGTAGGGGGTGTTAGTGTTACGTTATTTGTGGGGGCACCGGCCTTGTGGGGGCCAAGCGACGATTCGCCTGCAGGGCGATCAATACGAGGTTCTCTAGCGCTCACGCTATGCATAGTTTTAAGCTTTTTAAAAGTTTTGCATCAGTTGCATCGCGCCGCACTGACTATTTATTTACCCCATTAAGGGTTTTCGTACCCAAAGGGTGAAAACGGGACCCTATTACCTACCCTAAGCCTCCGCTGACTGTCTGTCCGTCCGCCAGCGGGCTGTATATCATGAACAGTAAAAGGTAGACAGTTGAAGTTTTCTCAGAATTTGTAGTTCTATTGCCTCTAGAACAACAAATACGCTCTACGTTTGTCAAGGCTGTTTAACATACTCGCCGGTGACCTCGTCATGTTGACTTATTGCAGGGTTTCTTTGGTTTCTCTTGCGAAAGCTTTGTACGATGGTTCGGAACCCACCGTGTGGGAGATGACTCGCACTTACCGGTTTTATTCATCATGCATGATGTATGGTGTATAAGTAGGTAGGTAGAGTTAGCTACACAATGCACACATACCTACACACTCATTAGTAACATGGCACTATGTACTGATTTTAAAGTTGATTTACTGTGCCATTTCTATGTACACCTTCTGTGCATTTACGCAAAAACCACCCATCCGATGTTGACATTTGTAATCCATTTCAACGAGGATCCGTAACGTTAAAGCAATTTCAATAAAACTATCGTAATATACATATACACGTTATTCTTTATGTCATAAGAATGATATAATTTTTAAATTATCCAAATCGGACTATTACGTACGAAGTTATGACTACATTACTAGCGAAGAACAAATTTTTTTTTAATTAAAAAAAAATAATTCGGGTCTCACACGGAGATTCCGGGGTCACTCAAAACTGAGTCTATATGGTTGTGTAATTTTTTTTCCTAAACTTATAGTTTCTGAGTAAATCACTAAAAACTGATATCTGCCTACGGTTAACGGGCGGCGATCGAGCCAGTGACGTCACACGCACCCGCGGCGGCGGCGGTCACTCAGTGAACTTCGCAAGTAATTTGGTCATAGCTTCGTCAATTTTTGTCGTAGAACAAAAATTTTTGCACTGTGTGTGATGGATTTCTAGCTTTATAAATCTGCATTCTCAACTAAAAACTTTACAGATCCTCATTGCCTTCGCTACACAATTGTATACATTTATTTACATTACAATTGTAGCTCATACTCGATGGGTGCACTAATTCTGCAGCCGGATCTTAGACTATTTGATACTCATTTATAGAATAAAATTTGACTGGTCTAAGGCCCGTATTATGATATGAAAGCTTGCGCAGTCATCGCTATTAGTACGAGAGCCCACGACCAAAATTTTTGTCTCATAGCAATACAGCCAAAACCGCATCAAATCGATAGATACGATTATCCTGAACTCGAAAATACCAATATTTTACCAGACATTTTCCGCGTAGCGTTTGATCTGACCGAATTTTCAAAATTGTCAAAGAATTTTACCGAACTGCATCATAGCAATATGTCTGATTTGCAGACTGTAGTTGATCATTCAACTACTAGTTCTGAGATACTGGAAACATATTTTTCAGACGTTAGTGGTGTAGCGCAAACCCGTAAAATCACTTTAAAAAATTAAAAATGAGACAAAAAAAATGTCTCATAGCAATACGTCTGAAAATCTTTTTTATTAGTAAATTTTGGTTATTTGATGCGAACAAAACAATTTTCAGACGGAAATGTGAACGCATTAAATTTTGAGACCGTTTTGAAAATGTTAACAAATTTTACCGATCGGTATCAAAGCAATATGTCTGAAAATTGTTGGACATGATAGAATAAGTTGTCCACATGTGCAAATATATCAGACAAATTAAGTGTAGCACCTTCTCTATCAGACAACTTTTCGATACTCAGATATCATTTAAAAATCGTATTGAGGCATCTTGAATTCTCTGTTACAAACCAATGAATACGTTTCGACCCTGAATTTATTAGATGTTAATTAACAAAGAATTTACCCGAAACCGTAACATTGAAGTTGAAGGACTGAAATAAATCGCACAAAAGGAAACGGATGAAGTTGAAAAAAAAACGGTTTATTCAAAGTTACAAAATATTCTCGTTTAATCGCTGTCGGATTCGGAATAGACGTGTGCGCCGACGATAAAATGATCGGCGGCGGGCGCCGGTCTGAAATCGGCGGCGGCGGCGTGAAATCGGCGCGTAGGTATAAGTATTAAATAAATAATGCTGGACAATTCACACAGCATTACTTAGCCCCAAGCTAAGCAGAGCTTGTGTTATGTTATAGGTACTATACTAGATAACTGATATACATTCAATAAACGACTACATGAAGAGGTGCATTTCGAAACTTCGAAGTTTCGTAAATTCGAAGTTAGCCTTTTTAGCCATTTTTTAAGTTCGTATTTAGTGGCCACAAATTCGAACTTTCTAATTTTTTTGTTTCGATTAATTACCCACGCAAATGAGGCACCTTACGCAGTCGCGGAACGCACGAGTGCTATGAAAGAGTGAAATGCGACCAGTGTTGAAGCTGAGAGAGTTTTCTCAGCGGCTGGCTACATTTGTAACCGCCTGAGGAGCTCTCTGAGCAAAACACTGGATGCCCTAACTTTTTTAGGGGTTTATTATCAACTAACGTAAAATGTAATTTATTTAATTAAGTAAATGGGAGTCAGAAAATTGGTTTTAAGCATTTGATTCATATAACACTGGTACTTTATTGGATCCCGTAACTTTCCGTATCGCAACAAGTCTTCGGTTGGGTGCAAGATGTTGCGCGCCTCATCAATGCCAATGCCAGTGCGGTATTGCTGTCGAACAGCTTGATCATCACGGATTATCGGGTACTAGAGCCGCCGGTCGGATATGTCGCCATGCCAGCCGGCGACATCATCCGGCGAGTCTTTGTCATCGCTAACGTACCAGCTATTCTCAAACCGAATGGTCTGTTACGTGACGATGGTAAGAGGCCCGACGGTATGACACTAATCCCATGGGAGTTGGGGAGGCCCATCGTGTGGGACGCTACATGAGTCGACACACTAGCTAGCGCCTTTCCATGTTCCGAGGACATCCGTGAGGGCAGGTGCGGGGGAAGATTTGGCTGAGGATCTCAAGAGGCGCAAACATGCAGGTCTCGATAGAGCCTACACATTTGCTCCCCTTGGAGGCGAGACCTTGGTTCTTCAGGTTTCTTAAAAATTATCTTAGCGTTGAGTCGAAACGACACGTGACCCGAGAGCTGGTGAGTATCTGGCGCAGCGCATCAGCATAGGCATACAGCGGGGCAATGCAGCCAGCTTCTTGGGGACGTTGCCGACTGGTATTGATATGGATCATTTGAGCTACCTCTAGGCCAAGCACGAAGATTATTATCTAGGGTAGAATAGACATTATCGACATCGCATCGTCATACATTGCGTACATTACAGAAGTAAAAGGATTGACTTTCAAACAATTTACGCATTCGTTGACAAAGTGACGTAATTTTTCTCTATTCTACCCTAGACAACAATCCCCGTGCCCTGCTGTAGATTGTTTGCAACAGTCTGTAGTTAGCTCATTTGTTTAAATGGTAATTATCATGATCTGTGATAATTTCAACAACGTAAAATTATACAAGTAGGTTAACCAGTTCTCTGCCAGGCTTCAGCGATACGACTCGGACGGGCGCTCGTTGCATGTATACGTGCTGTGCAAGCGCATCGGTGACCAAAGTATTTTCGTAGGTTTTGGATTAGGTAAATCACTTTTCCGATTATAACTCTATGTGTAAAGGGACAGGAGAATAAAAGTTACATTTTCTGTCTCAACTTGGAACTTTTGAAATTGAGCTTCCGAATTTAGAAAGCCAGTTTCGAAATTGAAAAATATTTAAGACCCTGACATTTCGTACCCCTTACAGTGTTTGTGCCTTTGTGGTAACTTCGTAAGGTTTTGCAATTTATTCATTATCATTAAATGCAATTTATGCAATATAAATTTAGTCTGAATCTCTCTAGTGGAATAGTCTTGATATTTGATAAAGTTTATTTTCCTAAGGTGTCCCCTACAAGGCTATATCGGCACCTGTATCTGTCTGAATCAGCGGCGACTTTTGATACCGTTCGGTTCGCGGTGCCCTTTGACATCGCGGCACCCTTTGACATCGTGGTGTGGCGCGGTTTCTTCTTTGACTACAACTTTGTTGTAGGTAGCAGGTGTCGGACAATGTAATAATCAATAAAATAAGGGAGGTTTTCAAAGCGACTAAAAGAATACGTTCCACGCCGATTTCACGCCGATTGGGCAATCGGCGGCGGCGGCGTGGAAAATTTGCCGGCGGCGGCGGCGGGTCGGCGCGGCGCACACGTCTAATTCGGAATCGTCGTCTTCGAAATCACTCTCAAAGTCGCTCGGGAGATCTCGCTCTCGAAAAATAAATTTCTCGCTCGAGAAATAAATTTAAAGCACACTTGAGTAACTTTTACAAAAGAAATAAGTAATGACATCTGTCATCTGTCAAAGTACATATAATAGACAAAGGAGATTCTTGAATATCTATGAAGGCTGTAAATTTAAAAAAACATTTAACAGAGGCGTCGGCCAGGCGACTCCGAAACGTTATTTTCGTTTTTCGGAGTATATGCTACACTTAAAGTGTCTGAAAACAGGTTTTTGGTAATCATGGCAGCAATACGAAAAGTTAATTTTTTTTTATCCGTATTGCTATGATACAGGTCGGCTTTTGTTGACATTTTCAAAAATGCGCTCAGGCTATGTGCTACGCGCAAAATGTCTGAAAACAAGCTTTTTCGTAATACAATTATAAAATCTATGTACATTTTCACTATCAGACGTATTGCTATAATACCGACTGCCTTTTTTTTTGACACAGCAGAAATGGCCTCCCACGCAGTTGCTACACTTTCGACCGTTACTACACACCTAGTCGGGTTCAGAATCATACAATTTAACGATTTTATAGGGTTTTTGCCGTATTGCTATGAGACATGGTTTTGGTCGTGGGCTCTAGTACTATATGCTTGAGTGACACTTTTCTATGGCATAAACGTTACTCTAGTATATACGAGTATATACAATAAGCAAACATCTATGATTGAGCAAGCTTTCATGCTATGGGCCTTTGTGTTTATTTTGTATGCCTAAAGAAATAAAGTTATTGAAATCTAAAATCCACTTATCACGTTAAAGACCGTCTGCTAAGCTTCGTTCTTTGTTTGCAGAAAGGAGAATGGTGAATTCGAGGCTTTGGATTTGACTCCGTACTCCGCTCCCCCGGACCTGCCAGACGTCATGAAATCCCAGGAGACCAACGGGCAGGAACAGGTATGTTATTTGCCAAGACGTGGTGGCGTGTCCTTCCATTTTATTTCTGGCTGTCCCACTGGTCTTTGTTTTTCCCATTGTCTCCACTCCCAAAAGTTTCTTGCACCATGATGTTTCTTTGCGGGCTACGTGGCCTGCCCATTCCCACTTAAGTCTTCCAACTCTCTCACTGATGTCAAATACTTTGCTTTTTTGTCTCAGCCATTCATTTGTTTTCCTGTCCCCCTCCATTGCTCTTTGAGCAACCTTTAGTTTGTGGATAACGGCGTTAGTGGTCACCCAAGTTTCGGCTCTGTAAGTGAGAACTGGTAGGATGCACTGGTCGAATATACGACCTTTTTGCAGTCTGATGAGATTCAGCTTAAACGCGAATTCAAGTTTGGAGAAAGCGGCCCAATCAAGTCTGATTAGTCTGTCTATTTCGTCGTCTTGGTTGTCTTTACCAATTTTGATTTCCTGTTCCAACTATACGGATTTGTTCAAACGCTCTATTATAGTATTGTCGACTTTTATGGCTTGCGTGGTTTTAGTTTCTGATGTGGTGGTGTGATGTGATCTTGGTTTTATTCGGGTTCATCTCTAGACCAATCGCTTGTGATGCTGCCTGAAGTTCTTGAATAATGATTTATAGTTCATGATTTTTGGTTCTTATGGAGTGTTAGAGAAAATAACTACATTATATCGTCTGCGAACCTTAAATTTAGTACCTAGGTACCCAATAAATCAGAGACGTTTATAACGTCTCTCCATCAATGCGCAATTTTCTAGTTGTAACTTCCTGAACCTGGATGAGATTGGCGCAGGACCGTGTGGAGTGGCACAAAAGTTAGGAGACCTATACCCAGCAGTGGGTGAAGTCGGGTTGCGGATGATGATGATGATGAACTTCCTGAAATATCACCTTCGGAAGCTTTTCAACATCCTGTCCTGTTATTCTGCGCAATTGCAGCGGGCGTTACTTCAGTGGACAGTCGTCTGCTTCAGTAGACTATCGTCTACTTTTGTGGACAGTCGTCTACTTCACTGGACAGTCGTCTGCTTCAGTGGACAGTCGTCTACTACAGTGGACAGTCGTCTTCTTCAGCGGACAGTCGTCTACTTCAGCGGACAGTCGTCTACTTCAGTGGACAGTCGTCTACTTCAGCGGACAGTCGTCTGCTTTAGTGGACAGTCGTCTACTTCGGTGGATAGCCGTCTAATTCAGTGGACAGTTGTCTTCTTCAGTGGACAGTCGTCTTCAGTTGACAGTCGTCTACTTCAGTTGGCAGTCGTCTGCTTCAGTGGACAGTCGTCTACTTCAGTGGACAGTCGTCTGCTTCAGTGGACAGTCGTCTGCTTCAGTAGACAATCGTCTACTTTTGTGGACAGTCGTCTACTTCAGTGGACAGTCGTCTGCTTCAGTGGACAGTCGTCTACTACAGTGGACAGTCGTCTTCTTCAGCGCACAGTTGTCTACTTCAGCGGACAGTCGTCTAGTTCAGCGGACAGTCGTCTGCTTTAGTGGACAGTCGTCTACTTCGGTGGATAGCCGTCTAATTCAGTGGACAATCGTCTTCTTCAGTGGACAGTCGTCTACTTCAGTTGACAGTCGTCTACTTCAGTTGGCAGTCGTCTGCTTCAGTGGACAGTCGTCTACTTCAGTGGACAGTCGTCTGCTTCAGTGGACAGTCGTCTGCTTCAGTAGACAATCGTCTACTTTTGTGGATAGTCGTCTACTTCAGTGGACATTCGTCTGCTTCAGTGGACAGTCGTCTGTTTATGTGGACAGTCGTCTGCTTCAGTGGACAGTCGTCTGCTTCAGTAGACGATGAAAGCTCGGGCAGACAATCCATCACCTGCCGTTTCGCATTTTTATTCTCTTCAGGCTGTTCGTTCTGGAAACATTTTATATGGTAGTTCATCCTGATAACTGAGGTGATGTTCCAGGCGTCCACAGGGTGCGGAAACCGCTTCCCATCAGGTGGACTGCAGGCTTGACTGCCACCTTTGTGGTATAAATAATAATGGTACCCATAATGGTGGACCAAAATCTAAACACTAACTTAGGTATGTATACATATACACAATATAGCCCATAGAAACACCTCTGATAAATATTTGAAGATCACAGAAAAATAATGACGACGAATTGACTTTTATAGGAAGTCCTTATCTTATATTGAAATCTGACAACGTCTCCGTTAGCTATGACTACACGACAATGGATACCAATACATGCGTAAAATTTTGAAAAAAATGAGAGTTGAGACTGATATTATAGATGTAAGTAAAATTCTGTAGATATGGTGTTGCAACTGAACGCAAAGATCAGCTATTTCCAATCATTACTATATATCTTCCAAATGAACAACAAACTTGGAAAGACGTGCCTAGTTCAAAGTGCGACCGGGACAACAATATGCACGCGAAACACGAAAGCCTAATTGGATCTAATTTGAGTATTCCACTTTCGACAAGCTAGACCCAATCTCCCGAATTTTACTTACACCGATAGCTGATATTATGTCTTTCTGAATGAAAGTGTACAATTTTAGTGATTTTGCGCACCTATCTACCCATAAAAAGTTCGCTAGGCATATTATACATATATTAAAATACAAAGCGACTGTTTATATATCTAATATATTGACAGAGACATTTGTACGGACATGATGCACCTTAAGTTCCGATAGGTTTTTAAGTAAGAGTTATAGTAGATACCTGCATGTACTTACGTTTGACGACCTTCCGTGGCGCGGCGAGCGAAGGTCCGCGGGGCGCGACGCAGGGGTTGTGGGTTCGATTCCCGCCTCGGAACAAATGTTTGTACGATTTGCAGATATTTGTTCCGGGCGTTCTGGATGTTTTCTATGTACTCGTTTAATAAAAAATATCTATTTTTGTAGTTTATTGTATTTATTGTATTAAATATATCAGTTATCTAATACCCAACACAAGCTCTGCTTAGCTTGGGGCTAGAAGATGCTGTGTGAATTGTCCAACATTATTTATTTATTTTTGGTTTACATTTCAGATGGATCAACACTAAACGACTCGGCAATGTTTTGGACAAAGTATAAAACGTCAGATCATCTCGACTTTAAAAAGTTCATCTGAATGTTCACTAGACCCTACTACATGAACGACCCCCGCGGCCTCTCGTCACAACAACCGATTGCGGGCGAAAACTTATTTTTTTTTTTGCATATGAACATTATTTTGTTATTAATTTATCGAATTTGTGTTTCGATTTTAAAAATAATCTGTTTCTCATCTACACTGTTCTTTGTAGTATTTTTGTGATGCTTTTTAAGAGAGTGTAAACTGTATACTATGAACAATTAACTCATTAAAGTAGCGCTTCTTTTTCAAAGTAAATGTTTAATACACCTAGATAGATATGATGTAGAGTACATGCAACATATTTATTTAACATTTTTACATAGAACCATCTTATTGCATATTGAAAATTCACCCCTCATCATGTAGCATAGTCATTTTGTACCTACATTAGTGTGTGAATCAATGTCATTTATATCATATTCATGTCGTTTTAAATTTTAATGTTTGATGTAATGTGTACTTTATGCCTCCACAAGAACTCAAGTTTATTATCTTCTGCACTTAAAATCGCTTTTAAATGACACTAAGACCATGACATGGTGTTTCCATTGAAATTGTAAATTAAGTAATAATTCATGTTTTTTCTATAATAATAATACTAACTTCTATATGCTGCATTCTTGTCTCTAATATTCATGAATTGAAACTGTGAAAATAATTCCCAGTGCATAAATATTATCTAACATGGCAAAAATCATTCAAGACGCGTAAACCAATAGTTTTTTTCTGAGACATGTTAAATTAATTGGAAAATTAACTTTTAAAATAAACCTCTTGCAAATAAATAATGTTCAGCACTAATATTACAGCATATTTCTTCTTTTTTAGTAAAAATGAAGTCAGATCGTACGGAAAGCACTGTTTAACGATTTGTAAGTCACGTGTTTCGAAGTTGCCAAAACGCTCCGTCAGGGGCGTTGTTTTAGCAATACAATCGTGGTTACGTACGTAGGTGTTCGATGCGTTACTATGACCTCTGACCTTTACTCATAATACTTTGGGAAGACTTCAGGTAGTTCTTTAAACGTTTTGCATGATTACATGATTAAAGTCTCGTAGAGCGGTCTTGTTGTTAAATGTTTGTGTAATGTTTGATATTACGATATTTACAGTCTAAGTCAAGATAATATTAGCTCTCCAATCGTAGCTCAAAACTATATCTTGACTATTTGATTCATAAATTAACGTCATCAAACCAAAACATATAACCTGCGTACTTAGTTCTTGTAGACTGGGATTGACACGGACGTCATCTCCCATGGTGTTCTGCTCAGATTCGAACTGAGCGGACAGCATGAGACGTTATTGTCAATCCCATTAAGTACGCAGGTTATACCCATACCTAAAGACCCATCTCTAAGTATGTAATATGTTTTAATCGACTTATTGATACTGTATGTAACTGATGATAGCATAGAATGGACTATAGATTAGTAGCTAATTGATTAGGAAAATTAAAATATGGGCTTTTAACCATTCTAAATTAAAAATAACTTGTATTATAACATGAAATCTATATCTAGTTCTTCTCAACGAACGCTGTTTCTTCTTTTTATGTATTTTTGCACGTTTTATGATAAGATGTTTTGTATATTTTGTTTGGGGTACATCCAACAAGGTGCATTTTGGCGTGACGACTCCTAGTCTCCGAAAATATTAGGTATTCTATAGAGCTGAGAGCTTCAATACCATATTCATAAGAGAACAGTCAAGTTTCTTGCCTTATGATCCTATATTTAAAACTGGGGCCCTTTTCTGCTAAACTAATCTCTTCACTATGACGGACGTCACAGAATTACACATTTCGGTTTTTTACTAGGCTTGTTCTTGCTCGGTCGTGAAGGGATTTCTCTCCCTACTAGTACTGAAGTACTACTTCGGGCTATTAGTACCTACCTCCCTCGGCAAAAATTGTGAGGCAAACATTAGTATACTACTGAATAGTAATACCTACATACCAAATGCATATCTCTGTCTCTTTTACTTCCGCAGATTATGCGCTGTCTATCTCTATCCTTAATGCATACCTATCTTCGTCTCTTTTACTCCTACCGCGAAATATGCGCTGTCTATCTCTGATTTTCCTTATTAATTCCTTTGTTTTACAATTTCGTCTGACACATTAGTACTACCACAGATATTATAATACTATAGGTACTACTAAACTCACGTTAATCTTATGCAAGCGACATAAGAGTTGGGTTTTCACGACAACGAAAACGAAACTTCGATTTTCCTTTTCCGAGCAGCCCCTGATGATGAAGTGAACTACTAGGAACGGGTTTAACTGAGAAATTCTTACTCATTCACTTGTGAGAACTAGTTTATTTTGGTGCAACTACTTAAGGCGGCGTCCTAATTGGGATCGATCGTACGATGGCGCGATGCGTTTTTCATCGCACGATCAAAGTTTCATAATACATTTCATGTGCTCGCACGATTACTTGCGATGTTCAAATAGGACACTGATGAAATCTGTATGTTTGAACTCATCGCACGACGAGAACGCATCGTGTCATCGTGCGATCTTCGCCAATTAGGACAACGCCTAAGACTATATTTTACCTTCATCATCATCATTCTATATTAGTCCACTGCTGGTCATAGGCCTTCCCTGTCTTCAGCTTCTTATTTTACCTTAGATTACAGAAACTACGATGTCTAGTTTGAAACAACTTAATCAAAATCGATCGCACTATGTGCAGATTCTTTAAGGATTTTTTGACAATTCTGCGACCTTTGTCATATTGAAGCGACTTGTAGCAGAATTCAGCAATTCATAAATAAATAAGCCGTTGTCTGAATCTTAATCAGTATTTTGTATGATATTTCATTTGTGATTCGTTTCGGTGAGTCGGTGTTTTCAAGACTTCTCTTATTCTAGGTACTGTGGTTTGGTAACATGTTATATAATATAAGTGCAACAAACATGTTTTGGTTAAATTTTATTTTTGCTTTAAACTCAGACTATCCGATCAAAGATAACATAATAGAACATCCTTCTTATTGTTTAAATATTTTGTGGGAGTATGTATTAATAGCTACCATTCATATGTATAAATGAGAAATTAAACTGAAATCTGCCTACAACTCTGAATTTATGGCACAGTTGAAAGCCACATTCATTTCTATATCTATTATGTTATGTACCTATTTATTTAGTTTTTAATCTAAGGTCTCAATTTCAGTAGGATTTCGTATTTTTTCAATTTGCATTACCTATCTATCACTGTTGCTATGCCAGCCTAGACAACTGCGGTCTATGTACCTATAGATGAGAACCACAATACGTGATATGAAAGTAAAGGATTCCTACAATGACCTACATACGACAAAATTCTAAGTTTTAAGTAAATCGAACCTCGGATCGTAAAGTTTCTTTATAGATTGATCTCCTGTCTTATTCGTTACGTGAGCCGCAGTTGATTGGAGGCATAATTATAGAGAGTAGCTAAATGTTTTAAAGTGCAGGTATGGGAAATTACAAACGAATCAGCAGGAAAATAAAGCTGTTTTGATTTGTTTTGACGTGTTTTTTATTACAACCCCTACATATACATACCATCCTAGTTTCATGATTTTATGCAAGTGCTGGGTCGGACTGGGCCCAAAGGATCGGCTGCAAAAGCCTGGGGCCCGAGATAATGGTAAAACACCGCCGCCGCGCCGGCCCCTATGGGTTGAGCTAGTTAGTTTGTATTCTGGCGATCATTGTGCCCGTTAAATTTTACCTACTTTTTTATGAACCTGGCGTACCAGGCGTAAGCCTGGAAGAGATTGCTTCTAAGAGATAAGGCTGCCCATTGTACTTGTATCATAATTATGTAATGTCTCTTGTATTGTATTTTTGTTGGTGTACCATAAAGTAGGTAAGTACCTATTCTGGATTGTAAGTACCTAGGTAGGTGCACAACAGTTGACGGGGTACCTACCTAGTTAAAATAACGGCGAACCTCGAATTTTTCTCGATTTTTGCGTTGACTGGCCCAAACGTTAGGAAAACGCAAGCAGGTCGGGATTTTTTGTTTCATTACATTACATTACATTGAGTGGCAAAATGTGAACCAGTTAAAGAGAAACTCATAGGTAGGTAGGTACTTATATTAAAAGATAATGAGAGTTTACCTACGATTTGCGGAAAGTAATTTGTCGCAAATACCCCTAATAAAACCATCTTCGATTCAATTGTAATTTGGGAGCATTTGGGTGATTTTTATTACAAAATACCTACCAGTCCAACTCAGTTTGTTCTTATGAAAAAAAAAACTATCTATTGACGACATAGGTACATATCTATCTATAGACCAAAGCCCTCCTACACGTACACCTATAACTCTGCAGGGCAACTCTACCTACTGTCATACGTGTAGAAGGGTATTCAAGACCAAGTTCGGTCTGGCGAGCCATATATATATGGGCTCATGATAGGAATCGTAATCTATCTATTGAAAACGGTTACGAAACCGCTGGGGTAAAGGTGTTCTTGAGTGGAGACCACGACTCGGCAAACGTAGTGTAGGACGCCCTCCGGCCAGGTGGGATGACGATCTGCGAAAGACTGCAGGCAGATGCTGGATGCGGCAAGCTGAAGACAGGGCGCTCATTAGGGGAGGCCTATGTCCAGCTGTGTACTAATATAGGCTGATAATGATGATTGAAAACGGTTTACCTACCTACGAATCGTGGCAAAATACTTTTCCGCTAGTTTTATTCCTTGTAGAAAGAAAGTAGAAAAAATAAATCCACACAAAATTAAAATCTCGCGCCAAAACGATCAACCAAAAAAATAAGCTTCGTTCAAAACCCAAGCCGAATGCTTTTCGTCCAAGATCCGCCTTTGTTTTATTTTTGTGTCAAGCAAGTGTCATTGTCAATGTCATCAGTGTAAAATAGGTAGGTAAGGTACCGTGCCGTGTTCTAACCTCAAAAATAAACAACACGCATTATTATTTATTTGCTAGAGAAACAAGCTTAGAATTCAGGAATTTTATTAATTGAAGAGGTCTTTGAACAGTGATATTTATAGAAATCATAACTGTGTAGAAAAAGTGAAGACGTATAAATTTTACGATGGGTAAACGCAAAGGTAAATGTGCGAAGAAAAATCCAGCAACAAAAGAGTCTCTGGAGCCCGAGAACTTAGTAAAGGCTCCTCATTCCTTCGTCATCCACCGCGGACAATGCAGCAAGGATTTAATGGATCTGGCCAAGGATTTCAGAAAGATTATGGAACCTTTCACAGCCTCTGCATTGAAGGTTGGTATCGCGGATTTTATCATTTATTTGATGCTTTTCTGAGCTTGAATGCACATGAAGCTCTCAAGATATTTGTAGAGATCTTCAAATGTATGTATCACACATAGTTAATAATGGCCAATACAATATCTGATTGGTTTATGTCTCTTGAAATTCATTCCAAGTAAACATTGCTCTTAACTTCGATGTTGTTTAGTGTTTTTCGCGAATCTACTGTGCAGTAGCTCAGTTAACAAGAAATAAATCTCATTTCAGGAAAGGAAGAAGAACACAATAAAGGACTTTGTGTCCATATCGGGATACCTACATGTTTCTCATCTGATGATGTTTACAGAGACCGAGCTGGGGTCTTACATGCGACTGGCTAGACTACCCAGGGGACCTACACTCACTTTCAAATTACACAATGTGAGAAATAATTTTATAAATCTGCAGCTTTACTCACATGGTATTTGAATAAAATGCAGACTTTGACACTGGTATTATGTAGCTACAAAATGCCCCTTAGCTGTGGTGGCTGTGTCGAATAAACTGACCCCTCGATGTCGTAAGAACCGACTAAGACCAGAGAGAGGGCAGCAGCCAGGGCTTGATACCGGTACCAATAATACTTACTAAGTATAGCAGTAATAATACTACTAAGTATAGCAGTAATAACCGTAGTTTCTTCATGATAAATACGAGTATCAATACTTTTGAAGTATCGATATTGTGCCTAATATACTGGTAAGCACCGGTTAATAAGTTTTCTCTATCACTTGCACAATTGAACTGTTGATACCAATATTTTATGTGATTATACCGAAACTTATTGAAAATACAGATATTGTAGTACAGATGAAATTACCAATACCGCACTTAGTCCATTTATATTGGTTCTAAAAAAATACGGGCATAATTTATATTGATACCAAAGATGTGCAGGTACCATATCAAGGTCAATTGAACCAGTAGTTGAAAATACTGCCATTCTTAGTCCTGGGAGCAGCTTCCTGCTGGGTATTTTTAACACCCCTACTGTTGCCACCAAGAGTGGTGATTATGGCAAACACCTTTGTTTAAACAGGCCTGTTGAGCAGTAAGGGTATGTGTGAATGCTGTGGATAATCCCCATAGATAACTCCATAGTTAGACTCATAAAAGAATTTCCCAGAATATTCCCATTTACAACAAAAAATACATCAATTTTTGCACCTCTGAAAATGAAGATAGCAGAGAAACTACTTGCAACCAAAAATAATTTGAATGATGATAACTTTACAGTACAGCCTGGCTCGCGATGTGATATCCTCATTGAAGAAGCAGTATGTAATGATGAGAGCCTTCCAGTCTGCTCCGCTGATCGTCCTCAACAGTTTCTCTGGAGAAGGCATGCACATGAAACTCATGGCTTCCATGTTCCAGAACATGTTTCCTACAATCAACATAACTAATGTAAGTACTTATTCATCAATAAGCATCCAAAAAATAAGCCATAATCCAGCTATGGCTTATTTTTTTAATGCCTTGTTCGACTTAGGAAAGAAAAAGTTAGATAAATAAATAATGTGGGATTTCTCACACAGTTATACCACCGAATACTTAAACGCAACTCACATTAAGCATGTCTCAATCTCAAGTGACAAATTTTTGACAGATTTTCATTGGAACCAGACAAAAAATCGCAACTAGAGACATGAGATTTTCATTGGAAACAGACAAAAAATCGCAACTAGAGACATGAGATTTTCATTGGAAACAGACAAAAAATCGCAACTAGAGACATGAGATTTTCATTGGAAACAGACAAAAAATCGCAACTAGAGACATGAGATTTTCATTGGAAACAGACAAAAAATCGCAACTAGAGACATGAGATTTTCATTGGAAACAGACAAAAAATCGCAACTAGAGACATGAGATTTTCATTGGAAACAGACAAAAAATCGCAACTAGAGACATGAGATTTTCATTGGAAACAGACAAAAAATCGCAACTAGAGACATGAGATTTTCATTGGAAACAGACAAAAAATCGCAACTAGAGACATGAGATTTTCATTGGAAACAGACAAAAAATCGCAACTAGAGACATGAGATTTTCATTGGAAACAGACAAAAAATCGCAACTAGAGACATGAGATTTTCATTGGAAACAGACAAAAAATCGCAACTAGAGACATGAGATTTTCATTGGAAACAGACAAAAAATCGCAACTAGAGACATGAGATTTTCATTGGAAACAGACAAAAAATCGCAACTAGAGACATGAGATTTTCATTGGAAACAGACAAAAAATCGCAACTAGAGACATGAGATTTTCATTGGAAACAGACAAAAAATCGCAACTAGAGACATGAGATTTTCATTGGAAACAGACAAAAAATCGCAACTAGAGACATGAGATTTTCATTGGAAACAGACAAAAAATCGCAACTAGAGACATGAGATTTTCATTGGAAACAGACAAAAAATCGCAACTAGAGACATGAGATTTTCATTGGAAACAGACAAAAAATCGCAACTAGAGACATGCTTAAATCTTAGTTGCGATTGAGTATTTTGGAGAAAATGGCCCCAGAGTAAGTTAACAGAGTTTGAGTTAGAATAGACAGCAATATTGACTTTCTTCCTTCCTCTAACTAATCAAAGAGCCCATCCTGAGTGACGGCGCATCGCGGATGCGGAAGTCGCTTTGCACGAAACAAATAATGGGCATGTTTTACATAGTTTACGCACCTTCTCACCATAGACAGCGATTTGGAGAGTGCCACCGAGCAGTAAACACTAAGACCGCCGTGGGCGACGCCCAGGGGGGCAGGAGGGACAGCTGCACCCCCTAGACATTCAAAAAAATTCAATTCGATCCTTTTGTCTATGTATAATTATGGTCCACAGATCGATCTCTGTAGGCCACATTGTTATATTAGCAAAAAATTACGAAAATATCGAAAACAGCAGTTTTGCCTTCTGGCTGTAGTCCGGGCCTGAACCCTTGTTTGAGGTCAGTATGCAAAAGACTGCAAAAAAAAAACTACCGCAACCTGCTGTATAAGATCACTTTGCCTATCACCGCGAAAAATCAACACAAACGCAAATTTTTCGCGGCTCGCTCCGCTCGCCGATGACAAATCTTACTATTTCCCATAGTCCTGAGCTTGACCCTTTTAAGATAACCTTATCTACCATCAATTACACCAAAACTAGCAAAACACATTCATTTAATAAAACGTTTTGCCGTTTTCGGTATATTCTTCACTCCCCTGCGAATAAATTCCTGGCCGGCCCTGACTGTAGGTATCTGCAATTAAAACTTTTTGCATTCTCTAATCAACTTGTCCCCCTAGGTCACGTTCGCTTACACGTTACGCCGTCATTTGCCATTGAACGCGAACAAACACATCGCACCTTTATTTTCAAACCGTCCCTAAACAAAAAACCGGTTTTATGGGTATTAACGTTTTAAGTTTTGAAAATTTCAAATTCTTATCTAATGTACCCAGACACCTGAGATTGGTATTTGTTTAAAGTGTTTATTTTATTTGGTTATTAGACTAACTATTGGTATTCAAATTTATTTATAATTATGCTTCAAAGATATTTATTTATGAGATTTAAAAAAAAGTTTGTTTTAGTGTCGCTTTTCCAGTAACGTTAATTGCATTTCTACATAGCACTTTTTCGGCAACAATGTCATTATTTACTTAATGCCACTATTGATTATCTTGTTTTATACGATAAAGTACAGATAATTATCCATTAATGACACAAAAATAACCAAGTTAGGAATAAAACATTTTTAATGTAATCAGACTTTTATTTTCATTGGTTAGGAACAGACTTTTATTTTCTTCATCACTTATTCTTAATTATCATTACCATATTAAAATTTATGAATTACAAAACGATTCGCACATAAAATTATCTGAATAAAAAATGACACTAATAACTTTTATCAAACATAATTATTACCCATAAAATTTTTCTTCAAATCGTCATTAAAGAAAATACTTCATTATTCCAGTAAAAATATCAGAATACTTACAATTAAACTTGCGGAAAAACGTTTTTATCCAAAAAATGTCACTATGCAGCACAGATTCACATCGAAAGTTGTAAAATTCTCTCCGTCGGGACCAATAATGACGGTTTGCCGTGTACAACAAGAGTGCGCCCCTCAAAAAGACAAAGTGACACTAGCACCCTCTAGCGAACGTGATTGGAAATTGACCATGGGTGTCTTTGCATTGTATATAGTTCGATGTAATGCGTCGGATGGCGCTCATAACAAAAAATATCCGTTTTTTGTATAGTGACGGTTTGAAAATAAAGGTGCGACATTAGCAGAAAGATTCAATAAAATGCCCTCTTCTAGGTAAAACTCAAAAACATCCGCCGCTGTGTCCTAATGAACTACAACCCTGCGACAAAGCTGATAGACCTCCGCCACTACGTCATCAGAGCCACGCCAGTCGGCCTCAACAAGGGAACTAAGAAAATGGTTCAGGGAAAGATACCGAATCTCAACCGTTGTAAGGATATGTCCGAGTTCTTTGAAAAGTGAGTAATTTTTATTTTACTTTCGTCTTTTGATTGTCTTTCTGTTATTATTAATGTCTATTGATAATAACAACAAATTGACTAGTGGATTTTATTGCAATAAAGCCTCAGGTTCGCCTTACGAACACCGTGGGGACCGCACAAGAGTTTAGAGAACTATTCCCAGTGATTGGTGATTCGGGTTATGAATGATGTGATGATAGATAGATTCTTTTTTTATAGTCAACGAGCGAAAGAACGCGTGCGAAGCCGCGGGCTTCTGCCCGCGGCTTCGCACGCGTTCTTTCTATGAAAACGTTCACAGGTAATTTCTATCCCATGCGAACTGAATTACAGGATAAAAAGTAGCCTATGTTTGATTCCAGGTTTAGAGTTACACTGATGCAAAATTTTAGCTCAATCTGTTCAGTAGTTTTGGTGTGAAGACGTAACAAACATCCATCCATCTATTCGCATTTCTAATATTAGCACAGATATTAGTGTGATAGTGTGATGTGATAAATAAGCCTTTGTTTGACCACAACGTCATCTGATAGAAAGTAAAGATCTCGCCGACGAAGGTGATACACGAACGTCTAGAAGACAGCACCACATTATACAGGGTGCCACGGAAAGGGGTACTAAGCCGAAAGGGTGGATTCTGGACCCCGAGTAAATCCTTTGAAATTTCTAAACAATTATAATAACGTAAAAATACACGTAAAACACGAATATGAAGAAAAAAAACGTCTAATGTTTTCAAAATAAGTAAAAAAATGTTCGTAATTATATAAATTGTAGAACAAACGTTGACCCCCACGATGTCCAGGATCACCCCCTTTCGGCTTAGTACACTATTTCCGAGGCACCCTGTACAATACAATACTACCTTTCCACAGGGCAGCATTGATGTCAGAAAGCGAGTTCGAAGATGACCCCAGCTCTCAGATCGTGCTGCCGCAGTCGCTGGCGACGAGGGGCGCCGCCGCGGAGTCCAAGTCCGCTATCAGACTGTTTGAGCTCGGCCCTAGGATATCTTTCCAGTTGATAAAGGTTGGTTTTCTTTTAGCTGGTTTTCAGATTGATACCAGATTTCAAATCCTATGTATGTTAGCTCTGATCAAAAATCTAAGTTTCTCTTGCGTAAGAATCGACCTCCAACTATATAGTGTTTTTTAGGGTTCCGTACCTCAAAAGATTCTCTCCCTCGACCAAAATATACAGGGTACCTATACCTACTTCATGTTGACCTAGAAGCATGATATTTGGCAAGAAACAAGGTCTTACCATTAAACGGAACCCTTAGTGCGCGAGTCCGACTCGCACTTGACGTTTTATTTAAGTTTTGCAGACAAATACTCTAGGGAGTGAAATTTTTATAGGACCATCTCGGGATCATCCTCTTTAGACAATTGCAACAAAAATCATCAAATCTGTCCATAATTAACCGAGAAATCGACGAACATACATCGTCAGTTGCAGGTATTGAACCTGGCGTAACCGACAATCCACGTTAAAAAAATTAGTAGGTTTACAGTGCTTTTTAGTATTTTCAATCATCATCATCATCATCATATCAGCCCTTGTCGACCCACTGCTGGGCATAGGTCTCTCTATGTTTATGCCATTCACCTCGATCTTGTGCTAATCTGGGCCAGGTGTTATGTCATCGACCCATCGCGCCGGTGGACGCCCTCTACTCCTACAACAGTCTCTTGGCCACCACTCAGCCAGTGCTTTAGTCCACCTGTCGTCACTTCGTCTGGCCAAGTGTCCTGCCCAACTCCATTTGCAATAATCAATAAAAATCTAGCTTTTAAAAAATGTCAGTTACGCCACACCTCAAAGCTGTGAATTTTTCAGATTTCCTTTGAAATGGTGTAGTATCTACAATATTTTAAGAAATCTTGACTGCAAAATGGTGTAAATGATATAAGCATAAAAAAATTAGTGTAGCTGAAATTTATATCTACTATAATATAAGGCAACTGGGGACAAAGTTCATACTCGTATTTTGCCAGAAAATTCAATTATTTATAAGCTTTTCTGTCAAAACAGATCCAAAAAAGCTCAGATGCGAATATAGTTATGTTCACTTTATTATGAAAAAATACTTTGAATGCTTCTACTGAAAAGTCGTTTTTGTCGGTTACGCCAATTAATAATAATAATAATAATAATAATAATAATTCTTTATTTCGGACAAGTCCATAGTTTTATAAAAATACATAAGTACTGAAACATACTAGGTACATAGGTACTATATTTAAGAAATAGTCAGTAACTAAAAGTACTTAATTAGGTACCTAGTAGATAGGTAATATTTCTACTTGCGGTTCCCACTGTGGTGCACCGATATCCAATAGCGGAAGTAGTCATTATCTGGGCACTCAGCGATGGACTGCAAGATAGAGTTCTTGGATGCGCGCAGACGTTTCCAGAAAGAAAAGATGCGCGATCTGAGGATGGCGTAGAAATCGGGAACACCGGCCTCGGCGAACATGCCCGACGCACTACAATATCTAGGTTTTTTCATTAGAATGCGAAACGCGTTATTATATTGGATTCTGAGTGTACTATAGGATTTTCTGTTAAATGATGACCAAAGCTGACATGTATAGAAATTTTGACAATAGGTAGTAAATAAAGTTAGTTTCACCTGCTCGTTACATTTTGAGAATCTACGAGCGAGCATATTGCACCGCACAGCCAGAGCCCGCCGTTCCCTCTCCATGTCCTCATCATCTTTCTGTTCATCGGTGAGAATGTGTCCCAGATATTTGAAGTTCCTTACGACCCGCACTGGCGTGCCTTCCAAAAATACCTCAGGTAACCTCTCCGGACCTCCCTTCCACTTAAAGACCATCATCTCAGTCTTCTTGGCATTATATCTTAATCCGTGCGCCTTGGCATATTCTACACATATGCCAAGAAGCTTACGAAGTCCACTGATCGATGGACTGAGCAGGACCATATCGTCAGCGTAGCTGAAATTATTCATACACATATTACCTATGTGGCATCCGATTCTGGTCCTCCTCAGTTCAGCGATCAGATCATTCATGTACAGGTTAAAGAGGTCCGGAGAGGTTAGCCCCCCCTGCCGCACCCCGCAGCCTAGCCTGTAGTCGTTAGACATCGTGTCGGCCCATCTAACATTGTTTACTTGGTTCTCATACCAGTACCGCAACAGATTCACAATGGTACCGTTGACATCACTTCTACCGAGTTTCGACCACAGTAAATCATAATTTACCAGATCGAAGGCACGGCTCAGATCAAGAAAACATGCATAAACAGAGGTTTCCCTAGCGATATAGTAATTGACAGTATGTTTGACACTAAATATTGCAGAATCAGTTGCCGTACCGGGACGAAAACCAAATTGCGCGTCGTCTATCTTTATATCCGCCACCAGTGCAGGTCGCAGGAGCCTCTCTAGAATTTTACCTACTATTGTACCAAGCGAGATTGGTCGAAAGTTGCTAAGTTTAGACAAGTCTACGGTCTTGTTTTTCGGTACTGGAACCACCACAGTTCTCATAAGTTCGGTTGGGAGATATGCGTTACTTAAACATGCGTTAAATAGCTCGCTTAACACACGATGTATCTCACCACCCGCATGTTGGATGTGTTCGATGCTAAGGCAGTCGAAACCAGGTGATTTACCTTTTTTCATACGTCGTACAGCTGCTGCAATATCTTCAGCTGTGAACTGCAGTAAATCACCTGTCAAAGGCTCAGCTTTGCTTACCTCAGCATCGGACACCTCCGGTGACAATGTGGATGGTGCTATGTTGAAATGTTGTGCAAAAAGATCAGCTATGTCTTTGTGATTTTCAATGTTTTCTATCGTCATGGGTGTGCTGGTTTTACCATTTAGCTGCTTAGTGTCCTTCCAAAACTTAATAAAATTTTTATTCATTCTACTTTCGGCTAAAATGTTCATTTTAATTTTATCTTCATTATCCTGACACCATTTCAACTTCTTTTTAAAGATATTACGGCTATTACACATTCTTTCAAAACTATCACCAGATCTAGGTTTACCTTGAAATAACCAAAATTTAAAATCAGAGCGAGCTACCTGGTGTAATTGAACCGGCAACCGACGACATTAATAACTAAAACATTAATACAGCCGAACATAGAACCTCCTCCTTTTTTCGAAGTCAGTTAAATGTAGCGTGGGTATAACATGAACATCACGACATGTATGCGCGATTCTATTACGTGTTTTTACTCTTCTCTCCACTTCAGTTTAAACTGGGCTACTACCTGACCAGCGACGTAATTACACGCTAATCTTTACAGGTGGAAGATGGACTGATGGATGGAGAGGTTCTGTACCACGAGTTGGTGGAGAAAACTGAAGAACAGAAGGCGCTTATCAAGAAGAAGAGAGAAGAGAAAAAGTAAGTCTGAGATCTCCTTTCGAGAAGATCCATAATTAAAAGGGGAATTTTAAAACGGTTGAAAAAAAAAACTTAGCAATTGATGATGAGATACTGGTTTTAATAACTTGAGCGACTAAATAACTAATTGAGCGACTAGAAATAAAGCAATTCGACCTTGAGGTGTCCCGACCTGTAGGCGTCCCACCCCCGCGAAGCGGGGGAGGTGTCAACATTAACTTACTCGAATAACTTACACGAAGCGGGGGCGGGGGGCGTCTTCGTGGCGACTCTGTGACTGAAAGGGTGTGTATATGTATAATTGCACCCAGAGCCATAAGTATATGTGACATTTTTCATTCGACTTCTCATTTTGTATTATAAGTAACTAAAATCAATGTTTGTAAGTTGCTGTTTGTTAATTATTTTTGTCACTTAAAACTTTAATTTACAGTCACTCGTTTAAATACTATTTAAAATAACAGTAATTTCAATCACTATTTTATTATACTTTGTTATTTTAATTGTGTAATTAATGGATTGAAATGTTTATGAAAATGTCATATAGTATATGAAAATTGTATAATTTGATGATTTTTTTTATATTTTAGGAAGATTAATTAGAAAAATAGTTGCACTTTTTATGAATAAATACATATACAAGAAAGCACTTGACTAAAATTTTTGGTAAAACTTGTTGTTTGCTGACAGGAGACAAAAAGAGAAGCGCAAGTCTCAGCAGGAAGAGAATATCAAGAAAAAGGAAAGGGAGAAAGAAGAACTCAAACAGAAATCGATGGAAGGAATCAAGAAGAAGAAAGAACAAACTGAGAGTCAGAGGTAAATATTGACAAACCGAATCATGCTATTTGACTTTGGATTATAAGAGCAACAGAATAGTGTACCTTTGTTTGCATACACGATAGAGCTCTGCACACATGAATCCAACGCCGCTAGCACGCAGGACAATAATGTGCATTCAAATACTTGTATTCACTCGTTATCTTTAGATAATAATAATAATAATGCTGGACAATTCACACAGCATTATCTAGCCCCATGGTAAGCAGAGATACATTTTACAGTGACAAAATGGCTTCCCATCTCACACAAGCTCCGAACTGGAACCGGATTAAAGGCACTATCGTCATCATTTGCATTTTAAACTTAGCTAGCTAGTCTCTCTAAGAGAGTTTCCAAATGTTACTATATTGTAGCAAGACAATTATTTCAATTAATTGACCGAGCGAACGAAGTGAGCGAAGCGTCTTTGCATCAAGTCTAGCGTTTCTGTCAGTATGTCCGTACTTCTCTACAGGTCGTATTTTACAACCGATCGGTACAAAACTTGGTGTACTTGGTGGAGGTCTTCTGTTCGTAGAACTACTAGTTTACAATGCGTACTTTTTCGTCAATATCACCCCAATAGATGGACACTTTATTCATGCATTGTTTCACAGGTTGATGGAGCTTGCAGCAGCTGAATCTAAGAACGCAGCCGATATGGACACCGATGAAGATAACGACGCGGAGTATTACAGGAAGGAGGTCGGAGCTGAACCAGAAAAAGGTAAGCGACCATAGCTTACCTTTTATTGCTACCCTAAGTTGGCTTGAGACCTCTAGTGGATGAGCGTGTGGTGCGACCGGAGTTAAAGTTATCTTGGCTGTTATACTATTATTGGGACATTGTGTATTGAAGTACTATAGTTTGTTCTTCTCTTTGCAGATTTATTCAGTGAACACCCCAGAAAACGGAAATCAGGCGAAGACAGCGAACCCAGAGGCTTCAAAAAGATGAGATTAGACAAAAAGCTAAAGAAGAAATTCCAGAAAAATAACGACACTAGTGGCGGCAAAGTTCAGAGGAATCAAGATGGCGGCAGAAAATTCCAGAGGAATGAAGAAGGCGGTGGAAAGTTCCAAAACAAAGATGGCGGGAGAAAGTTCAATAGAAGTCAAGATGGCGGAAGAAACTTCGCAGATAAAAAGGGAGGAAGGAATTTCCAAGATAAGAAGGGTGGAAGAAATTTCCAAGATAAGGGAGGAAAAAAATTCCAAAACAAAGATGGAGGCTCGAGAAGTAATTTCAAGAACGACAAATTCAACAAATCGAAGAAAGTTTTTGGAGGCAAAATTAACAAATCTGGCAAAGGAAAGGGTGGTAAGAGTAAAGGGGGCAAAGGCAGGGGGAAGAAATAATTTATGACTAGGTTATTTATAGCTAGCGGAATAAGTAAATTTGTTATAAAATAAAACATGTTTTATACAAAATCAAATTTATTGAGATTATCCTTATAATTATTTTACACAAGTACAAATCTTACAACTAAAAAACAAGTTCCCTGATCTAACTCAGATTTCGGTGGAATCAATTTTCTGTCTTATCTAACGGCTTGCATGGTTCAAAATCAATACAAAAAAAAATACATGATTTTTATTGTTACAATGTTGAGGGTAGGCGAATAATCATTTGTACTACAAAAAGTACCTATGCAGCTTGATTCAATTGGCATAGCATAACAAAACGCGTCTACAAGCCAATTCCAGTCATCTGCAACAGGTACTAAATTGCAAATCAACTGGCCACTTTGCCAAAGAAACCTTGTAGTAAAAACTATATCAAGAATATGATATCATCAGCCATCATGACATGATTATCCTGCGTCATTTTCTCCAGCGCCGCGTTCACTTCGGGTGTCTCGAAAGGAGCGTGAGAGTACTGTTGGTTGAGATGCGCCATCACCCGGTCTAAGGGGAGGGAGTTAGCGCGTTCTTCGCGGAAGAGTTGCTGGAGAGAGGTCTTGAAGAGGGCCAATCTGGAGGGAGAATGAAGGGAATTATTTTATTGCTGTATGTAATAAAAGGTATATGCTGTACGGTAGGGGTCGTCTAGAGTTTGAATGGTCTTGTTGAGCCACTATGATTTTGTAAATGATCTTGTACCTTCTGTGTACAAACACATACTAAGGTGAGCGAATCAAGATTCGCGAGTGCGTAATTGACATAGCGTATTTGGGTAAAGGCCTCCCAATACTTGCCAGCCTCTGTCAGCTACTTTTTACAAAATCCGTAATCCAACGTTTTAGATCAAGACTTCTTTGGCTTCTCTAGGACTTCATGTGGGACTCCACCCGGACAAAGCTTTAGTCCACCGGCCACTACGTCTTGGTAAGACGTATTTTTTTAAAGATCAACCGCTCCTTGACATCGTAGACTTTTCGAATAATCTTAACATTCCCAATTCCCATGTTTTTATTATTCAATAATCTATGATTTAGTTCAGATGAAGGGCAGCAGCTTCATTTTATGTATTTGTGTACATTTACTGTGATCAGTAACCACCACACCACACCACACTTGGCAGGTGGATTGGTGATCACCAATCCACCTGCCAAGTATGGTGATTGATCCCTCACCTCACAACAGCTTATATTGGTCTACTGCTGGACGAAGACCTCCCCCTGATAAGCGCCTTATTGGCTTTTATCTCATGGGGGTAATGCCCGCATGCCCAGCGTGGGTATCCACGCTGGGCATGGGGGTCGCAGTTCGGGCCTCGAATTGTCCTGCAGGGGGCGCTGCTACCCGCCTCCGGTAGATATCCCTTAGTCGCCTCTTACGCGCCTCCCGCGGGAGTTGGGGTGGTGCAAATTCTAAGCCGGGACCACATAGCAGCAGTGGACATATGAGTGCTAATCAGCAGTTGGTAGATAGGGTACTATCCTGTGGCTTTATCTTTAGGAGGTATGGTATGGTACCTGTCAGCAGTAACAGTGCCCTTCCCAACCGGCGCGGGCGCAGCGCGGTCGGCGGCAGGGTCGGGCTGCAAGGCGCGCGCCGCACGAAGCACCGGCTCTGCCTCCTCGTCTGATGAGAACTCGTACGGATCTGCTGTGCCTTCTGCGGTCTGGAATAGAGTTTGAATTAGGTTAGCTAGAAATAACTTCTTTCACGTACATGTACAGTCAAAGCCTACTTAACATTCTCAATTTCACTCAAAACGCTTTGGGGGAGATGTACCATATTTGGGTTCACCGATTTTTTATAGTTGTCTGTCACCTCTTTTTTAACCGACTCCGAAAATAGGAGGAGGTTCTATGACCGGCTGTATGTATGTTTTTTTGAATGTATGTCCGTCGATTTCTTAGGGTTTAGCTGGTATATTTTTATGACACGCAAAAAATGGCTACTTCTGTAATGGGAGGCCAAGACACACTTTGTTCCCTGAACTACAGGAGTCAATAAGTATTTTTTTAAGTGGGCGGAGATGGTATGACTCTACTTATGGCAGCATTCACACTCTCACTTCTTGCTCTATATTATCGCTAATACTAGGATGCAGACAACCCAGAGCGGCGCTTTCATCAACATCACCGAGGCTGACAAAACGCCTACTCAACCTCAACAGAATGAACCAGCGTATCTGGGCATGCGGGTTGGGGATCGCAGTTCGGTAGTAGAACTGTTCTGCAGGGGGCTCTGCTGCTCGCTCCCGGTTGACATCCCTAAGTCGCCTTTTACGAAGGGGGGGGGAAGAGTTGGGGTGGTGTAAATTCTAAGCCGCCACCACTCAGCCTACCATACCATTATCGCACATAAAAAGATAAAAAGTAATATTAGATAACTAACCGTTCTCTTGGACCTCTTGGGTCTCGGCTGCGAGGCCTGCTCGCTGTCGGATGCGCCGTCCTCGTCGGCAGACGCGCGCCGCTTGCGTTGGCGTTTCTCCTTTGTCAGCACCTATAAACACCATATCGAATTAACATTCCGGTATATTATCATCTCAGTGGGATCATTCCCGCTTCTCAAAACCTTCAGATATGAACACTAGCGCAGCCAAGATGTTTTTCCCCAGGTCAATTTAGGGTTGGTGTAAATTCGACTAGAAAGTCCAACTATAAAGCCGGGTTTCCATCGCGAAAGGGTAATAAAAGCGGGAAGTACCTACATTTCTGAATCAAATTAAGAATTAAGTATTATCTTTGTGCTCACTCAGTTCTTTCCGATCGATTATTTGTTGGTGGAAATACAAGTATGTAAGTTTACTCTTGCGAGTTGAACGGAGTCCTGAATGGGTCCGCTCCGCTCGCGGTGGACACCGGGATTAGAGGTCTAATTGTCGACGACGGCGGGCGGATCAGCTTCTCTGGCGTACACTGTCAGATGCTGAATCAACGAATGCTATAGCAATGTGATCATAGTACTAATTTATTGTGTTGTTTCATATGTTCAGTCAGCTGCGAAAATATGTAATATACTCCCATGTTTTCAATTTGTTTAAATAGTAAGAACTTTATTGACAAAGAAAATTACAATCAAATCATCATCATCATCATCATCATCAGCCTATATTAGTCCACTGCTGGACATAGGCCTCCCCTAATGAGCGCCATAGCAATCAAATAATAGAAATAAATTAGAACTAGTATTTACAATTGAAACAGTTCAGCTAACTGCTGCAAACAATCTACAGGTAGCTCAACTGATCCATATCAATACCAGTAGGAAGTATCCCCAAGACGCTGGCTGCATTGCCCCGCTGTATGGCAATGCTGATGCGCCAGATACCCACCAGCTCACGCGTCGCTTCGACCTGACGCTCAGATGTATGTATTGTGATTTTTTACACCACTTTGTGCGAAAAATGTGTGCTTTTACTTGCAAAGTTCCAATTAAAATAAAAGTCAAAACTTGGGAGTGCATAGAGTTCTGAGCAGCTGTACTATCAGCTGCTCAGAGTGCGAGATGTTACCTTCTTGAAGTAAGCGAAGTGCACAAGCTGAATGGCCTTCATGGCGTCGTCCTCGGTGACCTGGAAGCTGAGCCGGCACTTCGCGTGCGCCGTCGCCAGGCGGATCAGGGTCTCTAGCGTACGCGCCGTCACTGGCTGAGTCTGTAATCATTAAATAATGTACACGTTAGATTTTGATGTTCGGGCGCCCGCGCTGTCACTGGGCAGACGATATCGTGCCCGTCGCCGGCGGCGCCAACTGGACACGACAGGAAAGAGTGGAACAGTATGGATGAGACTACGTTCGCAAATGGACGTCCCAGAAAGAAAATTAGGATTTAAATGTTTATGTTATGAATCAAATTAATATATTTGCTGGGTAAATTAATGCATGTAATGAGTAAGTACTTTTATTATCTTAATTCTAATCTAATTCATTTACTTTTTTTTAATAAAATATGGGAATAAATTGCTATATTACTATAGGTTACATTTTATATATAGCTGAGTCACAAAAGGCAGCTTATAGGTAGGGTCTAAGTACTGTTACTCTTACACCAGACTGCAAAAAAAAATGTTGGTGCTGCCATTGGCTGAGTCTGATATATCAAAACACGAGTAGGTTCTGTAGAAGATTCAGAAAAAGGCCCTATCGAGTCGATTGATTAGCCATATCGCTAACCATAATATGGTTAGGGCATATTATGCCCAGGCGTACTTGTTACTTTGATTTTTATGCGCTACCCGACTGCGCCAACCTAACTTTCTGACCTCTCTAGACCTAAAAATTTTACTTTTCCCTATCGAACTAAGGAAAAAAGATAGATGAGGTAAGAGAGCTTCTTGCGAGTGGAAGGCTCAAATTAGGTCCACCCATCTCAATCATAGTCGGACCGGCAGCGTTCGTGTTACGCGTGCTTGCTACGGCGTACTTTAGCGTGATTTATTGACTAAAAGACAACAAAAATGCCCTCGTGTTTGTTCATTATAATTATTGCACAGGATTGGAAATGTAACTGTGAGCGAGTGTTTGCGTGTAGTTATAACACAAGCCAGTTGTTGAGTAAGCGCTGGGAGAACGTAGCCATTCTACAGATTTTACATAGATCTATGCTTTTCTCTATCTAAAAGAGAGAACTCACCCTGGCCACATCACTCTCCATCATATCCTGACTCCTCAGCTTAGCGTACTCGTCCGCTATAGCATCAGACGCCTCCTGCGTCAGTTTAGGCTTCATCAGTCTTGCGATGTGTATGAACTTCCGCATGAACTTGGTGCTGATGATCTGGTCCTTTTTGCTGCGGGTGTTCCCGTGGAGAAGCGGGTCGTACTTCTCGTAGATTGATTGGTTGGTTTCCTGGAAATTATATAGTTAAGGTATAAGATGTGCTTGTAATAATATGATTGTGTCAGTTCTGAATGTGGAAAGCAAAAGGATAAAATATGCTTGTAATTCTTTAGGTTAATATAGCACAAATAACGAGAAAAATCTGAAAACCGTAAATTTGTAGTTTATTATCAAAAAAATCTTAATTTTTGATTCTCTCCCTCGACTAAAATATACAGGGTACCTACTTCAGCTTCATGTTGACCTAGAATTATGATATTTGGCAACCCTTTTTTGGAACCCTTAGTGCGCGAGTCCGACTCGCACTTGACGTTTTATTTTAGTTGTGTATGTGTGTGTCGAAATAAATGCTATTCTACTCTATGTTTGATCATTCAAAACTGGAGCTGGAGAGAGGAGAAAATATAAAAGTCGTAATACGATTTTGCGATGTGGATAGAGGTTTAATAGATACCATAACGTGTTTCCAGCTGTTTCTGTTTTTTTTATTCTGGGCTATTAGATGATCGGCTGTGTGGAGCTGGCTTAGAATTTGCGCCACCCCAACTCTTCCCGCGGGTGTCGTAAGAAGCAACTAAGGGATATCCATCGGGGGCGAGGCAGCAGCGCCCCCTGCTTTAACATTCTACCACCAGACTACGATCCCCAACCCGCATGCCCAGCGTGGGGATTATGGTTATTACTCCAATGAGATAAAAGCCAATAAGCTATCAGGGGGAGGCCTGAGTCCGCAGTCTGCAGTGGACCATTATAGGCTGTCGAGGTTAAGAGATGGTATGAGAGGCGGAAATCCGGGGACAAACCATGATCTCTCGCATCTGAGCTCAGTGGAGGAGCATAAAATACAAAATACACAGAACGAAGCTGCCCTTCCTCTAGTAGGTTCTCTTAGTGAATCTGAAGTATTTTCTTTATATAAATTTAGAATCTTAATTTTGACAGCAGCACTAGTAATTCATTTTATAAATATTCTGTTTAACTTGATTTTTCACGATGCGATGACAGCAGATAGTGTGTAGGATTATGTGGTAGGTATTCATATATTTGTTTTGTGTTGCTTTGATTACTTATTTTGATATTGATATTATTTTTTATAAGTGAAATGTAAATCGATCTAACCAAGTGTGCATTGCACTCCTAAGGCGAATAAACGTGAATATTACATTTCACAATAATGATATTATTTATCGTTATATATTATACACTTGCGAGCTTTAAAATGGAATCGCTTCATCGCGCGAGTTGATCAAAACAATTTTTTTACAATTTATGTACAATGAACTATAGATTGTGGTATATCATTTGAAAGGTAATTTTGTTACCTTTCAAGTGATATCAAGAAGATTTAAAATTAATTAAATTGGCTTCCTAAATTTTGGGAATTATTGCAATAGGTCGAAGTTGCATCTATCGGCTTCTATCGGCGCCGGAGCTGGATTAGCTGGATTTCTCCCTCGTATCCGCTGTTTTAGCTCGTCCCACATATGCCAGATTGGGTTCAAGTCACGAATAAGGGCTGGCCAGTCTAGTGTGGGAATGCCGACATGGAAGACGTCTGTCGGTACTGTCTAGTCACTGCTGCGGTGTGGCAGCGGACATTATCGTGCATTATATCAAAATTTATCGTCACCAATAAATACTGCGTAAGGGAAAACATAACTTAACTCATAGTTCACTGCAAAGAAATTGTAAAAATTAGTCTTGAACAACCCTTGAAGCGATTCCAGTTTAAAGCTCGCAAGTGTATATCGTTTTATGAGTGAATAGTAAATTGACGTTCCCATGTGTGCCTTGCACTCCTACCTACGGCGAATAAAAGTTGAGTATTGTAAATCACAATAAATAATATGAATTATCGGCAAACGTAGTGTAGGGACGCCTCCGGCCAGGTGGGATGACGATCTGCGAAAGACTGCAGGCAGATGCTGGATGCGGCAAGCTGAAGACAGGGCGCTATGGCGCTCATTAGGGGAGGCCTATGTCCAGCAGTGGACTAATATAGGCTGATGATGATGATATAAATTATGATGCGCTTACCTCTGCTTCATCATTATCTGGGTTCTCAGTCGACAGCATCTCGACAGACGATCCCATGGGGAGCACCTCACCATCTTGCTCTTTAGGATTCCTGAAACGTACACTCAAGTTAGGAAAATTACGATAAAAAAAGCATGAAAGTGCACTGTTTCACACATCATTTGGTCGAGATCTCAGAGAGAGAACCGAGAACTCTGCGGTCTATTGAACTTGACTTATGTTTTGATTCGTAAGTTTTTAATAATTATTTGTGTCCTCTAAGTTATTTTCTTAAGGCGCTACCCCGACCCAAATCAGCGCCACCACCTATTTTATTTAATTATTCTGTTAAACGAAGGAAATTTAAGAAATCGATTGGCCAGTTTGTGTTTCCTATCATAAGCTTTTTTTTAATGCCTCTATAAATGTTTTAGTTTGTATAGTGTAGGAAGAGATGCGAAGTTGCTCTTTTTGCCCACCATGGTGGTCAAAAAGAGCAACTTCGCATCTCTGCTTAAAGTATTCAAAATAAAACTTCTACAAAACTGGCCAATCATTTTTTTAAAATTCCGTCGTTTAACAGAATAATTAAATAAAATAGGTGGTGGCGCTGATTTGGGTCGGGGAAGCGCCTTAAGGCGAAACAAATAAAACTTTTACAAGGACATTAAAAAAAGCTTATGATAAGAAGACAAACTGGCCAATCGATTTTTTTAAATTCCTTCGTTTAACATAACCATTAAATAAAATAGGTGGTGGCGCTGATTTGGGTCGGGGTAGCGCCTTGATTAGTTGCGTGGTTTTCTTGTAAATAAACAAAAACTTGATTTTTGCCCTTCCACCTTTTCAAAATGTACCTACCTATGCTCTGTCCCGCTTATATGAACGCGATAACATATGTCTATCCTTTTCACAAAATGGCGCGCATGGTGACCTCTTAATACAGAAATATTTTCTCGAATACCTACAGAGCACTGGTGGGCATCTCATTAGAAACACACACACAGTTATCTGATACTTTTTATTAAGTATCTGCACTTTCTTATCATAGGAACGTTTGCTTAGCAAATCAGTAAATAAAGGATTTATCTTTTTCTTGCAACGCTTTATCTTTAGCAGTCGGTGAACTTATGTTTGTGTTGACGTAAGCTACACCGGAGCACCGAAACTACATATCGATTATTGAAAAAAGTCTAAAATAGAGGTTTCAACCGGTAGTTTCGAATAAATAAATAATTTATTCATTAATTTCTTAAGAAAAATACTTAACATAAGAATAATAATAAATTAAATTCTATAGATTACGTGTGTCTGAACTAGGTAAAACCTGTCTCTCAGTCAAAATTACTTACAACGAATACATAGGTATAATCAGATAAATAAAAAAAAAGCGACGACAGTGCAGATTTTAGAAGTCGGTAATGGATCTTTGTTTTTTTCTATTGCGCATATCATAAAGAAGCCACAAATGAAACAAACTTAAACTTCGTAACAACGCATATGTCGTAGCCATATCCAGAATTGATCATTTCATGATGTAACCGACCATTTCACGAAATGGTTGTATTTCATGATATGGCCAGCTAAAACTGACTATATCGTTTAAGCATCAACGATTAATGATATTTGAATCAACGTTTGGCCATATCATTAAAGTAGGGTTACCTTGACAACAAAGGTTTAATAAAAAATCCAAATAACGGAGGTAGGTACTTTAAATTTTTTGTTAACTTATTTTTAATGTTTTCTATAATTTTCAGTCGGCTACCATGTCCAACAGTTTTGTGGATTTCTGTTAGTAGGTAGGTATTTCATAATATTTTGAAATGGGAACTATACGTATAGTCTAGTCTACTAGGCTTTCGGCTTTCGGCTTTTACTAGGTTTATCTTCAATTGGCACATAATTATTAGCTTTTAAAACAGAATCATTGTTCACCGACTATCACAAAAACATTCAAAACAAAACAACATCAGCGCCTCTAACGGTAGATATTGTAATTTCATTATTATTATAATTTCATTCATTAAAATTTCACGATATGATCACTAATGTTTGACCATATCATGAAGTAGCCGTGCATTTAGCTTTTTTATCGTCAAACGCTGATTATTTATTGATCAGGCCAGACTACATCATGATGAGGGCAGTGCTTATTTTCCATTTCATGAAATACAACCATTTCATGAAATGCTTGGTTACATCATGAAGTGATCAATTCTAGGATATGGCCACGACACATACATTCTATTTTACCCGCGAGGCGTGGGTTATGTTTCTAAGATTCTTCGAGGCAAGATTGACGCCCCGGACCTCAGCGATGAGCTCCTGCAGCTTTACATCCCAGACCACCTTCGTGGTAGGAATCATAGGCTTTTTGCAGTGCTGTACTGTCGAACTCTTGCTCACGCGCAATCTCCAATTCCACGTACACTCTCATTTCTCGATGCCCTCTTGGATGCGATCTATTTGCGGATGTATGGAATCTACTGACACTAAATTGCCTGACTTTTAGCGAGTTAGGTATTAGATAAAACTATTTATTTGAATAAATATCTTATATACAGGGTGGAATTTTGTAATGCCACCTGGAGGGAAAGTACTCTTAATACTGTAGATAGAAAATTTTACTCAAAGAAAACATTCCTTTAATTTTGAAAAGAAAGAAAACTGCATTCAAAGATTTTCGAAAATTCGCTTGCCACACCCGGGAATCAAACCGACTAAAATCTGTAAATATTACACCCTGTATTTTTATTGCACAGATCGTTAGGGTCAATTATAAGGATGAAATCTCTGTAACAAATTAATAAATTAAATGAAAGGAAAACCATGAAATCTTAAATTATTTTAATTAATAATTTATGTACTTACAATAAAAAGTCAACTAACTAATTCTTGGATACACAAATTTATTCTTCTAACGAATTCATTTCTAGTAACTTTTAATAACGTGTTGTGGTGAATATTTTAAATCGTATTCTGAACTTCAACTCTCAACTCGTTTACATTCGTATAAGATTTCATGTAAATTAGATTTTTTACCCCACAAAAAAAATCTAAAGGGGTGTCTAAAAAAGGAGTCTGCATTAGGTACAAACACGTGCAAATTTCAATCGTCTTATCTAAATATTAATTCGTCATTTTAATGAATAAATGACGTCAATGATAATAATAATTATTAATTACTGACACAAGTAAACAGATGGATCTTTAAGTTAATGTGCTTAACTTGACCCATTCAATTTATAATTTAAGATTTCATGGTTTTCCTTTCATTTAATTTATTAAGTTTGTTAGAGAGATTTCATCCTTATTATTGACCCTAACGATCTATGCAATAAAAGTACAGGGTGTAATTTTTACAGATTTTAGTCGGTTCGATTCCCGGGTGTGGCAAGCGAATTTTCGAAAATCTTTGTATGCAGTTTTCATTCTTTTCAAAAATAAAGGAATGTTTTCTTTTAGTACAATTTTCTATCTACAGTATTAAGAGTACTTTCCCTCCAGGTGGCATTACAAAATTCCACCCTGTATAAACATCAATTGCTGTTCGTTTGTCTCGCTAAAACTCGAGAACGGCTGGACCGATTTCGCTAATTTTGGTCTTGAAATGTTTGTGTAAGTTCAGGGAAGGTTTAAAAGTTGAGAGCGGGACGAAGTTCGCCAGGTCAGCTAGTGTATAATAAAATAATCTTGACTTTAATTTACCTTTTTATAGTTTTATTCCATTGTTAACATAAATTATTTTTATTTTATTGTTTTAAGATAAATTCATTAGTGTTTTATTGATTATCCTTCAATTATATCAATTTTATCATAAATGAATTCCTGTATGACTGTATGAAAGTAATTCTGTACTAAGTCAATAAATAAAAATAAAAAAAAATGTTTTTCGAGTCTTTCTATGTGGTTGGCGGTTCTTAGCTACATTTTGTAGACTTTCATATTCTCATTTGGCGAAAAACCGAGAAAGGAGTCAGGTTTTTTTATAGTTTTAAATGAATCACTTGTTACCTGTATCTATGCATCCTAAGCACATGCTCCGAGATCATGTTATCGTGGTCCGCATCGGCGAGGTCCAGCATCACGAACAGAAGGTCGAAACGGGACAGCAGCGAGTCTTGCAGCCCGATGTTCTCCATAGGCGTCTTGTATTGGTCATACTGGAAATAAACATGACTTGAGCAGGGAGCAGCTGTGTCGTGCCGGCTTAGAATTTGCACCACCACAATTCTTCCCGCAGGTGTCGTAAGAGGCGACTAAGGGACTAATATCCACCGGGGGCGGACAGCAGCGCCCCCTGCAGAACAATTCTAGCACCGAACTGCGGTCCTCAACCCGCATGCCCAGCGTGGGGATTATGGGAATTACCGCCCATGAGATAAAAGCCAACAAGGCTCTTATCAGGGGGAGGCCTGCGTCCATTGGACCAATACAGACTGTTGAGGTTGAGGAGCAGGGAGAAAAGTACTGTAATAAAATGAGATATTCTTTACTAGCTGCCTGCGGTTTTGCACGTTCTTTACTTGGATGAAAAGCAAATAAAAAGAAAATGTTTCTCCTCGGGATACCGTCTACCTCTCTGGCAAATTTCATTAAGATCAGTTCAGCAGTTTAGTTAAGGGAAAGGTAACAAACAGAATAGGAAATATGGGCAATATTCGGAATATGCATAGTTTTTTTTATAGATACCTTAGTACATTACATAAACGAAAACTAACTGAACACTCGCATAATTATAATAATAAATAAAACAACTAAAACTATACTAAAATCATTTTTATGCTGCCATATTGGCGCGTTCTTCTGTGACGTTTTCGTCAAAAACAAAGTGTTCTTGATTCTTTATTCATGTAGCAAAATAAGTTTTTACCACATAATACAGATAGTAAATACTATATACGTTAACATATACTCTAACACTTGACGGATCATGTTTATTTTATTTTTAAAAATATCCACAGCTCTTAAAAATGAAGGAACATATCTTACGTTTTTATAAAATTAAGTTAAAATAATTACCCATTTGCTAAATCGATGGCTTTATTGCAAAGATCTAAGTAAAAATCTGTAGAAATGCGTTTCTGGTTAATGGTGCGCCATTGTTTACCCAGTGCTAACTCGACAAATGGCCTGTGTTGTATTACAACTAAACGCAAAGATACGGTATTTCCAATCATTTGCAATATACCTAATGAATAATGAACAACAAAGATGAAGACGTCCCTAAACCGAAGTGCGAGCGAAACACGAACGTCAGCGGCCCCAGTCCGACTATGACTGAGCTAGATGATCCAGTGGATGGACCTAATTGGACCTAATTTGAGCGTTCCACTTTCGACAATCTCCCGAACTTTCCACATATCGCTGCTGTATTGTAATGTTATTCTAGAGTATTTAAATATGTAGGTACGCTATAGATAGACAATAATAAATAAAAAAAATTGGTTGTCTGTAAAGTCGGTTTACTGACGATAGTTGAACGTGACAACGCAGACCGAGGTAACGCCGCATGCGAGGTAACGCCGCATGACGTCATGTTTTTTCGTGCGTGCAGCCGGCTCTATCGAATTATAAGACGTTGTCACGTCAAAAAGTATACTTATGTAGTTTGTCATGTCCATTACAAAGATGTTTCAATTTTAAAGGCCATTGGCGGATACAGGGGGGGGGCCATGGGGGCCATGGCCCCCCCCCAAAAGACCTGGGAATTCTATACTTTCGACTCTATTTTTCGAGTCAATTTAGGTGCAATTTAGGTTTACACGGCATACCTACTCATCGGTAGGTTAGCTATGTACCTTTATTTTATTAGGAAACAGAAATATATCCTGAATTTTTACTTCTCAGTACCACCACGTCCACTTGCACCAGCAACATAAATGCTTAAAAATGTAAACTTTTACATTCTTGGGTTTAATTTCTAAAAAGCTGAACACGTAATTTTCCATCAAGCAATAGGCAAAATACCTACCAATTTTCATGTTCCTGAGTAACGGAATTCCTTTAAGTACTACAATGTATAAATTTACAAAAATACTGAAGCACGTCTTATTTATTTACCGACCGAAAAACTAAATACCTCAAATCCCTAGGTATCAAATTTTACTGGTTTAACTTCAAGTTAAATCGAAAACTAAACTAGAAACTACTATTTTATCCCCTTATAGCAGCTATGCTCAAAGTGTGCTCCGGGCCGCTCTGTGGGGGCTCCGCGACAATACTGGTCATATAAAAAAATAAAGGTTCAGTAGGTACCTAAACATGGTTGTGGAGAAAATTATATAAAGTCAATAATCATATCAATTTTAAGTAGACAATCTTTATAACTCGAACTGCAAGGCGCGTTGTGGTCCACGGAACCAAACTACTTCTCTACTACCTTTTAATTTTCTGTAGAGGGGGATTGGCGCAGGCTAGAATACCTTCTTACTTGTTCCTAGGAAGAGAAATAAATTCAATAAGTGCGGAAGGACAAGTTCCCAGTGCGACTGTCAAACCAGATAGGTACTTAACTATTTTAGAATTAATTTCGTGTATTTATAGATAGCTTCAGCCCACGGCTTCGCACACGCTTTTCAGGTAGCCATGTACGGAATACCGTTCGTTTAGCTCCCTGCCAAATTTCATTAAGACCCGTTTAGCCGTTTAGGCTTGAAAAAAAAGAACGTATCAACACTTATTAGTGTTGATACGTTCTCTTTTCCCAAGAGTCGCTAGAAATGACGAAAAATTTTAGCGGCTCGCTACGCTCGCCGATATTTTTGCCTTGGCTTTCTTCTCTTCCACAAATTTTCCCACCGCCGCTAGAGTCTCAATAATTGTCGCAGCTCGCACCACTCGTCGGCGCTGTTAAATCGTATTTGCTTTCTTTGCTTTCACAAATTTCCCAATCGTCTCTAAAAAGTCTTTAAAATTTTCGCGGCTCGCTCCGCTCGCCGTTTTTATGTAGGTTTAGAGAACTTTATTTTTCTCATAAAAACATTACAGTTCACTTAAAATGAGATACATTTAAACAGTAAATGTGTACTAAAACTAAATTTAAATAGGTAAATAACTCCTGGGCGTTGAGGTTTAACTTAAATTACTAATCATAACTAATTATGTCATCTCTGCTCTCGTTTCTCTCACAAATTTTGCAATCGTCGCTAAAAAAAAGCATGAAAATTTCGAGGGCGCTCCGCTTGCCTATTTGGTAGGTATGTATCCTCTTTACTTTCACAAGTGTCCCAATCGGCGCTAAAATTCTCAAATTTTTGAGGCTCGCTCCGCTCGCCGCACCGTTTTTATATCGTTTTTTCTACATTTTCACTTACAAATTTCCTAAATTTCGCTAAAATACATATTTTTATATATTTCGAGTCTCCTTCTGCTCGCCGTTTTTGACGTGACGTCTTATAAATTGGTTTGCCGGGTGACACTTCAAGAAACTGCGTTACGCGTTACGCTCCGCTCACGTTATGCAGACATAAAAAGTGAAAGGAACTCAAAGTCGTTGTCACGTAAAACTTTCGCCCGTATACCGACTTTACGGGCAACCAATTTTTTATATCATCTTTTCTTTCGCAAATTTCCCAACCATCGCCTCGGAAATTTTAAAGTCTTAACTTTAAAATATCCGAGGCTCGCTTCATTCGCCGTTATTATATCGTCTTTTCTTCCTTTTCTCTCAAAAATTTTCCAATCGTCACTAAAATATCTTTAAAAATTTTGAGGCTCGCTCCGCTCGCCTATTTTATATATTTATTCGTTTCTTTTACTAATATAAGTCGCTAAAAAGTCTTCAAGATTTTCGAAGTTCGCTCCGCTCTCCATTTTTTTCATTTAAGCAACGAACTTAATTTTAGGTCTCTGTCAAATATTTCGATGTCCAAAGGGTTTAAGAACCGCTATCTCATAGCATGTTTTTTTTTCGGCGCAACGGCGCACTGCCGTCTCTCCTCCCACGCCGCCCGCGCGTGACTCGATGTATTATTTTGTAAAAAAAAAATAATTATATTATTATATTTTACAAAATATTTTGATATTATAAAATATTTTGCACAAAATAAAGTTTTTACTAGCATAAAAACAAAATAAAGTTTTTACTAGCATAAAAACTTTATTTTTTGTTTACCTGTAGTTTTAACCCTTTCTCCAATCTTTGTCAAAATGGCCCCCCCCAAAATGAGATCCTGGATCCGCCCTTGTTAAAGGCGTCCATGACATTGGGCCACAGCAACCCTGTTGTTAATCAGTCTTAAGGCGAATAGTAGGGTGGATAGTGGCGCCACTACATATTTAATTTTATAATTACGATACACAAAGGAATTATCAAAAAAACGGACCGCGCGTAGACGATATCTATCATAAGCTTTTTTTAAATGTATCTTTAATAGTTTTGTACTGTATTATTTAGGCAGATACTTGTTTCAAGAGTTTAGTTCCTATTGGTGGCCACCAAGCTCTCCAAACAAGGGTTTTGATTGAATAACACAAAACAAAACTATTACAGATACATTAAATAAAAGCTTGTGATAGGTATCGTCTACGCGCGGTCAAATTTTTTGATAATTCCTTTGTATAACGTAATTATAAAATTAAATATGTAGTGGCGCCACTATCCACACTACTATTCGCCTTAAAGACTACAAAAAATCAGTTAAGTTAATCCAAAGTCTCGCTAGATAAGATTTAACTAGCTAGATTTTAGTAACAAAATTACAGTGTGGACATCATTTGTGCCCAGATAAACTTTGCATCCACTTATAGATAAAATGACAGTTATATGTTTACAAGTCCTCAAGATTCCCTTCTCTTTCCCTATCTTTATAGGATTCCCTCGAAGGGCGAAATCCTATTACTAATTCAGTAATTTTTTCACACAAGACATGGTACTTAACTAATTCATTAATCGTTGACATTGCAATACCTATTTGTCATTGCAACAACTGAATAAAATAAACGCGAAAAGAACTCATAGAACCTACTCAATACAATTAAGATGGGCAGAACTTAAAAAAAAAGGCAAATTCAAGTAATGTGCGGATCTCTTCGTATGCGAGTCGACTCGCACTTGGCCATTTTTTTTATTTGATGACATGAAACGATATTTTCATTGAAACATTCTTTATATATTTCGTAACCACAACATTTTAGTATAGTATAAAGTTGTTTCTTCCCAACAGCGTTCATCAAGAACAATGATTATTCTTACGGTGATTTTGTTGTTCTTTGTGCATTTTTCCGATGTTGCTGCTGGTAGGCCCGATGCTAGTAAGTCAGTTAAACTAACCTTCTGATTATCGTGCCCTGGTGCCCACGTCACGGGCCCTGAGCTTAGTGTGGGGCTGTAGCCATTCTTGTTAGACCTCCCCATTCATTATTTAATTAGCTTTAAGTTTCCTTTTTGTATAATATTTAGGCTGTGTCCCCAGTAGGCAGACTCTTAGCGGCCACTAAACTGAGAAAGTCGTCGCACGTAACGCTGTAAACTGCGTAAAGTGAGCCAACATTTCGCCTACTGGGGGACACAGCCTTAAGTGTGCCTAAATGTAATGTGTTTTTATGGTTAACTAGACATCGCCTCGCGGTTTCACCCGCGTAGTTCCCGTGGGAATTCCGGGATAAAATATAGCCTATGTCACTCCCTGAAAAGTAAGCTTCCTAACGGTGAAAGAATTTTTCAAATTGGTCCAGTAGTTTCGGAGCCTATTCAATACAAACAAACAATCAAATCTTTCGTCTTTATAATATTAGTATAGATAAATTATTGTATTGTATTGTAAAAACCATCCATCACCACATCGTCACCATCAACAGGTGCAAAGTTCAGGCACGACTATACGTTCAGTAAGGCTGCTGAAGGATGGTTCAAACTGCATAAGGTGCCGCAAACATGGAGAGTTGCTCAACTGATGTGTCATGACGAAGGTAACATCACATTTATTCTTACAATTATGTAGGTACTACTAGGTTCCGTCCGCAGCTTTGAACAAACTTTACCGGGATAAAAAGTAGTCTATGTCCGACCATGGGGTACCGTTACTTCCGTGCCAAATTTAATTAAGATCCGTTTGGACGTGAAGAGGTAGTAGACACAGACAGAGTCACTTTCGAATTTATAATATTAGTGTGGATTAGCGTACAACATCCAGAAACCTTCGAAAGCCTTTGAAGGTAGTAGACAGACAGACGATGTTACTTTCGAATTTATAATACGAGTAAGGATTAGCGTACAACATCCAGAAAACCTTCGAAAGCCTTTGAAGGTAGTAGACAGACAGACGACGTTACTTTGGAATTTATAATACTAGTAAGGATTAGCGTACAATATCCAGAAAACCTTTGAAAACCCCTGTAAGTTAAATAGCTGTACACAACTGTCACTGTGGGGAACATGTAATGTACATGACAGCAAAGCATTATAATAACTTCCGAAAATATAAAAACGCTACCGGTACCCTTATTTAAATTTATAATTATAATACATAACTGGCTTTCACTCGTATAGAAGAGTTTTTTTTTAAAAGAGAACAAATAATTGCATTTTTGAAAAATATTGTGTAACGTTTTTATATATTTCATTTATTTTTTCTAATTGTTTATTTTTATTACTTGGACTTGATTCTTTATTGTAAATTACTTAATTTATATCGAAGATGTTTTTGCTTTTGCTATGTATTTAAAATTTGAATCATTAAAATATTTGCATGCTTAACATAAGTAAAAGTGTGAGAAGAACTTCATTAATTTTATGATACATTGTTGGTACTTGTAGGTATTCTTTCGCAAATAAACGATTAGATTGATTGTGCGAGTCTACAGCATCTACGGCACAATCTGATCTTCGACAAACAGACTTTCTTATCAGCCATTTATCCACCTTTCGTATATTCACAGGAGCAGTGCTAGTATCTCCTCTCACTAGGGAGTTGAGGAATGCAATCCTCAATTTTATGAAATCGGAGCAGTCTGTGTCCGCCATATTTACGGGTGTCCATACCACCTATTCTAAAGGTGTCTATGCTTCCATCGAAGGTATGTTGATCTTATTTTTTTCGTTATTTGTATTTTTATGTTTTTCTACATCAAGATCTTTGTTTACTATTATAGGCCATTATACCTACGGTTTTATGGTTACGGTTTTCTGGCCTATTTTTCTGGGCTGAGAAAAAAAACATTTTACTCTAAAAGCAACGCAAGAAATTTCATTTCAGCCTGTACTTGTCCTTCAGAGCGCTAAATGGCCAACAGGGGTTAGTCCACCTAGTTATACTATTAGTTATACCGGTATTTCTGCGTTGAACTAAAGAGCATATCTTTCTACACTATGCAAACTGTGCGAGAGTTCAGACCCAGAAAGATAGCAGACGCTGTAGTGTAAAACCACTATATGGTCTAACTTTTTTATAGATTAAAGATTTTTATTTTCCAGAATATATGTTACAACGTAGGTCTTAAAAATAAATACCTCTAGTTATATTCAAACTAACATAGGCATACAAATATTAATTTTTCATGTAAACAATATTACAAATTCTATTACAAAATTATAAATACAAAATTAATCAATTAAAAGAATAACAAATTAAAAAAAAATATTAATTAATGAATATAACTGTCAGAGCTTTATATTTCTCTAAGGGCCTAGATACTCGGGTAGCTTGAAACAGTCAGGATTGACTGCTTCGAGCTGCGACTGCATCCTGATCTTCGGTCTTCTATTCACATACATTTTTTTGTATGTTAAGTTTTGTTTCCCTATCTATTCCTGTCCTGTGTGTATAATCTACTATATAAAAATAAGTCGAGTTTTCCTTCCTGACACTATAACTCCAGAACGCACGAACCGATTTCCACGGTTTTGCATTCGTTGGAAAGGTCTCGGGCTCCGTGAGGTTTATAGCAAAGAAAATTCAGGAAACATTTATTTCACAACGCGTGCGAAGCCGCGGGCAGAAGCTAGTTTCTTATAAAATATTGTTAGTAATTTTATAAGTTTTGATATTTGTTAGTTACTCTTAGTTTACTTCGTTGTACCTAGTTGTTAACATGACAGAACTGTTATTCCATGCGTCCTCCGCAAGCAGGCAGTCTTTTAGCTTCTAAACGCGAGGTCACATAAATGGTTATCGGTTATTATCTTATTATGTAAGTTTATTTCTAAAGTGTTTAAAACTGTTTGTTCTCCGAATACAACAAAATAAAATAAAATGGAAACGCTCGAGCAGTTGCATAGTTGCATATGTACAGTCGTAGCTTCAAACAGTCGATCTTGACTGCTTCAAGCAGCCCATGTATCTAGGCCTATGCCCAGGTAGCTGGGGTTGCCAGAGATGACACCGCTTGAGAAACCATGAAATCTTCAAATACCAGTGCTTTGTTTCCTTTAGACCTTACAAGACTCTTGGACACGTCACAAAACTAAAATTACATAAATAACTAGGAAACATAGCAATCACTTTGATTTTTTGTTCACAATAATCTTTTTAAGGTAAAGTAAAGAAGCGAACAAGAAACCTTTATCTTTTAGGTTGTTAGTTTTATCAATCCAAGTTTTTATTTTATTTCAGGTGTGCCTTTATCCAGGATGTCGATAGAATGGGCGGCAGGCGAACCCGACAATCGACATAACGCTGAGAGCTGCCTCGCAATGGATCTTACTGAAAACGGCACAGTGGCGGACGTGAGATGTACTTATGTCTTCCCCTTCGTCTGCTACAAAAAATGGACTAAAGCTCTGATCATCACTGGATGCGGCACGAATGATCCTGGTTATAACCATAATAATATAATCTTATAATAATATATATCTAATATGATATAATAATTATAATCTTGATGATCTCATAGTATTCTAATAAAAGTTACGGAAGTCGTATGTTGCTAGATCAAACATCATCCTCCTATAACATCTTTATCTCCCCAGATCGGCAACAACACTAGAGTAAAAGTTTCCTATGCTGTTATTTTTAATAACCCGGCCGCTAAAGGCACAACCTGCGAGTTTTACTCTAGGCTCAAATTAACAAAGTAATAATTAATTATTCGTTTATTCTTTAAATTTTTATTGAATTACTCATACACATTGCTTATTTATTCTTATTTTGCTAATACTGTTTTGTTATAATATAACACAGAAACGCACCATAAACAAGTTCGTCTTTCATAGGTAGGTTTTAAACTACGACCTCCCCAATCTATCGAAAATCAGGGCTATTTTTTGTAGACAAAATGTTGTATTATCTTATTTAACTTTGGAAAATTAAGCACATAATAAAAATGTCCGAGTTGCAGGTTGTTTCCGACTAGCATAAAAATTAACGAGTATGTGAAAAAAAAAATACACGGGATATCTCAATACACCCCCCCTACCCCTTGTGATATTTTTTTATCTTTTCCGACACTCCCCTCCTCCACCCTTTTTGAGTCTCACGTGACTAATGGACCACCCTTATCCGTGACACAGAATACAACCTAGACGCCCGCACCGGAAGCTGCTACAAGTTCCACCGGCGCGGCGTTAACTGGCAGCAAGCCTACAGGACCTGTATGGCGGAGGGAGGCCACCTAGCCATCATCAACAGCGAGGTAGAAGCCACCGTCATTAAGGAGATTTACGCGAAGAATCCTGATAACGTGATCTTTTCGAAACACGGACAGTTAGCGTCTATAGGCATGTACGATTACAATGATGGTGGATCCTGGATGACTATTCATGGTAAGTGACTAAACTCCAAATAAATAAATAAATAATGCTGGACAATTCACACTTCATAATGTAGCCTCAAGCCAGAGCTTGTGTTATGGGTACTAGATAACTGATATACTTAATACAATACACTACACTACACAGATAGATATTTTTTATTATACGGCGAGGAGGCGAGGCGGGAATCGAACTCGCAACCTCCTGCGTCGCAGGCGGACCTTAGCCTGCCGGGCCGCAGATGTCGTCGAATATCGACATTTTAATCAATAATGTACATTATTACCTACATTATTTTGCTGATATAAACGGATTTATGGTAGCGAATGCAGCGATGGTTAATGTCGCAAGAAGGAAATCCTGCTGATGTTAAAAAGGCGAAAGTTTGTACCGTTGTGCAGATGTTTGGTTAAAGTAAACGTCGAAACTACTCCATGGATCGGGCTGGAATTTTGCACACGTATAGTTCTGGAATAACATGGAGGCTACTTGTTATTAAAAAAAGCCCGCGAAGGCGCGGGCTGAAGCTAGTGCTATATAGTAAATACTTTTAAACTTACACGATCTGACCACATAATTAGGACTATTTAATATTGCGTTTATTTACCTATTATGTTCATACTGGATTTTTTCTGCCAGCGGCTTTACACGCGCTACTCACAGAAAAAACTACGGGGTGGTTTACCTTCTCATGACATCAAATTGGCAAGCGCTGTTGGGCAGAATATTTTTAAACAACTTAAACAAATCCTATGTTCAGCTGCTGTATGTATTTTTTAAGCACTTTGTTTGTTGTATGTTTGTCTATTTCTCCGTCAACTACGGACTGATTTTGAAAATTATTTTGCTATTGATAATGGTCTCGAGGTGTTCGCATAATTTTATTCCCGAGAGATTAGTTTTCATACAGTTTAGTATTAGTGGTTTTGTAGTATGAGTAGTTTTTTCAGAACAATCAACTTATTCAGTATCAAGTCTCAGTAGCCAGACTCTTTTTTTGTATTTGTATTACATTTATTTTCAAGTTAAAAGTACATTACGTTTTAAAGTTTCTGACAAACTGTACAACAATTTGTCGGCAGTAGCTGTCGTGGACACAATAGACATATATTGTAAATGTACCTAACTGTTTAAGGCGCATCCCCGAGCCAAATCAGCGCCACCACGTATTTTACCTTATTATTTTGTTAAACAAAGGGTTTTTAAAAAATCGATTGGCCGGTTTGTGAATCCTATCACAAGCTTTTTAATGCCTCTTTATATGTTTTAGTTTATACAGTGTGTATTTTTAACTGGGACAGTACGGGGGCACCCATAACCAGAGGAGATACAGGTTCAAACTGAACCTGTATCACCTGAATTTTGAAACATCAGCTCCTTTTTGGAGAAAAATATTTTGGCATTAGAATTTGTTTTTGGTCAATCTTGAGCAGCTCCTTATAATGAATCAAGTTGGTAATTTTTTATTATGCCAATCGACTCAGTCCTTTGTAAGAATCATTTTATTTTATCGAATGAAAAAAATCAGAGGAGCGGAATTTAGTCAAATTTGATAAAATGTTTTCACATACGATTTCTTAGTAGTTTGGTACATAACGGTACTAAAACTATCACAATAGATGTTCGATATGGCCCCCATGTTGCTGTATGCAGGTACGGGCACGTTTCAAAACTCTTTAAGTGGCCTTAGACAACCATGAGTGGAGAATCTTGTAAAAAAGGAGCTGATGTTTCAAAAGAAACTGCACCTGTATCTCCTCTGGTTATGGGTGCCCCGTACTGTCCGAGTTAAAAAAAAATACTCTATAGTGTAGATAGAGATGCGAAATTGCTCATTTTTACCACCATGGTGACATATTCTAGCTAGATTGATACTTACAACCCGGTCACATTATCTCGAGACCTGGCGTCGATACAAACGCATTCCAGCGAGGTATATACCTACGTAAGAGAAATCCATACCAATATTACAAATGAAAAATAAAGTGCTGTTTCAGAATAATTTTTAAGACATCTCTGCCTGTTTGTTACCCTTTGACACAGAATTCTACCTACATTATTTAAAAAACATATTCAATTATTTTTGGGCGGTATATTTTGTGTTCAGAAACTCTTTCTGATTCTAGGTGAGACCCTGAAAGAGGCCGGCTTCAACCGCTGGCAGTCCGGCCAGCCTGATAACGCCACACAGCCCGAGGGGGAGTTCTGCGGAGCCACGGATAGAGCCAACGCCAATCTTTTCGACACCCCCTGCAGTTGGATAATGCCGTTCATTTGCGAAAAGCAGCCAGAAAGTCTCGTAGATGAGGAATTACACAGATAGATGAATTTAATACTACATATACTTTCAGGCCCCCCGCGACACAGGCTTGCCTCGTGCGGGGACCACCAGCAACTGTATGGTCGAAATAAGTTTTCTGGCAAATAAAATATTTTATCTTATCTATCTTACTTTTTCAAATTATAAAAGCACTAGTTTTACTCAAATTTATATGGGATAGCCTAGGCCCTAGGAAGGTTTATTAGATGTAAGTTTACTCTTGTTGGGTTTTCTAAAAAGAAATATTTTCATATATTTAGGGAGACTTTGAGTCATTGTGGCTATGTTAGTCCCGTGTCCTAACCCGTGTCCCGTGACCTAACTACCTACTACTTAAAACTAAACTATATCTAAAACTAACCTAAATAATAATTTGGATAACATCAGTTTTCTCACTTTTATAATGTTTTGTTTGTTTGTCTTATCTGTTAGGTAATTAGCGAGAGCGACATTGTCGCAGTGTGAAAGCAGTTGTTCTGGATCTTACTAGACATGCAAAATTGGAAGCCCTGTAGGTTTCATCATTTCCGAGACACAGAAATGGTACCAAAAGCAAATGCAGGAAATATATGCGCAATATACGGAACATGCTTAGTTTTTTATTGATACTTTTGTAGGTAAATTACATAAAGTAATACGTATACCTAAACACTCACAGAATTATAATAATAAATAAAACATCAAAACTACAATAAAATTATTTTTGGTTAATAAAAAAGCTGCCAAATTGGCGCGTTCTTCTGTGACGTTTTCGTGAATTACAAAGTGATTTTGATTCATTCATGTAGCAAAATAAGTTTAAAAACCTAGTCTAGTAATAAATTGTTGTATGGAGAATACAAGCAATTTTCACCGTTAAGTAAATAACAAGATAGTAGCAAAGACATTTTAACCACACAATCATCATCATCAGCCTGTATTAGTCCACTGCTGGACATAGGCCTCCCCTAATGAACGCCAGAGCGCCCTGTCCTAAGCTTGCTGCATCCAGCATCAGCCAGCAGTCTTTCGCAGATTGTCATCCCTGCACCTGGCCGGAGAGCGTCCTACACTACGTTTACCTAGTTGCGGTCTCCACCCAAGAACACGTTTACCCCAGCGGTTGTCGGTTCTTAGCATGATACGGCCGGCCCCTGCCACTTCAGCTTGCTAATTCTTTGAGCCATGTCGATAACTTTGGATGTATTGTCGGATATATTCGTGGTTATTGATTATACTCTTATTAATCACATAATACAGATAGTAAATTACGAATTCAAAAATGTATAGTTTGTCATGTCCACAAAGGTGTCACAGTTTTATGGCTATGACAATGGAGTCAACAGAAACCCTGTTGTTAATGAGTCTTAAAGAAAAAATCAGTTAATCCAAAGTCTCGCTAGATAAGATTTAACTAGTTAGGTTTTGGTAATAAAATTATTGAGAAGAGGTAATTATACGCAATAATCATTTACAGTGTGGACTTCATTTGTTAAAGTGCTCAGATAAACTTTGCATCCACTTCTAGATAAAAAGACAGTGATATGTTTACAACTTCCCGGGATTCCCTTCTGTTATCTTTTTAGGATTCTGTACCCGAAGAGTAAAATCATAATACTACACATACACATACATAATAATACAATGGCATTCATTGTTAATAAATCTACATAACTAATTCATTATTATCGTTGATTGCAACAATTGAATAAACTATACGCAAATAGAACTCACAGTACTAAATACAATTAAGATGGGCAAAATTGTAAATTAAATAACTTTCCGTTCAATAATAGACCTTTTAGTTATTTTATATCCTTTGGAAATTTGTTATAGGGTGATCCAATTCATAAAATAGTCCATTTTTTAAGGTTTTGTGTTAGCAACACTGGCTTGTTCAATTTTTTATTCCCTTTCGAATAGTCTATGCGAGGTTCTTGGGAAAAGTCTAAGTGCCATTTCCAAATATAAAAAATAACGAATTTTCCATTTACAAAAACCCTATGTCCAAGAAATCTCCAAGTCCTTTAGTTTTAGTGGAAGAAATCGTTTAGTCCATTGATTTTTGTTTAAGTCCGTATGGCAACACAAATCATTAGGTCAAATTACATGACAGATTTTTTTGACGGGACAACGTCTTATAATTCGATAGAGCCGGCTGCACGCACGAAAAAACATGACTCATTTGGCGTTACCTCGCTTTGAGGCGTTACCTCGCTCTGAGGCGTTACCTCGCTCTGAGGCGTTACCTCGCTCTGAGGCGTTACCTCGCTCTGAGGCGTTCCATGTAAGGCTTGAAGTGCAAGCGAGAGCGCTCGACATCCGTCTCTCTCCTACTTGAGTGAGCGATGCGTCTGCGTGGACAGCTGCTATACTATAGTACATTTACATGTTTTAATCGAGAATCAAATGCTACCATTTCATCAGTATTTTCTTAAGACGTTGTCACGTTCAACTATCGTCAGTAAACCGACTTTACAGACAACCAATTTTTCATAAGTTCTTATGGCAACACAAATCATTACGTCAAATTACATGACAGATTTTTTTTCATAACGGTTTTAGCTTTTCGCCAAGGTTTTGTTGTGACTTTGTTAAAAAAATTGTGAACCTGCATATCTACGGATATTCATTCAATTCACGACATTCAATGATGCCCATCGATCGCGATATTGCACTGATAGAAAGAAAACGGAAGAAATATGACAAAATACATTATTATGCACCAGAATATTATGTTGAGCTCATTAAAAATATTAAGAATACAAACAAATTTGAAATAGTATTCTTAGAGAAAAGTTTGATGAAGAAAAGTAGCTCTAACGATGTTCTGGAAGTAAAAGACTATAACTTTACGATGAACGAATATAAGCGAGTATGCCTGGAATATCCAAATTACGTAGTTATTTTCAGAAGAAGAGGTAAACCAGAGTTTGCTGAGTCTATGAAAGGTGAAGACTTTAAGACGTTTTCATTATATAAGGTGGGTTACAGAAGATTAATCAATGAAACGCCTGATGACTGCTACGCGCAGACTTGACTATATGTAAAGGCTGCTAAATTGCAAGATGTAAAGCGGTTGCTAGAATCTGTTTCTTTCGGAGTGAAGGGCCTGGTGACCTGTACCACAGGTTTTTCTAAAACCTATCACAGGCACCAGTTCTCTCACAAAACAGGTCATAGGGTAAAAGGTACTTTAGTTTTCCTATTTAGTTATTATAAGCACCTATTGTGAGAGAAAAATAAACACTTTTTATTATTTATTTATTGTTTCTGAATCGGAAAGATATTTTTATGAGGATTTATTTCATGGAACTCGGGACTCGACTACAGAAATCGATACTGAAGATGCAGTGGAATGATAAGCCGATTTTGTATTAATGTTATACTGGGTACTGCAATAATACTACACTAAGTCCCCTATTTATTACTGTAATATCACTAAGTCCAGCGATTAGAAATAAGTCAATTTTTTTGGTATTTTATAACGAGACTTCTGTTACTCATATCGCTTTGATTCTTCCAATGAATAAAAGTATTTAGTTTGCGCTATAATGTGTTTTTAAATGTTTTTTTTTAACCAACGCATGTTATTTCAACAGACATTTAAAACATTAAATTATGATTATCTCAAAAGTCACTTTTAGGATTTCTTGAATGTTATATGCCAGTATAACATGTCCGACTATACAATTGTGTTTATTTTGCGGGCATTGCTAGTCGGTCTTTATATGTAGAGCTAAAATATAGCTGTGGAAAATTTTCAAAAAAGTCCCCAATTTCGAAAAATTTACACATTTCTAAAATATACATACATACACGGAAAAAGCAGATTCAAGTATTGTACGGATCTCTTCGTATGCGAGTCGACTCGCACTTAGCCGGTTGTTTAAATTTAAATGACTTTATCATTGAATCATTCTTTACCTATATATTTCGTAAACACAAAATTTTAGTTTAGTATAAAGTTGTTTTTCCCCGACAGCGTTCATCAAGAACAATGATTATTCCTACGGTGTTTTTGTTGTTCTTTGTGCATTTCTCCGATGTTGCTGGTAAGTCAGTTGATTTTTGTCTTGAGTTTATCTTTCATTTGCGACGCCTCAGAGTGGCTTTAGATCAAACTGGCAAATGACTACCTATAATATTCCGTTCACTTCAAGTTAAGGATGAATTATGTTAGACCGCGGCCGGCGCAAGCCGTGTCCGTGTCGCCCGAGCCGTGCTAAGCTTGTCGCACACCTGGAAAGCACAGCACAAAAATGTGCTTTCAATTATGGGTTTTCACTCGTAACATTTAGATGAATTTTATATTGACGGCATCAGATGACAGGCAGCTCGCGTTTGAAGCTTGTGGGAAGCCATTTTGTCACTGTAAAATGTGTCTAAAGATAAAAAGCTTAAGCCCACATTTTACGTGTACACCTTCATGTAGGGCGGGGGTTCGGTTGGGAACCGTGCTTCGTCGGGGCTCTTCCGGGACGCGGACGCCGCTCGGTAGAGCATGAACCGCATCATTATTATAATAATGTTCGTGCAGTTTGTATCCGTGCCTCGCACGGGGTCGGGGCTCGGCTCGTAACCTACGATCCCCTACGATCTAGCATAATTCATCCTTTATGGCTGGTTTACACGTATTAAATAGTCAAGAATTAACAAAAATTTATGTGTGCGTCCGAACGTAGTTGATAAGCTCTTTAGTTGGTTTAAAATAGCCGATCAACATCCATACTTCTGAGCGAGATTGTTGATGAAGTTAAAAAAGAAATTATACGAGAAACAACTACGTACTTAAGGCGAATAGTAGGGTGGATAGTGGCGTCACTATATATTTAATTTTATAATTACGTTATACAAAGGAATTATCAAAAAATCGTACCGCGCGTAGACGATATCTATCATAAGCTTTTTTAAATGTATCTTTAATAGTTTTGTACTGTATTATTTAGGCAGATACTTGTTTCAAGAGTTTAGTTCCTATTGGTGGCAAACATTACTTATCTATTTACTTCTTAAAATCAACTAAGTTGTACCTGTCCAAACGCGTTAGGTGACAATCCACGCCCACCTACTTACCCGAAAAATGAAAAATATAAAGTTTTCTATTGTGCTCGTCAAATTGGTACCACTAAATTTTCACTTGCAACTTAACACTAAATTGACTGTTCACACGCATTCGCTTATAATTTAGTTAACTACTTAACACTTTCATTGCCCAAGACGCAGACGAGCCTCTCGACAATCTTGTGGCGGCGGCGCACCCCGGCGGGTCGCACCGCCGAGACTGGGCAGTGAATGCGTTAACACGTGTAAACCAGCCTTCAGGCAGTTGTTTATTACTAAACTTGTTATGCATCATACTTCCGATACCCTCGAAGATAATTAATCTTCTGATTATCGTGCCCTGGTGCCCTCGTCACGGGTCATGAGCCCAGTGTGGGGCCGCACAGTGGTCCCGAATTGCTAATAAGCGGAAATAGGATATTTTTTCGAATTGCTGATTTCGCCATTCGATAACTCTATCAAAACTAAGAAACTTTTGTTCTATTATACTTTTGGCTAGGCCTTATAGTCCAGAAGTTAAAGGCAAAAAACTACTTTTTTTGTATGGGAGGCAACCTTAGAAATTCAGGTCAAAACAAGGTGAGTTTCGACCTGAATTTTTTATGGTTTCTCTGTGGCGTTATTTGGCATCAACTAGTCATAAACAGATGGGTGCCAAATTATGCACTTTTGAGAGAGGGCGCCAAACCCATTTTTTTTTCTTTTACCGTTTTTTGATAAATTTTATTCTTCTATTCGATAGTTCTATCTTAAAAACGTATCTTAAAAAGGTACATCACAAATTAGCACGGAACGCGTCGTGACGTACTCACTACCTAGCAGGCGGGCCGTGACTGACGAGTGCGCGCCGGCCGCGAGCGGGCGGCGCGTAGGCGGCGCTTTTAAGTCGGCGCGCGAGCGGCGTCTTTGTTTGAAACCGACAAAGCAGGCGGCGTAGGTATAAATGTAGGGTGAAATGCTTTTATGATGTATGAGGATTTTTTTTTCAAAATTATGTTAAAAAAAAGTTTAGTTTTTTCATCGGTTTTGGACTCTGCTCATGTTTCTGAACGTCTGGTTTCAAGGAGTAAACTGTTTACAAAAACACCCTGTATTATGTATATAACTTTTTTAGCCCAGACCTATAGTTTAGGAGTAAATAGCAAATAACAGATCTTACTCAACGAGAGCCAATTATAAAACGGCTATAATGTAGACGGCGGCGCGTCAAATAATATGTTGCACTGTTTGTAACGCTTTTTAAACATGTTTGTACCCTAAATCATTTTTTTACTCATATGGCTGTAAGTCAAAAAGGGCACAAATTGCATGCACATGTTTCGGCGAAAAGGCGAAACCCACTGTCTACCTATCGCAAAGATAGAACTATCGAATAGAAGAATAAAATTTATCAAAATACGCTTACAGACTATGGCACCCATCTGCTTATGACTAGTTGATGCCAAATAACGCCACAAATAAACAATAAAAAAATCAGATCGAAATAAGGTGAAACACGGTACTTATTCAGTTTTTAAGGTTGCCTCCCATACAAAAAAAGCAGTTTTTTTGCCTTTAACTCCTGGACTATAAGGCCTAGCCAAAGTATAATAGAACAAAAGTTTCTTAGTTTTGGCGAAATCAGAAAAATGTAATTCGAAAAAAAATCCTATGTCCGCTTTTTAGCGATTCGGGACCACTATGTAGTGGTCCACAATGGGCCGTAGCCATTCATGTTAGACATACCCATTAATTATTTTATTAGCTATAAGTTTCCTTTTTGTATAATATTGAAGTGAAGGAAACTTAATGTTGTGATTTTCTAGTAAATATATTATTGTATTGTAAAAACCATCCATCACCATCAACAGGTGCAAAGTTCAGGCACGACTATACGTTCAGTAAGGCTGCTGAAGGATGGTTCAAACTGCATAAGGTGCCGCAAACATGGAGAGTTGCTCAACTGATGTGTCATGACGAAGGTAACATCACATTTATTCTTACAATTATGTAGGTAGGTACTACTAGGTTCCGTCCGCAGCTTTGAACAAACTTTACCGGGATAAAAAGTAGTCTATGTCCGACCATGGGATATCGTTACTTCCGTGCCAAATTTAATTAAGATTCGTTTAGACGTGAAGAGGTAGTAGACACAGACATAGTTACTTTCGAATTTATAATATGAGTATGGATTAGCGTACAACATCCAGAACACCTTTGAAAGCCCCTCTCAGTTAAATAGTAATACACAACTGTCACTCTACCAAGCCTCTACACCACCTACGAGCCTAGTTTGTGTTGGAAGAACACCAACATCGTCAAACTAAAAATTTTTTGTACTAAAATGTCTAGTATTTGCAAAAGAACACCCAGATTCAATTCAACACGTTTATTACAGCTTAGATACACAGATACATATTCTATAACTTCGAAGTGAACCACTAAGAGACCATAAATAATAAACTCAATTTACCAAACTGCTTGAAGTTAATGCGAAAAAATGCAAATTACATTTTTTTTTGCATTTGTTTGTGCTATATAGTATTTACTTATCTAATTAATTGTTCAAATTATGATATATACTTATAAGTAAAAGTATGAGAACTTCATTAATGTTAAAATATACATATTTTACTACTTTTCTTTCGCAAATAAACGATTTAGTTGATTGTGTGTGTCTACAACATCTACGGTACTATCTGGTTTTCGACAGACTTTCTTATCAGCCATTTATCCACCTTTCGTATATTCACAGGAGCAGTGCTAGTATCTCCTCTCACTAGGGAGTTGAGGTATGCCATCGTCCAATTTATGAAATTGGAGCAGTCTGTGCACTCCATATTTACGGGTGTCCATACCACCTATGCTAAAGGTGTCTATGCTTCCATCGAAGGTATGTTGGTCGTATTGTTTTAATTATTTATATTTTTATGTTTTCTACATCAAGATCTTTGTTTACTATAAAGGCCGTTATAACTACATAAGGTTTTCTAGACTATCTTACTGGGCCTGGAAAAATCTAAAATATATTTAGATTCTAAACGCAACGCAATAAAGTTCATTTCAGCTTGTACTTTTCCGTCAGAGCGCTAAATGGCTAACAGCGGTCTTTCTGCGTTGAGATATAGAGCATATCTTCCTACACTATGCAAACTCTGCGAGACTTCAGACAGAAGCTCTGACAGTCTAACTGTCAGAGCTTTATATTTCTCTAAGGGCCTAGATACTCGGGTAGCTTGAAACAGTCAGGATTGACTGCTTCGAGCTGCGACTGCATCCTGATCTTCGGTCTTCTATTTACATATGTATATGGAACCGCTGGAGCAGTTGCATAGTTCACTATACAGTCGTAGCTTCAAACAGCCGATTCTGACTGCTTCAAGCTGCCCATGTATCTTGCTAGGCCTATGCCCATGTACTCGTAGCTAGGGTTTGCCTGATATGATACCGCTTGAGAAACCATATAATCTAATTATTAAATATCAAAGTGCTTTATTTCCTTTAGACCTTACAGGACTCTTGGACGCGTAACAAAATTCAAATAACATAAATAAAACTAGGAAACAAAGTGATTTTTTCACAACGGACACAACAAAGTGACTTTGATTTTCTTGTTCACTTCAATCTTTTTAAGTTAAAGTAAATAAGTGAACAAGAAACCTTTGTTGTTAGGTTGTTAGTTTTATCAATCCAAGTTCAACAAAGTTTTTATTTAATTTCAGGTGTGCCTTTATCCAGGATGTCGATAGAGTGGGCGGATGGCGACCCCGACAATCGAGATAACGCTGAGAGCTGCCTCGCAATGGATCTTCCTGGAAACGGCACAGTGGCGGACGTGAGATGCACCAATGTCCTCCCCTTCGTCTGCTACAAGAAACGGACCAAATCTCTGGTCATCACTGGATGCGGCACGCATGATACCGGTTATAATCTTGATGATCTCATAGTATTTTAATAAAGGTTACGGATGTCGTATGTTGCTTTTGAGATCAAGGATTATTGAACTCCTCCTATGACATTTATTTCACTACGGGATCTCCCCAGATCGGTGACAACGGTATAGTAAAAATTTCCTACGATCAACAACCTGCAAGTTTTACTCTAGGCTCAAATTTATAAAGTAATAATGAAGTACAAACTCGTTAGATTTTTTAATTTTTAATGATTCACTCATAGACACTGTTGTTATTTATCCTTATTTTGCTAAAACTGTTTTCCATAACACAAAAACGCACAACATACAGTTCATCTTAAATAGGTAGGTATGTTTTAATCTACCCCCCTCCCTACCGAAAATCATTACCGACTGGCATAAAAATTAAGGTGTATGTAAAAAGAAAATACACGTGATATTACCCCCCCCCCTCTTTTTGAGCCTCACGTGATTAATCGACGACCCTTATCCGTGATACAGAATACAACCTAGACGCCCGCACCGGAAGCTGCTACAAGTTCCACCGGCGGGGCGTGAACTGGCAGCAAGCCTACAGGACCTGTATGGCGGAGGGAGGCCACCTCCTCATCATCAACAGCGTGCTAGAAGCCACCGTCATCAAGGAGATCTACGCGAAGCATCCTGATAACGTGATCTTTTCGAAGCACGGACAATTTGCGTCTATAGGCATGTACGATTACAATGATGGTGGTTCTTGGATGACTATTCATGGTGAGTGACTAAACTTGAAGTATCGACATTTATACACAACAATAATGTACCTACATAACTTATCGTGTACTAGGGCCGCCGCCGGTCGGATATCTCGCCACGTCAGCCTTATATAACGACATCATCCGGCGGGCCTTTTTCACTGCTAACGTACCAGCTCGAACCGAATGGTCTGTTGCGTGACGATGGTAAGAGGCCCGACGAATTGACACTAGTCCCATGGGACTTGGGAAGGCCCATTGTGTGGGACGCTACATGCGTCGACACACTTGCACCTTCCCATCTTCTGAAGACATCCGTGAGGGCGGGTGTGGCGGCAAATTTGGCCGAGGATCTCAAAAGGCGCAAATATGCAGGTCTCAACCGAGCCTACACATTTGCTCCCTTTGGAGTCGTGATCCTAGGTCCGTGGGATAACGAGGCTCTTCGGGTGTCTCGAAAGCTGGTGAGTATCTGGCGCAGCGCATCAGCATTGCCATACAGCGGGACAATGCAGCCAGCGTCTTGGGGACGCTTCCGACTGGTATTGATATGGATCAGTTGAGCTACCTGTAGATTGTTTGCAACAGTTTGCAGTTAGCTCAATTGTTGCAATTGTAAATACAAGCTGTAATTTATTTCTTTCTATTATTTGTTTGTAGTGGATGGCACAAACTTCGGGAGGCCTATACCCAGCAGTGGGTAAAATCCGGCTGTGGATGATGATGATTTGTTTGTAATTTTCTTTGTGAATAAAGAGTAATTAAGCTGGAATAAACGTAGTAATGGTAGCGAATGTAGCGATGGTTAATGTTATGGTTGATGACGCAAGAAGGAAGTCCTGCTAGTGTTAGAAAGGCGAAAGTTTGTACCGTTGTTGTGAAGACGTTTAGTCAAAGTTAACGTCGAAACTACTCAATGGACCGGGCTGAAATTTTGCACGCATTAAGTTCTGGACCTGGAATAACATGTAGGCTACTTTTTATTTAAAAAAAAGCGCGTGAAGCCGCGGGCTGAAGCTAGTGCTTTCAATGAGAATGAATTTAGAGTAAATATTTTTACTTACGCTATCGGAACACATTACTATTAGGACTAACGTGTATTTATTGCGTTTATTTACCTATTATGTTCATACTGGCTTCTTTCTACCAGCGGTTTAACACGCGCTACTCATAGAAAACACTACCGTTTTGGGGTGGTTTACCTTCACATGACATCAAATTGCCAAGCGCTGATGGGCAGCATACTTTTAACCAACTTTAAAAATTAGGGGGAGGTTCTATGTTCGGCTGCCATGTGTATGTTTTTTAAGAACTTTTGTTTTATGTATGTTTGTCGATCTCCGTCAATTATAATGGACCGATTTAGATAATTCTTTCGTTTTTGCTTAGAGAGATGGTCCCAAATTAATTTCACAAAACTTCGTGTAAATATTAAGGAATTTAAAGTCGGTTTTTAGTTCAAACTTTTTCCGATTCTAGGTGAGACCCTGACAGAGGCTGGCTTCAACCGCTGGCATCCCGGCCAGCCCGAGAACGCCACACAGCCCGAGGGGGAGTTCTGCGGAGTCACGGATAGAGGCAACGCCAATCTTTTCGACGCCCCCTGCAGTTGGATAGTACCGTTCATTTGCGAAAAGCAGCCAGAAAGTCTTGAAGATGAAGAATTATTTAGATAGAATTTAATATTATACTTTTTCAAATTATAAAAGCACTAGTTTTACTGTAACAAAATTGTGGGAATGCCTAGGTCTTAGGTGGGCACAGGTTTATTAGATATATCTGTTTAGCTTTTTCCAGGTTTGATAAATACCATGATTATTTATAATATATCAAACAAATCTGAATAATCTGATTTTTATGATAATCGCTTTGGCTATACAGTTTTAAGGTGTTTATAGGTAGTTAATGATTATATCGGGTATTTATCGCGTACCTTTTGTTTTATTTCGCCTACGTTTCTACCGCGTTACAGCGATCGTGGTCACGGGGCGACTGAAAGGGAAATAAAACAAAAGGTACGCGATAAATACCCGATATAATCATTAACTATGTTAACAAATCGCGAAAGTTTAAAAAGTTTATAGGTAGGTTTAGGTACGAAAGGTATGTTCAAAGGTCACGCTGTACTAACAGAAAGAGAAGACACCAAGATTAAAACATTTCTATTTGTCTTACTTACGTTCATGTTCTGTTAATTTTTTTCATTATTTATGTCCTTATTAATCCCATTATTTAAATTATAAAACAGCTATGACTTAGCGCAAACACCCTATGTGTTTGATTCTTGTTTCGATTTTAGCATCTTGTTTGTCGACATCTTGCAGTCTTTAAACTTTATTAAATTAACGTATGAAGCAAACTACGAAAATTCGCAAGAGATATTAATTTCAGAGAATTCCCTGAATCCTCGACCAGGGGAGCAGGTAGGTACATTGCGCGTGTGGACCGAAGCTTAATTTGGGCACTCCCTTATACATTTTTGTATGCTTTCTGTTTTTATTGCAGTGAAAAAAGAATTGATTTAAATCACGTTTAAAATCATCTCAACTCTGGTTTTTCACACTACTTCTATATGTTTTATTTGATTTTCTTCTCGCGAAATTATCGCAGTGTAGAAAGAAATAAAGACCAAAAAGCAATTGTTTTGGATCTTATTAAGACAGGCAAAATTGCAAGCCTGTAGGTTTGATCATTTCCGAGACACAGAAGGTACCTAAAATTAGATTCTAAACAGTACATGCATAGAGTTCAAACTCACACGTCCATAGACCGGATTAGCCGTTGCCAGTACAGAACACCTAGCGTTGAGCGTTGCGTGTATAACGCAAGTTGATATTGCGATGGAACCTTGACACAATAACAGCTGCGTGACGTCATCCGTCGCAAAAAAGTACAGATAGCAAAAAAAAAATTAATAAAAAGTAAATAAGCTAGGGTTATGGGATATTTGTATTTAAACCAGGCCACACGTTCCGTGACTTTGGTAGAATTTTGCAAAATATTCAAAATGTCTATTACTAGTTGCTTCGACATTAAAATGTCCTCAGTAGTGTTCGAAGCACTTTTTAAGGCACAGTTTATATTTTGGATAACTAACTTAGTCTTCTTTCTCTTTTAAAAAATAATTGTCCACTTTAATTATCATTTCACGAGCACGACTGTTAATTAATTTCTTACTCATTTTAACGGGTAACAGGTAACAAAACTAAACAACAAAACTCAAAAATAACAATAAAACAGGATAACAAAAACAAAAAGCTATAACAAGTACTCGATGCGCGTAAGCACGTAAGTGCGGGCTGACCTTGCGAACGGTACTGACGGTGCGACGTCGACTACGTCACCAAGATGGCCGCCAATCGCAATATCAACTTGCGGGGCTTATATGCCTGCCTTCGCTATAGTAACTCTTCCTCGCTCCATGTCCTCGTGAATGACATTGGAATTAGATTCTAAATAGTACATGCATAGAGTTCAAACTCACACGTCCATAGACCGGATTGGCCGCCGCCAGAACAGAACACCTAGCGTTGAGCGTTGCGTGTACGCCTGCCTTCGCGATAGTAACTCTGCCTTGCTCCATGACCTCGTGGATTGCTGTGCGATCGATGTCCGACATCTTGTCGAATTCGTCGATGCAGACGACGCCGCGGTCGGCCAGGACCATGGCACCGGCTTCTAGCCTGAGGAATTACAATTAATGTAATATAATGCCAAAGAAATTCAGTATTCATTATTTATTGCAATGAATCATAGGTCTAAGTAAGATCTGTAGATATGGTACGTTCTCCCAGCCCTTATTCAACAACTGGCCTGTGTTACAACTACACGCAAACACTCGCTCACAGTTACATTTCCAATCCTGTGCAATAATTATAATGAACAAACACGAGGGCATTGCTTTAGTCTTTTAGTCCATAAATCACACTAAAGTACATCGTAGCAAGCACGAACGCCAGTCCGACGATGACTGAGATGGGTGGAGCAAATTACATAGCACACAAATAATAAGTAAATATTGCTGGACAATTCACACAGCATTATCTAGCCCCAAACTAAGCACAGATTGTGTTTTGGATACTAGATAACTAAATAAATAAAAATAAATATTGCTGGACAATTCACACAGCATTATCTAGCCCCAAACTAAGCACAGATTGTGTTTTGGATACTATATAACTAAATAAATATAAATAAATAATGCTGGACAATTCACACAGCATTATCTAGCCCCAAGCTAAGCAGAGCTTGTGTTATGTATGTTACATAGATAGATATTTCTTATTATACATAGAAAACATCCAGATCGCCTTGGACAAATGTATGCAGATCTTACAAACATTTTTCCCGAGGCGGGAATCGAACCCGCAACCTCCTGGGTCACAGACATTCGCCCGCTGCGCCACAGAGGTCGTCAGAACTGAGATACTTATATAAATGTCATAACCATAACTGAGATACTTATTAAAATTCATTACATAGATATTTTTATTATACATAGAAAATACTCGGAACAAATATCTACAGACCGTAGTACGAACATTTTTCTGGAGGCGAGAATCGAACCCGCAACCCCCTGCGTCGCAGACGGACCCGCCTGTGAGGCCGCTGCTGTGGTACGGTACCTGCGGTGTCTGCCTCGTTGGTCTAGCGGTCAACTTATACAATCGCTGATTATGATGAGGTCCCGGGTTCAAATCGCGGGTCGGGCCAATAGTTGTTATTGGGGTTTTTCTAGCAAGAAAAATTCACAGTAGCAGCCCCGAGTCAGGAAGTTGGCGGTGTTACACCCCCGTGCCTCGGAAAGCACGTTAAGCCGTTGGTCATGCGCCTGATCTCTCCCCGGCCGTTTCGATCTGTCGTCCCATCGATTAGAGTGAGGGTATTCCCACTCTTTATTGAGAGTGCCCCTGTTATTTGCGCACACACAACATATGATATGTCCCGCGCATCTGGCTAGTCTCCGATGAGACCGGCCGCCGTGGTCGAAATTCGGGTAGGAGGACATATTATCTACCTGCGGTCTCCGGTGTCCGGATCAGTAGTGACGGCGGCGGTGAGACCGACGCCCGAGGAGCCTCGCCCCGTGGTGGTGATGGCTCGAGGAGCCGTCTGGAGCACGTAGCGGAGGAGCTGGGACTTCGCTACCGAAGGGTCGCCGATAAGGAGGATGTTTATGTCTCTGGAATAAATATGTGCAAAGAGTTACTAGATACGATCTTTATTCACAAAGAAAATTACAGTAATCAAATTATAGAAATAAATTAGAACTAGTATTTTCAATTGCAACAATTGTGCTAACTGCAGACTGTTGCAAATCAAAGAAATGCAATGTACAGGTAACTCAACTGATCCATATCAATACCAGTCGGAAGCTGGCGGCATTGCCCCGTTGCGCTGTATGGCAATGCTGATGCGCCGCGCCAGATACTCACCAGCTCTCGAGTCACGCGTCGCTTCTACCAGACGCCTAGATATTTTTGACGTGACAACGTCTCATAATTCGATAGAGCCGGCTGCACGCACGAAAAAACATGACGTCATGCGGCGTTACCTCGCTATGACGTCATGCGGCGTTACCTCGCTCTGAGGCGTTCCATGTAAGGCTTGAAGTGCAAGCGAGAGCGCTCGACATCCGTCTCTCTCCTACTTGAGTGAGCGATGCGTCTGCGTGGACAGCTGCTATACTATAGTACATTTACATGTTTTGTTTTAATAACCCGAAGAGTCTAGTAAAAATAAATAGTCACCCTCTAAGCCTGGTGCCATTTGGTAGAATCTTCTCCATCCCCCCCAGCAGCAGACACAGTATCGCCTTCTTGATGTACTCGTGCCCGTGTATGGAGGGCGCGAGAGACTTGCCCAGCAGCTCGAACATGTCTACGTTGGAGCGCCGCGCGAGCCGCTTGCAGAGCTTCACGTCTTCTAGTGTGATGGTCATGTTGAAGTCTTTGTTGATTTGGGTTATGTTGTTTGCTATTAGGATTGTTCTGGAAGATGAAAAAGAGGTGATTATCTTACTAGTATAACAGACACCACACACACACGCACTCGTGCGTGTCAGTCTTAGGTAGTTGTTAAAATTATATTAAACTATTCCTCACTTTCTTTTATTTATTTTGTTGCTATAGATTTTATTTTTTAGAAACTTTTTTATATTTAACTTCATTAGATAATAAGTTGTTACCTAGGTTATACTAATATTATAAAGAGGAAAGATTTGATTGTTTGTTTGTTTAGAATAGGCTTAAAACTACTGGACCAATTTGAAACATTCTTTCACCGTTAGGAAGCTTACTATACGAATTCCCACAGGAACGGTAACTACGCGGGGAAACCGCGAGGCGATCGTCTAGTATATAATATACCTAAAGTATCTATAGTTAACTAAGTATCTCACTGAATATCTTCCGAAATGTATATAATATACCTAAAGTATCTTTATTTAACTAAGTATCTCACTGAATATCTTCCGAAATAAAGACTTTTTATATTTATGTCTTCTTTATGTTGCTAACATCATATTGGTGAAAGTTTGTGCCGTGGGAGAAGACAACACCGAAAGTACTAAACGGCTGGAGCTGAAATTTTGCAGTGATGGAGTTCTACTCGTACTTGTGGAATAAATGTGTTGTGTGGTTGAATGCGCGATTTCTAACAACAAGATCTAACGTTTTTGTTATTAAAGTGCGTAAGCCTCGCACTCTAGATAATTTCTAATTTCTAAGAAATCAAATAATATCGCAAAAATTTTCGACTTACGGCTAACGGCGCTTGAGTCCGTAGAAAGTCGCAAAGATTTTCGACTCCCACGTCACTTGACTTCGTGGTGTAGTTGGTTATCATATCCCCGTACTGAGCGGGTTCAAGTCTTTCGCAGGTCGTCATCCCACCTGACTAGAGGTTGTCCTATACTACGTTTGCCGAGTCGCGGTCTCCACTCAAGAACACGTTTACTAGCGGTTGTCGGTTCTTCGCAAGTTTTGGCCGGCCCACTGCCCAGCAGGCTAATTCTTTGAGCTATGTCGATAACTTTGATGGTATGAGAAAAATTTAAAAAAGAAAGACTCCAGACAGTCAAATATGATTTACCTGAATGTTCCAGCAGTGAAACTTCCCTGCTTATTCGGCAGACATCTGTAGTTCCCCACAATCTGCACCCTGTCTCCCGGCTTGCAGCGGTCCACCAGGTCATCATCACAGATCACGTCCACACTCCTCGGCAGCTGGCCGGCCGGGGCCCGCTCCGGCATCTCCTGGACTGTGAGGGTCTGGTGGTCTTTGTAGCGCGAGAGGCCATACTCTGTTTCTAGGGCATTGCCTTCGTCATCCTGAAATAGTTTGGAGTGTTTTAATAACTAAAGCTCTGCACACATTATTCCAAAGCCACTACCACGCAGCACAAAAATGTGCATTGAAATATGGGCTTTAACTTAATACTTTTAGATACATTTTTAAGAGTCTAATTTAGTTTGATAACACATGGATGAAACACGATGAAACGACGAATGAAAGAAGGCCTACTTTGAAACACGAAGTTTCGGTAGACGGATCGCACGAAACGAACAACCTTACTGCTGAAAGTCACGTCCGAAGCAACGCACTTTGAGGTTTCAAAATCAAAAAACAAAAACGAACGGATCGATCATCCTTCGTTTTTATGCGATCTACCATCCGTCAACTTTGGAATTTGTTTTAGTAGGTAGACCATTAGTTTCCAGTGATTGTGAAAATTATCATTTTTGTGATGATGTTTTTACGGCGCACATCATCAATTCCTCGAGAGACAAACTTTTTGGGATCACTTAAAAATCAACCTTTATACAACAACGAAAGAATCATCAAAATCTAGTACGAATTGGCGAAAATATCACCAAAATTGTTGTACCTAGTCGTGATTTTTTAAAAGTATTACGTTGTTTTTTAAGCTTTTACGGAATAAATAGGTACAATCTCTTGGGAATAATTTTTTTATGGGCCCACTGAGGATCATTCTCTAAACTAAACAATAGTGAAAGAATTAGCAAAATCGGTTTGCCAATGGCGGAGATATCAAGTAACATACGTTATCTAGTACCCATAACACAAGCTCTGCTTCGCTTGGGACTAGATGATGCTGTGTGAATTGCTCCAGCATTATTTATTATTATTATTATACACATTTTGAGAACCACCTTTTTCAACCGATGAAAAACGGAGGTTCTCAAACCGACGCGTATATTTTTTTTATGTATGTACACATAACTTTTCACAGAGTAGTCCGATTTCGATAGTTCTTTTTTTATTGGAAAGGGTATACTCCGAAGATGGTCCAATTTAAATTGGGAATACAAAATCCAACCCTAAGGGTAGGAAAACAGGGGATGATTGATTGTTCACTCACTGATTGTAATGTATGACCACGCATAACTTTTTACAGAGTAGTCCGATTTTGATAATTCTTTTTATTGGATAGGCTATACATTGAAGTTGGTCCCATATAAATTTAAAAAAAAATCCTTCCAATCCAATCCTAAGGGTGACAACATAGGGGTGATTAATTATTAAGGTAGCTATTTTAAAAGTAATCAAAAACTAAGCATGTAGTAATTAGTAGAATAAAGATACAAAATTATAGTAAAACAATTAAACAAAAAAATTAAGCTGCCGAAAAAACTGAACAGTAATAAATAAAACCTTTTTATTTAACCTTATAGCTAAGTTCTTAAACTAATGTAAGTGTACTTATACCTAAGTAATTATGAGTCGGCGCCAACCAAGCAAATTAGTTTATTACTTATAGCGTGATGCGCGGCGGCGGCGGCGGCGCGGCGCGATACGTCCCTTCGCCGAAAAATGGTTGGCGCCGACTCAAAATTACTTAGGTATAGTTACATTACTTTAAGTTTAGTTAGTTTTACTAACTATTATAGTTAGTTAGTTTTACTAACTATTATATGGATTTAATTATTATCTGAAATAAATGACTATTATTATTTAAGAACTTAGTTTTTAAGGTTTAATACTAGTAGTTCTATGAACAGTAGACCTCGTGAACACTAACTTTTTTCAACAAATAATTTACTTATTACTTAAGTGATATTTGGGTAGGTAGGTACCATGTTTTTTGTAATTCCTGTTTGTAGGTGCATAACCTATATAAGGTACATAACCTTCAAATTTCTGTGGGTTTCATACTTTTTGAAATATTTTGAAAATAGTCGAAATTTTACCCATTCCCCCATCTCCGAAGATTGCAGAGCTATCCATCTGAAATGTATGTAGCGTTTGTGGATTAGAGATGGGCCGAATATTCGTTTTATATTCGGTATTCGGCATATTCGGCAGCTTTACCGAATATTCATATTCGGCCGAATATTCGGCTGAATCACCTAATGTTCGGCAAAGTGATACTCAAAGTTTTTACTGTTTTTAGACCCGTGTATTATCATGATTTGAGTGTACAGTGTAATGAAGTTAGTATTTTAGAGTGTAGCTTACTGATTTTGTCGTCACTGAAGCTTTATTTTCAATTAAAGTAAGTTGGTAAAAAGGTAATAACTTCAATCAATGTCTTCACGCCGCCGCGCCGGATCCCTTGCAGGGTAGGCAAGGAATGAAGAGAAGAAGAAGGAAGAAGAAGAGAGAAGAAGAAGAAGAAGAAGAAGAAGAAGAAGGAAAGAAGAAGAAGAAGAAGAGAAGAAGAAGAAGAAGAAGAAGAAGAAGAAAGAAGAGAAGAAGAAGAAGAAGAAGAAGAAGAAGAAGAAGAAGAAGAAGAAGAAGAAGAGAAGAAGAAGAAGAAGAAAAGAAGAAGAAGAAGAAGAAGAAGAAGAAGAGAAGAAGAAGAAGAAGAAGAAGAAGAAGAAGAAGAAGAAGAAGAAGAAGAAGAAGAAGAAGAAGAAGAAGAAGAAGAAAGAAGAAGAAGAAGAAAGAAGAAGAAGAAGAAGAAGAAGAAGAAGAAGAAGAGAAGAAGAAGAAGAAGAAGAAGAAGAAGAAGAAGAAGAAGAAGAAGAAGAAGAAGAAGAAGAAGAAGAAGAAGAAGAAGAAGAAGAAGAAGAAGAAGAAGAAGAAGAAGAAGAAGAAGAAGAAGAAGAAGAAGAAGAAGAAGAAGAAGAAGAAGAAGAAGAAGAAGAAGAAGAGAAGAAGAAGAAGAAGAAGAAGAAGAAGAAGAAGAAGAAGAAGAAGAAGAAGAAGAAGAAGAAGAAGAAGAAGAAGAAGAAGAAGAAGAAGAAGAAGAAGAAGAAGAAGAAGAAGAAGAAGAAGAAGAAGAAGAAGAAGAAGAAGAAGAAGAAGAAGAAGAAGAAGAAGAAGAAGAAGAAGAAGAAGAAGAAGAAGAAGAAGAAGAAGAAGAAGAGATCAAATGTCTTTTTTTAAGAAGAATATCATCGAAATCAAATGTCTTTTTTTAAAGGAATTACACCTTTGATCAAAAAACCCCGACGACAAAAAAATTCTAAAAAATCATAGAATCTGTACACCAAGTTTCGTACCGATCGGTTGTAAAATACGACCTGTAGAGGAGTACGGACATACTGACACGTCAAAAAAGGTTTTTTAATTTAATTTTTTTGCTTTTCACTTTTTTCGGTGGTTTAATTTTTTAGTTAAAATTTTTTATTTTATAATTTTTTTGGCTATAATCTACTAATTACTACATTGAACTCTTGATTGAAAAATACCCTTACGAGCACTGCAGGCCAAAGCTAATATAACAAACATAGCAAAGCCTAAGCCCACCAATGGGTCATTAAGGGTTTTGAATACAAAACTTTTCATGCCAACCAACACCATTGGCTGGAGTATAGTGGTGCTGGGCATAGAACCCCAATGAGCGCCATAGCACCCTATCCTGCCTTCAGCTTGACATTGATTCTAGTTATTTACCTTGGTAGGATAAATAGCAGTGCTAGGGAATGCTTCAAAGGATGTCAGATCCGTATACTTCCTCTCCATGACTTTCTTAGTGGCTGGGCAGTAGTGAACACTGCGGACCACCTTTGGTCTCACGAGGGACACCCTTGTTACTATACCTTCCACACAAATAAGGTTTCCTAAATACCTGAAATACACATATTTATTGAATTGAGGTACTTATACGCTATTAGTCAAACCTGATGTAGAATGTATGTCCGTCAACACCAAGCAAATGAGTTTTAGTGATTTAGGTTGTGGTTTGTTTACTAACATTCTACATCGATTTTGGAATGTGTATAGTCAGGCTATGTTATATCCTGCTTGGCATCGAGGTTCAGATATAATTATTGTAAACAATATTTATCATTTATTATTAATGATGATGTCCTCTTAGCTGAATTTCGACCATGACGCTACTCGCATAGTGCACAAGTGAGTGCGAAAACACAGGTGCACTCCCTGCCTCACTCTTATAATCTGATAATATTAATGGAATGAGTGTGGAATAAATTGAGTGATGTGATGAGTCATCAGGTCGTCACTCAATTTATTCCACACTAATACTGGGTTCTAAAACCCAGAATCTTTTAGATAGAGAGATATATATATAAAACACTTTCATATACCACACAAAATAGGGAGAGATGCTTAGAATAGAATAGAGGAAGTATATAGGGTGGCCTTATTGCTGAGAGCAATCTCTTCCAGGCAACCATAGAATGGACTAGACATGATACTATCAACACTAGACAAACCTTATTATGGTTTAAAGTGTTGTAGAAATAAGAATACAATAAGTTTTTTATGAAAAAAGAAATACAAAAATACAAATACAAATAAAAGAATAATATAGACAGTGGCACTTCAATAAATATATTTAAAGAAAACAAATACTTACCATAATACCTTGTCTAACTTTGACAAGAATGAGGGAGAGCATTCAATAGACGGGTAGCTTGTACAGTGAATGATTTTACAACGGGATATTTACCATGATTTGAGTTTTGAGCTTTCCACTGCTGAGGAAAGCTCAAATCTCGAATCATGGCTCAATAGACGGGTAGCTTGTACAGTGAATTATTTTACAATGGGATATTTACCATGATTTGAGTTTTGAGCTTTCCACTGCTGAGGAAAGCTCAAATCTCGAATCATGGCTCGATGATCCTGTTGTTAAAGACTTGACTGATATTAACCATGATGGATTTAAAAGTTTTTTAGTTAATGATTTGTGTTAGAAAGAGGTGGTGTGAGCAGGGACTTTTCAGATGAGGATTTCAGAGGAAACCTTAAATAGAATCACATCAGCTGTACTTACCGAGAGGTCAAACTCCTGGGTGTAACATGTTTGTTTCCAAAACTTCCACAGAACGCTACAAAGAATTCTTCTTGGATCTTGGCGTACGTGGGATCAATAGATGAAACATATTCTTTCAGGGCTTTTTGAAACGCAATCTGCTCTTCGAAAGCGCTCTCGAGTAAGTTCTTAGCTCGTTCAGGATTCTTGCGCCGTAAATCATTCACATTAACTTCGAGCCGCTGCGACTTATCCGATATCATCTGTTTTACACGCTCCATATAAATTCCTTGATCTTCCTAAAAATTGATACATATTTTACAAAATATGAAACTAATAAGCGGCACAGTTCGAACATAACCTCTAGAAAACCAACTTACTTCATCGTCCAGGAATTCAAGGTACTCTCTTTGTAAATCTCTCAAGCGTTGATCAAAATCACCGTCTTCCATATTAAATTATATGTAACTAAGGTTTATTGCAAGAAATATCTGTGAATTTCTCTTTCTGAAAACAAAACAAATGCACTGGAACCTGAACTGAACAATCAACAAAACAAGACAAGACTCGTTTTGTTTTGACAGTTGCTACTACGAATTGGCGCCAAATTTTAGTGACGTTACCGGCCGTTACATGGGTAGTTCGATCATCAAAATATAATCGATTGATAATCGACTCGACTTTGAATCTTTATAAGCTCGCTGTGCCCACAACTAGGCTACACAAAATTAATATATCTAGGCCAATGTATACCTACGCTTCTACAACAAGACTCATAATGAGTTGCAAAAATTATCAGTAAATAAATTCAAACAAATTGTCAAAAGCTTGCTGTGCAAAATGGCATAATAGAAAATATCAGATTATCTGGAAAATAAAAAAGTTTGGTATGGGTTTTGCTCCACCTCGAAAAATAACAACTAACAGGCTAAAGGTTTCTTCGTCGCTTCTTTACTTTAGTCTACATACCGAAGCGACAGAAATAAAAATATATCACTTTATTTCCGTGTCAGTGTTTAGTTTTATATTTTGACCTTTTCTAAATGTACTTATTGTATTTATGGAAATAAACAGTTTTTGATTTTGATTGATTTTTTGATTTTTGACTTGAACTCGTCGAAGTTGAAAAGGGGGAGGACGCGGGCTCAAGTCCCGTCGAAGTCGAAAATTTTTGCGATACTATTCGATTTTATAGAAATTCAGATTTTTCATTCCGGAACACATGCTATGGCAATTAAGATTTACAGTATTCCTCAAAATATAAAAAATGAAAGTGACCTTTTCAATTCAAAAAGGTATTAAACACATTCCTGGTTTAAAAAAGCTTCTATGCCCTGCAGGACTTCTTTCATGAATAATTTTACTTTGTGTTATTTATAGGCTCGTTGTATTTTAATAATGTTAGAATTAAGGTTCAGTGGAATTAAGTATAAATATTTAGTTTAGGTACCTACCTATGTAAAAGTAAAATTATTTATTTTTGCTCACAAGAGCAAAAAATACAATATTTTGCACCCGGGCTCATGTTGGTAGCTGTAAGATCTTTGTACAACATGAAAGCAATAAAACACTTGAAACTTGATAATTGACGTCGTGAAAGAATTGAACGAAAGTCTTCGTTTCAGGTCTGGCCAAAATAGCGTTTTTGTCAGTATGTCCGTACTCCTCTACAGGTCGTATTTTACAACCGATCGGTACGAAACTTTGTGTACAGATTCTATGATTTTATAGAATTTTATTGTCGTCGGGATTTTTTGATTAAAGGCGTACTTCTTCCACAATAAGGCAAAAAGGCGGCTTTCGAATATCTCCGCTTTAAGATATCTGATTTCGATGATTGTATTTTTAATTGAAAGGTAATAACTTTAAATTGTTCTTATAAAAATTTGGTAAAGATCGGATGAGGATTTTCGGTATGACGAGCAGAATAGCTCCGCAAAATGCAGTAATATGCAAGAGAGCATTTACAGTACAGCGCCACCTATTAGAACATCTTTGTAACACTTCGAGAGTTATATGAAATAGCGCGGCCGCATGAAACACCGTCGTCGTCGTCGGTTAAATAATAACAACAACTTTGCGCTGATGGATCAACGCCATCTATTGATACCTAGGTACAGAATTTCGAGCTTTGCTGAGGAACGTAACTTAGGTACTTTGTATGGACAATTGGTATAATGGTTGATCTGTTTGTACAACATTTCGTTCAAAAATTCAATGCACACCACACTAGCGTAAACCAATATTTAGGTACCTACCTACTTATAAGGGTTTTTCTGATTTTTGGATATACCTACCTGGGTATCTACTTAGGTAGGTAAAGTGTAGATACACTACCTACCTACCCATAGGATTTTTCTCTCAACGCGTCAAAAAGTAAGAGGCACCGATAATTACATAGAAATTAGGTACTTACCTATAATACTTATGACAAGATTAGCACCATTATAGGAAGGCTGGTGCCTACCTATGCTGGTGCTTATTCTGATAAGTAAGCACTTTTGCTCCGTGATACATAAGATGCTTTCATACTGGCATGGCGATTTGCAAGGAGTCACCGCCGAAAAACATGGTTGAAAGGGTAACCATTTCGACTATTTTCAAAATATACCTACCGAACCTACCTACCAAAATATCCCGTTTTAAATTACTTTAGTGCATTAATAAATAAATTAATTGTTGAAAAAAGTTAGTGTTCGCGACGTCTACTGTTCGTAGAACTACTAGTAGCATCTTCTCCATCCTCTACCATTGCTTTGAAAAATTGCATAATGCTAACATGTTTCCTGGTAATGAACGCATCGTTCTTGAGCCAGTAAGCCTCGAAGTATTCCACAAAAGCAGATAATTTCTTATGACGTGACAACGTCTTATAATTCGATAGAGCCGGCTGCACGCACGAAAAAACATGACGTCATGCGGTGTTACCTCGCTATGACGTCATGCGGCGTTACCTCGCTCTGAGGCGTTCCATGTAAGGCTTGAAGTGCAAGCGAGAGCGCTCGACATCCGTCTCTCTCCTACTTTTGACGTGCCAACGTCTTATAGTTCGATAGAGCCGGCTGCACGCACGAAAAAACATGACGTCATGCGGCGTTACCTGGCTCTGAGGCGTTCCATGTAAGGCTTGAAGTGCAAGCGAGAGCGCTCGACATCCGTCTCTCTCCTACTTGAGTGAGCGATGCGTCTGCGTGGACAGCTGCTATACTATAGTACATTTATTTACATGATTTGATCGAGTATCAAACAGGCGCGGTCGCAGCCCATGACTTTGGGGGGGGTCACACTTGGTGCGGGCCGTAGCACCAAATGTAGGCGGTTGCAGACCCCACTGAAAATCACTAAACTTTACTTAACGCGGAGCGAGCCGCGGAAAATTTATACTCAACTCCCAACAATAGTAGGTATAAGTTATAGCGAGTGAAGCGAGCCTCGAAATTTTTGAGATGTTTTCTGAAGTTTGGGCTAAAGTAAGCAAGAGTAGGTCCACTTGCTTACTCTCGCCCGCATCATTTATTTTGTTGTTGATAGGTATCTATTAAAAAATAAATGATAGCGAGCGTAGCAAGCCCCGAAAATCTAAGAGACTTGCGGTAGTAGAGTAAAGCTATGAATATAAATAGGGGCGAGCGGAGCAAGGGCATCAATAAATAATTGGAAATACAAAAAGACTTGGAAAAAATGTAACGGCGAGCGGAGCGAGCCGCCGAAATTTTTGTTAGTTTTTCGGGTAACTACCCGAGCAAAATGATGACAAGTGTCAAGCACTGGACCAAATACAGAGAAGGACAAAATACTATCGGCGAGTGGAGCGAGCCGCAAAATGCAGTGTTTTGCCGCAAACATGACATCCCTTCCCCCAACTCCCAACCCAACAATAGGAAGTATAAGTAATGGCGAGCGAAACGAGCCTCAAAAATGTTGGAGATTTTTTCTGATGTTTGGGGAAAAGTAAGCCAAAGCCTATGAAAAAATAAAGTGAGCGAAACCTGCCCCGAAAATTTTAAAAAGTTTGCGGTGGTAGATATAAAGCTATGAATATAAATCAGGGCGAGCGGAGCAAAGGAGATTAACAAAAAATTACAAATACAAAAAAGACATCGAAAAAGATGTAGCGCCGAAATTTTTGTTCCCTTTTTCGGGTTGTCACAAACTGGTTCAGAAAATAAATAACAGCGAGTGGAGCGAGCTCTGAATGAGCCGCAGCCTTTTTTGAAATTGCCGAGGTAGCGTCCATGCAATACAAGGAAGCTAAATTATGAGCTTCTGCCCGCGGCTTCGCACGCGTTCTTGCTATGGAAACGTTCAAAAGTAATTTTTATCCCATGGGAACTGATTTATGGGATAAATAGTAGCCTATGTTTGATTCTAGGCTTAGAGCTACACCGATGCAAAATTTTAGCTCAATCTGTTCAGTAGTTTTGGTGTGAAGACGTAACAAACATCCATTCATCCATCTATCCATACAAACTTTCGCATTTATAATATTAGTGTGAAGAACAATTTTAAAGTTTCACGAATAACAACCAAATATGCGGACAACAGACTAGACACTATATATAATCAACGGCGAAATTTTTTATGATCTGGCTGTACGTGTGACTTGTTTGGTATTAGATATTTTGCAGTTGCAAACTCGCCTGAAACGGAGAAGGAGAACTGAACTGGAGCAAGCCAGAAGCTTATCAAAACAGCAGAATGTTATCAGAGGCAAGCAGAGCGTGCTGCAATAATTTAGTGGTTTCGTTAGATTTTTGGAGTGTTTGGAAAACAAACCTCAAACGAGGGATGAGCCCATGACAAGAGGCAGACAGTGTAAAGTTGCCGGCAAGTTGAGCGAGCTGCGACAATTTTTGGTTTTTGTTAGATTTGGGCAACTTTTTAGAAAATTTGGCAAAGTGTCCTAAAGCGGGCCGGGTTTCGAGCTTTGGATCATAGTCAGAAGGAACAAATGTTATCAGCGACCAGACCTTTTTGTACTGGTTGGCAAAGTGACCTCGCAGATTATTTGTTATATTTTGTGCTTTTTATTGTGGTGGTTGGATTGATACAAACTGACAATAGCGGACCAGCCAGACCAATAAAATTGGGAACGTTGCCTCTATGCTAATCAAAACACAGAGTACAAATAACAGTAATATCGGCGAGCGGAGCGAGCCGCGTTTTTTTTATTACTGCTGTTGGTAACCATAATCAATGTAACGGAAGTAAACAGGACAATATAATCATCAAGTTGTGGATTGCAATTTTTTAAGTACCTAAACTAAGATTTTGGGGAGGGGTCATGACCCCCGTGACCCCCCCCCCCCTGGGACCGCGCCTGGTATAAAATGCTACCATTCCATCAGTATTTTCTTAAGACGTTGTCACGTTCAACTATCGTCAGTAAACCGACTTTACAGACAACCAATTTTTTTTTCGTTCGTTTCGTTTTTCGCGTTATAAACATATTTGGGCATCGCAGTACTAACCAAGTGGAGGCATGGAGTTTAGCTGTTGGCAACACCGAAAACTATACGAGTTTGGGTTATGCTACAAATACAATAAAACTAAACTAACTAACTAATCCTGAAATCTGGAACATTTTGTTTAATTTGCAGTTGCAGAAATTTGTTTTGTTTGTTTGTTCGTTTTTTTTATCAAAGAAAAGAATAACCAAATCCTCCTTGGTTTTTACTCGGTGTGCGAATTTTCAAGCTATTATTGTACTACCTTGAATTGTACTGTACAATACAGAGATTTTTTGATGTTAGAAGGGTGTGTGCAGCTATGTCAGAACACAATTCGAATTCTAACCAAAGTATGCCTTCGCCGCCACCACCGCCGACGATTCAGGCTGAAGATATGCCGAAGGTTCACCGTCCAAAGCTGAAGATCCTTGCCTTCCACGGCTACCGGCAGAACGGGAACGTGTTCAAAGGGAAGATAGGGTCTTTCCGCAAAGCTGTGTCTAAGTACGCGCAGCTATTCTTCCTATCCGGGCCTCATAAAGTTGTCAGTGAGGATGGGGCAGGAGAAGAAGGTACTAATGAGATCCTTTTTACTTATAGATAGTGACCTCGTTCTCTTTACTAAGCATCCCAGAACTGGCAAACAATCCTACAGTCAGTCTAATCTAATTAGATTTGTGATTTAGGGACTATGTAGGCAGATGGTGTTAGGATATTCAATCTGGCTGAAATAATTCCATTTTCAGATGCAAGATCTTGGTGGTCTAATGCAGAAGACAACACATTCAGTGGCAAGTGCTTGGGAGGGCCAGCAATTGGCTTTGAAGACACATTGCGGTTGATAGAGGATGCTGTGAAAGAACATGGTCCTTTCCATGGATTTATGGGCTTCTCCCAAGGCGCCTGCTTGGTTGGAATGCTTGCTGCGATGGGGCAGAAAGGATGTAAGTGAAACCTTTCAACTAATATCCGGCCAGCATAAGCTATAAGTACTCGATATTTCCTGCACCACAATATTGGTTTTCTTACAGTTATTTATCTAGTTTTTGGGGTTTCGAAGATCAGTTTCGAAACCCTTATGGTCTCGCTTTGTCTGTCCTTTTTTCCCTCCTTAATAACTCAGCAACTACCACAGCTATCAACTTGAAATTTAAAATAATAATACATTTCATGCGCCTGTACAGATTAAGAAAAAATATGAAAATGAACATTTTCCATACAAATTGAGATGTCAAAATTTTAAGAGACCTACAAAGTCAAGTGGGTTATCATAATATGAAAGGTATCAGTTTGTACATTTCAAAACAGTTTTTGAAATTTCTATAGGTTTCATACTTTTCGAAATATTTTGACGAAAAGTCGAAAAATTTACCGCTACCCCCTATCACCGAAACATGCAGAGAGATCCATCTGAAATGTAGGTTGGTACCTACTAGCTTTAGGTATTCATTAAATTTCGAAGTCTCTAACCTGTACCTTTTTTAGTACATGTTGACAAACGTTCGAAACCCTCGGCGTGCGAGTTACACTCGCACTTGACAGGTCTTGTTTGATACAAACTACTGTTTTTGTTTCAGATTTACCCTACCAATTCCAATTTGCAATTATGGTATCAGGATTCAAATCAGGGAGCTTAGTTCACAAAGGATTTTATGATGAAATCATCAATATCCCATCCTTGCATGTGTATGGAGAAAGTGACTCTATTATTCCAAAAGGTAAACCTATTTACCTTGTGTCACTATCTATTCTGATAAATTCCCAACCACCCCATTGACTTCATCATCAATGGGGTGGTTGGGAAAAAAAATCCCATCCACCCCATTACTCAAGTCAATGGGGTGGATTGAACAAGATTGGTAGTAAAGGACTGAACAGCATATTTTCTTTTCAGAAATGAGTGAAATGGAGTGGTTGGGAAAAAAATCCCACCCACCCCATTACTCAAGTCAATGGGGTGGACTGAACAAGATTGGTAGTAAAGGACTGAACAGCATATTTTCTTTTCAGAAATGAGTGAATCTCTCATCAGTCTGTTCTCAAAACCAGTTGTAGCTGAGCATTCCGGGGGCCACTATGTAGCCTGCTCGGGGCCCATCAAAGATGCCTATCAGGACTTCCTACAAGACAGATATGAAGAGCTCTTGGAAAATAAAGACAGTAACAAAAGTGTGTGAATGATTAAGTAGAATAGGTGTGATGTATGATAATTTAATTTTGTAAATAAATGTATGATTGGTGTGGCACTTTTTTGTTTTTGATAGAAGATAAAACGGCTTGGCTAATTTACATCTGTTTTCCTGCATTATCTGCTCATTTTAGACCCTAAGTCTATGGAGGTAGAAAGGAACTTCCATAAGCCTTGTGCCGTTGCCCTTTGAACAAGAAGAAAAGGCGCGCGACCTGTTGTAATGCGTAGGTGGGTTTTGGCTCTTAACCGTTGAGTTTGTTGGATTTGTCTTCCCAAGCACTTTGGTCCTAGATGATGCCCAGGGTATATGTACCTACTTATTTACCTACCTACCTCAAGGAATTATTCTATTATTTAACCTATATTACTCAAGTAAAATGTTCATTCAATTCAGAATATTTGTATACCAGCGGCCCGTCCCGGCTTCGCACGGGTGGACATTCATTTTGAATTTTTAGGGTTTCGCGATCGGTTCCGAAACGCTTATGGTCTCGTTTTCTCGGCAACTACCGCAGCTATAAAATAGAAATTTAAAAATACCTACATTTGATGTTTTTTACTTGTCTGTACTTTATGTAATGTATGTAGAGGTTCGGAGTCAAATATCTCTTAAACCGCAGGTCTATTTCTGAGCTTTGCAGGAGAGAAACCGTAAGGCACAGTTAATTGGCATAGTTCATGATTCATTATGAGATTAACTCGCTATAGATTCGTCGAAATCAGCGGGGCTGCCAGCTTGACGTCAAGATAGCAGCCACATTTAAAGACCTAAATATCTCCTAAAGCCGCCCTAAGTAAAATAAATAGTGTGCCAGTAGCGCTATTTATTTTACTTAGGGCATCGGGGGCACTATTTCAGGACACATTTAGGTATTATTACCTATTACATTTATTGGCATAGTTGAAATCACCAAATTCCATGGCGGGGCTGCTAACTTGACGGACACAATTTTTTCATTCTAATTTTAAAAGATACCTACCTACAGGGTCATGTGGTATCAAATGAAAGGTATCAGTTCTTTTTTAAATATTTTGCAAAAAAGGCGAAAAAATTACCTGATCTCCGAAGCCCCGCACTTCAGTGCCCCCTCCCTAGCCGCGGTGCTTTTCTCTGGCAATGTTAGGTAGGTACGGTTCACCGTCAAAATGAATTTAGGGCAATAGCGCACTAGCGACCTGGCAGCGCGGCTGAGACGCGCGGCCTGGCCGCAGGCGTTGCGATTTGCAACGCGGCCAGCGACTGAACACGGGCCGCAAATGCGTCGCTTGGACAAGGTAATATTATCCTATAAGTAATCCGACTTCATACAAACGGGCGAAACGCGAGCGTTTCGCCCGTTTGTATGAAGTCGGATTACTTATAGGATAATATTACGAACCTACGCGCCTCGATCTCGGCATGCGCTCAGCATGCAGACAGTCGCGGCTGTGCCGCAGTGACGAACGGATGGTGTGATGTTTTTTTAACAATAACCGCGCGATTTTTTCTCTAAAAATAAGTTCAGGTACATATTTAATAAAGTAGCTGCAGGTATCTATAACCAAGTAAAAGATATTCCTTTTTCTCCAAAAAAATCTCCTAAAATTTAATAATAAAGCATTTTGTACGTCTCAGTCGAGGCGCAAATATTTTTCGGTCGCAAATTTATAAGACCGATTTGTTATTCAAACATAAACAGGTTTTTTAATTAAATCTACCAATCAAAAAACAACACGCATTTTTATTGACCACTTCCCATTCAATTCACAAAGTATTTTATTTGTTTATATAAAAAAAGTACCTTCCTATATTTACAATCACAAAACTAAATAGAAACACAAAGTAGGCAAATGTAATTAAAATGGTGGAGGCGGGCAGCCCTATCGCATGTTTACCTACCGCGCGGCTGTAGGCATTTATTTCAAAGATACGGCCGAGTCCAAATACTGTTGGATAATATTACCGTGGCTTGGATCTCGCGGCTCGGTGTGGCCGCGCGAGGTGCGCGTGCTCTGTAGCGATTTCATAATAAGGTATCTATCTCGATGGCCGCTGCGGCCTAGATAGTCATTGGCTTTTAATTATTCGGTTTTGTCTATTAGTACCTACTTACCTAAATTTACATGTTCTTTGTGGTGTAGTCAACTGTGGAAACACAGCGATTGACAGCGACCTCTTGGAAGGCTTAGTCTAGTCTTGGAAGACAACATATTATAGAATATTTTTTCATCGGTTTTGAATATCGATTTAGATGACAAAGCATGGTCGAATGCCTGTCAAATTGGGAGGCTTAGGTATAGGTACGCAAAATTTCAAATGTAGCCCTACCAGCGTTCTTGTCTTCTATCTACTGTAGAGCACTAGTTCTTTAGTTGAAAAAGATTTAAGGCGTTCGTTCGGCTTCGTTTGGTCCCACCTGGAATGTCACTAATTTTTAGATGAAGCTCGAACGGCTTGGCATAGGCTTGCCCCAATGCTGCGATGCGTGCTGCAGCTCTGCGCGTCGTACCCGCCTCCTGGCCGTTTCTAAATGGGAATCAGGACATTTTCATTTCAGGTTGCAAGCATTTCCAGTTTAGTTCATTTATTCCTTTTGGATACAATCACGTACACCCGGAAAAGTCATAAATATTGGTATGATTACATTCAAAATTCATCAGCAAAAGCTTCGTCAATATTAACAAAGCAAAAAGCTTCTGATTGTTTCACAAAAAGCTTCGATCAAATCATCGAAGACAAAAAGTCACTTTTTGTTTAACACTTTTTAAAAGTGTTAAAATTAAGTTTCCTTACATGTAAAGGTAATTTATTATAAAATTTGTATACAAAGATAGAGAAAGCTCATATTTAACTTCGCTAGTCTATGTTTCGGAATGACGACATTTTCTTTTTTGCGTGTATTATAATTATGTAAATCACTTTGTAGGTCTAACTCTTCTACATGCATTTTAGCATAAATACAATTTTGAAATATAATATTCTCCGGTGAATGTCATGATCATGATATTTAATTGTCTAAATATGTCCCTACAAGACTCTAGTTTATTCATTTGTAGAATGAACCTAATCGCTCGCATCTGCAAAACGAAAACTCTGTTGGATTGGGCCGCATTACCACAGGCCAGTATGCCATATTTCATGACAGAGTGGAAGTATGCATGAAGTATGCAGCCTTCGCAGCCTGTACCTACTCCACTTAGCTGTCGTATAGTTTTGATTGCATAAGCGGCCGCAAGGGAGTCAATATGATTAATCTATGTCAATCTATCTTAATACCTAAAAATTTAACATCATTCAGTACATTAATTGAGTTTTTAACAATAGACTCCTGTGCGGGGTCAATATTTTGGCCATTACCTAGAAAAAATCTTACTATACCTATTCGTTTTTTCTATGTTCAATTAACTTATTTAATTTCATACAAATATTTAATTTATTTCCTTCATATAACACTGGTACTTTATTGGATCCCGTAACTTCGGTCTTCGGTTCAAGGTGTTGCGCGCCTCATCAATGCCAATGCCAGTGCCAAGGTAATATTATCCTATAAGTAATCCGACTTCATACAAACGGGCGAAACGCGAGCTATACCTACGCGCCTCGATCTCGGCATGCGCTCAGCATGCAGACAGTCGCGGCTGTGCCGCAGTGACGAACGGATGGTGTGATGTTTTTTTAACAATAACCGCGCGATTTTTTCTCTAAAAATAAGTTCAGGTACATATTTAATAAAGTAGCTGCAGGTATCTATAACCAAGTAAAAGATATTCCTTTTTCTCCAAAAAAATCTCCTAAAATTTAATAATAAAGCATTTTGTAGGTAAGTACGTCTCAGTCGAGGCGCAAATATTTTTCGGTCGCAAATTTATAAGACCGATTTGTTATTCAAACATAAACAGGTTTTTTAATGAAATCTACCAATCAAAAAACAACACGCATTTTTATTGAACACTTCCCATTCAATTCACAAAGTATTTTATTTGTTTATATAAAAAAGTACCTTCCTATATTTACAATCACAAAAGTAAATGGAAACACAAAGTAGGCAAATGTAATTAAAATGGTGGAGGCGGGCAGCCCTATCGCATGTTTACCTACCGCGCGGCTGTAGGCATTTATTTCAAAGATACGGCCGAGTCCAAATACTGTTGGATAATATTACCGTGCCAGTGCGGTACGTTACGTACTGCTGTCGAACAGCTTGGTCATCATCACGGATTATCGTGTACCTACTAGGGCCGCCGCCGCCGGTCGGATATGCCGCCGCCGCCGCACTATGGGTCAGGAGCGTAATTATCGTGTCAAAAATCTGTAACTTTCTCAGTTTTCAAAATATCTTAATGAATCTTTCGCGATTATAATCTTAGATATATGGACTATAAATAAAATAAAAATAAATTTATAAAAATCCTTTATTAGTATACAAAAATTGCCATTAAACTTAAGAAATCTTTTTTTTTAGGTTCTCGTGGCTTTTAAATAATCTAATGGACATATAATTTCAACAAAATTCTACATTGACGTAATAGAATATAATAATTTAACATTAATAAATATAAATTGAGTAAAAATTTTTTTTTCCTTAAATTAAAATTTACGTTTTAATGTGTAATAAGTAATAAAAACGTATTACAAACATTACAAAAGATAAATTGGAAACTAATTATATAATTACTCTAATAGAAGTACATTATTAAATATTAAATAAAATAATATTATGTAATAAAAATTCTAATAATCGTAAAAAAGTAAATGCAAGGTTTTGTTGACTAAGAATCTAAAATATTTATAGCTTCCTGCCACAGTTCTTTCGGAACAGTTTCGCTTGGTCTCCTTAGGCTCGAGATATATGGATCGGATGTATATAGCATTTTTATGGTTTTCTTCTCATCTCTGCTTAATGGTCTTAGCATGGCTATGAGGGAAGCTTCTTCTGATTCCCCTTGTGATCGAAGTCCCTGTACATAAGCGTTCTGTATAAATTCGAGTCCATATAATTTAATGCACTAATTTCATGTTCTTTCGTTTCTTGCTTTTGTCTGAAAGGTCTTCTTATGTTTTTGATGGTCGACCAGGACCCGTAAATGTTCCTGGTGTAGGACACGCTTTTATATCATCGAACACAACTTTAAGCTCGCTATCTAACCACAAAGCGTTTTGTTCCAAAAATCGAGATTTGGTTCTTTTAGCTTTCGACCAACGATCACGAAATTTTTGTAAGATATTTTTTTGTATGTTTTCGACAACTTTTTGGTGTTTAGTAGGTGTTAAGTTAAAGTTTTCTTCCAAATACTTAAGAAGATTTTCGGAAGTGGCATCGTTATCAAATAAAAAAGATCATAATTGGTGTTTTGATACGATGAATTCACACATTTTGGTTTTTTTACTAAGTACACTTTTTTTCGCGAAAATAGCATACCCTTAAATATTTGAAGTTGAAACCTGAGTCCCTTTTTATAGTGACAGTAATTGATAACATATTTGCAGTAAGTACAGATTTACATTGCGGTTTCTTGCACACGTTCCTCGAAATATTTTCCTTTGGAAATTGATAACTTATTTACTTATTTGCGGTTTCCAGTTCGGCAACGGCAATATTACGTTTCTTTCTTTGATAAGGTGATAACTATTATCAAATAATGCGGTAATTCTCTATTTACAGTTAAAATAATTATAAAAAGGGTACCTTCATAAATTAAGATAACCATGGTTCCCGCGTCAATTTTTTTTATTTTAACAATCTTTACTAAATTTAAGGTCATCAAGTATATAAAAACCAGGATATTTGCTACAATTTTAATTAAATTTTTGAAAAAAATACACTTTTTTGATTTTTCGCATTTTCCCACGGTACACTTTTTTGCCCCTAAGTCAAATTGGGGCAAATCGGGGCAAAAATTTGTTTTAAATCCTGTTAGTATACAGATTAAGGAATGCTTACGTAGTCGTATCTCCTTGTCGGGAGACAGCGGCAAGTACGAAAACTCAATTTGAATTTTTAAAACTGAAAAAATAGGAGGGCTTTCAAAAACTGACTGAAAAAGCTAACTTTCTTAGCCATATATGAATATGCTTGAATTACATGGAAAATGTTAAGTACCACGCTTTTAATGATGTATAATATGCAATATTTAATCAACAAATACTTGTAAAAAAACGATCTGAAAGTGGCATCTCATAAATTTTGTAACATCAATCAATCTACTTCCTTACATTCAAGGTCAGGCTATAGCTTTAAAAATATGTTATTATAGCTTTTTTTGGTGGTATATGATAGTTCAATTATCCTACTTCATATATTCACTGAGAAAAATGTAGAAATCTAACTTTTGTCAAAGTGATTTTTGGCACGATAATTACGCTCCTGACCCATAGTGCGCCGGTCGGATATCTCGCCATGCCAGCCGGCGACGAGATCATCCGGCGGGCCTTTGTCATCGCTAATGTACCTACCAGCTATTCTCAAACCGAACGGTCTGTTGCATGACGATGGTAAAAGGCCCGACGGTATTACACTAATCCCATGGGACTTGGGGAGGCCCAATGTGTGACACGCTACATGCATCGACACACTTTCGCCTTCCCAACTTCCGAGGACATCTGTGAGGGCGGGTGCTGCAGAAAATTTGGCCGAGGATCTCAAGAGGCGCAAATATGCAGGTCTCGACAGAGCCTACACATTTGCTCCCCTTGGAGTCGAGACCCTAGGTCCGTGGTGGACCGAGGTTCTTCGAGTTTTTAAAAAAATACCTGAGCGTCGTGAAAATCTATTTAATAAAGCTATTTCTACTATTATGTTCCTACATTGCAAACAAAGGGCTCTTACCAGTGTGACATCTCATGTGTTTCAGTAAACTACTTTTATGAATAAAGTGTTTATCACATACATTGCAGGGAAATGGCCACTCACCAGTGTGAGTTTTGTTATGAAGATCTAAACTACTTTTACAATTAAAATGTTTATCGCAAACATTGCAGGCAAAGAGCTTCTCACCAGTGTGAGTTTTGTTATGACGATCTAAACTACTTCTATGATTAAAATGTTTATCGCAAACATTGCAGGCAAAAAGCTTCTCACCAGCGTGACATATTATATGATTCACTAAATCACATTTATAACTAAATTTTTTATCACACACTGTGCAGGCAAAGGGCTTCTCACCAGTGTGAGTTCTCATATGTTCCACTAAAGCATGTTTCCGACTAAAATATTTATCACAAAGATTGCAGCCAAAGGGCTTCTCACCAGTGTGATTACTCTCATGACGTTTTAAACTACTTTTATTAGTAAATTGTTTACCACACAGATTGCAAGCAAAGGGCTTCTCACCGGTGTGAGTTCTCATATTATGACTAACTAAAAGATTTTTTCGATTAAAATGTTTACCACAAACATAGCAGCCAAAGGGTTTCTCACCAGTGCAAGTGTGACATCTTATGTGTTTCACTAAATCACATTTATTACTCAATTTTATATCACACAGATTGCAGGCAAAGGGCTTCTCTCCAGTGTGAGTTCTCATATGATTAAGTAAATGACTGTTTTCGTTATATATTTGTTTACACACATTGCAGGAATACTTTAGCTTATGGGAGTGTGATTTTCTTATATGTGCTATGAGTGTGTTTTTATGGAAAAAAACTTTACTGCAATAGTTGCAACAAATTGTCTCTTTAAAGTCATCTGGTTGAGCTTGCTCAACATGAATGTTAGGAAAAAGTTCTTTAACATCAGTTTCTCTATCACTGTCTTCTGTTTTTGTACAAACTTCATGTGAGAGAGACTCAACATCCTCCAAGGGCTCTTCTTCTGTGGTCACCTCTTCCTTTACCAATATTGGTTCATCTTGATGTTTCATATCCATAATTAACTGCATAGGGCCCACAGACAAGTGTTGTTCTTTTCCAAGATTGAGTTCGGTAATTTTTTCATGGGTAGTCTGAAATTAACAACTTTTTATATAACCAGAATAGAGCATGTTTTCATTTGCATTATTAGCGGTTCGTCAAAAATGCGATTTGACTAAATCGCGTTTCGTCCAATAAGGGGTTCGTCAAGAATTCATACGCGGTTCATCCAAATCGCGTTTCGTCCAATAAACGGTTCGTCAGGAATCCATGCTTACCTATTACTTCTGCTCTCAGTTTTGCATGCATAACCCGAATATTTAATTGTTTATGAAAAAATGTAAATGTAAATTTCAGCTAGGACGATCCAAGAGTTTAGACATCACACTAATATTAAAAAGTTTGGATGGATGTATGGATGGGTGGATGTTTGTTACCTCTTCACGCCAAAACTACTGAACGGATCGGGCTGAAATTTTGCATACAGGTATTTCTAATCCTGGAATCAAACATAGTTTACTTTTTATCCCATAAATCAGTTCCCATGGGATAGAAAACGTTTCCATAGAAACAACGCGTGCGAAGCCGCGGGCAGAAACTAGTTTCAAATATGATCACAATTTGAAAAATTCCTTCTATTATAAATTATAGTAACACTTTTAACTTTCTAAGGTCAATTATGTGTTAACATTCAACAACTTCTTTGATTTTTGCCTACTCCTTCCATTTCATTCTAATATTATGACGACCTCTGTGGCGCAGCGGGCGAAGGTCTGCGACGCAGGAGGTTGCGGGTTCGATTCCCCCCTCGGGACAAATGTTTGTACGATCTGCAGACATTTGTCCAGGGCGTTCTGGATGTTTTCTATGTTGATAGATATTTTTTATGATACATATTATGTATAATAAAAAATATCTACCTATGTAGTGTACCTATTGTATTAAGTATATCAGTTATCTAGTACACAAGCTCTGCTTAGCTTGGGGCTAGATAATGCTGTGTGAAGTGTCCAGCATTATTTAATTTTAATTTATTTAATTATAAACCGTAAAATAATTCTGTCTCCCTGTTACTTTTTCATGCTTGAATACATAAATAATAATAATAATAATAATGCAGGACAATTCACACAGCATTATCTAGCCCCAAGGTAAGCAGAGCTTGTGTTACTTTTATCCCAGAAAAAAGCGTGCGGAGCTAGTTCTACATAAGTGGGTGGCAGTTGGTAAACTTTTGTTGGTTACCTCAAGACCCTGATGGATGAGCTGACTCAAGATGTTTTCCGATCTGTGAGCAATCTGCGAAAATTTGTGGCATCTCAGCAGTTCTTCGTAACAAAAACCACATAAAGCTCTTGGCCTTGCATCTTCAGAGTAAAACTGAAACAATAGTCATTGGTTATAAAAAAATTACAATAAGAGCACACATTCAGTGCAGTGTGCATATTTCAAAGGCCTTACCTTTGAAATATGCAAATTCATTTCATTCGTTTTGAGCTAGGTATACTAAAGCTACGTACTTATCGTAGGTAGGTAAGTTGCAAAGATTCCTACAAGAATTGTACCTCACCATTGACCTCCTGGTGACTCTGTGACTGAATGGGTGTGTGTATGTATAATTGCACATAATGTTAAAAGTCACAAAAAAGGTAACTAATCATTGACCTGGTGAAAACTAATGTTTTCCCGAAAAAGTTAACTGACCTTGAGGTCAAAGGCCTTTGGCACAATAGATATTTATCTACTGTGTGCCTTTGGCCTCAAAACTGAATAATTTAAGGGTAATCGACCCTAGCAAAAACCAACGTTTTCCCAAAAAAAGCTCGTGACCTTGGGTTCAAGGTCATGTAACACCATTCTTAAACGCTTCTAAACTCCTGAAAATGAATGGCAGAAGGCTCTTACATCTTTCTGTTCTACTTTTTGGTGTTATAAAGAGCCGTAAGCCAGTATACCTTTTTAAAAAGCTAAGATGGTTCTGCGACTACAATGTTACGTATAAAACTAGAGCAGTTTCTTCGTCATCGCTAGCAATTCCTGAACATAGAACTGCAGCCTTCAGAGGCAGCTTTCGCTATGCCGCCACTAAGTGTTGGAATAATGTTCCACCTCCTCTTCAAAATCTAAATAATGTTAATACTTTCAGAACAAACTTTAAAAAACATCTCATTACTTTACAAATTAACCAACCTTGGCTGGCATAGCGAATCTCTATTTTGTACGCTCTTCCCTTCATCATATGTCTTTGAAACGGCTCAATATCATAGGTGTGTGATATAGCAAGTAATTTAGTGGTTAATATGACATTTAAACTGAGTTTAAAATATATATGTATTGTGTTTGGTTAATTTATTTGATAACTATTTTTTTTTTCTTATTGAGTGTCAAGGTGTCCGTGACTTAAATGCAGCCCTTAGCAGAATACCAGCGCTACAGCATGGCGACATGCTGGAGCATTAAGCTGAGCTATGGGCCATTTCTCTGCCACAATAAAATTGTTACTCATGCATGTATTAGTATGTATTTAATGTATTTAAGCAACATTGTAACTTAATTTTTCAATGATAATATCTTTGTATCGTTTTTTAGTATTAAGTGATTTTAATTTTCAATGTTTGGATTTATTGTGGTTTAAGAGAAATAAACAAATTTCATTTAATTTCAAGGTCACTGACCTCAGGGTGACTGACCTCAAGGTCAATGGCCAATTTTTGACGTGACAACGTCTTATAATTCGATAAAGCCGGCTGCACGCACGAAAAAACATGACGTCATGTTGAGGTAACGCCGCATGACGTCATGTTTTTTCGTGCGGCGTTACCTCGCTCTGAGGCGTTCCATGTAAGGCTTGAAGTGCAAGCGAGAGCGCTCGACATCCGTCTCTCTCCTACTTGAGTGAGCGATGCGTCTGCGTTGTCACGTTCAACTATCGTCAGTAAACCGACTTTACAGACAACCAATTTTTTGTCAAGGACTTTGACCTTGACAAAAAATTGATATTTCCTTGCGTCCCGTAAACTCCACAGCGACCCTCGGTTCTCCTCTCTCACCTCTCACTAATAGTATTCGAAACTGAAAAGCATAACCAAATCAAAATAACCTTGATCAACAGAAAAATACTAGCGTAGTACGAATTCGGGATTTCTCCGAGTTTTACGATAGTAAGGTAAAAAAAAAACTTGGGGAAAATAGCAATATCATTTTTAATAAATTTTTATGGAATATACACAAGATTCAGATTCGTTTATTTACGATATATATAAAAAATATGTGACATGGTATGTCCATAAAATGAACAAAATAATAAATTAAAAGTACAAATAAAACAATTTAAAATTGAATTAAAAAATTAATTAACCATCTTATTTGCTTAGCTCGCGGGTAACATCTAGTTATAGTTATGTACTTATCACTACATAATATACAGGGTGCCACATAACATAGATCATAGAACAAAAATAGATCCTAGGAGTCGAGAATTACCCCGTTTCGGCTTAGTACCTACACATCAAATCAAAATCTCTTTATTTTTGTAATTCAATAAATGTAACCTACACTTAGAAAAAGTAAAATTATAAAACTAAACACTGTGAGTGTACAATAAGTTTTCATAGATATATTGACATGGTACTGTCATTATGTTTATTTCTTTGAATTTATCACGTAGAGATTCTCTAGGACCCATGTTATAGATAGCCCGAACAGCCCTCTTCTGCAGCACAAATACGGTGTTAATATCTGCAGCGTTCCCCCACAGCAGTATACCATAAGACATAATACTATGGAAGTAGCTGAAATAAACAAGTCTAGATGTATCCACGTCTGTAAGATGACGGATTTTTTTGACTGCATACGCTGCAGAACTGAGTCTCTTCGATAGCTTATCTATGTGTGGGCCCCATTGAAGTTTATTATCTAAGGTGATTCCTAAGAATACGGTACTTTCTACTATTTCTAAAGTTTCTCCTTTAACGTTTACATCAGCCTTCACTTGTTTAACATTAGGTAGAATAAATCTAATACATTTTGTTTTGGTTTCGTTTAGCAAAAGATTATTGACACTAAACCAATGAACTACTTTTGAGATTGCATTATTCACATCGTCGAAATTTGTGTTTTGTCGCATCATTTTAAAAATTAATGAAGTATCATCAGCAAACAATACAATCTCGTGATTATTCTTGACAAGATGAGGCAGGTCGTTAATATAAACTAAGAATAGGAAAGGACCGAGGATAGAACCCTGCGGTACACCCATTGTAACTACAGACCCCGAAGACCGTTTCCCATTAATGTCAACTCTTTGTATCCTATCACTCAAATAAGATGTAAGAAGATCCAAAGAGGTGTTTCTTATTCCATAGTGATGTAGTTTCCTGATTAATGTTTCATGGTGTACGCAATCGAACGCTTTTGACAAGTCGCAAAAAACGCCTAAAGCGTCTTGCGACTTCTCCCAAGCATCAAAAATATGCGATACTAACTCTACACCGGCATCAGTAGTTGACCTGCCCCGAGTAAACCCGAATTGCTTACCATGTAGCAGGTCATTGCCATTAAAATGCCTAAGCAATTGATGTAAAATAAGTTTTTCAAAAACTTTGCTGAAAGTTGGCAGTACTGATATTGGTCTAAAGTTAGTGGGGTCAGACCTACTACCCGATTTAAATAGTGGGATTACTTTACTACATTTCATTAGATCAGGAAATACGCCACAATCAATAGATTCATTGAATATAAAAGCTAGATCTGGTGCAATCGTATCAATTAAAGGTTTAATAATTTTAACGGAAATGCCCCAGAGATCTGCAGTTTTCTTTATATTTAAAAGTTTGAAGGCTTTTTTAATATCTTTTTCATCGACATAGTTGAAATTAAGTTTATTTTCGCGTTTAGGTACATTTTCTATGAGTAATGACTCAGCGATTAATTGAGAAGAGTTTAGACACTTCGTAGTAGAGATTGGAATGTCAGTAAAAAAGTTTTCAAAAGCTTGGGCTACTTCAATGTCATTTTTGATTGTGCAATCATTTATCTTTAAATTGTAATCATTAACGTAGGTACTGACCTTTCCAGTCTCACTATTTATTATTTTCCACATTGATTTTATGACATTTTCACTATTTCTAATTTTGGAGCTTAAATAATTTGATTTTGCGATTTGACAAACTTTTCTAAACATTTTTGAGTAATTTTTTACTTTTTTTTTGAACTCCTGGCTAAAATTGTATTGTTTTTCACTATATAGTTCATACAAAGTTTCTCTACTCTTATGTATACCTACTGTTGCCCACTCACTAAAGATAAGTTTTTCTGAGACCATAATCGATTTGGATGTGAATATTGAATTGAACGCATTGGTGAATTTATAAAAAAAACTACATTACATTTACATTTCAAAAAACTACATTACATTTACATTTCTATGCCTGTCGGCAAATGGCAAAATAAGGCAGTAAAATAATCAGATAATTTAAATTATTGGTGTAAAAGTGATGCCTTGAGCTAGCCATAGTCTTACGGACTGAGGTTAGAGGACCTAAATGGACTTAATTTGAGCCTGCCACTTTCGAGAAGCTAGTGCCTCATCTCCCCTTTTTTACATCGATGCTTATTAACCACGATATTTACCTTGGTCTCCAACAGTTTTTCGTAAAATAGGATGAGTTGATTGTTTTCCAAAGAATTCAGTTCTAAATTTCCGGCGAGACAAACTCGGCATACGGAAGACATTTTCTTTTCTTCAACACAGAACAAAACAAGAATGTAGTAATATCCCACGGCCACGGAGTCTAGTATAATCACAGTGAGCTAGGAAATCGATAGCTGGATGTAGGTCCTTTACGAAGATTAGAAACTCTAGTTTTCCACAAACAAGAACTGTAATATCCACAATTAAAATCTTAAAATCTAAAAACGTACAAAGAAATTAGAAAAATAACAAACAACACAAAACAATAATGTAGGTACTACATGAATACTAATACTAGGATAAATGTTAAGTATGTTTGTTTTGTTTAGCAAAGCAGTGTTGCCGGCAGCAGGGTTGCCGCTCAGGCAAAAAAAAAGTCGCTAGGCTACAACCTAAAAGTCGCCAGATATATGAAAAATCTAGTTAAATGTCGCTAGATTTTTTATAAGGATATTGCATTAATAAAAGACGGGTAATATTTAAGTGTTTATTACTTGAAGATAATCACCACTTACTTCCCATCAGGCGGGCCGTTTGCCTTTCTCCTTACATATTACATAAAAAAAGATGTAGGTTTACACAAACAATAAGTAATCAAAATTGAATAAATTGCAACATTTCGTCATCTAAGACGTCATCCTCATCACAAACATTGGCAGGAGCAGTTCTGGAAGTTGATGGTCCCATTTCGGTACTCTTTGTTTTTTAATGGTTTTTGAGATTTTGGAAAGAACATCTTCAGGCAATACGTAGCTGTGGCAAGTCTGGTTTAGTTAATTGGTTTTTTAAAAGAATGATTGAATTCAGAGTAACAGGCGCCAATCTGTTTCTTAGTTTATTTTTTACGATATTCATCACACTGAACATTCGCTCGACTTCAGCGTTTGAAAATGGCAGTGACAGAACTGTTATAGCCAAATCTGCTAGTTCTACGTATGTATTGATTCCTGCAGCATTTTTATACATATAAACTTGAGCCCAGAATTTCACAGTATTTTCAGTTGTATCCCACTTGACAAAGTGAATACTGTGCCACTGCTGTAATAATTTGTCGACTTTGTCTTCATCAAAACCCATCAAGAATCATCCTTTATCTGCTATAATGTGTTTTCTTTAGACAGCTGAGCCATTTTTTCAAGAGCGGTGTAATTGCTGGGAACGCGGTTTTGTATTTCTTTTGCAAATTTAATTGTGAAATCGACACAACTCTTTCTGATAGGGGCTACGGCTTGACGTGTCAAATTGGACGTACTGATGTGTGATTCAAACAAGTAGCCTAAGTAGGGTACTGGGTTGTTGGTGGTCTTCTATTGTTATCGTTAAAAAGTCCTTATCTGTTGTTGCAGCATTTGGTATCAGTATTCGGTTGCAAACAGATCGCAACAAAGTCATCAATGGGGTAATCAATTTCACAGGATCTGCGTTCTCCCCTTCGAAAATTTTGATTCCTGTTTGAACATCATTTAGCACACTTTTGAGATATATAATAAATGTAGGCGGTTGGCTTCGTCCATGTACATTGCATTCAGTAAATCAGCCGTGTGACATTTGTCTTTAGTTAGTGAGAAATGCAGTTTAAGTTCTTCCCACTGAGATAAAATGAGGACTATCACTGGTTCTATAGATAGCCAGCGAGTATCAGACACTTTAAGAATTTTGAGAGGTCCTTCTCCACAGTTGACAAGGCTATAGATTTCTTTATTATTCTTGTTGCCGCTTCGATGACATTGAAAACCACTTGTATGTTTCTCTTATCAGAAACTCTATATGACTTGGAATAGTTTTTTGTGACGCATGACTAACAGCCAATTGGAGGGAGTGACAAATGCACCTTATGAAAATTAAGTTAGGAAGATTGTACTGCGTTCGGAGGATTTCATACACGCTATTCTGCCGACCCGTCATTACTGCAGCGTTATCAGTGCCAATCCCAACCATATTTTGGACAGATAAATTATGAGCTTGAAGACATTTAACCAAAGTAATGACTAGCCCGTTTGCATCAGCTCGCTCTACTGGTTCCAGTGAGAGGAAGGCGTTAATAATGTTATTCTGTGCCACACTAAAATATCTTAGAATAATTCCCATGAATTAAGTCACACTAACGTCGGTAGATTCGTCCACTATAACGCTGTATTTTTGGCTGCCAATGTCTTTCATAAGATTTTCCTTGAAATGTGGTGCCAGTACCTGGTTGATCACCTGAGTGCATTTAGTTCTGTGCATTTTCAAATCGTTTGCACATTTTGAATCTTCAAAAACATCTTTGCACAAATCGGTCAAAATGATCTATTTGGGAAATGGCACTGTGTTCCGAAATAAACAAAGCAAGTTTACCTTCAGCTTTTCGAGACTCAAGGGTGGATACAAGATCTCATGGGGGGGGGGGGGGGGCATTTTGACAAAGATTGGAGAAAGGGTTAAAATTACAGGTAAACAAAAAAATTTATAATATCAAAATTTTTATAAAATATAATAAGTATAATATTTTTTTTACAAAATAAATCATCGAGTCACGCGCGGGCGGCGCGGGAGGAGGAGAGGCAGTGCGGCGTCGTGCCAAGAAAATATCATTCTATGAGATAGCGTTTCTTAAACCCTTTGGATATCGAAATATTTGACAGAGACCTAAAATTAAGTTCGTTGCCTAAATGAAAACAATGGAGAGTGGAGCGAACTTCGAAAATCTTAAAAACTTTTTAGGGACTTATATTAGTAAAAGAAACGAATAAACATATAAAATAGGCGAGCGCAGCGAGCCTCGAAATTTTTAAAGATATTTTAGTGACGATTGGAAAAAATTTAAGAGAAAAGGAAGAAAAGACACAGAACAAAAGGCTTTAAATGCATCATTCTTATTAGGCTTAAGCCAGCCTTTGAGCTCTGCTTGGTTTTCCCACTCAGTTTTGTACTTTTGGGTGTAAGTCTTCTTCTTTAATGGTACGTCCATTTTAACTTTCCAACTAAATTTTGTTAACTGGGAAAGGACAAAACTAACAAACAGTGTACGTAACTTGTGAAACAATGACGCAACGCGAACTGAAGTATAATTGGTAGGTAGATAGATCAAGTACCATGTGTAAAACAAGACGACAATAACTATTAGTTTGAATGCTAAACAGAGACGGAACAGTGTTTATAGTGTTAGTAATTAAAGACCAAGTAACTATTTCGTTATTTTAAAAAGTCGCTAGATGTCGCTAGATATTTTTTTGTCGCTAAATCTGAAAAAAATGTCGCTAAACGAGTCCAAAATCCCCTAGATCTAGCGACAAAGTCGCTAAAACGGCAACACTGGCCGGCAGTCAAAATGAAAAAGCTCCGGGGCTCCCCGATCCGAACGCCAAAATGGTCCGAAAAATTATGACAAAAAGATCCGTTTTATAATTTTACTAATAAATTATTTGTTGTGTGCGACTGTACCACAATGCATTTGTTTCTAGCACTTCACATCGACTTTTTATATTGTTGCACTACGAAATTGCATACAGTATGACCACAGGCAGAAGCAGTATTTCTTGCTCTATTTATACATACAGCATTTATAATAAGAAAAGCTCGTTTTCTATAGGAAGTATTTAGTTTTTTAATGGGTACGCTGCCTTGACGTTGGCCGGACGGAATGTTATTGAGAAGTCATGTTCAATATTTCCGTTCCTATAAGAGCAATCATAATTAAATTTTGCGTAGCTCGTGAGGTCCTTATGCTCTATTATTGTGTGTATATTTTGTTGCTATAGTGTAAGCTGATTTCGAGTACGGTCATGTGTACGCCAGCTTGACGTCAAGCTAGCGTACCCACTAAGAATGGTCATTATTTCTTAAACCAAAGAGGCGCTATTTTGACGTACACCGGGCATGTACTTACATGCCCGGTGTCCGTCTAGGTACTCTCAAGGTACTCGTACATCGCTGCGTGATGTCGTGGGCACGTGGACGTTTATTTTAATAGAGGTCAGTGGTCGTGGTGGCACACCCCAGACCTTGGAAAAAGAAACCCTGGACACTCCTCAACCATTTCTCCATGCATAAGTAAAAAGAAAATGATTTATCTCTCCGGCAATATCGAACAGGAATCTTAGCAGCGACAGGATGATTTGAGTGAGCTAGATAAAGGCATTATCGGTCTAGATGTGGAAACATAAAAATGGCGATGTCATTTTATGAACTGTCAAAACTTTCAACTTCTTTTAGATCTTCTTCTTTTAACTTGAATCTGGGGTTTGATAGGTTTGCATGGCATGAGGTTAGCTCAGTTGAGTTTGCCCGAGCTTTCTGGACATGTCCGCTGTACCCGTATTAATCTGTGGCTGTAACGGTGTTCATTTTGCACAGTCTTATCTTATCTGCAGCTGCACACACAAGCAAGACGGAGCGAGCGTGGTGGTGTGGCCGGGCTTTTGGTTCGGGTTTTTGTTTAATGTCTGTCTGTCTGTCTAGTCTAGTCTTGTCACTTGTCACGCAGAGCCATACTCAAGAAGTTGAGGTTGACTTCCATAGAATAATACTACTCCTTCCTAGGACTTCTCTCTCTTTGTTGTTGGTTGATCGTTCCATGTAATTTGCGCTTACAAAATAATAAATAATTCTTAATTAAAACGGAACCGAGTATTTGGGAAAGTTTTTCTCAAACGTTACCCACTGCATGTACTGATTTTTTAATGGAATAATAGTGCTTTTCATAATGGACCACAACTACCTATCAGTGGACCACCAACCAGGGTCTTCTTCCAAAAAGAAAAAGAAAGACACCCCTGACAACAGTGAAGAGTTTGAGGTAAAGATTTCAATTTCAGACATCCAATTTTCCTCCAAAGTTTAATAAATACTTATTGAATATTTTCAGTCATCAAGAAATCAATTGGTACTTCCAAGACCTCTGCCTTTAACAACTCGTGCAGAAAAATTATCACTTAGTCTTTCATTATATTCTGTTGAAGACTACCTATAATTCAAATTCAAATTTATTTATACATAAAGATGTCAGGTCTTACCACTATTAGGTATTAGATTCACTGCATCATAGGTACCCTAGGGGTGTGTGAATATGTCTAGGTGTGAGCGAGGTTCTATTAATTTAGCTAAGTAGGTATTTATAATCACGGTAATATTATGATGTTATGAGAAGTTATACAGTTTCAATGTCTTAATGCACTGCAAAAGCATCCATGTTCTAATACATTAAATTAACTACAATTTTAACATTTGTTTTTGATATTAACAATGTAGATATAAATTATTCCATGATACAATGTTTCTGTCTGTGAAATACTTGTCAGTTCCATTATCTGGGTCAAGGCCATAGGCCAACATAATGTTTACATGCTAAATAATGGTTACATTAGAGTGACAATATATAAACATTTCAGGTGGATAATTCCCAGAGTGTTCTGCTGAAGATAGCCACCCTGTATGCAGAGCAGTTGATGAGTGATATGACTTTGGAGGTCGGGGGATCTAGCTACCTCGCCCACCGGCTTATTCTATGTGCCAGCAGTGAGGTCTTCCAGGTAATATACTACTTACAGGAAGATCTTTAACTCACCAGCACTGGTACGTCCGCTGCTGAACGCGCCTCTTTCAAATTAGAGGGATTTTGTCAAAATCACCAGTCTTGATGATGGATTGGTGATCATAGAATAGAGCTGCTAAGAATACACAGAAGAGCACAGCTGCTGCCCTTCCTCTGATAAGTTCCCTAAGACAGCTTTGAAAATATCCACAGGCTGAGTTGGAAAGGTAGATTCTTACACTGTAACCACCATTGCTCTTCTTTGACTAGCCAACTTTAATTTTGTTTGTTGATCTTCATTCTATTACTATTCTAAACAGATTCTTTGAACCTGTCGGTACTTATGACTTTGGATTTGTCAGGACAGGAGCCACCAATGATGAAGATTGAAGTCTATACATACATATAATAATTTGAATTTAACACATTCATGGCCCAAGACGCAGGCATCAGTCTTCTCCCCCGTATCGCGGCGGCGGCGCGCCGCTGCGGGTCGGAGGCTGGGCAGTGAATGCATTAATATTCGCCTCTATTTCACATTTGATTTAAAGTTGTAATAGCAAAAAAAAAAAACAAATTCATTAGGTACTACCGAATAATGAATTTAAAAGTGTGATATCACATTTTTTTAAGCATATGGCTTTCAAAATTTGACTAATTCAAATTCAAACTCATTTATTTTCAAATTACTATGATCCATAATTTGTTAGTAACAGCAATAATTATCTCTTATATTAAATGTTAGTATCTATCTATTCTTACCCTACCTAGTACATTTAATTAAATTTAAATTAAATCATATAAAATTAAATTGAAACAAATTAAATAAAATGAGATTAAAATAAAATTACACAGAAATTAGTTAAATTGAGTCAGACCAAATAAATTATAAATTAAATTAAACTATAAATTAAATCAAATTTAATTTTTAATTTTTAACTAATGTGTGCTTCCAGGTAATGCTAATGAACCGCGAGTGGAGTGAATGGCGGGAAAGTAAGATCGTGCTTCAAGAGACGCCGCTCGCTGCGTCCGTCTTCCCTCACTTCTTGAAGTAAGTATCAAATGATAATTTACCATGAAAATGCTTATCAAAAATTTCGTGACGCGACCCCGCACCTCTGCTGCTGCAGGCCGCACATTGAAATCTCAACGCGCGAATATTATTTACCTATGAGTTTTTTAAGAATTCAGTTTATGATTCAGTTTTTTTTAATCATTATCTTTTCTGATTATGATTCAAGGTTTTGATATGAAAAATGAATTGCAGGTCGCAAAGTATACATTTTTGTATGAGCATTTGCTGGGAAAATGTTTTTTCTATGTTGGCATATCATTCTTTAAAAATGTATTACCATCACAATATCAAAATATGTATTAAATTATTTTCAGGTATTTTTATACTGGCCAAATTCGAATATCGCATCAAACAGTGCTTCCCGTATTGTCTCTAGCTGATAAGTACAATGTTAAGGTAAGCAAACATGTAACTTATATTATTTATAATAGTCCAAGCTGCTAAATATTGACCTTCACATATCCACTGCTGAACGAGGAGCTCCCCAAAATTAGGGAGGTTTGCAAGTTGTTATTGAACTACCGTAAAAATTCGAGTTAATAATACAAAAATAAACCAAAGCTTTATTGCAGGAAAGATAGAGTGTAGGTAGAATAGTGGGTACAGGAAGTTCTTAAAAACTTATTACCGTAGCCTGCAATTGCCTGTCTTATCCTTTGCAGAGATTTCTTTTCTACCAGACGACCATAAATAAAAATAAATAAATAAATAAATAATGCTGGACAATTCACACAGCATTATCTAGCCCCAAGGTAAGCAAAGCTTGTGTTATGGGTACTAGATAATTGATATACATAATAATATACGAGTACATAGATAGATATTTTTTATTATACATAAAAAACTACCAGAACACCCTGAACAAATATCTGCAGATCGTACAAATATTTGTCCCGAGGCGGGAATCGAACCCGCAACCTCCTGCGTCGCAGGCGGACCTTCGCCCACCGCGCCACAGAGGTCGTCGACGTCGACGACCATAATTCAAGGGACCCTATAACTATGAGCTAGGCTACCTATGAGCTAGCTAGACCTAGCTAGCTGTGTGTAGAACTTTGACTAGGCCACTGTCAGTAAGTCGGACGACAGTGGTTACTCAGTATCCCCCGAACTAGTTGGTACTGTATCTTAGGGGGCGGTAAACACTCATCTGTGCCACCCTCCTTGACAGTTAGGGTTAGTCTTAGTTTTGTATCTCAGCCGAGTTAATTATGTGAAGTTGAGCGAGGCTAAGGGTGCGTTTCCACTGAAGCGGAGCAGGGCGTAGTGGAGAAGAGCGGAACGTGAATTGGCCAATCACAGTGCAGTGGAGATTTCGAGCACTGATTGACCAATTCACGGTCCGCTCCTCTACACTCCGCCTAGCTCCGCGTCAGTAGAAACGCAACCCCAGCCTAGCTCAACTTGACAACTAATTCGGATGATATACAGAACTAAGATTCAGCGAAACCATGGCTTAATTATAAATAATAAATACAAGAATAGTCAAAGTAGTGGACAGATTGAAAATTAATATAATTTCATCATAAAGACACTCTTTAATATTGTCCAATATCTATATAATTTATCAAAATATATTTGTGCAGAAAAACCCTTAAGGCTCTAGTAGACACTCGTTTTTTTCGTTTTAGAATCTACGGTATGGTGCATTCCCCGTGCTAAGCACGGTCGCCAGTGTTGTTTTGTACGGATCACTGTCAAAGCTTGATCATGATCACATACCTACTGGTTTTTAGCTTTGCGGAAAATTCGACTAAAACAATTCGTCTAAAACAATTCGACCAAAACATTTCTACTAGTAACAAACAATTGGACTAAAAAAATTCTTGAAATGGTCGGTCACATCATGAAGTGATCAATTCTAGGATATGGCCACGACACATCCAACACTGATGACCGTGCCTACACGTGAAAAAAACGTGAGTGAACAAAGGCCCTTACACTGTGTGATCTTAGAGTTTTCTTCCAGGATCTCGTGGGACTGTGCGTTGGGTACATGTCGGAGCACATTGCCCACGCCGCCAAGGCAGGTCACATCATCTCGTGGATGCAGTACACCATGGCTTGCGGACATAATGATATAGCCAAGGTTTGATGCTAATTGCCAACCCTATTTTCACACTAATATTATAAATGCGAAAGTTCGGATGTATAGATGGATGGAAGGATTTTTGTTATCTCTTCACGCCAAAACTACTGAACGGATCGGGCTGAAATTGGCATACAGGTAATTCTAGGCCTGGAATCAAACATAGGCTACTTTTTATCCCATAAATCAGTTCCCATGGGATATAAATCACCTTAAAACGTTTATGGAAACAATGCGTGCGAAGCTGCGGGCATAAACTAGTAAAGTCATAAGTCACAATTTAACTTACCGAAACTTACTTAAAAATTACTTTAAAACTACTTGCGCCACTGACCTCCGGCCAAATACCCAAACGCAACTCAAATTTAAGCCCGCACGGCTCGAGTCGCGATTTTTTGACATTATTATTATTAAAAAGATCGAAAAAAACGACATTTGAGACCTGGGCCCGTACTCAAAAACTAAATCGATTCTAATTCGTTTTCGTGCAAACGCTAATCTTATGCAAGCTACATAAGTATTGGTTTTGCACGACAGCGAAAATGAGACATAATTTTTTTTTCAGAGTAGGCCTGTTAAATCTGAGTTGCATTCGAGTATTCGGGCGTTAGTAGTTTTCCCTGGACATGGGAGCATTTTGGCGTTATCGCGTTTTAAGAAGTACCTACCTCATAAATAAAGGTTGGAATATCAGATTATCACACGCTTAAATAGACAAATAACTAATCACAAAACTACTCTGAATGGTATCAGTTAATTCAAACATGCACCCATCAGCATTATACATTAAAAGCTTTATAGATAGTTATCACACTAATATTATAAATGCGAATGTTTGGATAGATGTATAGATGGATGTTTGTTACCTCTTCACGCCAAAACTACTGAACGGATCAGGCTGAAATTTAGCATACAAGTAAGTCTAACCCTGGAATCAAACATAGGCGACATTTTATCCCATAAATCAGTTCCCATGGGATAGAAATAACCTCAAAACGTTTCCATAGAAACAACGCGTGCGAAGCCGCGGGCAGAAGCTAGTCATAGATATAAGTAAAATTCTGTAGATATGGTACGTTTTCCCAGCGCTAACTCAACAAAATTTGGCATGTGTTGTGTTACAACTAAACGCAAAGACGCGCTATTTCCAATCTTCTGCAATATACGACCGATTTGACGACCTCTGTGGCGCAGCGGGCGAAGCTCCGCCTGCGACGCAGGAGGTTGCGGGTTCGATTCCCGCCTCGGGACAAATGTTTGTACGATCTGCAGATATTTGTTCAGGGGGTCTGGATGTTTTTCTATGTATAATAAAAAATATCTATCTATGTAGTCTATTGTATTATGTATATCAGTTATCTAGTACCCATAACACAAGCTCTGCTTAGCTTGGGGCTAGATAATGCTGTGTGAATTGTCCAGCATTATTTATTTTATTTATTTATACCTACCTAATGAACAACAAAGATGGAAAGACGTACCTAGACTGAATTTCAGTTTCAGTTTTAAAATTTCTTTATTAACATAATAGAATATAATATTACAGAGGACTAGTGTAGATTTTATCCTAGTGCTTGTAAACATAACTTTTGACCTGTTTTTAAGCTATACTTGGCTTATTAAAAACTTGAGAAGATTGCATTAATTGCATACGATCTAAGGTATAATAAACATAAAATTATGAGATTCAGCAATAGCTGCCAACATAAATGGATATAATGAACATGTATATTTTTTGGGCAATAATACACTTAATAGGCTATAACTTTAAACAATAAGAATGATAGAGTAAACTAACAGATAATTATTACGAAACTAATGCATAAGATAATAATTTATATAATACAGGGTAGTTGTGCATTACTTTTGTCAAATGTTCACGGACTAATTTACGAGAAATAAGCAGCCAGCAACTCGAACAATAGAAATATTTAAAACAAAAGAGCTCGGCTGGTTCTTATCTCTACAGTGTTGTAAGAGGTTCGCGCAGCAGGCGCGCGCGCAGAGCACTCAACTACCGACCCTATTTCTAGGATAGGAACGGGTCAAAGTCGTGTGAGCTTCTAGCAGTAGTACGTAGGTGACTGTGGGTTACACTGCACCCGGCTATTCATCGCATTCAAGGAAAAGGTGATGGGGTAATTTATATCGATTGTAGGTGTCGATAAAAGGTAAATTTTTCTTGCGAGTTTTAGCAATATTTTTTATATGTTTATTTTTACTGCGGGGGTTACTGTATAAGTAAAACTTTTTTGAAAGTTTGTAAATGAATTCAAATAGGGATGGAAAGCCAATTTTTATGTGTAAATTTTGGAGGTTAGTACGAAAGGGTGTGTTGTAAGCATATTTGAGAGCTTTGTTTTGTACCACTTGTAAGTTTTTTAGATTGGAATGACACGTGCTACTCCACACTGGGCAAGCATAAGTGATACAGGGGCGGACTAAGGTGCGGTAAATATTTAATTTCATTTTACTACTCAAGGGGGAGCGTCTATTCAATATAGGGTTTAGGGAATTGAAAGCTTTCATGCCAATAAGCCTCAAACTAAGGGTGTTTGCAGTCCAGTTCAGTTTTCTGTCTAGGATGGTGCCCAGATATTTGACGCTGGGGCTCCAGGGAATAACATGGCCATTGACTTTAATGGTTCTATTGGGGAAAGAACGCTGTCTCGAAAACATTATAGCTTCCGTTTTAGATGCGTTCATTTTAAGCTTCCATGTTTGGAAGTAAGTGCAGAGGCCGTCTAAGGAAAGTTGCAGACGGTCGATTACTAAGTCGGTATCGGTAGATGTAGTATACGAGGCGGTATCATCAGCAAAGCATGCCAGGTGAGTGTGTGCCTGAGTGGGTAAGTCATTCAGGTATAATAAGAATAATTGAGGGCCGAGAATGGAGCCTTGGGGTACTCCTGCAGGTATGTGTTGGGGCGATGAACAAAATTTACCTATATGTACTTGGAATGAGCGCTGATCAAGATAGGATTTGATGATTTTTACTATAGGTGTAGGGACTTCTAACTTCATTAGTTTGTGCAATAAACCCTGGTGCCAAACAGTATCAAAAGCTTTTTCAATGTCAAGCAGGAACATACCCGTGGACTCCTTCTTATTAAGGCCTAGACTTATTGCTTCAGCAACGCGAGCAAGTTGTTGAGTAGTTGAATGTGCTCGTCTAAAGCCGAACTGCTCGTCAATCAGTTTATTACTAGAAGCACTGGAGAGACGATGGTAAATAACTTTTTCGAAGAGTTTACCAAGGCCAGGCAACAGGCTAATTGGACGGTAGCCTGAAGGGTTGGTCGGGTCCTTACCCGGCTTATGGATGGCTATAACCTTTGCAGTTTTCCAGATTTTAGGGAAATAGTGCAACATAAGGCAGGCATTGAAAACCTTGGTAAGCAAAACAATACCCTTTTGTGGCAAGTTCTTGATGAGATGATTTGTGATCTGATCTGACCCTGGAGCTTTCCGGGTTTTAAGGCTAAGAATATGTTTTCTCACTTCTGATGGACGAGCTAATTTAATAGGAAGATCGACAGTAGGTAAAACCTCTAGAAGTTTGACCGATTGTTCAATACTACCTTCTTCAACACTCACCCAGTTGTGGGTCAGCATCATGTTATCGCAGAAGGAGCTGGCTAAGATGTCACATTGCTCTTTTTCGTTTGAGCTTTTTGTGCCATTATTAGTGCTAAGTGGCGGAATGGTATGTGGAGTCGACTTCAAACCTTTGGCTATGCGCCAGATGTCATTACTGGGATTATCAATTCGTTTAAGCTTGGACGCCCACTGGTCGTCATTGTATGATTTAATTGCGCAATCGACATCACGTTGAATTTGCTTGACTTCCTGATTTAGCATTTTACGGATGGTAGTATCTGGTTCTTTGGCAGCGTATCTGCGGAGACGGTTTTTAGTTTTGATTTTTCTTTTAATACACCTAGGTAATGCGCAGTTCCAAGGTTTAAGAATGGTTGTCGGTATACTCGAATCTCTAGCTGTTATCATTTGTTCCTGCAGATGCGAGATAGCAGAGTCGATTTCGCCCTTCGTTTTATAAACAATATTAGAAAGAGATATTCCATCGTTCAAAATAGACCGATAGCCATTCCAGTTGGCTTTAGCGTAGTTAAGTTTAGTAATAGGCTTACGAGAAATTTTAGTCGAAATTTGGACCAGGACTGGCAAGTGATTCGAAGAAAGCGAATGGATTGTCCTAATGTCATCAACTGATGGCATATTTTTGCTGAGCAGAAGGTCAGGAGTAGATGGATTAAGTTCCGTTCGATAGTGCACCAAGGTAGGTTCGTCCGGAGCATGTATTATGAATTCGTCATGTAGCATCAATTCATACAATTTCCTACCGTGGGTGTTCATGGGGTCAGGTGACCAATAGGGATGTTTGGCATTCAAATCACCCATGACGAGTAGTCGACTACCAGCCGCCATGAGGACACTCATGTCACTGCTAAGAAAAGGTAAGTTGGGCGACTGGTAAATCGAGAAGATCGTCATGATTCCGTCGGGTAAGTTAAGGGTCACGCCAACAGCTTCAAGGTTATGGATGCTGGGAGGAGGGATTTGGCTGTGCTCTAAGTCAGCTCTGACAAGGATAGCAACACCCTGCCCCGATCCGTTCCTACGTCCGTCAGCGCGATAACATGAAAAACCAGGTACTCTTAGCGGGATGCGTTCAGTCAGCCTAGTTTCATTTAGTGCGATGATATCTACCTTAAGGTCACTTACCGCCAGGTCTATAAGTTCTTGTTGTTTGCTGCGAATGCCATCAGCATTCCAATACAGTACGCGTAGAACATTTGAGTTAAAAGTAATGCCCAAGGTGAGAAAGAATTAGGATCACCTTGTCCATAAGGGACTCACACTTGATGAATTGCTGCTTAAGTTTCTTGATGGCTGCTAGGATCTGCAGCATTTCATTAGTAGCCGCATCACATGACGGGGTCGACGAAACATCAATACTTTGAGCTGGTGATTGCACGTTGCTTGGGACGAAGGACTTCGCTTGAATGGCTGGAGGGGGCGGCACTTGGGGCTTGACGTTAGCTGGAGGTTGGTAGGCCTTGACGGTGGATGTTTTGGCACGTGGCTCTTCCTGCATAACGCTGAGCTGGCGCGTCGGTCCTGGTCGGTTGTTGACGATTGAGGTGCGCACCTGATCCCTCTTAGATTTGATCCGGTCCAGGTACTTCAGTCTCTCACTGCACTGACTATAGTTGGCAGGGTGATCCTTTTGGCAGTTGCAGCAGCGCACGGTCGCTACGAAGCCTGTCTCTGGACATTCAGAGGTGGGATGGTCGAATGAGCACTTGACACAGCGCGCAGGCCTGTTGCAATTGCGGGATGCGTGGCCAAATCCCTGGCATCTGTAGCACTGAGTGCCCAATTTATTGGTAGTTTTGTAACGCTGAATGACTACCGCACAGTTAGCAATATATTTTATTTGCTTGAACCGATTCATGTCAGTTCCATTCGGTAGCAGGACCAGCATCGGAGGACACTGAACTGGCTTCTTGGTTTTGATCTGGGAAACTGAGGCTCCAGAGAAACCCAGACACTCTAAATCAGTGGCTAAAGACTCACTTATATTTTCAGGCAAGCCCTTGATCACAACTTTGGGTCTTTTCTCGTCCTTCCTGGTGAACGTGTGAAATGAGACGTTTTCGTTGATGAGACCACTCTTGATGGCTTGATGGCCTTCGGTAGTTAAGCATTGGATTTTCACTCGATTACTGCCTTTGTACTGTAGGTAGTAATTTTGATCGTATTTTTCAATTGAATCCCTAAGCTTCTGGTGGGCCATGTCTCCAAGTAGCTCAATGACGATCGGAGGTATGCGACCAACCGATTTCTTCGTGGTGGCACTTTTGAAGGCTACTTGGACCTCACCGTCCACTTGTAAGCCGCTGAAGCGATTGCTTGTGGCTGTTACATTTTCTTCCGAAGGCTTTGCAGCAGCGAATCTTTTTGGGTGTATCCATTTAACACTCTCTTCATCTTGTGGTCTCTTGGTTGCCGAGGAAGTTCTCAGGTCCGGTGTCGAGCGCGTTATGAACTTGTCCATTTTTATCGATAAGGTTAGTTATCGACAGATGGACGTCACTAACGTACTGGACCGGGTGAAAAAATACGGAGAATATAATAAGTGCGAGCGGTCGCCGTGACAGCCGAACGCGCAATGATCTAGACTGAATTGCGACTGAGACAACAATACGAACGCGAAACATGAACGCCGTTGGCGCCGGTCCGACTATTACTGAGACAGGTGGACCTAATTGGACCTAATTTAAGCGTTCTATTTTCTAGAAGGTAGTACCCAATCTCCCAAAATTTACTTACATCGGTGCATTTAATAGATTAAAATACAAATGATGGTAAAATATAAAGCAATAAATGATTTGTAAGGCGGGCTTGGGACAATCGCATCTGCAACTAGCGTCTGCCCGCGGCTTCGCACGCGTTGTTTCTATGGAAACGTTTTGAGGTTATTTCTATACCATGGGAACTGATTTATGGGATAAAAAGTCGCCTATGTTTGATTCCAGGGTTAGACTTACCTGTATGCAAAATTTCAGCCCAATCCGTTCAGTAGTTTTTGCGTGAAGAGGTAACAAACATCCATCCAAACTTTCGCATTAATAATATTAGTGTGATTAGTGTGATATATAGTGTAAAGTGTGATGTGATAGTGTGATTTAGTATGTTATGTGTGTATGTCTGGTGCTGAGAAACGAGCCGCTGTAATGGACAGTAACCATAATCTTCCAGCAATGCCAGAACTTCGTGAAATGGAACCTGGAGTGGGTCTGGACGTTTTGCGATATGGACGAACTTGAAGGAGAGACGTTTGTTACGCTGCTGCAGCAGAGCGATCTGGTGCTGCACAACGAGATGACTCTTTATTTGTATGTATTTAGTTATCAGAATCAAAGATTTAAATCGTTAGGAAGGCCCTTTCCGTAGTGAGACTGCGCCGTGTTGTTGCCAACCGAAATGAGATAGCTCGCTCATTTGGAATCAGTGTGCTGTGTGTTTTTGCGGTGTGTTTTTTCACAAAAGTTCGTGCAATATGATTGCACAATAAATGGTCATAATAATGTAACCTAAACCTCAACAGCCTGTATTGGTCCACTGCTGGACGCAGACCTCCCCCTGATAAGTGCCTTGTTGGCTTTTATCTCATGAGGGTAATGCCTGTAATCCCCACGCTGGGCATGCGGTTTGGGGATCGCAGTCGGGTAGAATTGTTTTGCAGGGGGCGCTGCTGCCCGCCCTCGGTGGATATCCCTTAGTCGCCTCTTACGACACCCGCGGGAAGAGTTGGGGTGGTTTAAATTCTAAGCACCACACAGCTATAAGCTATAAATGTAACAGTTAGGTTTATTGGCAAATACATTATTTTTAACTACACTTAGTGTGCGTGCGTCGGTATTCTGTCAACGCACGCATTCAAAGACAATAATAAATAAATAATGCTGGACAATCCACACATCATCATCTAGCCCCAAGCTAAGCAGAGCTTGGGTTATGGGTGCTAGATGACTGATATACAATACATTTCGCAACCTCCTGCGCCGCAGGCGGGCCTTCGCCCGCCGCCCCACATTGGTCGTCAAACAGCACAATGCTACAGTTTTTGGCGTCAAGGCATATCTAACGATTTAAATCTTTGATTAGAATAGCTTTTGCGAGTCCACTGATTGACATAGGCCTCCCCTGATGGTGGCTTGGTGGCTTTGTCATTAAAGGGTATTGCTATAATCCCTACGCTGGGCATGGGGGTTGTGTATCGCAGTTCGGTGGTAGATCTGTTCTGAAGGGGGCTGCTGCCCGCCCCTTTGTGGATCTATAGTCTCCTCTTACGACACCTGCGGGAAGAGTTGGGTGGTGCAAATTTTAAGCCGGTACCATACAGCAACGCTTATGCACGGTTGACTTGCAGAGTGCATGTTGGACTTTTGTTATTTTATTTTAAGACTGTGTACTACCTACATATATGTAAACACTATAACATTGAGTATTGAATTATAAATTTGTAGGTTTGCTGTCTCCTGGCTGAACAGCCAACGGACGAGGTTGACCAACGACAATGAAATGACGGAGGCGGAATTCAAGACGCATTGGGAATCACTCGTGGCGGCCGTTTTCTCACATATACGGTGAGTTAATAAAATATTTTTCTTTACTTCTTTCTTTATCCATCCATACATACATCCAAACTTTCGCATTTATATTATAAATACTAGCTTCTGCCCGCAGCTTCGCACGCGTTGTTTCTATGGAACCTTTTGAGGTTATTTCTATCCCATGGGAACTGATTTATGGAATAAAAAGTCGCCTATGTTTGATTCCAGGTTTAGACTTACCTGTATGCAAAATTACAGCCTGATCCGTTCAGTAGTTTTGGCGTGAAGAGGTAACAAACATCCATCCATCCATCCATCTATCTATCCATCCAAACTTTCGCATTTATAATATTAGTGTGAAGTGTGATGTTTGTGATATGTTGGGACAAAATGTTAACAAAAGAGTAATAATATCTTATATTCTAAGGGTTATACTTGTACCTGAGCTAGGTGAAACTTGTATCCCAGGTGAAATGTGCTAACAATATAAACAGTAAACAATAATCATATGGGTCATAGGTTATAAAATGAAACGACAATGCAGACTTTTTTGAACAGGTTCGTTGTTAACCCGCATATATTCATAATGATCACTCAAATATCTACATAGGTACATACATGAACCTTGAAAACCTGACCTCAACAGCCTATATTGGCCACTGCTGAACGCAGGCCTCCGCGAGAAGTGTTGGGGTGGTGCAAATGAGGATCCGTAACGTTAAAGCAATTTCAATAGAACTAGTATCCAAGTTATTCTTTATGACATAAGAATGATATAGCTTTTTAAATTATCCAAATCGGACCATTACGTACGAAGTTATGACCAATTTGCTAGCGAAGTTCACTGAGTGACCGCCGCGGGTGCGTGTGACGTCACTGGCTCGGCCGCCGCCCGTTAACCGTAGGCAGATATCAGTTTTTAGTGATTTACTCCGAAACTATTAATTGAGGAAAAAAAATTACACAACCAAATAGACTCAGTTTTGAGAGACCCATAGAATGAAAAAAATTAAAAAAAAATTATTCGATGGGTGTCTTAAAATTGAGTTTATTTGGTTCTGTAATTTTTAACTTCGTCAATTTTTGTCGTAGAACAAATTTTTTGCACTGTGTGTTATGGATTCATTAGCTCTATAAATCTGCATTCTCAACTAAAAACGTTATGGATCCTCATTCTAAGCCACAGCAACCTTGAAAACACTATACCTACTCCACTTTAGTCGTGTAAAATCAATCTTCAAATTGTTTTCAATCGTCAGATTCCCGATGATGTGCCCAAAGCAGCTCGCCAAGCTACTCCTGTGTCCGGTGACGGCGGAACATAAGGATTTCTTCATGGATCGGATGGCGATCGCTATGAGCTACCAGTCAGGTGAGATCTTAATAATATGTCTTAGAAAAGGAAGGAAGTACATATGTGTAAATTTGAATAGTAGTAGTACATGGGGGTAATACCCATAACACCCACGCTGGGCATGCGGGTTGGGGATCGCAGTTCGGTGGTAGAATTGGTCAGCAGGGGGCGCTGCTGTCCGCTCCCGGTTGATATCCCTTAGTCGCCTCTTACGACACCCGCGGGAAGAATTGGGGTGGTGCAAATTCTAAGCTGGCAACACACAGCAATAAATCGGCCCTAATTCTAGTATCAATTCGCAGGTCAATTCGAGCGAGTATCCGAGGTCCAACAGACGGAGGCCGGCCGCATGCTGTTCACGCCGCGTCTCTACACTGAGGACACGTGGGGCTCTGTGCTGTCCGTCGATAACTTCCACTCCATGCCTTCCTACCACACCAGTACTTGTATCTTCTCATCGAGGTACCTACATGCACTATACAGTAGCCAAACTCTATGTGGAATGTTTGTAAACGAACCACGACACAAATAACTAAAACTCACTTGCTTGGCGTAGAGTTCAGATATAAATAAATAAATAAATAAATAATGCTGGACAATTCACACAGCATTATTTAGCCCCAAGCTAAGCAGAGCTTGTGTTATGGGTACTAGATAACTGACATACTTAATACAATACACTACATAGATAGATATTTTTTATTATATACATAGAAAAACATCCAGAACCCCTGAACAAATATCTGCAGATCGTACAAACATTTGTCCCGAGGCGGGAATCGAACCCGCAACCTCCTGCGTCGCAGTAATAATAATAAATAATATAATTGTAAACAATATTTATTGAAGGTAGTATCTCAAATCGAGAAGTAATGTAAAATATAGTGCATAGTTAATTATGTGTGCAGTGCATACAGCAAATAAAAAAAATTAGAATTATGAAAATAATTACAATAAAATTACTTTATTGATAAAGAAAATTACAATCAAATAATATAAACTAGTATTTACAATTGAAACAATTGAGCTAACTGCTGACTGTTACAAACCATGACATATTTGGAAACACATATCTATGCTTAATTTTATTACTTTGTATTAGTATTTTTTTTTTAAACTAATATATGTGGGATGTAGAACTGCGTCAGCTATGCTTACCGAAACTAAGATAGCTTAGCTTCCGGTCTGCAACTCGCATGAGACTAGCGATTTCGGTCAGCACTTCCCTGTATATGTTAACTAAGACCTTTAGAACGACCTCTGTGGCGTAGCGGGCGAAAGTCTGCCTGCGCCGCAGATGAAGGTTGCGGGTTCGATTCCCGCCTCGGGACAAATGTTTGTACGATCCAGGGCGTTCTGGATGTTTTCTATGTTTAATAAAAAATATCTATCCATGTAGTGTATTGTATTAAGTGTATCAGTTATCTAGTACCCATAACACAAGCTCTGCTTAGCTTGGGGCTAGATAATGCTGTGTGAATTGTCCAGCATTATTTATCTATAGAAGAAACGTTTATTTATATACAAGTGATAATGAATGTATTCAGGTCATCGATAGCTGAGAGTCCTTCAGATAAACTGACCGAGTGGACGGTGGACTTGTATCCCAAAGGCGTCTGGTTCAAGAAGAGCTTGCTTATCAACTGGGCTGGGAATTACGACGTGAGTATACTACTGATATTCTTTCAAACATATTTATTGGTATCACACTAATATTGTAAATAATCTAACGGCGCTTGAGTCTGTAGAAAGTCGCAATGATTTTCGACTCCCACGTCACTTGACTTCGTGGTGTAATTGGTTATCATATTCCCGTACTGAGGGGAGGACGCGGGTTCAAGTCCCGTCGAAGTCGAAAAATTTTGCGATATTATTTGATTTCTTAGAAATTAATATTGTAAATGTGAAAGTTTGGATGTGTGGATGGATGTTTGTTACCTCTTCACCCCAAAACTACTGAAAGGATCATGCTTGAAATTTTGCATACAGTTCTAGATTTGGAATAAAACTCTTCGCTTAAATTTTCTAACACTACTAGTTTCTGCTTGCGGCTTCGCACGCGTTGTTTCTATGAAAACGTTTAAAGGTTATTTCTATCCCATGGGAACTGATTTATGGGATTAAAAGTAGCCTATGTTTTATTCCAGGCCTAGAACTGCCTATTCGCAAATTTCAGTCAGATCCGTTCAGCAGTTTTGGCGTGAACAGGTAACAAACATCCATCCATCCATGTAAACATCCAAACTTTCGCATTTATAATTGAGTATGATCAGTGTGATTGTTAGCTCATGTTGGAGCTGTAAAATACCTATTTTTAAGACCTACTATGTACCATAAACCCCAAACTTTTTTTAAAATTCATAATGAATGTGCCTCCAGGTTCCGGAAGTGGTGTTGCGGACGGTCCGCATCGCCATAACCTGCAAGAACTGCCCCGAGTACTACGTGAACGAGTACGGGGAGAACGAGCAGCTCGAACCGGATGTTAGAGTCAAGGTACCTTCATTTGGTTACATGTTATTTTATTCTTTACTAAATGCGCCTCTTCGTCCGCGTTGAAATCGTACAAATTTCAGAAATTTATTGCACACCCCCTGGGGGTTGTTTTGTAAAAATAAAAGATAAGTGATTCATTATTTACTTTATAGTTTACTAGCGGCCCGTCCAGGCTTCGCACGGGTGGACATTTATTCTTTAAACATACAAATATAGCCTATGTTACTCAGGGATATTGTATAATTCTAATGGTGAAAGAGTTTTTGAAATTGGTCCAGTACTTTTTGAGTATATTTGTTACAAACATACGAATCCCCCGATGTAATTTTTATTCCTTTTATTATTTGTGTGTGTGTATGTTTGGGCCAAATTAATGGATTTTCTTTCTTTCTTTCTTTCTAAATCTTTCCGACGACCTCTGTGGCGCAGCGGGCGAAGGTCCGCCTGCGACGCATGAGGTTGCGGGTTCGATTCCCGCCTTGGGACAAATGTTTCTACGATCTGCAGATATTTGTTCAGGGGTTCTGGATGTTTTTCTATGTATAATAAAAAATATCTATCTATGTAGTGTATAGTATTATGTATATCAGTTATCTAGTACCCATAACACAAGCTCTGCTTAGCTTGGGGCTAGATAATGCTGTGTGAATTGTCCAGCATTATTTATTATTTATATTAGTGTAGACTTACACCGAGTTTTGAGTGAATCGAACCACGGAATAATAAATTTTCCATAGAAACTTTGTCACCCTTTTTAACCCTATCAGAGGTTAATTTTTAAAAATCAGTTCCTGTGTTATTCTAAAACCTAAACTATCACACGCCAAATTTCATCTAAATTGGTTAAGTAGTTACGGAGATACTTGGTAACAAACATTCACACAAACTTTCGCATTCATAATATTAGTAGTATTTATAGTATCACTAGATTCTGCCCGCGGCTTCGCACGCGTTGTTTCCATGGAAACGAATAAAGGTTATTTGTATCCCATGGGAACTGTTTTTCGGGATAAAACGTAGCCTATGTTTTATTCCAGGCCTAGAACTACCTTAATGCCAAATTTCAACTTTAAACGTTTCCATAGAAACAACGTGTGCGAAGCCGCGGGCAGAAATTAGTCTACTATAGTTTAAGAAGTAGTACTCGGTTCACCCGATCCAAGCACAAATTCACGCAGAACATACATATATTTGTCCAGGTTGAGGAATAGAACCTGCAATAAAAACTATGTATCGTTCTAGATCGGTGTCCTGGTATGGGGTGTACAGAAAGGCGTGGAGTACATCTCCACTGTCGTGGAGAGGGTGCATCGCTTCTCGCCGCAAAGCAGGTACATAATTACGTTAAATAATTAGGCACAACTTATTAAATAATCGACTTATGCTGGTGTTCACCAAGAGATAATCGTTCGATTAGGCAGCTTCGTCGGTGCAACTTTGACGCTTAAGGTTGTACAAGCCGCTCGGTCCAACTCATCAGTGGGCGTGGCCTAAATGTATGCCATCTCACCTGACATAATAGACATTACCGCGCGCTTGATGAGATGCCATACATTTATTGGTAAAACGGCCGCGTAAAAAAATGGGAATAGACTTGTAGCACAAGGGTTTTTATAGTAAAACTATTGAGAGTATCAGATAAACAGATAAACATAATATAGGTATCTTTTCAAAATTTTATTTCAGCTTTTGAATAACTAAACTATGTCGGTACGGGCTTTATTTTAGAGTTTTCTTTCTCCGTATGTTATTTATTTTGGCCCAAAGTTGGGCTAAAAGCGGTGTTGAAATACGAAAGTTTTTTTTATTTATACTTTTGTTACGGTTTCGGGTGTTTACAGACATAGATCATGACGAGATAAATTAATACTATCCTTAGTTTTGGATGGTCAACATCAAACATCGTAGTAGTTACCCTTCCACGTTTGTATGGAAAGATGAGCGGCTCGTTTAGCCTTAATGTATGGAAACTTGTCACAACAGAATAAGTACAATTGATACTACGTGTCATTAACGTAAATAAATACACATGCAAACATAATTAAATATTAATACATACTTAGTAGATACATACACAATAATAGATATATATATTTTACATACCTAATTATTCTTGCGAAAGAAAGTGGTTATAGACTCTAGATCTGTAGACATTTATTGAGGACTAGCGACCCGCCCCGGCTTCGCACGGGTGCAATAAAATACTACTATTACTATTATTATACATATAAACCTTCCTCTTCAATCACTCTATATACCTACCCTAATGAACAACAAAAATGGAATGACGCACCTAGACCAAAGTGCAACCGGGACAAAATACCTACGCATGCGAAACACGAACGCCGGCGGCGCCCCGATCCGACTATGACTGAGGTCATATCTATTTTAAAAAAACGCATCAAAATCCGTTGCGTAGTTTTAAAGATAAGATAAGAGCATACATAGGGACAGAGAAAGCGACTTTGTTCAAATATGTAGTAATGCCACGCGATATTCGACGGGAAAACTGTTCTATAGCCGAGTGGCCTTTACAGCGAAAGTTTTATGGTATCCTACAATTCCTACAGTGCAGGAGCAGGAGACGCCCGTTCTGTCTGAGTACCGCGAGCGAAGTGAAGTAAAAGAGGGCGTGGCGTGCTGAGCGCGTGCACACCTTTCAAAATCAAAAATCAAAAACGAACGGATCGGTCATCCTTCGTTTTATGCAATCCGCCATCCGTTTACTTTATTATTTGTTTTTGTAGGATCTCTTGTTTACGCCCGTTGCCAAGGAAACAATTAGTTACCAGTGATTGTGAAAATTATGATGTGATGATGTTTTTACGGCACGTATCATCAATTTCTCGAGAGACAAACTTTTAGGGGAACATTTAAAAATCAATCTTTATACAACAACGAAAGAATCATCAAAATCTGTTATGAATTGGGGAAGATATCACCAAAATTGTTGTAGCTAGTCGTGATTTTTCAAACGTATTATGTTGTTTTTTAAGCTTTACGGGATAGATACCAATCCCTCGAAAATAATATTTTTATGGGACCAACCCGAAATCATTCTCGCCTTTTTATGTAGCGCGGGTAGGTTTGACCGCTTGGATTCTAAATATTTCTAATACTGGGCAGTATTAGACTGTTTTACTTATCAAATGCGTATCGATAACAGACACAGATAATTTGTAGGGCTTGAATATAAATTGTATTTTGATCATTACAATTTCATCGGTACTAATATTACAAATTCGAAAGTAACTCTGTCTGTCTATCTGTCTGTTTGTTACCTTAACGGCTGAACTGATCTTAATGAAATTTGGTAGGGAGGTACATGGTATCCCGGGGACGGACATAGACTACTTAAAAAGCGCGGGCGAAGTCGCGGCAGCAGTTAGTATATTCATAAACTTTGGAACTTAATTCCTCTCATCTTTCCAGGGTGTTAAACATAGATGGCGCTTTAGACTTCGACGAGCTGAACTCCCCTCTCTACACTCCTGCACAGTCGACCGGCGCGCACCCGCGCGGCGCGCCACATTCCGCACGGAAAACGCACTATTGCACCAAGTTAGTACCTACTGACGGTCTTAACTTAAGGTTAAACGAGGCGCTCAATATGCATCCAAATATCGGCTTAACGCATTCACTGCCCAGCCTCCACCGTAGCTACACGGGGACGGATGTTGGCATCTGCGTCTTGGGCCATTAAAGTGTTAAGCTCGTTATTTTACTCCTACATTTATTTCTGTATGGTGTGTCTTTGTGTGGTACATTAAAGCATTATCTATCTTTCTTTAGATACAGTGACAAAATGGCTTTGAGTTTTTATAAATTTTCGTGTATAAATGAACTCTTCAAGCGACGAATCCTCCAATTCCACGTGTTTTAAATTACTCGCATTGTTAGAGTAAAGCACTATATAAGCCTTGGTCCGCAATGACTGCCCTGCTGGCCACGCTATGATGGCCTCAAGCTAAGCTTACTACGGTCTCGGCCTTCAAGCTTGCTCATCATTGCACTTTAAATTTAAAATAATAATACATTTCGTGTGCCTGTACAGTTTTGTAGAAAAAAAAAAGACAATAAATGAAAAATGAAACCCCCAAATTATCTCTAAATTTTAAACACACGGCGCGGCAGATAGGCGAAAATGTTTGCAGCTCCTGCAAAGTCTAGACCGTTGGTATACTACCGTACCACGAAACTCTTAGCGATAGCACGTTTTCGATAGGGTTGTATGGTAAGCGATAGAATTAGCGACACTTTTATTCGCTTTTAAGTTAACGTAATGAAAGTAGGTGAATGTCCTCTATTGCCACGTTATTTGGCACCGACTATACCTACTATTTTTAGGTATTCATTAAATTGCGAAGTCTCTAACCGGTACCTTTTAGTACATATTTGTTGACAAACGTTCGAAACCCTCGGCGAGGGATATGCACGCGCATATCGTACTGCCACGGGGAGACAGTACGATGATGTGGGACTCTAACACCACTAAAACCCTCCGGGTGCTTCCGCCTCTGCCGCTTGTGGTGGGAACTTGGGGACGCTTTCGCTTTGTTCCACGAACCCACGGCGGCCGCGGTGATGGCCGGACCTACACTAACCTGCGCTTTCGGCCATTACTGACGTATGACGTGATGTACAGTCGGCTGCAAAAATATGTATACACTCCCAAGTTTTCAATTTGACTAAATAGTAAGTGTATAGTAATTGTGATAATTTATGTACCGCATTCTGACGAAGTACGATGACTACTTTGTACGAAAAACTTGTGCATGTCCTTTTATTTGAAAAGTTCCGAGTAAAATAAAAGTTAAACTTTGGAAGTGTATACATGTCTGTGCAGCTGACTGTACGTATATTTGAACTGTAATGTTTTGCAGAATACAGAGGTGCCCTGAGTGCCCGCCGGCCTGCGACCCCCCCGAGTCGCGACACCTGGTGGGGCCGTGCCAAGATGAGCTCAGAGTAAGTACAAGGTTTTTGTTATTGACGTGACAACGTCTTATAATTCGATAGAGCCGGCTGCACGCACGAAAAAAACGACATGCGGCGTTACCTCGCTCTGAGGCGTTCCATGTAAGGCTTGAAGTGCAAGCGAGAGCGCTCGACATTCGTCTCTCTCCTACTTGAGTGAGCGATGCTACCATTCCATCAGTATTTTCTTAAGACGTTGTCACGTTCAACTATCGTCAGTAAACCGACTTTACAGACAACCAATTTTTTATTATAGTGCGTAAGCCTCGCACTCTGGCTGCCACCTATCGTCAAACGAACTAAACGTAACTTAACTCAAGTTGAACAGGATTGGATGAACTTCAATATTTCCCCTGTAGGTGGAGCTAACGGCGCTTGAGTCCGTAGAAAGTCGCAAAGATTTTCGACTCCTACGTCACTTGATCTCGTGTAGTTGGTTAGCACATTGAAGGATGCGGGTTCAAGTCCCGTCGAAGTCGATAATTTTTGCGATATTATTTGATTTCTTAGAAATCGGAGTAAGTACCTTTATTTTACGTACCTTTCAGTTGAGCTACCTGTAGATTGTTTGCAACAGTCTACAGTTAGCTCAATTGTTTCAATTGTAAAAACTAGTATAATTTTCTTTGTGAATAAAAGATCGAGAGATAAATTTATATCTTTATTGCACCATCAATAAACAAAACAATTAAATAAGAACTTAAAACTAACTGTAATGTGGCACAATCGGCGGCCTTATCGCTAATAGCTATCTCTTCCAGGCAACCTCTAAAGTTCAGGTTTAAAAAAAAGTACCTTAATTCATATTAATAACTGACGACCGATGTGGCGCGGCGGGCGAAGGTCCGCCTGCGACGCAAGAGATTGCGGGTTCGATTCCCGTCTCGGCACAAATGTTTGTACGATCGGTAAATATTTGTTCGGTCCGGGTGTTCTGGGTATTTTCTATGTACAATAAAAACACTATATATGTAGGTAATTATATTGTATTATTTTATAAAGCATAGTTTGTGTTATGGGTACTTGGGTGATGACTGACATCTAGTAACCATAACACAAGCTCTGCTTAGCTTGGGGCTTGATAATACTGTGTGGATTTCCCAGCGTTATTTATTTATTTTAACTAGTGTCTGCCCGCGGCTTCGCACGCGTTATTTCTATGGAAACGTTTGAAAGTTGTTTTCCTATCACCTGGAAACTGATTTATGGGATAAAAAGCCTATGTGTTATTCCAGGTCTAGAATTACATATAAGCAAAATTTCAGCGCAATCCGTTTAGTAGATTTAGCGGAAAAGCTAACAAACATCCATCCATTCAAACTTTCGCATAAACATAATACACACTATCCAAGCTCGATGAAGAATCTTTGTAAACAAACCGCCCATACATAACCTAAAATTCACTTTGTTGCCGCGCCTTTTTATGAGCAATTTCGGTTTCGGTTTAAAGAATCTTTATTTTCTCAAAGAACATAAATACAGTTCACTTAAATGAGAAAAACAAAACTTGTACATATATTTATGTATCTACTTAGTTTGATATTTAAGTTCGAGTGTGCTTATCTACCTATTAACATAATGTACAAACTACTTAGTACCAATACAAAAGAAAAAAAGCAATGGTAAAAATAAAACAACCCAATCCTGATTTAAAAGTTGGACAACTATCGATCAAGCGCTCAATTTGTATTGCATTGTATTGATGTGCGCAGACCATCGACTAAACAGTCGATCCGCGACTGACCGCGACTGACAGTCTCGTATAAGCATTTGAAGCGGCGGCACGTCTCTTGTTGCCATGGCGGGAACTATTACGGACGACACGGAGGAGTTCATTAATAGCGTCGAAAAAAGGCCTGCGCTTTACTTAAAGAGTACTCAGACATCAATCTGTACACAGTATGTTCTTTTTTTCCTCTCTTAAAATTTGTATAAAGCAAAGCACAAACTAAAACTTTCTTGATAATTGAAATTGTTTGTAAACACCTTGACTCGAGCGTTGCTGAATAAAGACTAGTCGATTTGAGATAAAAAAAATTGATTGTATGCGCACTTCCATCAACTAAACTGTTCAGTTGAGTAGAAATCACGAAAAGTACACAACTCGACGAAACAGTTTAGTCGATGCAACAGTTGTATGTAAGCGCTAGCCCTAAATCGATAAAGCTTTTTGACTTTTTTGTCGAGCAACTATCGAGTTGACAGTATGTGCGCTTTAATATATTCTTCTAAACATATGATACACAACAAAACAGTTGTTCAACTAAAAGTTGTATGTATGCGCTAGCCCTTATTTGTATCGTGGTTTTTTTACAAACATTCTAAATCGAGTTAGGATAGTGTTCTTTTAAGAGAATAAACTCGTTAAGGCGAATAGTAGGGTGGATAGTGGCGCCACTACATATTTTATTTTATAATTACGTTATACAAAGGAATTATCAAAAAATCGGACCGCGCGTAGACGATATCTATCATAAGCTTTTTTTAAATGTATCTTTAATAGTTTTGTACTGTATTATTTAGGCAGATACTTGTTTCAAGAGTTTAGTTCCTATTGGTGGCCACCAAGCTCTCCAAACAAGGTTTTTGATTGAATAACACAAAACAAAACTATTACAGATACATTTAAAAAAAGCTTATGATAGGTATCGTCTACGCGCGGTCCGATTTCTTGATAATTCCTTTGTATAACGTAATTATAAAATTTTATATGTAGTGGCGCCACTATCCACCCTACTATTCGCCTTAAACTGAGCTGATAATTATCATTCCAGCCCGCACTGTCCCACTGGTGGGACAAGACTCTATATCGATGCTCTCTGCCTCTTTCAATAATCATGATTGATTATTTCCAGATACAAGTGGTGATCGTACCACTAACTGATTACTGCCACGTGAGAGAGTGACTGAAAGGACTGTTGAAGAATATTTATTGCAATATGTTCTTTGGTGTTACGGACGTACCCATATTACGTAACCCGTTTTTTAAAACATTTTACCAAATTTTACCAACAAAAAAGTCTTGCCACCTGTCAGTTTTAAAAGCTCTAAACGCTGCGCGCCTTATTTGAATATAGCTCGAGAAAGCGCGAGATTTCCCTCGAGGATATTGACTACGTGTCGAAAACTTAAGTCCCCCCCCCCCCCCCCCCCTCCCTGTGACCAAGCGTGATATTTTGAAGACCTTGAAGACCCCTGAAGGGGCACAGAGTATGGGTACGTCCCCCAACCAATATTTTTTACGGGATATTCCTTTGAGCGTGTGGGCACTGATTGGGTTAATAACATCCTAAGAATTGTAATAAAGTCCCCATCTCCCGTTCTTTTGTTGTATAGAGTAGTTATTTGATTGCTGTTATTGGGATTTATTAGTACTGTCTTCTAGGCGCCAAATTATGTTTGTTGGACGACTGAAATTGTTGCTGAATTGTTGTTTTGCATGCTGAAAATATATGTAGGAAGATTTAATAAAATTTTAATGCTCAAATGAGACATAAAATTATGAAAGGTACTTAAACTTAATGTAACGTAGTTGACTGCGTCGTTGTTCTAGCGGTCAGCTTGTTCAACCGCTGATTATAAGGTCCTGGGTTCGAATCCCGGGTCGGGCCAATAGTTATGGGGTTTTTCTAGTGAGGAAAATTAACAGCAGCAGCCCGGAGTCAGGAAATTGGCGGTGTTACACCCCCGTGCCTCGGAAAGCACGTTAAGCCGTTGGTCCTGCGCCTGACTTCTCCCCGGTCGTGTCGGTCCGCCGTTCCACCGGATTATGAGAGTGAGGGAATAGAGAGTGCACCTGTGTTTGTGCATACACTTGTGCACTATAATATATCCTGCGCATCTGGCTAGTTTCCGATGAGACTGGCCGCCGTGGTCGAAATTCGGCTAGAAAGTCATCAACTTAGTGCAATCATTTCTAAAATGCCCAAAAATTACATTACGTGTATTGCCAGAAAGACAAGAAATGAAGATTTCAGTTCGTAGATATTTAGGCTAATGTTTGTTGTTTTAGAATGTTGCCGTAGATATTTAAGTATTTTTGTTACTGAGCTCGATTTCACCAAACGAAATTGTTTTCGAGTTTACACAGTTTCTGTCAGTAGCTGTCAGAAGACCGCTATTATTTGGGAGATTTTTAGAGCGTTATCATACTGGGGATTTGCGAGCGAGGCGAGCACGCCGCTACGATGCCGCGGGCACACAGCGAGCACGCCGCTACGACGCCGCGGGCACGCCGCGAGCTCGCGATTAGCGCCGTCGACGCTAGTGTTCAAGACGAAGATAGCCCGCCGCGAAGTCGTTGTGCGCCCGCGATGTCGTCGCTGCGTCGTTGCGACGTGCTCGCTTCGTCGTCGTCGCAGTGTGCTCGCTGCAAACTCTCCTCGTTTTGAAATAGCTCACAAAACGTCCGTTTGATAAGGCTCTTAGGGTTTGGTGAAAAGAAAACTAGCCTTAGAAATGAGAGCGAAAATCCATTGGTAATTTCTATTTGTACATACCATCCTTGGTAAATAAATTTCGCAAACACAATAAGACAGTTAGTATCTTCTAAATTTACTGATAACAAAGAAAATAACAATCAAACAAAAGAAACAAATAAGAACTAGTATTTAGGATTTGTGTTTTTTTTTCTCTTTTAATTTTTTTTCATTCGATGGGTCTCTCAAAACAGGGTCTATTTGGTTCTGTCATTTTTTTCCCTGAACTTATAATAAATAAATAATGCTGGACACGCCACAGAGGCCGTCTATGATGAAATCAAACGCAACTTTCATTTGAGCACGTTTGGAGTCGCGATTTTTTTACAGTTTTCAATGAAAATTTGTTGTAAAAGTTGTTGTGAGTTCCGTTTGAGTATTAGTAAGGGGGCTTAATTTATTTACTACTAGCTGCTCTTTTCTTATAGTCTATATCCGTCCACAGGATATTTACCTCCCGGTCAAATTTTATTAAGTTCCGTTCAGCCGTTGGGGCGTGAAAGTGTAACAGACAGACAGAGTTACTTTCCAATTTAAATATTAGTATGGATTGGTATTTTCCTTGCACAAAACCAATGGCTTTTCGCTCCATCATGTTATTTACTTAGTGTGCAATGTTTTGTTATATTTATAAGTTAAAAACTTTATTTATATATTAAAATACTACAAGCCGAGCCATTACGGTATAGCTGTATTCTGTACTATTAGACCAGAGGGGCGAGTCTATTTCACGATAGGAACATGGCGTGATCGTGACGTTTCCTTTTTCCATACAATTTGGTACAGTGACTTAGGGCGCTACCCCGATCCAAATCAGCGCCACCACCTTATTAGGGTTTCGAAGATCGGTTTCGAAACCCTTATGATCTCACTTTGTCTGTCCTTTTTTCTCTCCTTAATAACTCAGCAACTACCGCAGCTATCAACTTGAAATTTAAATAATACATTTCGTGCGCCTGCCAAGTTAAAAAAAAAAAATGAAAATTTTAAAAGAGACCTACAGAGTCAAGTGGGGTATCATATGAAAGGTATCGGTTTGTACATTTCAAAACAGTTTTTAAAATTTCTATAGTTTTCATACTTTTTGAAATATTTTGAAAAAAGTCGAAAAATTTACCGCTACACCCTATCACCGAAGCATGCAGAGAGATCCATGTGAAATGTAGGTTGGTACCTACTAGTTTTAGGTCGTCATTAAATTTCAGAGTCTCTAACCGGTACCTTTAGTACATACCTACTTGTTCGAAATCCTCGGCGCGCGAGTTACACTCGCACTTGACGGGTCTTGTTTATCTTATTATTATGTTAAACTAAAGAATTTTAAAAAATCCAGTTTTTGAAACCATCATAAGCTTTTGATGCCTCTATAAATGTTTTAGTTTGTATAGTGTAGGCAGAGATGCGAAGTTGCTCTTTTTTGCCACCATGGTGGCCAAAAAGAGCAACTTCGCATCTCTGCTTAAATTTTTAGAGAAAAAAGATTTTTGAAAAAAATCCTCCGTTTAACATAAAAAAGGTGGTGGCGCTGATTTGGGTCGGGTTAGCGCCTTAATAGTACTAGAAGTCTGAAGTGGTACCTACTTCAGTACTAGATAGATTAGATAGTACTTTATTGTACCACACAAAGACCGATAACAATACAGAAATAAATGCTAAGAGTAGACGAAGTACAAAGGCCTTATCGCTATGAGCGATCTCTTCCAGCCAACCTTAGGATCGACATGTAAGAACAAAATAGACGGTGGCACGCGAAAAAAAAGAAATCAATACTTACACTACATATTATACTTACACTACCAACATATAACCTACAAACAATATAATACACTTACATAAACACTAGCGACCCGCCCCGGCGTCGCACGGGTGCAATGCTGATACTAAATAAGTAAAAAAATTTTAGATTTGCCATAAGCTCAGGGAAATTTTAATCGAAATGAAAAACATTTACAAAAAAGACGATAATTGATCAGATAACGAGCGGGATGATAAATGATTAAATTAATTACTAAAATGGCTATTAAAAAATAGGGGTTGGTGATAAAAGGGTAACAATTTAGGGTTGTATGTATCTTTTAATACCACATTATAAAAAAAAAAAAACAAAAAAAATTGTCCAAAAATTATAAAAAAAATGTTAAGGGTGAACAACCCTTATCACTTAGGGGTATGAAAAATTTCCGATTCTCAGACCTACTGAATAAGCATATAAAATTTGGTAGAAATCAGTAAAGCCGTTTCGAAGGAGTAAGGTAACTAACATTGTGAATTTTATATCTAATATATAAAATTCTCGTGTCACAGTTTTCGTTGCCATACTCCTCCGAAACGGCTTGACCGATTCTCATGATATTTTGTGAGCATATTGAGTAGGTCTGAGAATCGGCCAACATCTATTTTTCATTCCCTAAGTGATAATTTTAAATTTCCTATATAATATAAAAATAAAGCTGTGCTAGTAGGTAGCGATCCCTTTACTGACCGAGCAAGAACAAGCCTAGTGCAGACAGAGAACTACGCAGATCTCATGCTAAAAGGACACGTCACGATCACGTCTCGTAACTTACGTCAAATGGACTCGCCCCTCAGTTCTGCACTACCTGTGCTATTGACTGATTATTCGTAATATGAGGTCGTTAGTCAAGTTTCACGAACAAACTTACTTCACGTCTTGTGATATAGTTTCGCTACAAAACTGATCGAATTGTATGGCACGTAGTGTCCTTGGTCCGGGTGTACCAGACATAATACGATGTAAAAATAAATACCAAAAAAAATTATTGGTAAGGTACTACCTTACCAACTAATTGAGACTTGTTTTGATCAACTCGCGATGAAAGCGATTCCATTTTAAAGCTCGCAAGTGTAGATAGCAGCCACAGTGAAAGACCTAAATATCTCCTAAAGTACTGGGGCACTATTTATTTTACTTAGGGCATCGGGGGCACTATTTCAGGACACATTTATTGGCATAGTTGAAAACACCAAATTCCATGGCGGGGCTGCTAACTTGACGGACACGGCCTGCGGTTTATCTTGGAATTGCACCTTATTAAATACGCCACAGACAGTCGCAGCTTGAAGCAGTCGATCCTCACTCATGTGCTCCAAGCTGCCTGTGTATGTAGAGACCCAACATTAACTTATACGTTTAGGGCTTTTGGACGGGGCTAGATGATGCTGTGTGGATTGTCCAGCGTTATTTATTTACTATTTATGAATGATCGACGGCGAGAGACGTGAAGTGGGTTTGTATGATTTGTAAAGTCTTATACTGATGGTACAGTACATACATATTTACTTGTTTATGAAGCTAAGTTTAGAAGTTGATTTGTTATGGAGTTAGGTTCACCTTCTCTCTAGAACATTTTTGACATTTTTCGGACACTATGTACCGATGATGGCGAAAGGTGAAGCAAGCTCATAAAAAGATTTCTCGTAATAAGTTTTCAGTGTTGTCTAAGCAATTGTTGTATTTTAAATTTTATTAATAAATATTTTAGTTCTTAAAATCTGTTTTTGCTTTAAATAGTTAAGTAAAAATCTTATCTGGGTATAATATAATTTTATTACGTAATACACATATATAAGGAACATAAAATACAAATATTCAAAGCAGTATCCTAAATAATTTTATATTGCTAAAGCAAAATTCGGAAGAAAAGACATCAATTACATCAACTTATTACTAAATGGAATCAAAAGCAACGGTAACCTCGCAATATTGAGCATTTTCTGGGTACTGACATACTAAAAGCATAAAATAAAAAACATTTCACAAGTAAATAAATACCCAGCAGTGAATATGGGCTGATTACTTAAGGCGGTACCCTACCTCGTTATTGTGTGAAGAGGATAGGCATAGGATTTCGCGTTCACAGGAGCGGGACAGAGCAAAGCGGCGTAAGCCCAAAAATCAAGTTTTTAGTAGTTATTTGCTCCCCACAAACATTAGAATAGTTAATTGAAAAAAAGGCAACATATAAAATGTTCTTTATACTTAGCTCAATTACTATGCTTAATCTCAAGATCGTATCATCTGTATTTATTGAGAAATTAGGGTTTTAGTAAAAAATTAGAGGTAACTTTGCGATTTTTTTCTATCGAGAAAATTTTATGGAATCGTGTTTTCGAAACATATGATCGATAGAATAAGTCCTGAACTTTACCATATATAAATTTCAAAGTTAAATATTCAGTAGTTTGGAAGATATGGAGGTCCGACGGAGTTGAAAATAAGCAATTTGAGGGTAGGTACCCCCTTAAGATAAAGAAGGATCGAACTAAAGCTCTGCGCTCATAAATCCAATACCGCTATACAGCACAAGGTGCATTCGAATATGGGCTCAAACTCGTTTTAGATACCTACATTTTACAGTGACAAAATGGCTTCCCACAAGCCGCAAACAAGTGGTCCGCGAGCTGTCTGTCATCTGATGCCGTCAATATAAAAAAAAGGTAGCACTCCGGGAGTGCCGGCAGAAGTGAAAACTTACATCTTACGATCTTACGCTTTTTCGATCAGCATCACGTGACCTTGACGCGAGTTTGAAAGTTTTTACCCATACAAAAAAAGTGCTCAGCGCCGCTAAAGAAGTTTTCACTTCAAAAATGCATCTAAATGCTTAAAACACGAGTCAAGCCTATACTTGGATGTACATTTTTTGCTATGCTGCAGCGGTGCTTTCCAGATGTGCGACAACCTTTAAAGTTTCTATTTAAGATGATTGATTGACTATTCCTTAACATATCAAAAAAAGTCAGTACCCACTTACACGATATAATCTTAAACAAAATGAAACTAAGTTTCTCATTAGAGAAATCTGAATAAGTGATTATTATTATTTTTACGTAACTGACTTTATTTTACAGCAATTGTAAATACTAAGATCAAAAATCACGATGCTCGTGTTATAGAGCTTCAAAAATGACACACTACAAAAATAACTTAGGTGACAAGGCTTCAATTCTATAGGCATCATTATTGCAAAGAAAGTTAGACTTATTTATAAAAGTTGACTCAATATTCATGGCGATTTTCTATAAGAACATTATCAATTTATCACGAAGGATTATGCATAACTATAAAATTGTGATAATACGATAAAATATATTAAAAATATCACTTGCAAAATAAACAGTTTAAGTACAAACGTACGATTAATGGTCCAAATACTAGTCTTTCTGGCCTGAGAAAAAATACATTTCGGATTCTAGCTTCAACGCAAGAAAGTTCATTTTGCTTGATCGCTCCTTCAGAGCGCTAAATAGCTAACAGCTGTCTTTCTGCGTTGAAATTGAGGGCATCTCTTTCTACACTATGCAAACTGAGCGAGACCTCAGACCCAGATAGTACACTAACGCGCTAAAGGTGTAATCTTGACATAAGTACGGCTAAAATGTTATTTTTTTTAACTCCAATAATTTCTTTGGATGGAATCCGCTAGTTAAAATTTAGTAACAGCATAATGTTAGTGCTTTTTGGTCTCTAGTCTTAAAATACTTACTAAATAAAGTAGGCCGGCTTGTGCATAAGAAAATTACCAGAAAAATCTAAATAAAACATCGATCAAGGTATCCGCCAGCTCTCCATAGATTCACAATGGGCACCCTGAAACCGTCTCAAAAGAGAACACATTAGACAGTTTGGATTTCCATTTCAACTAGTGTTAAATCACACGTCCAAGAGATAGATAAGGACGGGATTGGCTATTATCTATACTAATATTATAAAGAGGAAAGATTTGATTGTTTGTTTGTATTGAATAGGCTCCGAAACTACTAGACCCATTTGAAAAATTCTTTCACTGTTAGGAAGCTTACTTTTCAGAGTAGGTTATATTTTATCCCGGAATTCCCACGGGAACGGGAACTACGCGGGTGAAACCGCGAGGCGATCGTCTAGTATAAAATAATAGGAAATCACGTCCCATAAATAGTATTTACTTTTTTTTGTGGATTATCCGTAACGCCAACAAAATGGCTCTGAAGGAAGATCAGCCCATGCTGAGGCAGAGGCCATTTTGTGCCTTCGGGCTTACATTTTTATATTGTTTTAAACTGTAGAAAGATTGTAGGTTTGATTGCACAAATAAATCTATTTTATTCTTTTATTCTATTTTCAGTAAAGTTTCAATGCATTTTTTACTAGCCCTATCCTCACGGAGGAGGCGGCGTATACCTGATCGATGAAATAATATGAATACTCAGTATTCAGTAATTTTAAAATTGACGCTAAAAGTGTCTTCATTTCAAATAATATGTTCGCCGCCTTAAAAATTTTATTGTCCCTCCATATAAAATTTAGAAAATATATTTTGTTTTTTTCCGTTCTTTAATATCAAAATCGTATCTTCGACTTATCACAGTCTCGTATAATTCAATGTAAATGCGAGTTGCGCTCAATATTTGAAAACAACCTTACCAAGCGAAAGCAATAAGGGTCACATTTATAATCTACAATGATTTATAGTTCTTACGTCTACGGGGGTAAGGATCACAATTGGTTACATCGTACGACTATGACATCTATGTTAAAGGTTTAAAATTTCCGGTAAATATTTACGTTCATGACTTGATTTGGCGATTGTGATTGTAGATTCACAGTAGGAGATCCTTTGGGAAGAGATTCATAGACGCGTAGTCTTCCAGTACCTAAAACAAAGGAAAACTTGATATTTTCACACGGCTTAATCTTATTAAGAAGTCATTGTTATTTCTCACTCTGCCTTTTTCTATTTATATAATTCAGAGTGAGAGGTAACACTGCTTAGTAATTGATGTAAAATGGTTGGTCACGCGTGAAAAAAAATAGGGGGTTTTACTATTTTCTAGTTTCTACAAGTAATTTAGATAGCAGATAAGATGTATTGCGTACACTGCCACAAGCCATTTGCTAATCTTTGCTAAAATAAACTTTGAATTTGATTCGTAGATTGTTTTAGCGCGGGTTCATAGCAAATGTTCTCACAATATACGCAATACTTCTTATCTGCTATATAAATTACTTGTAGAACCTAGAAAATAGTAAAAGCCCACTTTTTTCGAACATTACTAACCACCTTGAGTGTAAATAAATATTATTTATATTTATACTAGACGATCGCCTCGCGGTTTCACCCGCGTAGTTCCCGTTCCCGTGGGAATTCCGGGATAAAATATAGCCTATGTCACTCCCTGAAAAGTAAGCTTCCTAACGGTGAAAGAATTTTTCAAATCGGTCCAGTAGTTTCGGAGCCTATTCAATTCATACAAACAAACAAACAAACAAAAAATCAAACCTTTCCTCTTTATAATATTAGTATAGATAAATATAATTCTTAAATTTTATTGTGACAGTTATTGATCTATTTTAGTACGCTTAGGGATAGAGCGTTAGTACTTAATATTAAACAAGGATTTCGTCCTCTGATGTCGGGAATATATCAACACGAGGCATGCGCAGCGCACCGGTTGAGAGCTCTTCCACGACGGCTAGCGAAGACGTCCAAGTTGCAGCACGTGATGGGGACGGCTGTTTACAACCGCATTCCAACTTCGATCACCAGCGCGCAATCCACGCAATCTTTTAAAGTTAAGCTGAAAACGTGGCTGATAACGCAAACTATTTATCATGTTAATGATTTTATGAGTTTAAAATGTGTGTGAATATGATGCTTGCAATTTGAAATTAATCTATTTTAGTTGTTATTTAGAATTTATGTATTATTTACATAACTCATTATTATGTGACCTGTAACTTGTTTAAGTTATTAATAAAGAACTATGAACTATGAGGACAATTGAATTTGATGGATTGATTCAGGATACTGTTGCTGCTCCCGCGGGATCTGCTGAGCAGTGCGGCAGTCTTCGCGCCATATTGCCTCGAAAGAGTCGGTACGAGACTCGGCCAACATACCTGAGGTGCTGCAGAACCACGGCAGCCGCGTTACTATACTTCGACGGCCTCTGTGGCGCAGCGGGCGAAGGTCTGCCTGCGACGCAGGAGGTTGCGGGTTCGATTCCCGCCTCGGGACAAATGTTTGTACGATCTGCAGACATTTGTCCAGGGCGTTCTGGATGTTTTCTATGTATAATAAATAATATCTATCTATGTAGTGTATTGTATTAAGTATATCAGTTATCTAGTACCCATAACACAAGCTCTGCTTAGCTTGGGGCTAGATAATGCTGTGTGAATTGTCCAACATTATTTATTATATTTTTTATTTATACTGGATACGGAAATAATTGTTCTAAAGATTATAGGTTGAATTTACCTCCTTCAGCCGGTCCACAGTAGGCTGAGGCACATCTAGCGGGACCAACGCAGCAGCCTTGGACCCGTCGAGACAGAGATGCTTGTTCAACAGCAGTTCCACCCCAGCGCTGGGCTCCAGCGGTGTGTGGGACAGGGAGTACGTTCTGCAGATGTCTGCCCACGCTGTGAGGTGCTTGTCGTTTGCTTCTTCCGCTACGCCGGCTATGTCGGCCTGTTCACATGCAATAAATATTATCGACCTAATCGAAATATGTTTTGTAATCTCAGGTTTGGTTTAAAAGCTGTATGTTTTTTTATGTGTGACACAAAAATCATACAGCCGAATTGAGATCTTCCTTCTTTTTTGAAGTCGGTTGACAATCTACTATACTTTGTTCTAGAAACCTAGATATATTTTTTGTAAAAAAGGTGTGACAAAACTAAACAAATATTGGTGAAAAATACTAGCCGTCGGAGCAAATCGCAGAAGTTGTGATCACACTATGGAGTTTTGTTATGTTTTCATTAATGTCTTAGTTGACATAAAATATCATGGATTCTCGAACCGATGTTAAGAGCTTATTAGACTATCCTAAATATCGGATATCCTAATTAGTCAATCCTGAATTCAGAGAAGTTTAATAGCATTTAGGAAGGTAGCATCCTAATTAGGATCCGATTTAGGACAAGAATGGCTTCCGACGTCCTAAATCTATTTTTAGCGTCTGCTTCAGTGTTGCCGGCAGTCAAAATAAAAAAGCTCCGATCCGAACGCTAAAATGGTCCGAAATATGACAAAAAGATCCGTTTTAAAAAGTGTAAAAAAAAATTACTTGTCGTAATGGGGATATTAAGTTTTCCATATGAATTGTACTTTATGTTGCTTCATCTTGATGAACAGCAGAAAACTTCGCTTATTTTTTACAAAGGTTGAAAGACTGAGATAAAATAAAACGTCAAGTGCGAGTCAGACCCGCACACTAAGGATTCCGTTTAATTGTAAGACCTTGTTTCTTGCTAAATATCGTGATTCTATGTCAACATGATGTAGGTACCCGGTATTATTATATATTTATTATTTTGGTCGAGGGAGAGAATCAAAATTTATGATTTTTTTGTTAATAAACTATAAATTTACGGTTTTCAAATTTTTCTCGTTATTTGTGCTATATGACCTTGCTTCTTACCAAATTTTATGATTCTAGGTAAACGGGAAGTGCCCTATAAGGTTTTGGTCTATAGCAAGATATTTTTTTTTAAAGAAAAAACAACAAATTAGGTACTGTTTTCGGATTGTTCCCTTTATTTGTGCTATAGGGCCTTGTTTCTTGCCAAATTTCATAATTCTAGCAGGGTTCTGATTGCGCTAGGTCTACGGGAAGTACGCACCCTATAAGTTTTGGTCCATGGCGTGCAGTATATTTTTTTGTGAATAAATTACAAATTTATGGTTTTCGGATTTTTCCCTTTACTTGTGCTATAAGAACTTGCTGCTCACCAAGTTTCATGATTCTAGGTCTACGGTAAGTATCCAATAGGTTTTGTGTGCATGTGATTCCCTTGGAAATTTCCGCAAAGAGTCATGGTCCGCAAAAGATCCGCAGAGGCAGAAAAAAGTCCGAAACGGACCAAAAAGGTCCGCACCGGCAACACTGGTCTGCTTAGAGTCCTGAATCAGTGAACGTGTAGTTAGGAGCTCCGGCGACTAAATTTCTTGTCCTAAATCGGACACTGAATTTAGGACCCGATATTTAGGATGGTCTAATAAGCTCTTTAGCTAGTATTATCCCTGTGCTATTTTAGTTTATGTTGTATCCAGCCAGGTGAGCGAAGCAGCGGGCAGTTATATATTATTTTGTAAAGTTGTAGGTTTGAAGGCTGAGCAACCCAGTTTATCTGTGATAAATTTGTTTATGGCAATGCCAACATAACACATTTTTAAAGAAACACAATGAAAATTTCAGTATAGAATGTGTTTGGGCTTGCACAACATTATCGTCTGAATATGAAGGCAAAAACTGGTAATCAAAATAATCTCGACTATAATGTTGCAATAACATGCAATGGGTGGTTTCTTATTTCGGGTAATATCTTATCGGCCCATTAGCTCAGTTGGTTAGAGCGTCGTGCTAATAACGCGAAGGTCGCGGGTTCGATCCCCTCATGGGCCACGGCTCTTTTTGCACTTTATTTTTCAATGTTATTCAATGCTTCGTAATTTTACGTGTTTTTGATATGTAATAAGCATTTCATACATAATAAATTTTATTTCCTAAGTGCGTCGCCACGCTAACCTTAGCAATGGTAGACAGTGCTGTCCCGTAATAGTCCAGCTGTATGCCGAAGATCTGCGCGACCATTTCCGCCAAGCTTCCCTGCGAGCTGTTAGCGGCATCCACCACGTTGTACACCTGCCTGGTTTTAAAAAAAAAACATTTATTTATTAGGAAAACATAATAAAACGATAGAAGATCGTTTTAGCGTGGATTCATAGCAAATAGCTATGAGTGGCAACAATCTAGATATCAACTGTCGTTTTGGATATTACGGTCTATTGATATTAATAGATTTTTAACTAAAACCCACATTATGTCGATAAACTCTAAAGCTACAACTACAATTGATTCAAAGTTTCTTAAGGACTTAGGGTTTCCACTTCAAACTCAGTCAAAATAGGTAACCTCGGTCAAAGTAGAATATAGAATTTAAAAAAAACATACCCTCCCATCCACCATCAAGGAGAACAATTATGTCAGTGAGTAAGGCGTTGTCCTAATTGGCGAAGATCGCACGATGACACGATGCGTTCTCGTCGTGCGATGAGTTCAAACATACGGATTTCATCAGAGTGTCCTATTTGAACCTCGCAAGTAATCGTGCGAGCACATGAAATGTATTATGAAACTTTGATCGTGCGATGAAAAACGCATCGCGCCATCGTACGATCGCTCCCAATTAGGACGCCGTCTAAGTCTCTGGTAATCCAGCTGTATACATATAATAGAAAGAAAGATTCAAAGCAAACGGCTTATGATGCGCGAAAACTTCTTATCTAAATTAAATAATGCTGGACAATCCACACAGCATCATCAATTACTAGTAGCACCTTTATTCAGGTGCTTGTATATTCTATTCTACCTTATTATAATTGTACATTAGTTACCTGTTAGCCTGCGGAGTCGTGCCCAGAGTCCACACAGCCCGGCACAGGTCCCGCACGTGGACGGTGTTCATCTTGAGGTCAGCCGTCCAGAGGAGCTTCATCACTTCGTTCAGGTGCTTGTAGATTCCGCCGTAGAGGAGACGTGGAGCTGGAAATGAAAATTACGTTGAAAGACCTAAATTGTTAGTGTACTCGAGGTTAAATACATCCTACTAATAATATAAAGCAGAAAGTTGAAATGTGAATTTTTGTTAGGTACCTAAAATCCAAAACTACTGAACAGGTCATAAAATTTGGCGTACGTTTAGAGCTATGCCTAACTAAGATTATAGGCTACTTATTGTACCGAAAATATGCGTGCGAACCCGCAGGCAGAAGCTAGTATGGTATAAATATTCTACCGTACTACGTAGTTTAGTTAATTAGTAAAATTAACTAAACTACCTTGTAAGGTACAAGGTGTACGAAGTCGCGGGTGAAAGCCAGTTCACCTGTAAAGAAGAACTTACTCAAACTCCTCCTATCCCCCACTCCGTATACGATGGCTGGTCTGATGATGGTGTAGTTGAGCTCCGGCTCCAGACTCTTGAGTTCCTTCTCAACTTTGCTCTTCATCCGGCCCTCGGTCGTCCACGGGTCTACCGGCCCGTCTTCTTTGTGAGGCTGGAAAGAAGAGAGATGACATAAGACTACGAGCTCGACCTCGACATCCTATATTGGTCCACAGCTGACGCAGGCCTCCCCCTGATAAGCGCCTTATTCACTTTTATCTCATGGGGTTAATGCCTACAATCCCCACGCTGGGCCCATGCGGGTTGGGGATCGCAGTTCGGTAGTGGAATTGTTCTGCAGGGGGCGCTGCTGCCCGCTCCCGGTTCATATCCGTTAGTCGCCTTTTACGACACCCGCGGGAAGAATTGGGGTGTTGTAAATTCTAAGCCCGCACCACACAGCTACGAAGGGTAGGGGAATTGTAGGGGAATTGCCAGAAGCCACCGCTCAGATTAAATATAGGTAGATCTTCAGCGAGCATGCCGCAGAGCAAGACAAAGTATACGAGGTGGTGGGGGGAAAGTGTTGCCATGCAATTTTCTTACCCCGATTTTAGGTTCCTTATTTCATGTCTTAGTTGGTAGATCGGATTTGCGATTTTCCAGTTAATAAATTTAAAAAATTAAATTATCTGAGCGTCTGGTCGAAGCGAAGCGTGACCCGAGAGCTGGTGAGTATCAGGCACAGCGCATCAGCATTGCCATACAGCGTGGCAATGCAGCCAGCGTCTTGGGGACGCTTCCGACTGGTATTGATATTGATCAGTTGAACTACCTGCAATAGTCTGAAGATAGCTCAATTGTTTCAATTGTAAGCACTAGTATAATTTTCTATTTTGTGAATAAAGGCTATTGCTAGGTCATTATAATTATACAAGTAAGTATCACAATGTGAACCCTGTTTGGCGTTACAAGTGGAAGGCAGACCGAGGTTGTTTTTGGTAGGTAAATATAATTATGAAGGTATTAAGGTGAGTAGTACAGATAGAGAAACAAGTGTTTTTGTTTTAAAATAATCAATATTTATTACAATAATTAACGTTTATAAATTTTACAGTTTAAACCAGTCTTCAACATTTCGTTTTATTACTACTTAATATGTCTTTGTTATATTATTACATAAAATGTCTTTGTTATATTACCTATACAATAACATTTACATAAATTAATAACACTTTAAAAAAAAATTGTTACTTACGAACGTAACATCGTATATTTGCTAAAAAATAGTAATGTTGCTATCTAAAAAGTACTTAACTTTTATTGTACTTGCGTATAGGTACTTATACCTAGTTAGTCACAGCATTTTTTTTTAATTAAAAAATACACACGCATTTACACAGAAGCATTTAAAATATCGCAGAATCATTATAAAAATCACAGATTTAAAATTAGCATACCAATTTCTACAAGAACCTACTTAAGATATTTTTTTTCTTATTTATATGGGACAGTTAGATTAGATTTGGACAGTTGAATTAGATTAAGTACAAAAATCACAGAATCATTTAAAATATCACAGAATCATTACAAAAAAATTTATAACGAAGATTTTTTAGGTTCCCTACCTTTGCGACCCGTTGCTTTTGTTTAAAACTACTGAACGGATCGGGATGAAATTTTGTATACAGGTAAGTAATTCTAATCCTGGAATCTAACATCTATGTTAGATTCCAGGATTTATATAAAAAGCCTATAGGCTTTTTATCCCACAAATCAGTTGCTATGGGATAGAAATGGCCTTTAAACGTTTCCATAGAAACAACGCGTGCGAAGCCGCGGGCATAAACTATTTTGCTATGCATAGCGAGCTACATTATCTATAAAATAGCTATGTAGGTACCTATTAAAAAATATTTCAATGCGCCATTCGGGGAATTTTATCATCGGGTGCAGGCAACCCTAAATTTTCACAATTACAAGTTAGATGAACTAAAAATAGCGTAAAACATAATGTTTGAGCCTTGTGTGTATGTAAATCTGTAAATATTGAACCTTTTTGTAGTCAAAAGAACTTGTACTTACGAGTGGAATGATATATTCGGCACTTTTTCTTCACCATCACTTCTACATGCAAAAACGCTGCACCGCACCATATTTGTCTCTCTTTTTTATTGTTTTTAGCTGCGGGAATGTCCACTTAAACACATTGATCACATTCAAACATAAAAAACAAAAGTTTAGAACTTTTAAAACTTTTTTCACCAGTCTCGTGTCGAGCTCCGTCGATGACAAAGGAAATTTGTTTAGCACATGGAGGTGCTAAACAATGCAAAAACCGGCACGCTGGATGAGATAGAGAGCTAATCGTCCTATTTCATTTCTTCTTAGGCTTTAGGCATAAGTCGTTCTCTCCTTAGTGTGAATGCGATGGCAATTGCGCGAGTTCTATAGGTTTCTCTTTCTACGAGCCACCGTCTCGTTCAGACCGCGGCAAGCATTCATCAGTTACAGAAGATCAGCATTGCCTACCGATATTGACAATGGTGATCATACCTGTTTTTTTCATGATTACTTACAGTTCCTAAAGTGATACACTTTAGTGAAAGAACTGTATTTAAATTAACTAACTTGTTGGCTGGTTGCAGTAAAGGTTGTCGTAGATCAGAGCGGTACCACTACCGCACAGAACAAAAATGTATATTCAAATAGGGCTTTAACTCATACATAACATTTGCATTTCATATATTGACATGACGGCATCAGATGGCTAGGCACACAATTGTGCTAAATCATTAGCGGCCTTGGATTCATGATTAAGTTCATAGTCGGAAAGCGTGCTCCATCTTAGGCCACATCTTCACTAACTTGAGAGATTTGGTGGCCAGGCTTAACCATCATGTATAAAAAAAAAATTAGCAAAGCTTTACCTTGTCAGTGCTGTACATCTGACCACTGGAGATCTCGACTAGCCGCGCGCCTTGCTTGGCGCACTGCCGCGCCACATTGGTGCTGAGCGTGAGGATGCCTTCAGCGTAGACTGGCTCGCTCTGGCCGACGCGGGTTTCTCCGGCGCAGTTGGCGACGAGGGCCCAGGGTGCGCCGTCTCCTGGGTCTAGGGCTGATGCGCATGATGCTGGAAGAATTAACAAATAATTCTGGTCAAGCCACACAGCATCATCTAGCTCCAAGTTAGAGCTTGTGTTATGGGTACTAGAAGACTGATATAGGTACATAATACAATACATTACATAGATATTTTTTAAACTAGCTTCTGCCCCCGGCTTAGCCCCCGTATTTTCAGTATAATAAGTAACCTTTTATCTAAGTTAGGCTTTGCTCTAAACGTACCTACGCCAAATTTCATCTTGATCTGTTCAGTAGTTTTGGAGATCCTAGGTAACCAAATTTCAGATTTCACAAACTTTCGGCTTTATAATATTAGTATATGATAGTAAATACTCAAAACGCCTTTAAACAAATATTTGCAGATACAACATTTACAAACATTTGTCCCAAGGCGTGAGTCGACCGCGCAAATTCCTGCGTCGTCGGAGGCATTGATATAGGTAAAATTCTGTAGATATGGTACGTTCTCCCAGCGCTATCTCAACAAATAGCCTGTGTTGTGTTACAACTAAGACGCAGACACGCTATTTCCAATCTATTGCAATATACCTACTACCAAATGAACGACAATGATGGAAAGACGTATCTAGACCGAAGTGCGATCGAGACAACAATACAAGCGAAACACGTACGCCGGCGGGCGCCGGTCCGACTGTGACCGAGGTGGGTGGACCTAATTGGACCTAATTTGAGCGTTCCACTTTCGAGAAGCTAGTGCCCAATCTCCCGTATTTTACTCACATCGATGGTCGGAGGCGGACCTTCGCCTGCCGCGCCACGTCGGTCGTGGATAACATCTTTATTAACGAAACTTGAACTTGCTGCCTTTCCTTCCGTTAGACAATTAATGGCAACGTCTTCGGTAAAAAACCCCAAGGATGTTTTAGAGCCTGTAATTATATTTCCCCTTCTCCTTTCCACCGTGGGACCAGTGGACGCACACAAAAATACTACCCGTACCTGGTCGACATACCACAGTGTCGAACCAAAAAATTCTGCTCTACTTTCATAATAATGCACGGCCAAAGAGTGGAATAACCGTCCCGCGTCTGTTTTCCGTTAGAGTACCTACCTACAATCTAGGAGTATTCAAATCCAGGGTAAATAAGTTCTGTCTGGGAAAGTCTCCATCTCCCAAGATGCACGGTGCAAGATGTGGCCTACCACATCTTCACTTACTTGAAGTGAGTTGGTGGCCAAACGCTTGACCAGCATCCATAAAAAACAAGACCCGTCCCCACTTGACTTTGTAGGTCTCTTTTAAAATTTCGACATCTCAATTTGTATGGAATATGTTCATATTCATTTCAAACCGATCTTCGAAACCCTAAAAATATTATAATTTTTAAGAATTCATTGCCCATCCTCGGCGGGGTAAAAATACCAAACGATCGAGATTTTACCGATATACAGGGATAGAATTTCGTAACTCGTTATTTTGACTCCATTGCATCGCCACACAGATGACGACTCTGTGTTACAGCTATACATTATTGTAAGCAATATTTAGTGAAGGATCTTTAATCGACAAGTAATAAATAGAAACTGCGAATAAAAAGAGGCTGCAACAGAAAGAATTTTAGGGTAACGATGGGCGGTTTGTTTACAAAGATTCCACATCGACTTCGGCTAGTAAATAGCTACATCATTTATTCAAACCGTTTAGTTTCTCTATAATAACTTCTATAACGTTGAGGAAACCCGTTTAATATTCCGACAACGCCCGATAACAATACAATCGTAATGTACCTAACTTACTGTATGTTAATATGTACTCTGTGTCAAGCGACGAGTTATTGAATTTATCATTATTTTCTTCTAGTAGACTGATTATCGGCTGTGAGGTGCCAACTTAGAATTTAAACCACCCCATTTCTTCCCGCGGGTGTCGTAAGAGGCGACTAAGAGATATCCACCGGGGGCGGGCAGCAGCGCCCTGTAGAACATTCTACCACCGAACTGCGATCCCCAACCCGCATGCCCAGGCATTACCCCCATGAGAAAAAAGCCAACAAGGCGCTTATCAGTGGGAGGCCTGCGTGCGTCCAGTAGTGGACCAACACAGGCTGTTGAGGTTGAGACTGATTATAATTCTATTTCAGGGCTGTATAATTCTTACAGCCAAAACCCATCAACGCGACAGAGCGCGCGAGATACGTGCTGGAATTTTGCACGCGTTTTCGATACGCGACAAGACGCGTTGCGGGTCAGTTGCAGCCCGGGCTTCACACGCGCTTTTTAAGTAGCCTATGTCTGTCCCCGAGATACCCGGATTACCTCCTTGCCAAATTTCATTAAGATCTCGTTAAGGCTTGAAAAGGTGACAGACAGAAAGTTACTTTCGATTTTATAATATTAGTATGGAAGAATGGATTACTATATAGCTACTGCCCGCGATGTCGCATAAAATCTAGGTATGCTCTGCTTCAGTGGACAGAGATTTGCGAACTAGTTTAAAAATTCATACAAAACCGGAAAGCGGAGCGGGGAAGCGGAGCGGAATTGATACAAAAGCGGGGAGCTCCACATCAAGGGATAGACACAGTCCGCAACTCCTCTCCGCATTACTCCCTCGCTCTGCTTCGCTGCAACGCTCCCCGTTTATGGACAGGCAGCCTGAGCAAAGTGATCTCTTCCGATAGCAAGCTACAAGATTGACAGGTTTAAGACATTCCTCAACCTCAACAGCCTGTATTAGTCCACTACTGGACAAAGGCCTCCTCCTGATAAGCGCCTTATTAGCTTTTATCACATGGGGGGTAATGCCCATAATCCCCACACTGGGCATGCAGGTTGGGGATCGCAGTTCGGTAGCCCCCGGTGGATATCCTTTAGTCGCCTCTTACAACACCTGCAGGAAAAGTTGGGGTGGTGCAAAAGCCGGCACCACACAGCTTAAGACATTCAAACATGCCTAATTTGCACACTTTTATGGATATTATAAATAAAATAAAATAAAATAAATAATGCTGGACAATTCACACAGCATTATCTAGCCCCAAAGTAAGCAGAGCTTGTGTTATGGGTACTAGATAACTGATATACATAATAATATACGAGTACATAGATAGATATTTTTTATTATATATAGAAAACGACCAGAACACCCTGAACAAATATCTGCAGATCGTACAAATATTTGTCCCGAGGCGGGAATCGAACCCGCAACCTCCTGCGTCGCAGGCGGACCTTCGCCCACCGCGCCACAGAGGTCGTCACAGATTATGTGTACTTACTGCTAACAGTAAGCTAAAATATGAGCGTAGTAGGTTAATTATGAAATTTCTTAAGTATGTGATCTAGCACTAGTGCACATTAGCATTTTTACAGTTATGAAATTTCATGCAACAGTGCATAATATTGCAAGTATAATAAGGCAATTATTTCTTGTTGCACAGTTAGTTGACGAAATTATTTGATCAAACTAGTGTTGCTCACTCCTGGATAAAAACATCCATAGTATCACTATTTAAATGCTAAATTGACTCAGTCAGACTGTTATTGTTATCTTTCGACAATTAAGTAAACCATTGAATAGATTCATATGATATTTGGCAAATATATTTGGAATAGTTGGTTTTACTAGGAAGGACATAGGCTCCTTTTTTAACATGGACAAAACATGTGCAAAGCAAAGCCACAGTTGGCAGCTATTGTATGGCATAATGTAGCTACCTGTTCTCTCTTTATTTTCTTATTGGTAGTTCTACTGAAAATTAAATAGTTGTTTGGTAGTTCTACTGAAAATTAAATAGTTGTTTGGTAGTTCTACTGAAAATTAAATAGTTAGGATAACTTTGCAGTAAAATAACTAATAATAACATGGAAATGTGAGTGAGTTGTTGCATGTAGTTGTAACACAGGCCAATTGTTCAGTAAAGGCTGGAGAATGTACCATATCTACAGATTTTACTTAGATCTATTAGTACTAAGATGGTAACTACTGAGATGGGTACCTATGAGCTGCTATTTCAATCCAAAGTTTGCGATTAAATGATGTGTATGTGATAATAAATACTTACACTACTTAATAATTGATTTTTACTGAAATAAATCACTCAGGTCACATGAAAGTAATTTAAATCAAATGATTTAGATCACTTTTATGTGAACTGAAATTATATTTTAGGTGCACAAGCAGGTAAAATCCAACAAGGATAATAGGTAACATAATAAACAAAACAATAAAAGGCATAATTCCTTGTAAAGTAAATAAAACAGCCAATGAGATAACAGTTTCCCGCTGAAGTTAAGTCAATGACTTGTGCATTCCATTAAAACATGATTTTATCTTGTGGCTTAGGAAATTTACCAATACATAAATAAACAAAGCGTCACAGTAACCTTGATAAAGGATTTTTGAACAATCTGTGCAGCAAAGATTTTCTTAGCTCTTGTATGACTTCAGCTATGATACCTTCTAACTGCCCTTGTATGTTTAGTAGTTAAGGCATCAACCATTTAAGGCCTAACTTTGTCATTGTCTGAGGTCAATGATCTACTGTGATAATATATAGGTCACAGTAGCCTTGTAATAGGGTCTTGCGAAAAAAGAAGTGAGTGAAAGGATACAGCTTATGCTGAAGTAAATAACAATATTATATAGATAAACAACCACTTACTTGCGTTTATCAGGTTAGCGCTCTTGTATTCTACGCGGGGGTCTTCAAAAACCTTCGTATGGGTTGGGTTCAAGAAGGCCAGTTGAGGAGGCGTTTTATCCACAACCCTGAGTCCGCCCACCAAATCATTCGTTATCAAATATTCGACCAAGTTCCGGCCTATGAAACCGCACCCTGGGATAACACAAAACAATAAAACGACCGAAAGAAATCGAGGATGACTAACCCAGTCCAGTGACCGTTAGTGAACACAAAAAAAACAAGTCACATGCTTCTAGAATTTTAAACCAAATTACTATTTTAACACAGGTGTTCTGTGGAATCAATTATTGTTGTTTCAGGGCTGTATTACCTCCTAAAACAGCAACACGGGGTTTCGAATTATCGCCGGTTATTTCAGACATTTCGCTGGCCGTTTCACAAAAAGTGAATGACACAAAAGTGACATAATCTATGACATTGACAGGCTAGCACTCGATGACATTTCATAATAGTATTGCCATGCTCACACAAATTGCCCGTAAACTGCCACAATGTTAGATACTTGAAGGCTTTCCATGCTTTGGTCCTTTGTACAAACTAAAGTTTCTAGTATGAATAATTATAGTCGTATGTTGTTCGAAAACTTTCAAAGAAATTATGGCAGGTCAAATTCTAAATCTTGATAGATTTTCTAAAATTATACAATCGATTGTTTACTGTTTTCTGGAATGTCTTAGTTTTATAGTGGCAATACTTAATAATTTCGTTCCGCTACACGCAGTACTTAAGAAAGATAAGATATATTGATTTTTTTATTCTTTATTATTATGGGCTTTGTCGCACAATGGTCGCACATGCTGTGGTATGGTATCATCAAGGTTTCCGCCGGGATTTTGATTTGATGATACGCCGCCGCCGTGATCGGTATTCGTCCCCTGGTGTGATGGCGGCGCGCCGCCATCACGATTAGTAAAATGAAACAATTTGTAAAAAAAATATTTTATTTATAATAATAATTTTACTAGGCACTATCTATTACACAGATCAGATCTATGAATATTTACAACATACCAACTAACTACATAGGTAGGTAGATACCTTAAATAACATGCTACATAAGTATACTTATAGCCTAACATTGTATTCGCTGTTTTCTCGACTCGTAACAATTGCAGCACAAGTGACCTCTTTCGCCTCCTTTTTGTCTGACGGTAGAAAAAGTGAGACCACCAAACCAGCTGAAAGTAAAACGAAAACCAATGAATCAAATTAGTCCTTCGAGCCGAAGTGGTAACTAACATACCTAGTACCTAAAGAGCGGCTAACCATCGATTTATGTAAAAAAGAGGAGATGAGGTAGGTACCTACTAGCTTCTCGAAAGTGGAAGAGAAGTCTCAAATTAGGTGCATTTAGGTCCAGTCACCTCCCTCACTCAGTCATAGTCGGACCGGCGGGGCGGCGCGGGCGGCGCGGGCGGCGGCGGCGCGCCCGCAGTGTTAGCGTTACGCGTGCTTGCTACGACGACGTAGGTACTTTAGTGTGATTTATTATCTACATAAGGCGGATGTATGGCGCACACTAGCGCCGCCACCTATTTTTGCATAATAATATAATTACGTTAATCACAAGAATTTTAAAATATCCAATGTACAGTTTGTGTTAACTATCCTAAGATTTTTTTAAATCCCTCTGAAATAGTAAAGTTTCGTATAACTTAGACAGAGAAGCGAAAACAGAGTTCGGGGGCCACCAAGAGCAACTTCGCTATTCTGCATAAATAATAAAAATATTTTATGGGCATTAAAAAAAGCTTATGATAGGTATCATAAACTGTACAATGGACTTTTAAAAATCCTTTGATCAACGTAATTATAAGAGAGAAAAGGCAGCAGCGCTAGTTTGAGGGATACAGCCGCCCAATGCCCTCGTGTTTGTTCATTTTAATTAAGTATTGCACAAGATTTGAAATGTGAGCGAGTGGTTGCGTGTAGCACCACCCGTCCACACAGCCACGTTGTAAACAGGGCAGTTGTTGAGTAAGCGCTGGGAGAACGTACCTTTACCATATCTACAGATTTTACTTAAATCTATCATAGTAGGTAACTTATCTAACTACTGAGACTGGTAGATACCTAGGAGTGCTATGGATCTGCCAGGCCAGCTCACTGCCTAGTTCTTTATTAATATATTATAATAGGTATTACTGTAGGTCTACTATTACTACTACGCTGTCTCCTCTAAAGACAGTTTAAGAGGTAGGCAGGTAAACTTACTAGCAATAAGCAAGACGTATCCGCTGATCATAGGTGTGCAATGGCTGCCGATGAGAGTGGCGATCAGCTGGACGCTGATGAAGCCGAACCCTCGCGCCACCACCACGGACAGGCAGGTCGCCATGCCCCTGGAACGTAATGTTGAAGGATACATTACTCAGATACCTTACCTATTTGTAGCCTGTTTAATTACACGTGCGTTCCATTCTGAAAGTAATGGACAAATTAAGTGGGATATTCGGAGAATCTAGTTATGGTACCATTTTTTTTTTGTGGTGACATCTTATTTATTTTAACTTTTTGTATTTGCATTTACCGATGCGATTATTTTATTTTATATTATTATTAATTGTAAATGGGGTGTAAGGGGGCCCAAATTAAATCTCTCGGGCCCCAAGCCAACCTTTACCTGCAAGTGGTGCACCCTGCCGACAAACGAACAAGGCTCTGGCAAAAAACCCACCAACCCGCATTGGACCAGCGTGGTGGGATTATGGTCTACACCCCCCCAAATCATGGACACACAAACGCAACCAAGGCCCGAAGTGCCCGGCGACTCCAGCGGCTGTTCTGGCGTTGACGGGCGCCTTACCAGCACTGGGGTCAGGGGTGCGAAGAATCTCCGGGCGAACCACCGTCAAACGACCATGGCTAATGTCTTAAAGGATTCCGATTCGCTTAACGTTTTAACCTACAATGTTAGAACATTGATGAATGATGAACGCCTCATCGAACTAGAAAACGCACTCAAAGACATAAAATGGGACATTGTAGGACTTGCTGAAGTTAGGAGATTAGGGGAACACACAGAAGAGCGCGAAGATAATGTATTTTTCCACTATGGAGAAGCCAGCGGACAGCACGGTGTTGGGTTTCTCGTGGCTAAAAAGTGGAAAAACAATATAATGGAATTTATTGGCTACTCTGAACGTATTGCTGTATTAAAACTTCGATTAACACCCAAGGCTACCCTGACTATTATACAAGTATATGCGCCAACATCTGCGTATTCTGACGAAGAAGTGGAAGACTTCTATGACCAACTTAATAGAGCTTGCCACGAAAACCGAGGAACATGGAACATCGTTTTAGGCGATTTCAACGCTAAAGTCGGGTCCAGAAAACCTACGGACAATTCTGACGTTCTCGGCCAACATGGGCTAGGTGACCGTAACGAGCGAGGTACTAGACTTATTCAATTTGCCTTTGGACAGAGTATGAGCATAGCAAATACCTTCTTCATCAAGAAACAAAACAGGCGCTGGACTTGGGTGTCGCCTGGTGGCGAATATAGGAACGAAATCGATTTTGTTCTTTGTTCAGAGAAATGTATAATTAAAGATGTAAGTGTTATAAACAAAATAAAATACTTCTCTAATCATAGACCAATCCGCGCAAAAATTAATTTCAATTTTAAATTGCATAGAATGAAAACATTTAGCCCTAAAATCAAACGACATTCAAAACATACCCTGTACAAAAATTCAGAACAATTTAATTTAGAGATTGCAAATCAGTTTGTTATTTTAGGCATACATGATTTAGAAGACGTCGAAGATCAATACTCAGCTATTAAAAAAGGAATAGAAATAAGTAGTAAAAATATTGTAGGAGAAAAAAGAAATAAAGGCAAACTATCTGTTCAAACTAAAGAATTCATTAGTAAAAGAGAAGAGTTTAGAATTTGCACTAACGATTACAAAATTTTTGATAGAAAAGTTAAACGTAGTATAAGACAGGACATTAGGAAATTTAATTTACATCTTATTAAAAACGCTATTGAGAAACACTCCTCTCTTAGAACTGCCAAACAAGGGTTTTCGAAAGGGAAACACTGGGTCAATAGCCTTCGAGACGATCAAGGTAATAAACACAACAACCGCGGAAAGATAATGGAAATTTGCACATCTTTCTATAAAAACCTATATGCAGACAATATAAGCGACGAAAAACCAGGAGATGAGTACCATTTTCCTGATACTATACCGATCATTACCGGCAAAGAAGTCCACGACGTCTTCAAAACTATGAAGTATGACAGAAGTCCCGGCGATGATGGCATAACATCTGAGGCATTAAAAATCGGCGGCCCTACATTGCTCCCTCACGTAACTAATCTGTTCAATACAATTCTTCTGACTGGTAAATTCCCAAAGCAGATGTGTCATTCAAACATAGTTCTCCTCCACAAGAAGGGGGACAAATCCAACATAGGCAATTATCGACCTATCAGCCTTGTGTCACACCTGTATAAAGCTTTTATCAAAGTCCTACAAAATCGGATTCAAGCCAAATTAGATCTCCATCAGCCTCCCGAACAGGCCGGTTTTCGGCCTGGCTTCTCCACCGTCGATCACCTTCATACCCTTAATCAAATAATAGAAAAATATACAGAGTTTCATAAGCCACTTTACTTAGCATTTGTGGATTTTACTAAAGCATTTGACAGTTTAAAACATTCAGCGATAATAAAAGCATTAGAAAACCAACATATTGATGCAGTTTACATAAATCTTATTAAAACCATTTATTCCAACAGTTATGCTAATATAAAGTTAAATTGCAATGGACCAATTTTTAAAATCAGAAAAGGAGTGAAACAGGGAGATCCCCTTTCACCTATACTGTTTACAAGCACTCTAGAAGAAGTATTTCGAACACTTTCACCTTCGTGGACAAATAAGGGCATTGTCGTCGGAACCAAACGTCTCACTAATCTACGATTTGCGGATGACATTGTCCTTTTTGCACCAACGTCTCTAGAGCTGCAACAAATGCTCGAGGATCTGAGCCCAGCGAGTCTTGAGGTTGGGCTTCAAATGAACCAGTCCAAGACAAAGATTATGTCTAACAGCACGAAACGTAGGGTAGTGGTAGACGGACAGGTTATACAATATGTTGATGAGTACATCTACTTGGGCCAGATAGCATCCTTCGATAACAGGCATGATAGGGAAATCGAACGTCGTATCGAGAATGCCTGGAAGAGCTTCTGGTCCATGAAGGAGCACATGAAGGGCGACCTTCCACTCACACTAAAGCGCCAACTCGTCGACATGTGTATCCTGCCTGTCCTAACCTACGGTGCACAGACATGGTCACTCACTGAAGCACAGAAGTCCAAGCTCAAGATTTGCCAAAGGGCGATGGAGCGTAGCATTCTAGGCTTCAAACGGATTGACCGAGTGCCGAATACAATGCTACGTTCACTAACAGGCATTGCCGATGTTGGGGAAAAGACCGCAAGGTTAAAGTGGGATTGGGCTGGCCACGTCGGTCGTATGCACCCGGAGAGATGGGCCCATGCTATAACACCCTGGCAGCCAGAAGATGGGAGGCGGCGACGGGGTCGGCCACGTAAAAGGTGGCGGGACGATCTAGTAGCTTTTGACCCGGAGTGGTGGGAGTCTGCAAAAGACCGAGAAGTTTGGAAGGGTGCGGGGGAGGCCTTTGCCCAGCAGTGGGACGAAATAGGCTGAACAAAAAAAAAAAAAAAAAATAATATTAATTGTAAATATTCCGTCACAAATGTATAAATTTGTTTGCGAATAAAATAACATAGGTACCTAACATAACAAGTTCAGAAATTAACTTAGTTTAGTTGGCTGATTTTGATAGAGATCCAAAAGCTGAAGGACTTTCATTGGACTAGCGTAGGCATTTTTTATATTTCTCCTATGTTCTATGACCAAATGCTCCATTCCACTCGTAGGGTTAAGATAGGACAGGATAAGATTCCACTTTTTTCCTCTCTGATCCGTAGCCCGGGTGGAATGGTGTCCAATCTAATCCATCGGTTGACCAGAGCCACCCCTGAGCCACCCCTGAAAGTTTAGTTCTTAATTTTTGTTAGGTACACCCTATTAGTGTAGGTTTGGAAATCTGTGGAATTACTTACCTCAAATGAGTAGGATTAAGATCCTGTAAATACGTGTTAATATTCCCCAATATAATAGCCACGTATAAAAACACGCAGAGCAGAGCTATGCTCAGGATAGGAATCCTGATGAACAGCAGCAGAGATCCGGCGATGACTGACAGAGCGTAGATCATGACTGTAGTGGTCTTCTTGCCGAGGTAGCCGACTACGGAACCCAGTACAGAGGATAAGAGGCCGCAGGCTCCAGAGTAGATCATGGTAGCGTAGAGAGCCATTGGCTGGATGGTGTGGTCGCAGTCTGTTGTGGTCTGTAAGATTAAAGTTTTCGTTATGTTCACTGCAATACGATGCAGACTCGGAATCGGGTGACACGGATTTTAGTGTTTATATCTTATCTACAAGGAATAACACAAGCGGAAAAGACGTAGGTTACCTAAGTCCTTAGTTTGCAGCAAATCTTAGGTACCTATAGTATTTTCTATGAACCCATGTTTTAAAAGATTTTATTTATTCAATCTATAACTGTCATGCAAACAAACAACCACTTAGGCACACTAATTATCTAATTATTTAAAATTAATTTATTTCTATTACCAATTATGATTGTTCCATAGAAGTACATAATAGGTATAACTGCTATTAAAGTATTTAACAATTTACTAATAGAAATAAAGCATCTTAGTGGAAATCTGGTTCAAAACTAGATTAAGGAAATGGCTTGTTTAAAGTGTGCACCTATAACCATAAGGAGTTTTTGATAGTTAGTACATAATTAACCATCCTAGATCTTTTCTAGACTAGGAAACTATTTGATAGAATTGAATTGTTATAATAATACCTATTATTGTAAGTATGTCCGAAATTGATCAAATTGTTTATTCTTATTCTAATTTTCTTTGATAATAAAGGGTACCTACACCCCTTATTAATCAAGATAATTCAATAGTACAATCAATAATAATATAATATAATAATAATTATAGTTATGTAAGTGCTTTTATAAGTTTAGTATGAATTACCTACATAATGATTTACGATTCGTTACAGCTTCAACGTGAGCCAGCGGGGGTTTTCGCAATTTATCAGCACGTTTTCGTAAGTAGCAGAAAACGTGCTGAATGTGCTGATTCTCTTACCAATAGGTAATTCACCTTTCACGATAGGCAGGTATTTACAGGTATTACTGAATAGATAGGAGGGGTAGCTACGCACACAGAATCAAGTAAAATAACAGAGATTCTCTCGGAGCTTTATCATAATGTCTTCACAACATACCTAGATAAGTTTATGTAAAATTCTGTAGATATGGTAGGTACGTTATCCTAGCCCTAACTCAAGAAATGGCAGTAGTTAGTAGGATGCGCAAGTTTGGATGTTCAGGTTTGTTCTCTCATCACGTGAAAACTACTGAACAGAATGGGCTGAAATTTTACATAGATGTAGTTCTTGATCAGCAATTTTTTTCCGGGATAACGCGCGCGAAGCCGAGCGGAAGCTAGTTGACACTATGGCATGAAAACGATAGTATGTATACGTTGTTGGCAACAGAATTTAATACCCAACTGAGGACTTAAGGCTCCTCCTCCCCGAACACTAGCGCCGCCACATATTTTATCTTATTATTACGTCGAAGAAAGGAAATTCCAAAAATTACGTTGGGTAATTTGTGAATCCTATCATAAGCTTTTTTTTAATGCATCTGTAATTTATTTATTTGGTATACTTTAAGCAGAGTTGCGAAGTTGCTGTTTTTGGCCACCATGGTGGCAAAAAAGAGCAACTTCGCATCTCTGCCTAGGCCCTGCCATCTCTGTCGGCGCTAGTGTTCGGGGAGGTAGAGCCTGTAACGTACCGAGTTCCCATTGGTCGCTGACTGACTGGCTACTTCACAGAACGTCTTTCCTGACGTGTTCTCATCGGTGAAGAAAGCGTTGGCTATGGTCGGCACCCACATCGAGTAGCCGGTTGAACTGGCCAACAAAGAAGCAATGTGTTTGTTTATCCCTGACCAAATGGGGTAAAAAATTACACCAGAAAATTACTTGTCGAATGCCGGGCCTTAAAAATAAATAAAATATAAGTTATTGTATAGTTTCAAATTAAATTGTCAGATCTGGTGAGTACCTATCTGGCACAGCGCATCAGCATTGCCATACAGCGTGGCAATGCAGCCAGCGTCTTGTATTGATCTTTCCTGTCTTGTATTGAGCTTCCAACTGGTATTAAAGCGGTGGTCGGAAGCGAAGCGACCCCAAGACGCTGGCTGCATTGCCCCGCTGTATGGCAATGCTGATTCGCTGTGCCAGATACTCACCAGCTCTTGGGCCACGCGTCCCTTCGACCAGACGCTCAGATAATTTTTTAAACTTACTTAACTTTAAATTTTTTTTTAGTAATTTAATTAGTTTTAGTAAATACCTATTTATTTTATATTTTTGACGTGACAACGTCTTATAATTCGATGGAGCCGGCTGCACGCACGAAAAAACATGACGTCATGCGGCGTTACCTCATGCGGCGTTACCTCGCTCTTTTCTTAAGACGTTGTCATGTTCAACTATCGTCAGTAAACCGACTTTACAGACAACCAATTTTTCAGCTACAAATAAAGTTTATCTTATCTTATCTTTTATTGGAATGGAAACAAATAGTGGCGTTTGACATTTTATATGTTGGAAACTCACGCCATGTAAGCACAGAGTAGCAGATAGAAGACCATGATGTTGTTCTTGAGTAGAGGCGGTTTGAACAACGGCGCGGTCTGGCTCCAGATCTTACGGAGGAGAGACTTCTCGGAGCTGGTGACTTGGATCTCATCAGAGAACACTTTGGTTACCTAGAAAAGAACCCTTTTTCACTATTAAACAAATCCATATCCACACTAATATTATGAATTCGAAAGTAACTCTGTCTGTCTGTCTGTCTGTTACCTTTTGACTGAACGAATCTTGATGAAAGTTGGCAGGGAGGTAAACGGTATCCCGGAGACGGACATAGGCTACTTGAAAAGCGGGTGCGAAGCTGCGGGCAGCAGCTACTCTATACTATCACACTAATATTATAAATGCGAAAGTTTGGATGGATGGATGTTTGTTACATCTTCACGCCAAAACTACTGAACGGATCAAGCTGAAATTTTGCATGCAAGTAATTCTAATCCTGGAATCAAACATAGGCTACTTTTTATCCCAGAAATCAGTTCCCATGGGATATAAATCACCTATAAATGTTCCATGCAAACAACGCGTGCGAAGCCGCGGGCATAAACTAGTAATATTATAAAGAGGAAAGATTTGATTGTTTGTTTGTTTGTATTGAATAGGCTCCGAAACTACTGGACCGATTTGAAAAATTCTTTCACCGTTAGGAAACTTACTTTTCAGGGAGACACATAGGCTATATTTTATCCCGGAATTCCTACGGGAACGGGAACTACGCGGGTGAGACCGCGAGGTGATCATCTAGTTATAAGTTAGTTACTTTACTTACTTTTTACGTACGTAAGTATAAACTTCTAAAAACCGGGCCTTTTTGTTGCTGCAAGTGGCAACCTTATTAAAAAGTTGTTAGTTTCTTCAACTAAAACTGCTCCGTCTGCATAGCGCCTAAGTGGTTTTTATCTAATCTAACTAGCTGCATTCTTACTACCCGTTGTCCTATTACCCGTTTTCTCGTAGGAATAAAGAGGAATTCAAACAAATTGTCAAAACCTTGCTGTGCAAAAAAGCTTACTATAAAATATCAGATTATCTAGAGGACAAAAAAGCTAGGGACGGGTTTTGCTCCAACTCGAAAAATAACAACTAACAGGCTAAAGGTTTCTTCGTCGCTTCTTTACTTTAGTCTACATACCGAAGCGACAGAAATGAAAAAATATCACTTTATTTCCGTGTCAGTGATTAGTTTTATATTTTGACCTTTTCTAAGTGTACACTTATTGTATTTATGGAAATAAAGAGTTTTTGATTTTGATTTTGAAATGAAGAATTTTCCCGCGGTAAAAAGTAGCCTATGTTCATCAGGAATAATGTGGGCTTCTAATGGTAAAACAATATTTCAAATCGGTCCTGTAGTTTCGGAGCCAATACAAACAAACTAACAAACAAACAATCAAACTGATGCATTAGAGCTCGCCAATCGCTCAGCATATGACATGAGCTTATGAGACGTGACTACATTATTACAGGAACCTCATAAAACTCACAGAAAAATCTTCTTTCCTCATCCCACTATTACAGCTGTAAATCAACCTCAGAGCCTCCAAGCAGTCTTCCTCTTTATTCTTGCAGAGGAGGAATTTGGGGCTTTCCTTCAGGAACACGATGAAGATGCAGCCGAGAATACCAGGGAGGCAGACGACCTGCAGGAGCAGCCGCCAGGGTCGGTAGTCCATACTTAGCCAGGGTATTTCGATGCGGAAGCTCATGGCTAGGATTGGTAGAGCGTGGACTAGAAAAAAAAATGTTGTCATCTCTTTGATGGCAAGTGCTAGCCGATTCCAATGACGTCAACCAATATTTTCTTCAAGCTCTCTGTGCGATTATAAATGTAGTATTTAATATCATGAGTGGTTCAGGCCAGCTTTTGGGACCGGGTTTTAATTCTATTAAGTATAAACAGGCTATAATTGTAGATACCATAACGTCAAATCAAATCAAATCATTTATTTGTCTCAATCATTTAATTGTCTTATTTATTATGCAATCAATCATTTAATTGTCTTATTATATTGAGTGGCCATGGCGCACAAATGCAGGTTTAGGGCCAGACTCCACCAAAGCGGAGACGAGACAAGCGGAGAAGAGAGATGTGTTTTGTGTGGAGTCCCTAGAAAACGTCTCTTCTCATCTCCGCTTTAGACATCTCCTCACATCTCTGCTGTGGTCCAGTCTGGGCTTAAAATTGTGTAGGTAGAGCACAGGCCTCCGCGCCCCTGTAGTTGGCCCCACAGAGGCTGGACAGTAAAAGCGTCAAACCAAGTGAACTTACGAGATAAAAACAACTGCGACAGCATTGTCGTCGTGGTCATGACGAACATGAAACGGCCCCGGTACTTCCTCGGTACGCTCTCTCCTAGCAGCACGAAGCCGGCGGCGTTCGCTGATGATGTGCTGGAAAAGAAGAGGAGCTTTCAGAAGGTAGCATGATTTTATTGTAAGCTGTTTGTGGAATTCGTGTTTACATAGTTCGCATCAAGTAACTCACGTTGTCTACGGGATATATAGAGTTAAAAGGGTTTGAAAATGTTGTCCCTAACAACGCGTTTTAACCTTTTTTTCCTAAATCGCCGCGCACTAATAAAGTTATAGGTTTGGATAAACACTAAAACAAATAATAATAATTTGTTTATTTCCTCTTCACAATATGGTTTCATTTAAAATTTAATTATAAGCACAGTGCGTAGAACTAGGTATAATAAATTTGTATTCCGAGAGGCTGGAACTTGCTACAGTAGGTATAGGTTTTGGAAAAAACCTGTAACTGCAAGTATAGGGCCCCCACCCCACGGACTACATACTATAGGGTAGAATTGGATCTTGAAACGAATCGTGTGTGACAGTGGGTTTGTACCTATCTATGTCAGTAACAGAAAAAAACAATAATCTATCCTAGGTAATAAAGTGGAGTCAAAACACAAGATTAAATAATATAAAAATCAAATTATCTATATTAGAATAATAGGTGTAAACTTAACTTAGGTCAACCTAGATTTTATATAATTAACTCCATGCAATACTTACAGAAATTAAGTTTACTAATTAAGTGATTAGCTTAGGCTACCTCTCAAGATGCATGGCGTCCTAACAGGGCTCTTAATACCCTATAAAAAAAATTGGTTGTCTGTAAAGTCGGTTTACTGACGATAGTTGAACGTGACAACGCAGACGCATCGCTCACTCAAGTAGGAGAGAGACGGATGTCGAGCGCTCTCGCTTGCACTTCAAGCCTTACATGGAACGCCTCAGAGCGAGGTAACGCCGCATGACGAGGTAACGCCGCATGACGTCATGTTTTTTCGTGCGTGCAGCCGGCTCTATCGAATTATAAGACGTTGTCACGTCAATAAATAATGTTTTTAAGATCTCTCACATTGTATTAAGATAGCAATATAAATACTTGAATACCCTCAAAGAGTACAGTTTAATTTAATAATAGACTTGCATACACTCTATACCGACTTTACCGTGACCGAGTTTTACTTTAGTTTGATAAACTCGTCAACTGAGTAAAACCACCCCTTCAGCAAAAGATTTCTTGAACTATTATTGAAAATGTTTGGATTGTCAATTGCTTTCATTTCAGTAGGAAGAACATTAAATTTTATTGCCTGATACGATACCTGTACGAGCTTCAATTGATTAATAACCAAATCAGTTGAACAGTTCCTCGGTTTAGTCTGTTTAGTTGTTGGGTAACGATATAAACTTACCAAGCAGCTGACAGGAACTTCAAGACCGCGAAGGTCGTATACCCCGCAGCCATGCTGGCGGCCAGTCCGAAGACACTGCCGATCGGCATCGCCAGGAGTAAGGTGGCGCGTCGGCCCAGGGTGTCCGCGCAGAGGCCCCACGCGTATGAGAACAGCATCACCCCTGGAGAACATTACAGGTAGGTATTATAGGATATTTATAGTAGAAGGTACACAGTGTATGGCCGTGTATCAAAAGTTGAAAAGTCATTTATGGGCGAACATGAGTCATAAAGTTGTAAATTAGTGTACCTAAATAATTACATATATAATCAATCATATAATAGAAGTAAATTAGAAATAGCATTTACAATTGAATCAATTGGGCTAACTGCAGACTGTTGCAATCAATCTACAGGTAGCTCAACTGATCCATATCAATACCAGTCGGAAACGTCCCCAAGACGCTGGCTGCATTGCAAAATATAATAGCATCATCTAGCCCCGAGCTAAGCAGAGCTTGTGTTATGGGTACTAGATGACTGATACACATAATATAATACAATTCATAGATATTTTTTTTTATTACTTATACATAGAAAATACCCAGAACACCAGGAACAAATAATTGCAGATCGTACAAACGTTTGTCTCAAGGCGGGAATCGAACGCTGGAGGTTGTTCCAGCGTCGCAGGCGGACCTTCGTCCACCGCGCCACAACGGTCGTCAAGTATAAAAGCACAACATTTTCTACCTAAATCTAGGACATGCAAATATAGGTAGGTCAGCAGTTTTCTAATAAATTACAAATCAAATTTTATCTAGCCTGGTTTGTCCCACTGCTGGGCAAAGGCCTCCTCCTGGCAATGGGCGGGGCACATTAGCCGAATGCATCCCGAGAGGTGGGCTAGTGCCGCAACACCCTGGGTCCCAGAAGGAAATCGCGGGCGAGGTCGGCCATGAAAGCGCTGGCGAGACGACCTTAACAAATCAAATACAAATAATTAATCGATCAAATTACATAGGTAGGTACAATAATGAGAAAAATATTAAACTTGGTTCTTATTACTAATCGATAATTTTTTTATGTCCTGTGTAAAACCTATCCTACTTCCTATTAATATTATAAAGCTGAAAAATAGTGAAATCAATTTTTTTTACCTAGGATCTCCAAAACTACTAAAAGCACGCCATATTTCATCTTTATCTGTTCATAAAGATGAAATTTGGCGTACGTTTAGAGCAAAGCCTGACTTAGATAATAGGCTACTTAATACAATGAAAATACACGTGAAAAGCCGCGAGCAGAAGCTAGTAATATTATGAAGCCGAAAGTTTGTGAACTGTGATTTTTTGTTACCTAGGATCTCCTAAACTTAATTTCATAGAAAACACACTTGTCGATGATTACTAGCATACTAGTGACAAAATAACAGATAATCTATTGGTGTAACATAGTTTTTTAGAAATAGGTACATTTTTAATGGACATCTTTGCCCGTAGACGGATTTCAAAATAAAAGCAATAAGGTTGAGTTAAGTATCTTGTTTTTCTCTACAAGTGCACGTGAGAAACGATCTCATATGCCGTATTGATGCTGTGCTACAGATCGTTTAATGACAATGTGAATGGATTCACGTGCATTTTATGCAAATTTATATCGTTGTTTTGTTATCTATTATTGTGAAAAGTACAAATACATCGTATCCATCTAGGTACTACACGTTTTATCTATTTTGAAATTTTACTTATATCAAGAAAATTATACTAGTATTTACAATTGATATATAATATATCAATAATATATCTTATATCAATGATTTTGAACCTAATTTTCTAATATTATGGTAGGTACCTATTTGTTTGCAGTGTGTCTCATGACCGGGGGATACTCCAGACATTTTTAATTTGATCTTCCCATTCCTGATCAGAAAAGTTAACTGGAAAATATAGATTTTTAGCGATAAGGCCAGGTCGTCCATTGAAGGTACTTTTCCGAACCGACTCCAAAAAAGGTGGAGGCTCTAATGTTCGACTATACTCGTATGTACCTACTTATGTTTTTTATATCAGTGTAGTGACACAGTTTAACATAAAGTACGAGGCGCAAATGCGTTTCGATTATTCGGCATTTTTACTGGCTAAGCCGATCACCGGTAGGCACTCCTCAAACCCCTGCCAAGAACATACATATCCTAATTTAAGGATTATAGATTAAGGACGTAATTAAAAATTTCAATGGTTTTTAGGTACCATTTAATGAACCAGGAATCGCTACTGTATAGATATCAGGGTATAAAATGAAATATAATAGTGAAATTTAAATATAATTACTTAATACAAAATCAGTAAACCTATTCGTCAATTTCTTCGTCAAGTAAGGACCGATTTGGAAAATTATTTCTCTATCTATTGTATGAAGAATAATCCCAAGGTGGTCGCCTAAATCCTTCCTAACCTACTAATATTATAAAGCCGAATGTTTGTGAAATCTGAATGTTTGTTACCTAGGATCTCCAAAACTACTGAACAGATCAAGATGAAATTTGGCGTACGGTTAGAGCAAAGCCTAACTTAGATAATAGGCTACTCATTATACTGAAAACACGCGTGCGAAGCCGCAGGCAGAAGCTGGTTATATATTATATAAATAAATTTTCCTCCGAGGGATTACAATCCGTGTAAAATACTCGGGACTTTGAAGTCAATTTTTAGTTGCTTCTGCCCGCGGCTTTGCACGCGTATTTTCGGTATACCTAATAAGTAACATGTTATCTAAGTTAGGCTTTGATCTAGGCGTACGCCAGGACTATACTTACAAATCTGTGCGTACGCCAAATTTCATCTTGAATTTCATCTTCTGTTCAGTAGTTTTGGAGATCCTAGGTAACAAAAATTCAGATTTCACAAACTTTCGGCTTTATAATATTCAATCATTTATTTGGTGCATAAGGGTTTTGACAAACATGGCAAGTCACCCCCGTAATTCTAAATAACATTAGTGCTTAGTCCAACAAAAAAAATACATTCAATGTAACAAAACAAAATAAACCTACCAGAAACTTAGTCTATGAGATTCTCCTCGATCTATCTTCTTTACTAAAATCTGAATTATACATCCAACAAAATTAATTTATCAAAAGTAATCGATGGCATACCTACCTATTACATTTTATAATATTAGTACCGATAAACTTAAAATTCAGTTTCATAATTTTGAATGAACCTTCGTGATTTAATTTTTATCTAGCTACTATCTGCTAGAGATGTCTTTATCTCAGACAGAAGCTGGAAGATTATGTTTCTTATGAGGCCGATGACTTTCAGAATTTAATTATCTAAACATAGTAGTAGTAATTACGAACAATTAAGCGGAATTCAGATAGATACGGGCGCGCCGCGAGCGCGGTATAAAGTTAAAATAATTACAGAAATTAGGATGTAGAATATTTCGTTCCATCATATTAAGAATATATGGATGGATGGATGGATATTTGTCTGTTACTTCTTCAAGCCGGTCCAGTAGTTTCGGAGCCTATTCAATACAAACAAACAAACAATAATATCTTTATAATATTAGTATAGATAATACCGCAAAATTTCTAGTGTTTCGCTCCCAGCTTTTTTGTCATCAGTACATGGTACTAAAGATCTTGTTCATAGTATTTTGGCTAAATGTCAAAATTTTGAAATTACAGGTTTTGATGAAGCTATACACTCATGGAAAAAAGCCTGTCCTGACACGAATCTGCCCAAAGTCCTTTCTTCGCAGAGACTGTGGGATGAGCCACTATGTGAGCTGGTACGGAAAAATCTTATTAATACGTCAACTAGCTCATCAGAACGTGCTCGTCTACTCGCCGTTTCCGAGTGGGAATCAGGACTTTGGTTACATATTCTGCCTTCCAAAAATCTAGGTACCCTTTTAGATAATAACTCATTTCGGGTTGCCACCTCTTTGCGCTTAGGTTCTCCTTGCCTAGTTGCACACCGTTGTCAGTGTGGTGAAACCGTCGATAAGTTTGGTCACCATGCACTGGCATGTGTCTCTAGAGCAGGACGTGTGTCCCGTCATGGTTCAATTAATGACATCATCCGTCGGGCTTTTACCAGCGTCAGTGTGGCAGCTACCCTCGAACCACTTGGCCTTATGCGAGATGATGGTAAAAGACCTGACGGTATGACTCTGATTCCATGGAAAATGGGTCGGCCTTCAGTTTAGGATGCCACGTGTGTAGATACCCTAGCGCCTCCACATCTTGCAGGGACATCGGTAAGGGCCGGTTCTGCAGCAACATCAGCGGAGTCTCTTAAACGGCGAAAATACGCTAACCTTGACCGAGGTACAATACAATACAAAAAAAATACAAAATGCTTTATTGTACACCATAAAAATAACATTACAAGGAGACATTACATAAGACAAGTACAATGGGCGGCCTTATCGCTTAGAAGCGATCTCTTCCAGGGAGGTTACCTATTTGAGCCGTTTGGGGTTGAAACTCTTGGTCCTTGGGGTCCTGGGGGACACGCAATTTATAAAGATCTTACCAAACTTCTTATAGAGTCCACAGGTGATCGGAATGATGGCTTTTATTTCGGTCAACGAATTAGCATTGCCATTCGACGTGGCAATGCTGCTAGCATTCTGGGCACTCTGCCTTCTGGTGAAGGCTTAGATTTTTAAGAAATAGATACTAGTTGTTATTGTTTTATTCTGTTAATGTAATGTTCTATGTGCTAAATACATTCAAATAATAAAACTCAGGTAGGTATAGATTAAATAAGAACAGATTTAATTGAGCTACCTAAAAATTGTTTGCCACAGCTTGTAGCAGTTAGATTAATTTCATTTGTCACTAGTTCTAATATGATTCTACGGGTCTATGCTGCCGCGACGCTACGGCACTTATATTTATTTATTTAGCAAAACGAAACACAATCAAATAGTCATAAAGAGACAGACACATTCATATGATAAAGATTGTATCCCTCTTAGTATTTGTACACATCTGATTTAAAATAGCAGCTGTGTACACAAACATTTGAGATGAATAAATAGCTAGTGTACGGAGCATGCGTTAAACCTAAACCAAACAATTCAATTATAAAACCAGACACCACGTTCGCGAAGGCACCGGTAGATGTTAATAATAATAAAATAAAAAAATAAAATAAAAATAATTTATTCACAATAACTTAAGACTAGAAAGAAAATAAAGAGTTTCATCTTAAAGTCTATGGTATTGAATAATGCGTGTGCCTGAACTAGGTAAAAACATGGCATACAAGGCGATGGTGCATACTGTAAAATAATTACATAAGCTAAATAATACACGTACCTATAAGCGGCATAGCAGACGGCAGTCCCTGCTGCGCCGTGGTCAGCTGAAGGTCGTAGGCCACTGCTGGCACTGCCACCGACAGACCAAAGATTTCCACAAACATTAAAACAAAACCAGCAGAAATAATCCAGGCACCAGGTAAGCGAAGGCACGGGCAGATGTTGAATAATTTACCTATAAGTGGCATAGCAGACAACAGCCCCTGCTGCGTCGTGGTCACCTGAAGGTCGCAAGCCACTGCTGGCATCGCCACCGACAGACCGAAGTTAAAACAGAATCAGCAGACATAGTCCGGACACCACGTAAGCGAACGCTTGGGCAGGTGTTGAACAGTTTACCTATAAGTGGCATAGCAGACAGCAGTCCCTGCTGCGCCGTGGTCAGCTGAAGGTCACAAGCCACTGCCGGCATCGACACCGACAGACCGAAGATGTCCACCCACATGGCCAGGATCAGGAGGCAGCATGTGATCAGGACAGCGATGTTGTATTTGCCAAAACCTAGAACGAAATATCATGGTTGTTGTTAGGGCGATCTGCTAGTTTCCGAAAAGATGCCGGTCCAAATTTATAGAAAAACTACAATTTAAAAATAAAATTAAGATTTACTTCAAACTAATTAATTATTACCTACATAACCCAAGAAAATCGACTATGACAGGACTTGAACCCGCAATATTTATCTTCGTCAAAACAATATGGAATTTTATTATTTATGTACCACTCGTAAATCTATGGTCCCATGGTTGTCTGAAATAAAGCATTTTTATTTTATTTTATTTTATTTATTTATTTTTTAAATTTATTTTATAATTTGACCCTTTTTAAGTTGACACTTATTGTATTTATGGAAAAAAAGAGTTGTTAATTTAATTTGATTTGGAATGCAGAAGACGATAAACTCACCTGTCAGCTCCATAGCTTCCTCAAAACCGCATTTTTCAAGACCTCCCTCTTTCGTCAATGTCATTTTCACTCAATATAAATAACACGTACGACACACGTGGTGTCCAGATGAAGTAACGTAAAACGCTTAAAAAGTGTCAGTTGCTCTTTAGATGTATAATCACTTCAATAAACTGACACGTACGAGAAGTATCCCATGAGGTGTTTCAACGGTAGTGATTGGAAAACAATAGGTACTAGTATTTTCGCGTATTGTGGAGGAAATGCGAGAATACTAAGTACCAAGATACATTATATATTCTGTCTGCTTGTTGACATACGATATCTCAATGAGTCGAAATTTCAATTACTAACTGTTATTGACGTGACTTTGCTTGCGGCTGGATAGACTTTTAATAACATTAAGATAAAAACTTTGAATAACAGTATAAGGCGCATATCCGACCCAAATCAGCGCGCACCACCTATTTTATCTTATTATGTATTATGTTAAACGAAAGAATTTTCAAAAATCGAAGTTGCTATTTGTGATGCCTATCATAAGCTTATTTTTAATACCTCTGTTAAATTTTTATTTTGTACTGGCTGTTACCCGCACCTTCGTTAGCGTGGTAGGTAGAGTACCTAACCTAACCTAATTAAAGATAGGGCAATAAGACATCACTTTTATCTATTGACCTCGATAGCTAGTTGACCTCGCAAATCTCAACGATTATTTTTCACTCACTTACTGCCTGCCGCCTCCTCAACCCCCCCTTTTTAAGGTTTCGAGCTCGGTTTCGAAACCCTTATGATCTAGGCTCTGTCTGTCCTTCTTCCCTGTTTAATAACGCAGCAACTACCGCAGCTATCAACTTGAAATTTGTAACACCCTCCCCCCCCCGATCTTGGAGATCGGTTTGCGGAGCAATCCATCTGAAATGTATGGAGAGTTTGTAGATATGGGTCTATATGTTACAGGAAAAATAAGGAGAAGTCGATTAAATTTCAGTAATTTACATAGTTTTTGAAATATCTTTAAAAAATTTGAAAAATTTACCATTAAGTACCCCCTAATCACCGTAGTAAGCAAATGTTGGTTGGTACCTATTATTTTTAGGTATTCTTTCAATAGCAAAGTCTCTAACCGGTACCTTTAGTACATATTTGTATAATTGGCAAACGTTCGAAACCCTCGGCCCGTGAGTTACACTCGCACTTAACGGATCTTGTTCTTCCTTAGAGGCACTGTATGCCCTCCCATGCCTGCCATCATCATGCCAGCTGATCTGTCCAATCTACACAACCGTTTTGCTAACTTACTGCCTGTTTTAAATACTGGACGTATTTTGGAGCCGCTTCCTAGATTATACACAATAGCAATTCATCATCATCATCATCAGCCTATATTAGTCCACAGCTGGACATAGGCGTCCCCTAATAAGCACCATAGCGCCCTGTCTTCAGCTTGCCGCATCCAGCATCTGCCTGTAGTCTTTCGCAGATCGTCATCCCACCTGGCCGGAGGGCGTCCTACACTACGTTTGCCGAGTCGTGGTCTCCACTCAAGAACACGTTTACCCCAGCGGTTGTCGGTTCTTCACGAGATATGGCCGGCCCACTGCCACTTCAGCTTGCTAATTCTTTGTGCTATGTCGAAAACTTTGGTTCTCTGTCGGATGTATTCGTTACGAATTCTATCCTTCAGAGCAATAGCAACTGTATAACCAATACTAGGTCGTGTCACATGTGACTGATATATGAGACAGACATCCTACCGCTTCTCTATATGGGATGTTTACGTCTCGGTCTTCAGAATTCTTATTAAATTTCGAATTTACCTCTATCGGTGTGCAAACTGCTTTGCGTTTGGACAAACCAAAAGGTTCCAATATACCATTATATCCAATATATTCAATACAAACAAACAAACAATCATATCTTTATAATATTAGTATAGATTAAATAAGTACAGATTTAATTGAGCTACCTCAAAATTGTTTGCCACAGCTTGTAGCAGTTAGCTTAATTTCATTTGTGAACACTAGTTCTAATAAGATTCTACGTGTCTATGCTGCCGCGACGCTACGGCACATATATTTATTTATTTAGCAAAACGAAACACAATCAAATAGTCATAAAGAGACAGACGCAATCATATGATAAAGATTGTATCCCTCTTAGTATGTGTACACATCTGATTTAAAAATAGCAGCTGTGTACACAAACATTTGAGATAAATAAATAGCTAGTGTACGGAGCATGCGTTAAACCTAAACCAAACAATTCAATTATAAAACCAGACACCACGTTCGCGAAGGCACCGGTAGATGTTAATAATAATAATAAAAAAAAAAAAAAAATTTATTCACAATAACTTAGACTAGAAAGAAAATAAAGAGTTTCATCTTAAATTCTATGGTATTGAATAATGCGTGTGCCTGAACTAGGTAAAAACATGGCATACAAGGCGATGGTGCATACTGTAAAATAATTACATAAGCTAAATAATACACGCACCTATAAGCGGCATAGCAGACGGCAGTCCCTGCTGCGCCGTGGTCAGCTGAAGGTCGTAGGCCACTGCTGGCACCGCCACCGACAGACCAAAGATTTCCACAAACATTAAAACAAAACCAGCAGACATAATCCAGGCACCAAGTAAGCGAAGGCACGGGCAGATGTTGAATAATTTACCAATAAGTGGCATAGCAGACAACAGCCCCTGCTGCGTCGTGGTCACCTGAAGGTCGCAAGCCACTGCTGGCATCGCCACCGACAGACCGAAGTTAAAACAGAATCAGCAGAAATAGTCCGGACACCACGTAAGCGAACGCTTGGGCAGGTGTTGAACAGTTTACCTATAAGTGGCATAGCAGACAGCAGTCCCTGCTGCGCCGTGGTCAGCTGAAGGTCACAAGCCACTGCCGGCATCGACACCGACAAACCGTAGATGTCCACAATCGTGGCCAGGACCAGGAGGCAACATGTGATTAGGACTGCTATGTTGTATTTGCCAAAACCTAGAACGAAATATCATGGTTGTTGTTATGGCGATCTGCTAGTTTCCGAAAAGATGCCGGTCCAAATTTATAGAAAAACTACAATTTAAAAATAAAATTAAGATTTACTTCAAAGTAATTAAATAATACCTACATAACCCAAGAAAATCGTCTATGACAGGACTTGAACCCGCTATATTTATCTTCGTCAAAACAATAAGGAATTTTATTATTATTTTCTAATATGACCCTTTCTAAGTGGATACTTATTGTATTTATGGAAAAAAGAGTTTTTGATTTAATTTGATTTGGAATGCAGAAGACCAGAAGACGATAAACTCACCTGTCAGCTCCAAAGCTTCCTCAAAACCGCATTTTTCAAGACCTCCCTCTTTCGTCAATGTCATTTTCACTCAATATAAATAACACGTACGACACACGTGGTGTCCGGATTATGTAATATAAAACGCTTAAAAAGTGTCCGTTGCTCTTTAGTATTATGTGTAATCACTTCAATAAACTGACACGTAAGAGTAAGTATCCCATGAGGTGTTTTTTTTGTTTCAACGGTAGTGATTGGAAAACAATACTAGTATTTTCGCGTATTGTGGCGGAAATGCGAGAATACTAAGTACCAAGATACATTATATATTCTGTCTGCTTGTTGACATACGATATCTCAATGAGTCGAAATTTCAATTACTAACTGTTATTGACGTGACTTTACTTGCGGCTGGATAGACTTTTAATAACATTAAGGTAAAAACTTTGAATTAAATTTGAGTTGAATTTGAATTAAGGCGCATATCTGACCCAAATCCACCTTCTATTTTATCTTATTATTATGTTAAACGAAGGAATTTTCAAAAATCGAAGTTACTATTTGTGATGCCTATCATAAGCTTATTTTTAATGCCTCTGTAAAAGTTTTATTTTGTACTAGCTGTTACCCGCAACTTCGTTAGCGTGGTAGGTAGAGTACCTAACTAAAGATAGGGCAATGAGACATCGCTTTTATCTATTGACCTCGATAGCGAGTTGACCTCGCAAATCTCAACGATTATTTTTCACTCACTTACTGCCTGCCGCCCCCTCAACCCCCCTTTTTTAAGGTTTCGAGCTCGGTTTCGAAACCCTTATGATCTAGGCTCTGTCTGTCCTTTTTCCCTTTTAATAACGCAGCAACTACCGCAGCTATCAACTTGAAATTTGTAACAACCCCTCCCCCTATCTCCGAAGTTTGCATAGCGATCCATCTGAAATGTATTGAGAGTTTGTAGATATGGGTCTATACTATATGTTCCACCTTCATCGGCCCGTGAGTTACACTCGTACTTGACGGATCTTGTTCTTCTTTACAGGCACTATGCCATCCCAAGCCCCCTGATTGCTAGCTGATCTGTCCAATCTACACAACCGTTTTTGCTAACTTACTGCCTGTTTTAAATACTGGACGTATTTTGGGGCTCCGCTTCGTAGATTGTACATATGGCAATTGTGAAAGCAATATTAGGTCGTGACAGATATATGAGACAGACATCCTACCGCTTCCCTATACGGGAGGTTTTCATCTCTGTGTTCAGAATTCTTATCAAAATTCACCTCTATCGGTGTGCGAACTGCTTTGCAGTCGGACAAACCCCCATCCTTCATATCAAGTTCCATCTTCTGTTTTTCCTTGATTTCTTCAGTTGTGTTTTTATCATTTGTAAAGATCAAAAAATCATCTACACACTGCAGTGTACGAATATGCCATTGTTGATTAATTTACCAAATAGTATATGCATGGATAAATTTTTTATGTTTTAGTCCAATTTTAAGTAGGTGAACGTTCAATTTAAAATTCCACTGCTGGCTAGCTTGCTTAAGTCCACAGATCGATTAATGTAGATGTCATACTTCAGCACTTTCTACAAAAGGTTTTGGTGGAGACATGTAAATCTCTGAGTCTATATCATCTTGCAGGAATGCACTTATCGCATCCATCTGAGCCGTCTCTAAGTCGTACTTAGCAGCCATGTGCAATCAAAAACCGAATTGAGATGCATCGTACCACTGGAGCATATACCTCATTGTAATCGGTTCTCTTCCTCTGAGCGTAACCTTTTATAACTATCTCGCTTTGAAGCGATTAATCTCTCCTTTCTCATTGGTTTTTGGCTTGAAGATCCATTTATTAGGTAAGACTCTTTTACCGGATGGCAAACCAGCCAGTGACCAGGACCATTCTTTATCAAAAAAAACATATTCCTCCTGTATTGCATTCCTTCTTCTTCCGCTGGTCTGCATGATGAGATGAAAGGGCTTCATCCAGAGTCTGAGGTTCATTTAAGTCAAGTACAGACAATAGTAACATATATCGTGCCCATCCGTTTCTGCATACAGAACAGGTTTGCGTGGACGTAAATTAAAATTACGTGCTGGTGTAGCGTGTTGGCGCCGCATTGGGCCAGCGGCTTTATAAGAAGATTAATGTAGGTAAAGATTTAATTGAGCTACCTCAAGATTGTTTGCCACAGCCTGTAGCGGTTAGCTTAATTTCGTTTGTAAACACTAGATCTAATATGATTCTACGGGTCTATTCTGCCGCGACGCTACGGAACTTATATTTATTTATTTAGCAAAACGAAACACAATCAAATAGTCATAAAGAGACACACACAATCATATGATCAAGCTTGTATCCCTCTAAGTACTTATACACAGCTGATTTAAAAATAGCAGCTGTGAACACAATTATTTGAGATGAATAAATGGCTAGGGTACGTAGCATGCGTTAAAACGAAACCAAACAATTAAATTATACAACCAGGCACCACGTTCGCGAAGGCACCGATGGGTGTTAATAATAATACACGCACCTATAAGCGGCATAGCATACAGCCCTGCTGCTCCGTGGTCAGCTGAAGGTCGCAAGCCACTGCTGGCATTGCCACCGACGGACCGAAGATTTCCACAAACATTAAAACAGAATCAGCAGGCATAGTTCGGACACCACGTAAGCGAACGCATGGGCAGTTGTTGAATAATCTTATATATAAAATTCTCGTGTCACAATGTTCGTTCCCGTACTCCTCCGAAACGGCTTTACTGATTTTTACCAAATTTTATATACATATTCAGTAGGTCTGAGAATCAGCTACTATCTATTTTTCATACCCCTAAGTGATAATTTTAAATTTCCACGCGGGCGTAGCCGCGGGGCGCAGCTAGTTTACCTATAAGTGGCATAGCAGACAGCAGTCCCTGCTGCGCCGTGGTCAGCTGAAGGTCGCAAGCCACTGCCGGCATCGCCACCGACAGACCGAAGATGTCCACAAACATGGCCAGGATCAGGAGGCAGCATGTGATCAGGACAGCGATGTTGTATTTGCCAAAACCTAGAACGAAACAATATTATGGTAATTGTTAGGGCGATGCTAGCTGCTAACTGAAAAGAGTCGTTATTGTATATATTTTCAGTTATATATTTGGCGTGTTTTAAAAACGATAAACCGACTTCATATTCTTCTAGTGGCGACATCTAGTTAAAAGTCTAATTTAGTTTGATGACACATCGAGGTATACCCTATCCAATAAAAAAATAGTTAAACCAATAACCTTTTGGTTTGGATTTTTTTTTCAAATTTAAATAAATAAATAATGCTTGACAATTCACACAGCATTATCTAGCCCCAAGCTAAGCAGAGCTTGTGTTATGGGTACTAGATAACTGATATACTTAATACAATACACTATATAGATATATATTTTGAAATGGGACCACCTTCGGGGTATATTCCAATAAAAAAAGAATTATCAAAATCGGACTACTCTGCAAAAAGTCTTACGTGGACTGGACATACATAAAAAAAAAGTATACGCGTCGTCTTGAGGACCTCTTCCGTTTTTCGTTGATTTAAAATGATTATTAATTCTGTTGGTTGTTTATGTAATGTTCTCGGGCATAAAAATGTTTACAGGGTTATCAATAATTCACCGACACTACGTCATCTGTAGGTTCTACCCACAATCATGAACACGTTTGCGAAGACTTAATTAGAAATTGTTTTTTGAAATTACCTCTGCAAAAAAATTATAAATATATTTGTTCGACCAACCAAATAAATTAGTAAAGACCGATCTCCCATTCCCACTGTTAATTCAGGGCAGAGCCCCGTTTTTAAGTTTAGTTCTAATAAAGCCTGTCTAAGGAACGATAATTGAATTGAATCGTAGGGGTACCCTACTTTCATAACAAATTTAAGTATTAAGACCTGGCGTTTAAAATCAAAAACTCTTTATTTCCTTAAATACAATAAATGTACACTTAGAAAAGGTCAAAATATAAAACTAAACACTGACACGGAAATAAAGTGATATTTTTTGATTTCTGTCGCTTCGGTATGTAGACTAAAGTAAAGAAGCGACGAAGACACCTTTAGCCTGTTAGTTGTTATTTTTCGAGTTGGAGCAAAACCCGTCCCAAGCTTTTTTATCCTCTAGATAATCTGATATTTTATAGTAGGCCTTTTTGCACAGCAAGGTTTTGACAATTTGTAAAAATTTGTAAAAATTGTAATTTGTAAAAATTCTTCACAAACGTGTTCGTTATGTATGATAGGCAAAACCTGCAGTTAGAAAGAAAGAAATAAAGAAAATATATTTATTGGCTTACACATAATAATACGAAAATGTTAATAAAAAAATCCTAGCAAGTATTAATTAACCAAAAAAGCCCTGCCTCAGCTTCATGTTGCTCAACATAAAGTTCAGCAACGCTGGTTTTCTGGTAGGACCTTTGGCGTGCGTGTCTACACGGCTTATAGGCCAATAAATACAAAAAAGAAAATATGACAATCTATAACAAAAATAAAAATAAATAATAATACATTAACAGTTCACGCAGTGTCAGTGAATACCAATAACCCTGTTTATGTATTATTATTAATACATTATTATTATTATTATGTTTTATTACTGTTATTTTTGGATAGCACGCGTTGGTCCGAAGCAGAGCGTAGCGGTGGGCGATGCGTTGTCTATGTATTCTAACTTGATTCAAGAACTCAAAGTGCTTTATTTCTTAAAGACCTTAAAGGGCTCTTGGACACGTCAGAAATTTCAAATTACATTCTCTAGTGTTACGAAATGGGAGTCGATTTTAGAACTCAGCTAAGTTAAATTTCTGTAGTCTCATGAATCTATCTAAGTTGTTTCATTTTACGTTTCGAATCCATAAAAAAAACAAATGAAATGAGTGGTAACGGCACTAGGGGCAGGCTTACTTAGACCAGTGAGAAGGCATCTTGCTTCCGAGTGGAATGATGTCCAAATTATAAAAAAATAAAATTTAAAAATGAAATTAAAAATTACTTCCAAGTTATTAAATAATAATAATGGATATTAATAAATATGACTACATAATAAATATATAGAGTATAAAATATAATAGCGGCAAGAAAAACGTCTATGACAGGACTTGAACCCGCTATATTTATCTTCGTCAAAACAATAAGGAATTTTATTAATTTCCTTTTATAATTTGACCTTTTCTTAGTGTAGGTAGACTTATTGTATTTTTGGAAATAAAGAGTATTTGATTTGGATTGTTAGGACTCACCTGTCAGCTCCATAGCTTCCTCAAAACCGCATTTTTCAAGACGTCCCTCTTTCGTCACTGTCATTTTCACTCAATATAAATAATACGTTTATACAATACAAATAATATTGAATTTTACGCCCGGTCAATTAAAAAGGAAGAAAGTAATGGGCATTTATTTTCGTCACGTAAAACTCTTAAAAAGTGTCCGTTGCTCTTTAGTATGATGTATAATCACTTCAATGAACTGACACGTACGAGAAGTATCCCATGAGGTGTTTCAACGGTAGTGATTGGAAAACAATACTAGTGTTTTCGCGTATTGTGGCGGAAAGGCGAGAATACTAAGTACCAAGATACATTATATACTGTCTGCTTGTTAACATACGATATCTCAATGAGTCGGGTGAATTTCAATTACTAACTGTTATTGACGTGACTTTGCTTGCGGCTGGATAAAGTTTTAATAAATAACATTAAGGTTCATATCCAATCCAATTCAGCGCCACCACTTATTTTACATTATTATAATGTTAAACGAAGGAATTTTCAAAAATCGAACTTGCAATTTGATACCTTTCATAAGCTTATTTTTAATGCCTCTATAAAAGTTTTATTTTGTATAGTGTAGGCAGAGATGAGAAGTTGCTTTTTTTGCTCAATATCGTGCTCAATATTTATTTTTCATTGTCATTTTGGCCTCTGAAACTCTTGTCGCCTGAAACACAGGATTACCTAGTTCAGGTTTAATTGTTATGCTTAGCTATGTATATTTATTCGTTCATTGCACTTATGTGTTGTCTATTTTGGAGTTTCATTGAATAATTTTTATTAAATTTTTTTTATTGTTCTAATATATATTGTTGATAATTTGTGCTGGGAAATAAATAAATATGAAGACTAATTGAAAATACAAAACGGGGTTTTATTATCAAGTGACACAAGGAATCGACGGTAGACAGATCAGTGTAACCAAAATCACAATAAAGGTGTTGCCAACTTAATAAATACGATTGCGTTCTCATTTACTAACACTCCCTGCAGAACGCAAACCCATTTTATTTATACAATAAAAATGTTTTTCATATGTGGGGCCTTAGTTAAATTATCCTCTACCAATTACTACCATTCACAAATAAGAGCGTAACTTTAGTTAGAATTAACAATATTTTCTCTTAAAAAATGTAAAATAATGTCTATATGCTTAGTTTTTGGCTTATATTACTCCGTTAATACCAGTCTTATTGCACTTTGGTTATCACAGTATATAACTAGAGCACTGTCCATCGATTGCCCGAGCTCAACTTGCAGTTGCTGAGTCCATAGAGCCTCTTGGGTTGCTGACGCCATGGCCATGTACTCGGCCTCGGCTGCAGAGAGCGCCACAGTCTGCTGTTTACATGAATTCCATGAAATAGCTCCAATCTGAAACAGAAAAGTGTAACCCGTGCACGACCTTCTATCCAATGGATCGCTGGCCCAGTCTGCATCACTATTGTGATCGAAGTCTTATAGCGATCCAGTTATCTCTCTTGAGTTTTCTTTGACATAACACAACTTTAGGTTCTTGGTTCCATGAAGATATCTCATGACCCTTTTTACTCCATGCCAGTGTTGTTTTCCTGAATTATTACAATATTGACTTAATTTACTAACTGCAAAAGCAATATCAGGTCGTGTCACATGTGCCAGATATATGAGACATCCTACCGTTTCCCTTTATGGGATGTTTTCATCTCGGTCTTCAGAATTCTTATCAAATTTCGAATTTACCTCTATCGGTGTGCGAACTGCTTTGCATTCGGATAAACCAAAACGTTCCAATTTAAGGTTAATGTATTTTTCTTGATCCAACGTGATGACACCTGCCTCACGATTTCTATTTATGCCAATGCACTGCCTTAATTCAGCCAGGTCCTTCATATCAAGTTCCTTCTTAAATTTTTCCTTGATATCTTCAGTTGTGTTTTTATCATTTGTAAAGACCACAAAATCATTTACCCACACTGAAGTGTATATCATTGTTGATTTTTTACCAAATAGTATAGGCACCGATCAATTCTTGATCTTTTCAGTCCAGTTTTAATTAGGATATCGTTCAATTTAAAGTTCCATTGCTGGCTAGCTTGCTTAAGTCCATAGATCGATTTATGTAGATGACACACTTGAGCACTTTCTACAAAAGGTTTTGGTAGAGACATGTAAATCTCTGTGTCTATGTCACCTTGCAGGAATGCACTTATCGCATCCATCTAACCCATTTCTAAGTCGTACTTAGCAGACAGTGCAAGTAAAAACCGAATTGAGTTGTATCGTACCACTGGAGCATATACATAGTCATATTTCTCCTGCATTGCATTCCTCTTTCTTCCACTGGTCTGCATGATGAGGTGAAGGGGCTTCATCCAGAGTCTGAGGTTCATTTAAGCCAAGTACAGACAATAGTAACTCATATTGTGCCCATCCGTTTCTGCATAGCTTTGCGTGGACGTAAATTACGTGCTGGTGTATCGCAATCAATTGTTTCTTCTGGTATGTAGGATGGGTCATTGATGGCACCAGAGACTTATTAATCACTTAAGGAATGATCATTGCAGTGTCTACCTCCAATTCCTCTTCGGGCTTCCAGGGTTCCTCTGGTGGCTGCGTCCTGTTGGATACACAAGGTATGTATGTACTATGATCATATCATTCAACTTTTTCCAAAAAGGTAACATTTCTGGTTTTGACGATTTTATTAGTTTCTGGGTCAAGCACCCTATATCTTTTTGTAGATTCACAGTATCCAACAAATATCATTCTGCTTGTTTTTCAAAAAATTCAGCTTGACATTCAGCTTATTTTTCAAAAAATATACTTGAACTCTTCTTGTATAGTCGTCTATGAAGGTAATAAAATATTTCATACCTCCCAGTGACTCTTGTTCTATAGGTCTGCATGAATCAGTATGGATAAGTTGCAATTGTTGTGATGCTCTCGACCCAACATTGTCGAAGGGTATGTAGTCTGGTCTGTTTTCCCATGAGGCAGGTGGTGCATGTAATAGGGCCTTTCTGCTTATTAAACAAGTTCACTCCATCTCTGGCGGCTTGTTATCATCTCAAAAATTCAGGTGTCCCATGCGTCGTCTGTGCCAAAGGACAGCATTGCATAAATTACTACAGTACACGACAGGTAAATAAAAAAAATTCCAAAATACTTCTCTATGGGTATTTAGCAGATACAAATTGTTCTTTAATGAGGCTGAACACAAGAGTTTGTCATTTTTATCGTAAATATGCCTTCATCTTCAGCCTATGTCTGTAAAATTTACCTTGCAACCATTTTTCACCATTGCACTCACTGATAGGGTTTGCAAGCTTGGGTTTGTAGCAAGCTTACATAGGTATGTATAAAACTTGTTTTACCTCAATTTTAATGTTGTCATTGTTATCCAGCAATAATTTAATCTTTCCTATACTCTCCAACGGTGTCTTACTGGCAACAGTTATGTTACCAGTTATGATCAGTTACCGGAGGACTTCTCACACCATACATCCAGTCACATTAATTGGTCATGTGCATGGAGACACCTGAGTCCACATACCATGGTGCGGATTCATTTTCTGTGAAGAAGCTGAAAAAGCTGAAGCAAAACTTTTATTTTCTTTTGAATCTTTCGGAGCTTTCTTCGGAGCATGACAGTTCTTAGTAAAATGTCCACGCTTCTTACAATTATAACATTTGGGTCCTTTATTTGAGCTTTGATTTCCTGGAATGGCCCTTTTCCTAGTGAAGAATGCTATGTTCTCAGAGCATTGCAAGAAAATTTGCACTGATTTTGATACCTGAGCTGTCTAATCCCATTATCATTGGTTTATATGTTTCAGGTAAGCCAGCTAGCATCGGTGTTTTGAGCCATTCATCATTAATATCAAACTTTATATTCCTGAGCTTGTGAGCGGAGGACATTGTTTTATTCACATAAACGTTCCGAAAAGAATCCGGGGTAGTTATGATGAGATCTCGTAGCAAGGCAACTCGTCTTTGTAACCCACTGTCTTCAAACGCTTGTTCTAAAGACTCTCAAACTTCCTTACATTTCTCCGCGCTTTGTACATAGTTGATTGGGTCTAGCTATAGTATGAGCTTAGATTTTGCCTTGATATCCTTCTTCTCATCCGTGTTTGTACCGGTGACACTGACCCACAATTTTTCCATTTCGAAATACGCTTGTATAGCGAATTTCCAACTCGCATAGTTTTGTCGGCCAACGAGTCTCTTGATATGAAATGGATGTGACCTACATATATTCGACATCTTCTTAGCGTATTCAGTTTTCACCACGCCGCCGCGCCGCCTTAAAAACGTCTCAAATATACGAGTATAAGTGACTGATAAAACACTCGGTTTTCATGCCGGTTTTCAAGTTCCTTGTGCATGTTTACTGTATTTAATTTTCCCAACGACGCTCTGCTACCATATTGATAATTTGTGTTGGGAAATAAACATAAAGACTAATCAAAAATGCAAAACGGGGTTTTATTATCAAGTGACACAAGGAATCGACAAATAAAGACTAGGTAATCAAAAATGCAAAACGAGGTTTTATTATCAAGGCACAAGGCCAAGGTGACACAAGGAATCGACAACTGTAGATATTTTAATTATAGATGTTCTACGTGCCCCTTAATAAGTAAAACGCTGCTTTGAGTTTACATATTTGTATAAGTAAACGGTGTAAGATTGAGGAATATTATTTCATACAAAATTGTTTTGTGCAAGAGCATGCATCATGACGACCTCTGTGGCGCGGCGGCCAAAGGTCCACCTGCGACTCAACAGGTTGCGGCGGCAAATGTTTGTACGATCTGTGGATATTTGTTCCCTGAGTATAAAGTGTATCTATGTATAATAAAACATATTATCTTTCTTTGCAGTGTATTTTATTAAGTAAATTAGTTATCTAGTACCCATAACACGAGCTTTACTTTGCTGGGCACTAGATAATGCTGTGTGAATTATCCAGCACTATTTATTATTTTTCTTATTTACCAAATATAGGGAGTAACTCCAGAGTAGAATATAGAGAACTTCTAGGCTTATATCGCCCCCATACAAAACTGCACAAACTTTGCAGTAATTATTCTAATAAGACTATAAAAGTTCTGAATTTATTCAGATAGAGATTTAAGAGCACTGACAAAACTCCCTATGTTTTTAGGTCTCCATCCATAAAGTTTTTAGAGTTATTCTGTTCATCGAATATGAAAAATGGAGAAACTGTTGTTCACTATTTTAAGTCGGTACCTATACGAAATCATTATAATTAGGTTTGTATCTTTATGTTAGTCACTGAGTCAGCATTTTTTAGAGTACCACTTCACACAAACACACCACACCAACGTGACATGTAATATTTTATTTATTGTGGAATTACAAAATATCATCACAAAATATAAAAGATGTTTGCTGATCTCAAACCAAATTAAATCACAGTCAACAAGACAAAGTGATGTAATAGTAATTTAATTTTTCGTTGGTGAAACATTTATTTTTTTGTGAAATGGTCTCATTTTTTGCTAATAAATTGTTTAAAGATTAAACTGACTCGTATTGTATACCTACGCAATTTCCCTTTAGTACTAAGCATGGAGCTACGCCAAGCGTAGGCATCCTGTAGCAAGTGCTACACCGATCGTAGACGTCCTGTAACAAGTGCTACATCAAGCGTAGGTATTCTGTAGCAAGTGCTACGCCGATCGTAGACGACCTGTAACAAGTGCTACATCAAACGTAAGTATTCTGTAGGAAGCGCTACGTCGATCGTAGACGTCCTGTAACAAGTGCTATATCAAGCGTAGGTATTCTGTAGCAAGTGCTACGCCGATCGTAGACGACCTGTAACAAGTGCTACATCAAACGTAAGTATTCTGTAGGAAGCGCTACGTCGATCGTAGACGTCCTGTAACAAGTGCTATATCAAGCGTAGGTATTCTGTAGCAAGTGCTACGCCGATCGTAGACGACCTGTAACAAGTGCTACATCAAACGTAAGTATTCTGTAGGAAGCGCTACGTCGATCGTAGACGTCCTGTAACAAGTGCTATATCAAGCGTAGGTATTTTGTAGCAAGTGCTACGCCGATCATAGACGTCCTGTAACAAGTGCCACATCAAGCGTAGACGTCCGCAGCAAGTACTACGCTGATTGTAGATGTCCTGTAACAAGTGCCACATCAAGCGTACACGTCCGCAGCAAGTACTACGCTGATTGTAGACGTTCTTTAGCAAATAAAACTTTGAACTTCAAATCTTTTATTCGCTAAGAACATAATCCTATAGTGATGAAATAAATATACAGTTGGTCGATGCAATGCGCCATCATAGATGCAATGTGGTACCATATTCTGCGTTTAGAGCATATGAATGTAAATAAAATAAAAATAATTAATACAAAAAAAACCACATTCAATATCTTGCATACAAAAGATTCTAAAAATGTCAAAATAATATATTCAATTACGTAGTTATGTCAATCAGTTCCATAGTAAAGTGCAGTGTCAGGCATAGATCATGTTGATATTAAAAGCAAGTGCTATGCTGTGTGTAGAGTGCCTAAGTCATGTACTTTGTCATGAATGAATGGAAATTCCTCGTAGAAGTATTGCACTCAATTTTCTTAAAATAAATCAAACCTAAGTGTATGATTAAATTTAAGTGTTCTTCACAAAACCCAATTAACGTCGAGTAACGATTACCAAGACATAAGTGGTAACAAGACTATACAAGTAGAACTTGGATTGTACGTAAACACGTGAATCATCTAAATGTAGCGTTTTTGGTGAGCTATTCAATATCCATGCCAATATTATTAATTCGAAAGTAATTCTGTCTGTCTGTAACGTTTCACGATGGAACGGTTCAACGGATCTTAATGAAATTTGACAGAAAAGTAGATAATGTTCCAGAGAAGAACATATGCTACTTTTTATCCCAAATAATCGTGTGCGAAGCCGTGGGCAGAAGCTAGTATATTATAGTATATTCGATGATGGATCATCCTGGTCAGGAGTTTTCTGGGAAGATAAAATCACAGTAGCAGTCCGGAGTCAAGATACTGTCAGTGTTCCAACTTACACCTCCGTGCCTCGGAAAAGTCTTGCACCTGACCTCTCCCCGGTCTTGTCAGTCTGCTGTCCCATCGGATTTTGAGATTGACAGAGAATGCACCCGTGTTTGTGCACCAACTTGTGCATTATTATAATTATTATGTCCTGCCCACATAGCTAGTCTCCGTTGAGACAAGCTGCCGTGGCCGAAATTCGACTAGGAGGACAACATCATTATCATAAGCGGGAGAAGGGGCGGACGCTGAGGCGTGAGCGAGTGCGATTGGTTAGCATTCAAAGGATACATTGCTCGTGGTGGGCAAAAAATGTTATTTTGAAAACTGTTTAAGATTTCCTTTCGCTCCCGCTGCCCTCCGAAATTACATCCCGTGGGTTTCACCAGAGCTAAAGTGAGTAGGTTTTTACCTAATTGTATCAAAATATTGATAAAAAAAATTATTTAATTTTACTGTAATTACATTTTATTGGGTTTACGGTTTATTTTATTTCTAATCGTAAATAATAAATGAAGACGTAAAATTTACGTTTCTTGTAATTTGAGAACACTTGTGTGGACTGGACGAAATATTTAATATTATTTAGCACAAATAAAATTAAAATAACAGAGGGGCGCGTCTATTTCACGTTAGTAACGAGACGTGATCGAGACGTCTGCTTTTTGTATGGGGTTTTGCGTAGTTCCCTGTCCGCACGATAGATTACTATTTTATTTATTTTTATTTATTTATTCAAGCTAAGGTCTTATAGACAAAAAAACAAAACAAAGTAATGTGTACTGTAGACCTATTTCACTTGTTAATTTCGACACCTCGCTCTTACTAAGTTCAAGACTTGTGATGTAGACGCGAGGGTTCTCTACCTCTCTAACTGTACGGAAAAAGGAGACGTCACGATCACAACTCGTCACTAACGTGAAATAGACTCACCCCTCAGAATAAATCTATTACAACTAGTATTTACACTTATATACATTTCCCAAAAACCTAAGCCATCACCAGAAGGCAAAGTGCCCACAATGCTGCCAGCATTGCCACGATGAATGCCAAGGTATTCTTAGAGCGGTCACGCCCTGCATCGGATCCGAATCCGGGAATCTCCAATTTGAAACAGTATTTTGCCCGAAGTAGACGTAGTACAGTTTGTTGAATTATTCGGAAATAATGCAGTGCGTAATCGCTTTTATCATGTAACACTTCACTCTTCGTCGACCCTCTAACTTGGGTTTTTCACTTGAACGGTTCAACAAGTACCTCGAGACACAGAATAAGCCATTGTACGACGGTGGAAAACTTTTCTTAAGGAATGACCAAGGAAACAGATATGGTACCTATCACAGATATTTTTGGCGTATGAGATGTTGTAACCCATTTTATTTGAAGTACGTCCAGAAAATGATGTGCTTATTCAATAAAATATCATATTAATTTTGATACAGTACTAGGTAAGTATACTGTATCAAATATTGATAACATATAAATATAAATATTACGATTAATTTACTTCGAAACAATAGGTATCAAAGAAAAATAAAACATGCTAGGTGGCAATTTTCTTCTAATTCGTATTAAACGCTTTAGTAACCTACCTACCTGTTTTAAATCGACTTTGTTACTTTTGTTATATTCTTCTTTGCTATGGAATATTTTTCTTTCATAGCTTCATGTAAAGGAATGTATTTTATCCTCGTGTGTCATGAGGCCCTGGTAGTTCAGATGTCAGGAAAATTTGCCTGAAAAGGTTTCAGGGGAACCCTTCGCCTGGAAAATAATGTTTTCTGTAGGTATACGAGTTGCGTTTTTTTGTAATTTTAATGAATGGTGTAGAAGTTTTTTGTTTAGGTCATTGTATTGTATCATTGTAGTTATTTAACTGAATATTTTGCTGTGTTTTATACATGTAATTTTTAAACGGTGATTATGCTTTTGATTTTCTAAAATAATTCCATTATCCGTCAATTATTGCTGTGTCATTGCCAAAGGTAGTAAATTCCAATTCAACAGGCCAAGCGTGCGGGAATCTCTCAACATTGGGGTAGGTCGCCGTCGAGGTGGGGTGTGCCATCGATCGTCCCGGGCGAATGCGCGCGCATCCACAACCCTCGAGTGCAACAGAGACAGTTGAAACTTCTCTTTCCGTGAAAATCATCGAACTCTTTAGCTTTCTGAGCTCCTGGTAGAAATCGTGAAAATGGCGGAGCTTAGGAGATGTCTGGTGCATGCCACGGTTATGTAATAACCTGAAATCACCTGGAAACACTCAAAGCTGAGATCAACTGAGCCTCTACTGATACGAGTGAAAAAGGTTGAAGGCGTACCTTATTATTTTCACCGGTTATGAAGGACCGTAGTTATATAGGCACGGAGAGAGCTTCCTCACATAAACCACACATTGTAGCTTATAAGTATGCCCTTATCAAATTAAGGGAAAATGAAGAAATTGCTGTATGATTTAAGAGAATATAGAGATCCACCCGCCCTGCCCTGGAAAATCTTTTCCATTTCGTTTTCCTGACATCTCAGTTACCAGGTAAACATGAAACTCTAGGAGATAAATATATTCTTTCCCCTTCATACACTGACCTACGGTGCTTTACCACATGATGCTAGCTTTCTCAGTCAATCTCAGTGATTCTTCGACAAAAGCTTATTATTTTTATAAGATTTTGATTTTAATATTGCTCAACAATCAGATTAAGGTAAGCTTGCATTATTTTTATAGTGACTCTTACGTGTAGGACTCTTAGGTGTTTGTGTGTTCTTCTAAAATACAAATACAAAATCTGTATACAAACAACCTAAATAAATAATTATCTGTAAGCCCCTTGAACATATCGCTAAGGTTCAATCATTCCAAGAATCCAATCCAAAAATAGTCCTTCCGATAGCCAGCCAATGCACAAAATCATTACTTTGGCGCATGCGTTGTCCATAAGTCCTTGCTTCTCAGCTCAGCCGAAGAAACCGCCCTGTCATCTCCTCAGAGGCCATGTTCCCCTGGTACCGCCGCCCACAACGCTGAAACTTTCTGCCCTCATTCAGGTTACCCCAGGAAGAAACACCAGCTTCAATCATAGGGCGGCTGAAATATCGTCTCACATACAATAAACATGGGTGGGCAACTGAAAAAAAAAACTCTGGGCCAATTCTGGGAAACCGGGTTGGTGCGCGTTTCACCTGCGCGCAGTGCATAAATCAGGAATCTTGTTTGAACACTAGATAACTCACTGCCAGTCTGGTAGCATCCAGGTCCCAACATAGCGGCTGATAATTTGTGAAGTAGTGTGGAACAAAGCCGAAATATAAGTAAGTTGAAAAGTTCATTTTTAAAATTTCTTTTTACTATTTGGGGTATTATAAACAAACGTTAACTGGACGGCAAGTACCTCGAATAATATAGTAAATTTTACACAAAGAATAAATTCCTTTTAACCGTCCTCGAAAAAAGGATGAAATTCTCTGTGTGGCAGTATGTTGTTTTTTTGTCGATTTCTTCGTCAATGATGGAACGATTTGGAAATTTCTTCCGCTGTTCTATGAAGAATTATCCCGAGGTCTCATTTTAGTGCGCTGCTCCCAGCAGGAGCACTATTTGCCCCGAAAAATTAAAAAAACAAAACAAATAGGTACAAAATAATTTGAATCCGGTTTTAAGTAAAAATTATAAAATTTATAAAACTGCATTTATGTAATTTCAAAAATAACCTCGAACCGTACCCGTAAAAAAGAACCGTTTCTATTCGTTTTTGTCAAAAGCTATGTTTGATGAAAGTGACATTAAAGTTGGTTTTGCACAAAAACTAATTAGAAACTTCGGTTTTCGTTTTCCGTGTAGGCCCCTGGCATTTGCCGTGAATCGAACCAATTAATGGAGTCTACACACAAAAGCCCTTGGGCTTGGTGTGTAGACGTGAGCCAGCGTGGCGCGCCGTCGGGCTGTGTCCATATTCGTATTAGACGTGTGCGCCGACGTTAAAATGATCGGCGGCGGGCGCCGGCCTGAAATCGGCGGCGGCGGCGTGATTTCGGCGTGAAATCGGCGCGTAGGTATAAGTAATAAATAAATAATGCTGGACAATTCACACAGCATTATCTAGCCCCAAGCTAAGCAGAGCTTGTGTTATGTTATGGGTACTATACTAGATAATTGATATACATTAAGAGATGCATTTCGAAACTTCGAAGTTTCGTAAATTCGAAGTTTTTGGCCATTTTTTAAGTTCGTATTTGGTGGCCACCAATTCTAACTTTCTAATTTTTTGTTTCGATGATTTACCCACGCAAATAAGGCACCTTACGCAGTCGCGGAACGCACGCGTGCTATAAAAGAGTGAAACACGACCAGTGTTGAAGCTGAGAGAGCTTTCTCAGCTGCTGGCTACATTTGTAACCGCCTGAGGAGCTCTCTCAGTGGCAAAACGCTGAATACCCTAACTTTTTTAGGGGTTTATTATTATCAACTAACGTAAAATGTAATACATTTAATTAAGTAAATGGGAGTCAGAACATTGGTTGCAAGCATTTGATTCATATAACACTGGTACTTTATTGGATCCCGTTACTTTCCGTATCGCAACAAGTCTTCGGTTGGGTGCAAGATGTTGCGCGCCTCATCAATGCCAATGCCAGTGTGGTAGTGCTGTCGAACAGCTTGATCATCACGGATTATCGTGTACTAGGGCCGCCGGTCGTATATCTCGCCATGCCAGCTGGCGACGTCATCCGGCGAGTCTTTTTCATCGCTAACGTATCAGCTATTCTCAAACCGAATGGTATGTTGCGTGACGATGGTAAGAGGCCCGACGGTATGACACTAATCCCATGGGAGCTGGGGAGGCCCATCGTGTGGGTGTGGGACGCTACATGCGTCGACACACTAGCGCCTTCCCATGTTCCGAGGACATCCGTGAGGGCAGGTGCGGGGTAAGATTTGGCCGAGGATCTCAAGAGACGCAAACATGCAGGTCTCGACAGAGCCTACAACATTTTCTCCCCTTGGAGTCGAGACCTCTGGTTCTTCGGATTTCTTAAAAATTATCTGAGCGTTGAGTAGAAGCGAAACGTGACCCGAGAGCTGGTGAGTATCTGGCGCAGCGCATCAGCATAGGCATACAGCGAGGCAATGCAGCCAGCTTCTTGGGGACGCTTCCGACTCGTATTGATATGGATCATTTGAGCTACCTCTAGGCCAAGCACGGAGATTATTATTTATCTAGGGTAGAATAGACATTATCGACATCGCATCGTCATACATTGCGTACATTATTTTATATAAAAGGATTGACTTTCAAACAATTTACGCATTCGTTGACAAAGCGACGTAATTTTTCTCTATTCTGCCCTACACAACAATCCCCGTGCCCTGCTATAGATTGTTTGCAACAGTCTGTACTTAGCTCATTTGTTTCAATTGTAATTATCATGATCTGTGATAATTACAACAACGTAAAATTATAGAAGTAGGTTAACCAGTTCTCTGCCAGGCTTCAGCGATACGACTCGGACGGACGCTCGTTGCATACGTGCAGTGCAAGCGCGTCGGTGACACTTAATGTGGTACGTAATCAAAGTATTTGCGTATGTTTTGGATTAGGTAAATCACTTTTTCGATTCTAACTCTATGTGTAAGGGGACAGGAGAATAAAAGTTACATTTTCTGTCTTAACTTCGAACTTTCGAAATTGAGCTTCCGAATTTAGAAAGCCAGTTTCGAAATTGAAAAATATTTAAAACCCTGACCACGTTTAGTATCCCTTACAGTGTTTGTGCCTTTGTGGTAACTTCGTAAGGTTTTGAAAATAATTAAATGCAATTTATGTAATATAAATTTAGTCTGAATCTTTCTAGTGGAATTGTCTTGATATTTGATAAAGTTTATTTTCCTACGGTGTCCCCTCCAAGTCTATAACGGCACCTGTATCTGTCTGAATCAGCGGCGACTTTTGATACCGTTCGGTTCGCGGTGCCCTTTGACATCGCGGCACCCTTTGACATCATGGTGCGGCGCGGTTTCTTCTTTGACTACAACTTGGTTGTAGGTGCAGGTGTCGGACAATGTAATAATCAATAAAATAAGGGAGTTTTCAAAGCGTCTAAAAGAATACGTTCCACGCCGATTACACGCCGATTGGCCGATCGGCGGCGGCGGCGTGAAAAATTTACCGGCGGCGGCGGCGGGTCGGCGCGGCGCACACGTCTAATTCGTATTAGGACGACCTCTGTGGCGCGGCGGGCGAAGGTCTGCCTGTGACGCAGCAGGAGGTTGCGAGTTCGATTCCCGCCTCGGGACAAATGTTTGTACGATCTGCAGATATTTGTGCAGGGTTATCTGGATGGTTTCTATGTAATAATAATAAAATATCAAACTATCTAGTGTATTGTAATAAGTATATCAGTTATCTAGTACCCATAACACAAGCTCTGCTTAGCTTAGGGCTAGATAATGCTGTGTGAATTGTCCAGCATTATTTATCTAATTATTTATCTTATTATTGAGACTGATCGTTAGGGAGAAAATCTTTCTAATAAACATTGCATGTTAAAGAGGAAGGTAACATTATCATGGTGTGATTCTATCACTTTAATTTTAATTTTTTTTTATTCTAATTTTAATTTTTATAGTAATATTAATTTGTAGTTCATAGGTTTCATAGGTCTTTATATTGGTCTGACAAATATTTATAATGGTATGATTGTTTTTTGTGGACTTTTTACACTATTGCATTAGGGGCCCCTGTAAAAATAGTGTAAGTATTTTTAATAAACAAATAAACTTATGTACATATAAGTAAGTATAAGTATAGTTAAGTATAAGTAGGTAGGTATTATGTACTTTGTCGTTTATAAGTGTGATTCTCACAGTTCCTTCGCAGCAACGAATGAACAGTTTATGTTTTTTTGTATAGAATACTAGCAGTATTCCTTTTGAGAGTGTCAATCTGATACAAATTTGTGAAGAGCGGCTTCATAAAAGCTTGCTAATGATTTTTGACTCTGTTACCGACTTTCACAGTTCACTAGCAGGGAACTACTTGACTCATATCAAATTTGGCGCAATAAACAAATATTTTCTGTAGTATTTGACTTAATAAACCAATATTAATAGATTTCTGATACTAAAAGCGTAAGATGACTACATAAATTCAAAAACTGCTTTTTTTATTTTTATTTTGAACTCTGTACGCTTCGGTGATGTTGCGACGTCATAGGTTGTAAGCAAATTTCATGTCAAATCAAATTTCATGTTATGTGAGTAAAATTCGTAATGAAGTCTGTCTATATCTCTGTACTCAGAGGTCTATATTTTTACAATTATGGACGTTTGCTAATGTCAATTGTCTGTTTTCTAGTGGTTTTCTAACCGTATGAAGTCACAGCACAGATAAATATGGCTGACAGCGTTTAGGGGGCGTCCATAAATTACGTGAGATGTTTAAGGGGGGGAGGGGGTCTAGTCCAATCTCATCTAATCTTACGTTGGAGAGAGGGGGGGTCTCGGCAAATATCACGCAATTTTTTTGAAACAAAAAATATACTATTTTGGTCCATTTAATCCAGAATATTGTACATGTTTAAGGGGGTACCCTACCTCGTTATTGTGTGAAGAGGATAGGCATAGGATTTCGCGTTCACAGGAGCGGGACAGAGCAAAGCGGCGTAAGCCCAAAAATAAAGTTTTTAGTAGTTATTTGCTCCCCACAAACATTAGAATAGTTAATTGAAAAAAAGGCAACATATAAAATTTTCTTTATACTTAGCTCAATTACTATGCTTAATCTCAAGATCGTATCATCTGTATTTATTGAGAAATTAGGGTTTTAGTAAAAAATTAGAGGTAACTTTGCGATTTTTCTCTATCGAGAAAATTTTATGGAATCGTGTTTTCGAAACATATGATCGATAGAATAAGTCCTGAACTTCACCATATATAAATTTCAAAGTTAAATATTCAGTAGTTTGGAAGATATGGAGGTCCGACGGAGTTGAAAATAAGCAATTTGAGGGTAGGTACCCCCTTAAGATTTAATCTAAAGCGTAATCATAATACGATTAAGATCATTCACTAATTCGTTCGAATGAAAATAATTTCATTCATACTTCGACGTTAGAAACTCACATTTTGAAAAATCTCACGTGAGATTGGGGGATGGGGGAGGGGGTTGAATAAAATCTCACGACATCTCACCAGGGGGGGAGGGAGGGAAAGAAAACACAAAAAAACACCTCACGTAATTTATGGACGCCCCCTTACGCATGTTTACGAAGAGTAGACTTTTAAAATTGCGGTTTTGTAGGTCCTGAAAAAATATGGTACCATATATTTTTGTCTCTCTAATCGGACAATAATTACTAATTTAAAATCAACTAAAAAAGATAAATATTTTCAAACTTACGCGATCTGAACACATAATTATTTCCCGACGTTTCAACAGGTTTACACACTGTCGTGGTCACGGGATGACTGAAACGTCGGGAAAAATAGGTAAATAAACGCGATAAATACCCGGTAAATAATACTAATAACTAAAAAAGAGTTAACTAGCCTATTACTTCACTACAACAACAATACATAAAAAAAATTGGTTGTCTGTAAAGTCGGTTTACTGACGATAGTTGAACGTGACAACGTCTTAAGAAAATACTGATGGAATGGTAGCATTTGATACTCGATCAAAACATGTAAATGTACTATAGTATAGCAGCTGTCCACGCAGACGCATCGAGAAAAGGATCCTTGTTTTGGCAAGGAGGCTGTATCATCTTAGCTAATCCTCTATCGGAGGAGGCTGGGAAACTTTGTAAGCTGTATCAACACAATTGAAGGAACGCGATTAATATTTTGTTCCATGTTTCCCTATTGTACCTACCTACTTAGTTTAATGTTTCTTTTATTGTTTTTTTGTGTCTTTTTTATTTAAACTTGTGTACTTTTCAAGGGTGGCATGTTCAAATAATTGAACAAACGCAAAAATTAAAACATATATGTTTGCTTCGTTCAAGCAGTAGGTTCCTGGATAAAACAATTCCTGTCACTCGGGGATAATTTAGCTTCACCTAGTGAAGAAGAAGTTTCAAAATCAGACCAGTATTACCAGAGAATAACCCTACCCACATATAAGCTCTTAAAAACTTTTGTTCCAATATTTAATAGGCATTCAGTATTCATAATCAGATCTTATACATCATACGTCATCCAAATTACATATATGTAACATCAAATAATATAAATAAATTAAACTAGTATTTACAATTTTGTGTAGTATAGAGATAGACAAAACAATTTACCAACGTAAAAAACAAACAAATACTTTTATTATTAGCAAATAAAGAAATTTTTCATGCATATAAACTAATAAATAATGTTGGGAAATTCACACATCACCACCTAGCCCCAAGCTAAGCAGAGCTTGTGTTATGGTTATGGGTACTAGATGACTGATAGGTATGTATATACTTAACTTAATACAATACACTACAAATAGATTATATCCCCCATGAGACAAAAACTAATAAGGCGCTTATCAGGGGAGGCCTGCGTCCGGACCACAGAAATCTGAATAACAAGGCACTGTTATTAAGATTTCTGTGGTCCGGACCAATAAAGGCTGTTGTGCTCTTTGTACTATACCTATGAAAATACCCAGACCACCCGGAGCAAATATTTGCCTATCCTACAAACATTTGTCCTGCGGGAATCGGAGCCGCAACCATCGGTCGTCAAAATTTAGGTAGCCAATGCTTGGGTTGGGTTAAAGTTAATTATGTACTCACTGCAATATAAGCTACAAAAAAAGCGACACTCTTGCGCCTTCCCATTTTGAGCCTACACAATTTCTCCTCTTGGAGTCGAGACCCTAGGTCCGTGAGGTACCGAGGGTCTTCGAGCTTTTAAAAAATTATCAGAGCGTCTGGTCGAAGCTGGTGAATTTCTGGCGCAGCTCATTAGCATTGCCATACAGCGGAGCGGGGCAATGCAGCCAGCGTCTTCGGGACGCTTCCGACTTGATATGGATCAGTTGAGCTACCTGTAGATTATTTGCAACAGTCTGCGGTTAGCTCAATTTTTTCAATTGTAAATACTAGTTCAAATTTATTTCTATTATTTGATTGTAATTTTCTTTGTGAATAAAGAAGCTACAAAAATCCCTCCAATTATGTTGTTATAGAAATGGATAACGTCGGACAGTCACGACAGCCTCGCGATTGGCAGCACTCTGGAGGTGCCGCCAGAACAGAGCCATTCTGTCCCTCGAACGGAACCCAAAATCTCACAGTAGAGACTCCGGAGGCTACCGGATCGCGTGAAGCGGAGCCTGCAGCGGGACCAGCTGATGCGGGTCTTGAGACAGGTGAGGATGAGCCATCATCAAAGAAAAGGAGAACAAATCCTTATTGAATGAATAAGCTTCAAAATGGCGATGATTTAAAAATAAGAGTTCCTTGAGTCGGTAGTCTCGTCTCCATGCTGAGATGTTCTATTTTAGTGTTGGATACCCTGTGTAGCTGCATGTCCGATAGAGGACTAGAGACTTTTAAAAACTTGTGTTTGTATAATATTGTGTAGAACAGCTAATGTTGGTACTCGCATGTAGTAAGAATTAATAAATTAACTCGTGTAGGTACCACGCTATGTACCTATATAATTTATGATACCGCGGCGAAGAGGGTAGTAATTATGGAATACGCTTCGGCCAAACTCAAGATGTTTCTAAACTTTCCGTCTTAACTTAAGAATCACTATCTTTTTGTTGATTTTTTTGATAGAATTTTCATTAATTATCTTGTCGATGTGAGCTCTTTTCAATATTACAGTCAATACTTTCTTTATTTCTCACCTAAGAGATAGGCATTTTTTATTTTTGTGGTGTGATTTGTTTATAAAACATTATTTCTTGACAATGGCTTGAATATATCGAGGGCATCATTCCGGACGTATCATTATTTAGCCACTAATAAGGAGCAACAAAAGATTGTCTAACATCTTTCAAAGATGACAAAATGCAATTTTCTGAATAATCCATTGAATACACATAATGATTGTACCAAATAAATTTGGTGCTATCATTATGTGTATTAAATTATGTTATTTATTTCTAGTGCTTTTGGTTCATACGCCTTTCTGGCTCGACGATTTTTACCCAAGGTACATCTTGACACATTACTTCACATTCAGGGCGTATTAAAAATAAAACTGTTGTTCTTATCAAAGTGGTCTAGATTTCTGACTAACTAACACCGTCGTACCACCATATGTCTGTAAAGTTCGACTTAAAAAAACAAAATTATATTGGTTTGTGTTGGTGTAAAATCCTATTTTCTAACTCAAATCAGATGATGGGGTTCCAAGGTGTGTTCCAAATTGTGCCCATTTTAATTACTACTGGAAAATCCGTGTTTGACTGATAAAAACTAAAGCGTACATCCGTGTACACGTCTGTATGGCACATCATTTTTAATTTTTGATTGTACAATTTTTCTATATATAAATCACAATACTTAATTAAATAAAAGACAAGAATAGGAGTATTCAACCAGATTATGCAGATTATGAATGGCATTTAATCGATACGCCCAGGACTGATGGCTTTAATAAGTAGTTTATTAGTTTGTATAAGCGAATTGTTTTGCGAAAGTTTTTTATTTAGTTATTGTTTTTCCTGCCGTGATAAATAACATGTTTTTTAAAATTTTATAGAACTATCATTAATCATAAGTGACATGTACCTACGTAAGTTTGATGGCATATTTGTCAGCCTTTAAAAGCCTAAGCGAATCTGAACTCGCTATGTTTCGCTCTCGGCTAACATATTCTATCAAAATCATCTCAGCTATGTTACTGAAATTTTATGCTTACCTTAGTTTATAAGTAATACCTAACGGACCTAACGACGGAGAACAAGGGGTTTTATAGGTACCTATAACTAATGATGCTATTGATGTATATTCATAATAATCTGTCAAATTAAAACAGATGCTTAGTAGTGCTTTTCTCACTTAGTAATAAAGTAACTTAGTAGGAAACAAACGACTTTAGCTATTGCTAAAGATAGGATTAAGTAATAAAAGTCAAGGGTTAATGTCAAGGAAAAATGTCATATTGTCATTTGTTGACCTGCCGCTCCATGGAACGCCGACTTTGTAGCAGTTGCGGGAAGTCTATCCATGGAGGTGGGACCTAGGACCGATAGTTGTTTGTAGCGTCGTTTGTGGGAGTTTATAATGATGTCCTCGCCGAATTTCAGCCACAGTGGCTTCAGCGGAGACTGGCTACCTTTGTATGCAGGACATATAAGTGCACAAGTGTGTGCGTGCCACAAGTCTACACCTGTGGCATGTGACTTAACGTGTGTCTGTTTGTGGTATTAGAGGTCCCAAACTGTTCCAAACTGATTATGATTTTCGTTTAGAGATTTTTTTGTTTGCACGGTGGCTTTATGAAAGTGTTCATGAACTTCTTGTGAACGTTTGATGAATGATCAAATTTAGGTCTCGCTAAAACCTAAAAACGACTTGACCGATTTGTCTTGTATGCAGGGGTGGTTTAAAAGAAGAAAAAAAACAGGGAAATGGGAATTTTTTAGTGATAGGAAGTTCACGGGGTCATCTAGTGTTATGATAATAAAAAGTAAATGTGTAGAGTTTTCGAATTTTTATAATAATAAGTAGGCTTTTTTAATTTGGTGAGGAACACAAACAAAGCGGTGTTTCATAAATTATACAATTTATGAAATATTATTTGTCTGCCTTTAGCACACGCTGAAGTTCAGAATACCGTAGGCAGTGAAATGAAAATGAAATGAAATTTATTTATTTCTCTTATGCCACAATAAAGCCAAACATTGAAAATTAAAACCACTTAAAACAAGGCATTTATTCACAAAGAAAATTATACTAGTATTTACTTAAAACTAAATAATGATACAAAGAGGTTATGATTGAAAAATGAAATTCCAATAAGTTGCTTAGATAACGTGTAATATATTATTGTGCCAGAGAATTTGCCGATAGCTCACCTTAATGCTCCAGCATATCGCCGTGCTGTAGCTCTGGTATTCTGCTAAGGGCTGCATTGAGGTCACAGAAACCTTTGTAATACAGTAAAAGTGCTAAGTTCTTTGGTTAATAGCTATTGTCTCTAATGTACTTATTTCATACCAACTTTTAGAAATTGATGTAATTTATTGTTGTGTGAATATTATTTATGAAACGTATAATTACTGTATTGTTGGTATATTTAAGTGTACCTACCTACTTATATATGAAACAGGTAGGTAGTTATAATAAGTATAAGAATGTAATTTCTTAATTAAATTATAAGATATTTATATCGATGATGTCTTTTATTTTACCTATGCTTTTAGAATCTAGTTAGATACCTACCCATCAAGAAAATAGTAACAAGCAAACAACATACATACACTTTCACAAAAGATTGATGGAAAATAAACCACATCAAAGTAGGTAATTATCCTATCCTACTTTCCTACTTAATATAAATCCGAAAGTTTGTGAAATCTGAATTTTTCTTACCTAGGATCTCCAAAACTACTGAACAGATCAAGATGAAATTTGGCGTACGTATAGAGCAATGCCTAACTTAGATAAAAGGCTACTTATTAAAGCGAAAATACGCGTGCGAAGCCGCGGGCAGAAGCTAGTAATATTATAAATGCGAAAGTTTGTGAAATGTTAAATTTTTGTTACCTAGGTAGGATCTCCAAAACTACTGAAGAGATCATAATAAAATAATAATAAATAAAATAATCATATATTGTAGCCTAACTTAAGCAATAGGCTACTTTTTTTAGGGCTTCGCCCCCGATTTAGCATTTAAAGAAGGGTTTGATAATTTACACATACGTCCAACGAGAAACCAAATCATAGATAAAAAGTCCGTCTATGCAATGATGTCTGTTTTTGTCAAAATAGTGATCGAATTTGTGATGTTGTCATAATATGCATTATTGTATTATCTGCTTTGTTAAATATGAAAATTAATCAAAATGTTTTTCTCCAGCAAAGAAACGAAATAATTCAATTTATTGCTTAACATTTAAATTCTATGGATACCTAGCATAATATATAACATAAATGCTTCGTGTGTAAGTAAAAAGTCACAGATGTATTCGCTTTTTCTATGCAAATGTTCTCTTCCGTTCAATGTGTCTTTTGGTAAGGTAAGTCTACCTACCACGCTAACGAAATTGCGGGTAACAGCTATAGTATAGTAATATTATAAATGCGAAAGTTTGTCAAAAGTGAAATTTTTTGTAAATTAGGATCTCCAAAACTACTGAACAAATCAAGATGAAATTTGGCGTACGTTTAGAACAAAGTCTAACTTAGTTAATAGGCTACTTATTATACCAAAAATAAGCGTGCGAAGCCGCGGGCAGAAGCTAGTAATATCAAAAATCCGAAAATTTGTGTAAGGCTAATTTGATTTACTCCAGGTGCATTAAGTCTACCGGGCCAATTTTTGTTACCTAAGATCTCCAAAACTACTAAACAGGTCACGATGAAATTTGGCGTACATTCAGAACATAGCTTAGCTAAGATATACAGGGTTATTGGTAATTAGACCGGATCCTTTTAGGGGGTGATGGGGCAGGCCATTTGCAACTATTTTGACCCTATATCGTATTATGCAAAAGTTAACCATTTTTGAGATATTCGCAAATTCTTAATTTTTTGGGAAAACCCTGATTTACGTCTTCAAAATTAAATTAAAAAAAAAGTGATCATCCAATTCAAATTTTAGTGACTGATTTAGATAGCCTGAAGTCTAATTATTAATAACCACTAACACAATCGTATGAATCTGTACCCATATGGAAGCTAAAGGACATGTTTATAAAAACAAAGTTTATTTTTTTTGTAAAGTCCTTACAAAAACCCCATTTAAAAAAAATACTCCAGTGAATTTGGTCGGCATGTTATTTGTAGCATTGATACTACATTAAATTAATGCCGGAAACAACTCGAGCGAAAACAACGCTTAATGAACCAAATCGAGTTCAAATGAGGACATACTTCCACGGAAACTTAAACAACTCGAGCGAAGCCATGGACATAATATAGTAAATAAATAATGCTGGAAAATCCACACAGAATAACTCTATATTGGAAGGCAGGCACATTCCACTAATAATAATTGATTGGTCAAAATACTGGAAATTATTTCTATATTCAAACTACATTTTCGTAAAAAATCTTTATTAACTACCTTTTGAAATCGGGCTTCACTTTTCACATCTGACCTTCTCTTACCCTAGCTTCATATATACGAGTTTCTCCTCTTTACCAACTAGTAAAGTCCGAAATACATTGTTCTGCCGACAGATATCTGCCGGAGTCTAGCAAAAATACATGTTCAGATCAATGTATTTAGAGCTTGAGTTAGGTACTAAAGGTTGTGTTCTTTAAATGATGATTGGACAATTAGTCGCTTTGTCCAGTTAGAACACTACTCGACAGTTTCTTTAATTTGTCACTATCGTCAACTGGTTACTTTTGATTTTCGTCAATTTCCTGAAAATCGCTAATTCGTCAGTATCCCTAATTCGACACTTGTGATATAATAATAAATAATAAATAAATAAATAATGCTGGACAATTCACACAGCATTATCTAGCCCCAAGCTAAGCAGAGCTTGTGTTATGGGTACTAGATAACTGATATACTTAATACAATACACTACATAGATAGATATTTTTTATCATACATAGAAAACATCCAGAACGCCCTGGACAAATGTCTGCAGATCGTACAAACATTTGTCCCGAGGCGGGAATCGAACCCGCAACCTCCTGCGTCGTAGGCAGACCTTCGCCCGCTGCGCCACAGAGGTCGTCAGTGTGGTCATATGTGGTCAGTAGGTACATTCATCTTTTCAGTCTATAGATTCCGCCTCTTTCTTAGATTGGTCATTCCGCAGTACAATCCCACACATACGTTTATGTACTTATGTTTGATAGAGGTTGATCCAAATGATTTCTCTAGTAGGAACTTTTTGAACAGCTCATTTTGTTTTGACGTATAATATACTTAGTAAGAAAACTTCTATCAAAAACATCAATACTAACACTTTCTACTTTTCTTTCCCAAGCCACACATGGTCCGTCGCCAGGTTGCACCGCCACGGCTGGGCAGTGAATGCGTTAACATGTTACGATTGTCCGATTATCTTTTCGAAGAACATTCTTATAAAAAATCAAATAGGTAATTATTCAAAAACAAAATTCGCATCCTTCTCTCAGTACGGGTAAGTATACCACGAGGTCAAGTGACGAAGGAGTTGAAAGACTTTGAGACTTTCTACGGATTCTAGCGTCGTTAGCTCAACCTACAGGGGAAAAATTAAAATTCATCCTATACTGTTTTAAGACTAAAGTTACATTTAGTTCGTTTGACGAGAGGTGTCGCGTTGCTCAATTCTTTTTGTTATTATAGTGCGTAAGTCACACTCAGGGTATTTCTTAAGAAATCAACTAATATCTCAAAAATTTGGCGCAAGGGCTTACGCGCTATAGTATCAAAAACCATAACGCCCTTATAATTCTTAAATGCATCTACATCTTCGCTTTCTTTTCGATTATGGCTACTTTCCGCTTTTAGGCTAGATTCGTTCATACAGGTTCGTGGGTTTGATTCTCCGTCGATTCGACGGTTGGCTTCGTGTTTCCCGGGGTTTTCTTCTTGTTGGGGAGAGTGAGGCAGCATATAGCGTTTACTGAAATGAAATAGATTATATAGAACGGTATGATTTTCATAGATGTATGGCTTTTTGAACATAAGTTGGTGGTTTTACACAGTGGGTACCTATGTCCCGTTATTTAATGGTTTTTTGAATCAGTTTTCATGACGTTCAAACTGGATACGAAACTGGTAGAGGTAGCCGCTAAAGCTGGTAGGTCCCTAAAAGCTTAAAGAAATGCGTTGGATACTCAAACACAGAACTTTAGAAGATGAAAATCAAATGATGTAAATCAATTAAAATTGAAATCAGCAAGTTTAAAAATATCAGAGAGACAAAAAACAAAAGAATCTCCATAACAACTATTCGACAGTTGAAGTTCTTTTTTTAATTTTAACATTCAGATACTAACGCTTTTGTGCTCTTTAGCCACACTGGCCATTATTAGACAAAAAAACTAAAAAACATTACTAAAAAATCTTAAACTTTTTAGTCCATGACTTACCAATAATAATGCCGCCGAAGAGATAGAATCCTGCACCGCAGTTGACTTCTAAGAACACTCCAATCAGGTTGGAGCCCACCATAGAGCCCACACGGCCAAGCATCATCGTCAGGCAGACCGCCATTGCTCTGTAAGTAACAAATTATGTCATAATATGATGAAAGACAACCTCGAAGTATGGAAATCATCAAATGTTACTTTTCTATTAGTTAGGAAAAAAAATTGGTTGTCTTTAAAGTCGGTTTACTGACGATAGTTGAACGTGACAACTCAGAGCGAGGTAACGCCGCATGACGAGGTAACGCCGCATGACGAGGTAACGCCGCATGACGTCATGTTTTTTCGTGCGTGCAGCCGGCTCTATCGAATTATAAGACGTTGTCACGTCAAAACAAGAAAAAGACAAACTACATCTAGTACCTATTAACACTAATATCAATATCCTAAAAATTTAAATCATAAGGCAGAGTGCCCTGAAAGATGGCAACATTGCCACGTTGAATGGCAATGCTAATTCGTTGACCGAAATAGAAGCCAGCATTCCGATTACCTGAACTATAACTTTTAAGACGTTTGGTAAGATCTTTACATTTTTTCGGCTCCTTAGTCCACATCAATTTAAAAAAAAGTGAGGAAATGTCAAATAATATTTGTATAATTCGTGCTTCATTTGTTACTGATCACCCAATTTTATTGCTAATGTTCAGAAGTCAAAAAATTGGTTGTCTGTAAAGTCGGTTTACTGACGATAGTTGAACGTGACAACGCAGACCGAGGTAACGCCGCATGCGAGGTAACGCCGCATGACGTCATGTTTTTTCGTGCGTGCAGCCGGCTCTATCGAATTATAAGACGTTGTCACGTCAAAAAACCTTGCTAGTTCTTATTTTTTGAGTTGGAGTAATACAAACGTCGTGTCTTGGCTTCAAACCGAAACCAGAATGAGAGTACGTATATCACATACCTGTATTTAGTGGGGAACAGCTCCACTGACACCGCATTCATGAGTCCGATGCAGGCGCCAGACATCTGGAATATCGCGAACAGCACCACGGCCAACTGCTGGTTGTAAGCCAAGTGGGCGCCGATACCACACAGCCCTGGAAAAATAAAATTATATTATTACGCGTGTTGCTTTTTACGCTCCTAACTTATAGACCAATTCGTTATGAGACTGCTATTATGTATTTATTCAGTTGAGGATGTTAATTCGAATACCTATAGCTCGAAAGAAGCCGAAGGCAGAACAATATTACAGCCTTATATGTTTTATTTATAGGTAAATAATAGGGTATTTTTGATATTAAAATAATGCGGTTCGTACGGATGGATGTTTGTTAATTTCTCGCGCCAAACGCAAACTTTGCAATTCTTTCCAAAAAATATTTTTATTTGGTTCTCTTTAGGGATAAGATAAGATAAAACATTTATTTACAGCAAAAACAAATAAAAGATACATAAACATTAATTTATTTCTAAGTGTCTAATAATCCTTCTAAATTATGTAGTTTAAGTAAGTACCTACATTTGGTTGTTGCCGAGACGTATCTACATACAGGTGTATTCTGATGGTTCCCTCACTAGGCTAGGCCTGTACCGAGGAAACCTATGTACGAAAATTCAAAGGGTAACTTTACGGAAAGTACTGATTATAAAAAAGACTAAGGACAAATCTTGTCCAGAAACATTTATAATAAATCATCAGGATCATTTCTACTTTGAAAAAATGCTGTCGAAGCTGAGTGCAGCATTCCAGAAATATTATGTTACCTGTGACGCCCAGCACAGTGACGAGGATGATCTTCTTGCCGATTATATCGACCAGGAAGCCGACGATCAGGTAGAGAGAGGAGAACACCAGCCCGATGTAGATGGAGCGCTCGAAGGTCGCGGGGTTTATGGTGTCGTCGCATAGCACCTAGTAAAAAAACTTAAATAAATATAAATAAATAATGCTGGACGATTCACACATCATCGTCTAGCCCGAAATTAAGCAGAACTTATGTTATGGCTACTCGATAAGAAAACATTCAGAAAATTCGGAATAAGTATCTGCAGATCGTACAAACATTTGGCGGGAATTGAACTTGCAACCACCTCCGTCGAGGGCAGACTTTTGGCCCGCTGTGTTCTGCACCTTAAGGATTTCTAGCAATAATGTTTCTAGCTTCTGACTGGTATTGATATGGATCAGTTGAGCTACCTGTAGATTGTTTGCAATAGTCTGTAGTGAGCTCAATTGTTTCAATTGTAAATACTAGTTTTAATTAGTTTCTATTATTTGATTGTAATTTTCTATGTTTCTAGTGAACATTTTTGGTGAAAAGTGGGAGTCGAAGCGGGTGCAGATTTTTATCCATTTTCAATAAAGCGTTTCCCTGCTGAGAGTGATTTTTCTTTTCTTTTGAAAGCTGTTCAAATTCCCCACGCTTCCGTTTCCACTGTAACCTATATAGAAAACAGACACATCCCTTACTCCTTGGGGTGTAAAAGGATTGCCGTCTAAGTTGGAAGAGTGACAATGCATCGTAGAGTAGGTTCATGTGTGACCAGAAAGAGCTGATGCTTTGCGTTTGTCGATACGTAGACCGTATGCTAGTTTTTTTATCGAAGTGAAAGCTTACGTTTGAGTTTCTGCCGGCTGGCTTCGTTTCTACGGAAACGTTTATATATTATTTCTATCTTCTCTTTATAGGATAAAAAGTAGCCAATGTTTGATTCCAGGTTCAGACCTATGCAGATTTCAGCTTAATCTTTTTAGTAGTTTTAGCGTGAAGAAGTAACGAACATCCATTAAAACTTTCGAAATTATAATATGAATGTGATTAAGTATTAACAACTTACAACAGTTTCGTTTCCACTTGGGAGTCTGCCGGCATCCAGAACGTCACAGATCTTCGTTTCCGTGCCGCCGTGGTTGGCCAGCGAGTTTAGGATGGTCGGGAACCACACGTAGAAACCGTTGGTTCTGAAAGCAAAAGCTCTGGTTATATCTACATCAATCAAGTTTCTTTATTATCAAAAAAAAAACAATTAAAGAATAGAAACAAATTAGACCTAGTATCTACAATTGAAAATGTTCTGTTTTAAACAATCTACAGGTAGCTCAACTGATCCATACCAATACCAGTCGGAAGCGTCTCCAAGACGCTGGCTGCATGCCATGCTGTATGGCTCTACCTATATTTTTCTTTTGTTTTACTTTTGTGACCCGAGAGTATCTAGCCCATTGCATCAGCATTGCCATACAGCGGGGCAATGCAGCCTTTGCGCTTCGACTGGTATTTATATGGATCAGTTGAGCTACCTGTACATTGTTTGCAACAGTCTGCAGTTACCTCAATTGTTTCAATTGTAAATACTAGTTCTAATTTATTTCTATTATTTGATTGCAATTTTCTTTGTATATAAAGTAAACTTGATCACTAAATCATGTTTTTACCACTTATTTCCACTAGTGCGTCAAATAACACAAGTTAGGCTTTATAAAGCTTTGCTTTGTCCCCTTGACGAAGATCTATAAATTATTTACTTACATAGAGATAGCCACCACGGCATTATCCTGAGTTAAGTCCTTGGTTAAGTCTTTATTAAGTAGGTAACTTTATGTAGGTAAGGTTCTATGAATTGTGATTTGTTTTTCTGGTTGAAATCTTTTTTTCAAAGCGAGGCGGTAGACGCTTATATGATTTTAATTTAATGTAGTCATGTCTTATTATTGCTCTTTTAATAATCTACTTGTTCCTTTAGACAAGGCCCTTGGCCTTTACTCCGATGAACAGACTGAAAGACAGACTCAAAGACCTAGTGCGATCAACACCGAACAGTTTTCCGATTAGTACCTACAATGTGACTATTACATAATATGATATAGGTACCTACATTATAAAGGCAAGTGAAATTTATGTCTTAACATAAAATTTTACTTAACTATCAAACTGTACCCATTACTTTGTATGAAATACATTAAAAAATGTAGATAAGTAGCTTTAATTTGATTGCTCAATGCACCGTCACTTCGGACATATCAGTAGCACGCTTCCGAGGTATATAGGTACTCACGCAGCAAATATCCCGAACTGCACGAAGCAGGCCAGACAGATCCACGGCAGCAGCGGCATGCGGAACAGAGGTAGGGTCTGCTCCTTCATGGAGACCAGCACAGCCTTGAGCCCCGTGTTTGTGGACTTGGCGGACATGCTCTCTACTAGCAGGGATTTCACCTGGAGAAAGAGACGATGAAATCAGAAATCATAATTTTGTTTCTTTGGTCTTGCTCATGATGATGATGATGTATTCCTAACCTAATTTCGACCACTGACTGGCCACCGTGGTCGCAATTCGGTGCGGAGGACATAGTATAGTTCAAAAGTGTGTGCGCAAACACAGGCGCACTCTGTTCCCGCACTCGACGGCAGATCGACAGAACCGGGGAGAAGTCAGGCGCAGAACCAATGTCTTAACGTGCTAGGCTTACACAATAATCAAGATAAATGTTAATCCACTCCATTTTGTATCCACTATAGTGGAAGAAAATAATTTTGACAGTTTTTTTGGATGAATCACTTTGATAAGATTAGGTTGATATGTTACATTTTTATTGGTTACTCTACGGTATTAATAACTTAGGATAAATTTATAATGATGAGGTAAAAGTTTGTAGATAGATACTGGAAAATCCTGGTTGGAAAATAATAATAATTAGAATAGAATAGAATAGAATATCATTTATTGTCCAAAGTAAAGAGCTGCAGCAAAATTGTCCTATAAAACCTAGTGCGCGGCACATATCCCGCATGGAGTCCATGGAGACCCCCATGGAGTCAGATGACTTGTAAGTTAACACATAAGTACACAATTCTTAAATATTATAAGTAGAAAAATGTAATGCCATTCTTGTAAAACTTCGGGTAAAATTAGGTAGGTACCACTTGAGAAAAGCCGCAGAGTGCAAGGTTTGATGCATCTCATAAATTAAGGACTTAGAGAAATAAGACAAGATTATAAAATATTAGGAGATACAAAAACAGACACCAAAAGTCACGCATGAACTCACACTTGTTAGACTATGCACTAAAGAAAGGTATCGATAGATCCGTTTCGGGGCAGTGGTGCAACTGCTCTGTCCAATGAGTTGGACTTGGACTACGGGCCTTTACTAGGGGCCGTGGTCCAACTATCTTTGCAGTTGGACCACGGCACCATAGTAGAGTTCCCAGGTCCAATTAAAACAATCCACAACTTCTAAACTGGTTCTAATGAGAAATACAAATCTATCCATCATGGACCTAGTGAATGGATCTAACGAGATCCATCCAGGAAATCTAACTTCAAACAATTAACCAAATTTTACCTCAAAACTCTCCGTAGGCTTGCCAGTATTTCCCGCATAGATCTTCTTCACAACCTCCAAAGCGGCATCATGGTCTCCCATCACGCTCAGGAACTTGGGGCTCTCGGGGGCCAGGAACATCATCACAGAGGCCACGGCGAAAGGCACGGCAAAGGCCACGACCAGGAGTCTCCACGGACGGTATGAGATATCCAGGAAGGGGATGGGGAGTGCAAATTCTAGGGGGAGGATTAACCAGGAGATGCCTAAAATGGAAAATTAACGCATTAGTAATTAATTGGGGAAAATCGGCAGTGGTAATTTAATCAAATTAAAGTCATTTCGGGGCGGAAAAGTTGCGAGTTTGCATACTATTTCATACCAGTTTCATAACGTTTTTACGTTATAAACATTATTGTTTGAGCCTATATGATGATTTTAGGGTTCTGAACCAGAAGGGTGAAAACGGGACATGATCGAGTATTTCTCTTGCCGCTCTATCAACAAATAATAAAAATAAAATAATTAAGAGTTCAACGTCCATACGTCGGGCGCGGTCGGTATTTGATGGGTGACCGAGCTATGTTGGCTATTTGCCGATTGTTAGATTTTTTGCGTCCTTTTGCGAATTAGTTTTGTATGATAGTACGGTGCCCTCCGTGTGCAGTCGACTCGCAATTGGCCGGTTTATATTCGATTGAGCCGCAGGTTGCGGGCTAGCTCCACCACCATCCTGGCAATGATAGACGCTAGAGTGGACTCCCCGTTGCTGTCATGCTGCGAGCAACATCTGCCCAGCAATAAAATTAGTTTGAAGTTCCTTGTAATTATACTTTTCTATGAGTTATGCTAATTAATGCTTCTTATTTTATTTACTAAATACCTATATACTTACACGGCGGTACACACGTTGGTAAAAGATGGTAGGTTACTACTTACCATCTTTTACCAACATGTCCTCAGCTACTTTGGTCACATAGCCAGAATAAATTCAGATAATCTGGAAAAGCTCGTATGCGTAACCAAAGTGGACGGGAAAAGACCACGAGGCTGATCTCCAAGCCGCTGGTCTGACATTGTGAAAGAGATTACGGAACGCCCAGTGACCACTGCTCTCAGACAAGCCGAAGACAGTGACGCGGAAGCAGCTGATCAACTCCTCAACTTAAGCTTTTCAAAGCGAGCATGACCTTCAGAAATGAAGAACACAATGAAGAAGAAGAACTTACAAGGCAGTACCACCGTTCCCAGGCCCACAAAGGAGGAGGCGAAGGTGACCATCTTGTCCCGGTGCCTCAGGTTGTTGAACTCGCCGACGTACGTGTACACGATTGATACTCCCGAGGTGCTGAAATCAGAAAAAATTGAGTCAGACTTCCAATAATATCCCAAAAATTATCGATTTTACGGGATTTGAAACACACTGTGAAACACACTCGAACTTAAATATCAACCTAAGTAGATACATAAATATGTGTAAGTACAAGTTTTGGTGAACTGTATTTATGTTCTTTGAGAAAATAAAGATTCTTTAAACCGACTTGAACCCGCATTCTTCCCTTCCCTCGATACGGACATGTGCTAACCAACTACACCACGAAGTTAAGTGACGTAGGAGTCGAAAATCTCTGAGACTTTCTACGGACTCTAGGGCCGCCCCGTCGAAGTAATTTTTTTTGTATATTATTTGATTTCTTATAAATTACCCAGAGTGTGCGGCCTACGCACTATAATAACAAAAACCTTGGAGTCAGAATATAGTGGCCTCAAGTTGGTAACTAAAAGAATTCAAAAGTCAGAAAGGTCGTAGATGGAAAAGATCAGACAAACAAGGACTTGAGGCCATTCAAAAACTATTCTGCCCGCGGATTCGCACGTTTTTTTTTCGGAATAAAAAGCAACCTATGTGTTAGGTATTTAAGGTTCAAAGCTTTATGTTTGCAAAAGTTTCAGCTCGATCCATTCAATCGTTCTGGCGTTGGCTCCAAACATAACACAACAGCCGATTGTGCCACACTACATACACTGATATATGCAGTTAGTCTTATGTTTTTATCTAATTGTTGGTGCAATAAAGTAATAATCTATCGGAGTCCCCTAGACCTACAATAGCTTTGCACAATACATTTTATTGTAAAATAAGATTGAATACCCCATTGAATCCAGATGTTTAATAATATTCAGCCAATAAATTGACAAGCCATTTGCGTCAATATTTTAGTGCGAGCAACATGTCTGACGACAAAGTTTTGGCTACAGCCGTGCTGGTGATTTTGCAAACAAAAGAAAAAAATAATGCGCAATAGGTGCTATCCCTACACGATGCAATGGAAAAATATGGTGCAATAAAATGAAACTCGCTCAAACTTTCCTTCAATCATTGCGTCTTCAATATAAACCCTATACGGTCAATTATATTGCACAATTCGTCTTATTGCACAATATAATTGAGACGATCAATTATATTGTGCAATAAGACGAAATAAGTCTAAGCGCGCCTTATATACGGCACAAACTTTAGCCTATAAAATAGCGGTAGGATAAGTAGGCTTAATTGTTAAACATCCCCATATTTACCATCAATAGATTATGGGCAGGTATGAAACAAACAAGTCTAAGCTACTGCAGAAGACCTTGAACCTTCTTAACTGGCTTGAAAAAGTAAAAAGGGTGTCACATAATCACATGGACCTTGGCAACATAAAAACCTGATCTGGACTTTATATGGGTAGAGCTCAGGTCAATGTCTTACCTAAACCTTATTCTTGGCAAGAAATGAGCAAAGTAATATATTACTTTTTATTAAGTAGTAGGATCATTAGGTGTGAAAGGTAATATAACATTTTGTGATAACGAAACTAAGCTGTTGTAATGATGTTTTTGATGTCATGTATGATAATTATAATGATGACAGCATCGAGAACGATGTTCATACATACTCGTACCTACAAAACAGAACTTAATTTATTAGCAGACGATCACGCGCCTATACATAGATAAAACAATGTGCTTTGTTAAAGAGGTTTTATGGTAACTAGATAGGTACCTACATGAAATACTCCAAGTAGAATTATGAAAACTAAAGATAAGAAATTGAACATTACTCTGAAAAAAGCTGAAAATATTGACAACGTTGTACACTTTTGAGTAGGGGTACATCTCGTCCGAAACTAAAATCTCTTAGTTTTAGATTCGGATCAGTTGTACCACCAAAACCAAACGTGAAGGGGACATCTCGTCCGAATATCTTTTTTTTCTTGCATTAAATGAAAGATTTATTTCTTGTAATGATAACTCCTGCCTGAAAGGACAGGATCATGCAGTATATCATGATGCATCTCCGGCCGCGCATGTCCTCCAACCAGCCCCGCAGGAACGAGGTTTGGATGATGATAACTTACAAGACCGAAGACATGAAGACCAGCACACCGAAGGAGATCATCTCCGGCGCGAAGCTGGTGAGCACCGTGAAGAAAAAGGACAGGATCATGCAGTACATCATGACGGGCCTCCTGCCGCGCGTGTCCGCCAGCCAGCCCCACAGAAACGAGGTTAGGATTATGGCTGAGAAAGAGAAAAAGGAATTCAAATAGTTTATTCATATCAGACATGATAAATTACACAGGTGATATTATAAATAAGTTTATCTTCATATCTCGCCACATTACTGGCATGTGAATATCAAAGCACCTACCCACATAGAATATGCTTAATTTGGTTCACAAACGTCAAAATATTTCAATAAAATTGAATTTAAGTAAATGTCATCCTAAATTAAACAAAAAAAATACTTATTAGTCAGATTAAATGTCGATAGTAGATATTAAACAATTTAAAATTCGGCATTGTATCGGTCGTATTTAGTTGATGGACGGAGGCGAATCAGGATCGCTATTTGTGGTGTGGGGAAGGGTTATTGTTCAGCAGAGGCTGTTAACATATTACATTTTAATACAATTACTAAATTACACTGTAGAATATCAACGATAGAGCAATCGTTCTAATTCAGGCAATCGCCTCTCAAGTGCGATAATAAGCTAGATTTAGTCATTCAGTCTAGCTAGTCCCTTGAAAGCTTATATGGTGGAACAAATAGCAGGTTTCTTTGTTTGACAAGATCCTTTTCTTTCCCCTTCTACTCATCCTCCAGCAAGTAAGTTACCTTCTTTGTCTTTATAACATTCACAAGCTTTTCTACTAACCCAGGAACGGAGTAGCAGACAGCAGTCCCCGCTGCGAAAGCGTCAGTTCCAGGTCACACTGCGCTGCTGGGAGGATGTAGCCCATGGCGAGACTCTGCATGATCATGCCCATGAGGACTAGACCGGCCATCAGCATATGAAAGATGTTGTATTTGCCGAACCCTGGAAACGGAAGCAGGATTTCGGTCACAGCATGTCTATAAACAGGTCGAAAACAATTGACACGCAACAGTTAGCATTATTACCTATTCTCTGCCGTATATTGACACGCAACATAACAACAAAACACGTTCGAACAAAATTAAATACCTAAGAGTTAACATAATCTAGGCAAAGCTTCTAGTAGACTACGTTCCGTAGGAGATCTAGGATCTATATTTGACTTTTTAGATGCTCTGAAGGTAGGTATTTATTGTTTCAGATTTTGAAATGAATTCGGACCAATCATAATCAGCATCACAAAATAATCGTCTTATTTATAGAGTTATCTTTTTATAAGACGATGTCGAATAAAATTAGCTTTTTATCCGCGAGGCGTAAATTATGTATTTTGATTTTTATATGCAGCTAAAGCGATCTTGTTAAATGTAGTACCTATAGAAATACTCGTCTGGTCTCCTATAAGGTTCTTAGTTACATTTTGAGGGTTTTCTCATTTGGCTAACAAACTGAGTCGGTTTTATATAACTGACTCAGTTTTAAACAATTGAGCTAACTGCAGAGTGCTGCAAACAATCTACAGGTAGTTCAACCGATCCATATCAATACCAGTCGGAAGCGTCCCCAAGACGCTGCTGGCTGCATTGTCCCGCTGTATGGCAATGCTGATGCGCTGTGCCAGATACTGACCAGCTTTCGGGTGACGCGTCGCTTCGACCAGACGCTCAGATATTTTTTTAAGAACCCGACGAGCCTCGGTACCCACCGGACCTAGGGGAGCAAATGTGTAGGCTCTGTCGAGACCTGCATATTTGCGCCTCTAGAGATCCTCGGCCAAATCTGCCACCGCACCCGGCCTCAAGAATTATTCGATTGTTTTTTTGTTAATAATAATTCATTTATTTATTCAATCTTAGCTACCTATAGACTACCATCTCAGTACCACGAATTCATCTTGCTCGTTTACCCATAGATTATTTTGTAATCTCCAGATACCTCTGTAATTATACGAGTAATAAATTCTTCTTATCGCTAACAAACAGCTGGTTGTTTTCTTATCTCATCAAAGAGACATGGGGTTTCCCACATCTTGTGTTATGCCAAGATTTACTTTAAGTATCGACGTAAGTAGTAGTTTGCGCAAGATATTTTGGCAACGTGATATAATGATGATAAGACATATCTTTACTTTATGGCATGGTAATTTATTGTGCCACATCATTGTTTTACAATCTGAGTTCATCATCAGTCTATAGTATAATATTAGTCCACTGCTGGACATAGGCCTCCCCTAATGAGCACCATAGCGCGCTTTCTTCAGCTTGCTGCATCCAGCATCTGCCTATAGTCTTTCGGTGGTCGTCATCTTAACTGGCCGGAGGTCGTTTTACCCTATGTTTGCTGAGTCGTGATCTCCACTCAAGAACACGTTTACCCCAGTGGTTGTCGGTTCTTCGCGAGATATGGCATATCATGCTTTGGAAGTCACATAATCTGTACTTTGGGTATAAAGTCTACGTCCTATGAGAATATATTTATAAAATCAAAATATTTATGATATTGATTTAATAAAATATCGACTGATAGATTTAGGTACCTAGATATTAAATGATGAAATAGTTTGAGATTTTAGATTATCTATACGATTTATATGTTTACAGTAAAATTATCAACGCAAACCTAAATATTAATGTTTATGATAAACGCTTGTTTCTTGACAGTTAGTGAGAATAACAAAATCCTTATCAGTTATAGGTAGGTGCATAATATTTACAGCTACACGCACGCAAAATTAATGCTGATCATTTATTTACCACTCTGAAATACATAATAATGCTTTAATTGATACTAAATTTAAAACGGCTTTGCCCTGAATCAACAGTTTTGTGGGAGTCGGATTGGATTCCGGACAATTCTGTTTTTTCAATTTTCAGCAGAGGATGAGATTGAAAGTTGAAATTTTAATTAAGGAGTACCGATTTAAATTGCGCGGGAGATTCAAATATTAGTTATTTTTAATTTTTTCAGCGTTTTACAATTATTTTAAAAATAATCCATGATCACCAACATACGCGAAAATTCTGGTATCCCAGATTCTACTTGTTTTCTCGAACTTTACCCCCTTTAGGTATAGGTAGGTACCTACTATATTTATATTCTGCTTAGTATTTACATTAATAAGCCATGTTATTCTAGATCGAATGATACCTAACCTATCCACGGGTCAACTGACACAATCTATTGAAATTGATTGGTAATGGCTCGTTAGATAACTTCTGAACATAATTATCCAAATACCTTGAACGCATAAAATCATTAAAATAAATACATCGTTTATTTTCTGGTAGGTATGTATAATTTGAATCAGAAGTTTCGATTTACCTAATCAGACTGAGTCCTTTTCCAAAAAATAAAATACTTGGGGTATTTTCTCGTAGTAATTATAAATGTAATGGATGAATGTAATTATTATTGTAATGGATGGATGGATGTATTTTGTTACTTTTCATGCCAAAACAACTGAACGGATTACAATGAAATTTCAGCCTAGTACACGGAACCATCCATCCATCTAAAAAAATAATACTCGTAATATTACTGTAACATGGACAGGGTTATCCGTAATTCATTGACATTGCATGAACTGGTTCTGCATCACGAACACGTTTGTGAAGACGCGAGGTTAATTCTTAAACTTGGAATTGATAGTCCTCCTGCATTCAGTAATCGTTATTTAGAGAGGCTTTATTTAAAACTAAACTCAAAAACGGCTCTGCCCAAGATGACCAATCTTTATACTTTAATCACCTCTGCTAAAAACACGTTTTTCCGGAACCGAATTAGTTACTAAAGACCAATCTCCCATTCCCACTGTTGATTCACAGTGGGAATGGGAGATTGGTCTTTATTTGAGATTTTGGATTTTTATTTGAGATCTTTACTTGAGAGACTTTATTTGAGATCTTTATTTGAGATTGGTCTTTATTGGAGATTGGTCTTTTTGGTCCCATTCCCACTGTTGATTCACAGTGCGAATGTTAGATTGGTCTTTAGTAACTAATTCGGTTCCGGAAAAACGTGTTTTTTAGCAGAGGTGATTAACGAAAAAAAAAAAAACTAAAACTGTAACCAAAACCAACTTTAACTTATTGTAATAGCTTACCAGACAGCATCATTGCTTCGTCCAAGGGAATATTGTAGAGCTCCGCATCCTTGTTGATATTCTTATCTTTAAGAACTGTCATCTTGAAAATCTAAAAAAAAAATATTAATATAACGCCTAGAAAAACAAAGGATAACACTAATTTTAACAACTCAATTAGAAAATTACCTCGACTGTTTCAATGGTAAATACTTCAAACTAGTTCTAATTGATCTTTTTGTTGATTGTAATTTTCTTTGTTCATAATATAATAGCCCTTCGGCAGCAGATAATTAGGTAATCAATTTTAATACTTTACTATAAAAACTTTAGTAGTTTGACGAATTTATTAAGTATGTATTTCTAATGTAAGAAATAAAGTTATTTCCTAAAATCGAAGTACCTACCAGCTGATTATAATTTATATTTTTAGATATTATAATATTTAATTTAATATATATTTTTAGATATTTTATATTTTTATTAATTAAGTAGGCATGTCAATATATTTTAACAATATTAATAAATCTTTTGTTGGGTCCGATTTCCGTTTCCGATTAGTCCTGACCCCTGAGTCTGACTGACGATGGTATCGAGATGTGGTCGTAACGTCACTTTTCTATGCAGACAGGGAACTACGCAAATCCCATACAAAAATGAGTCGTCACGATCACGTCTCGATACTCATCATACGTCAACCGGACCACAGTAGATAAATGTATATTATGTATTGTGACCGGACTCAGAGGTCTCTGCTAAAATCCCCAGGTAAATAGAGTCTGTGCAAAAAGAGAACCGTCTTAGGAATTGAGGTCGCCCGTGTGCTAATTTACTACTTTTGTTGCGTTGGCAACACTGCTCTACCAGAAACAAGATGAACAATAATTTAAGCCTCTACAGCCGCAAATTTGAAGCGAGTCTTGTGTCACGCAATTTGTTTCGATATTTGTTTGCAGTACAATTTGGTCACTCATAATATCTTACACGCTGCGGTTTTATCGACGCAAAAGAAGGATTTTACGATAATTGTTCACGGAAAATTTTGTATTAGGACGCATGTCATCTTATACACAGCTGGGTCTTCCGTTTTGGGAAGCGGCGTCTAAAAATTGGTCTTACAAAACCGCAGCTGTGTGTAAGGAACCGCGGTACAAAATCGCAACAAATCGCGCGACACAAGACGCGCTTCAAAATCGCGGCTGTGGGGTTGAGGCTTTATTCAGTCGAAGTTGACTTTTGACAGTTGCGTGACGAGACAGATGACAGCTGGATTGGGTTGCCATATAAAAATCTTAATGTTAGTTCACCGTAACGTCACGACGACGGTTCTCTTATTGCACAGACTCTACTGTTCAGGTAGGTACAAAACATGACATTGCAAATCTGATAATTTTTCAGGAATTACCACTATCTTCATGTTGGTTATAAAAAGATTATACAAGACAGGCAGACGTTCTATTTGCCCTTTGCATTTGATTAAAAAATAATTGAGACTTTCGAATAAAGATTTCTTTTCCACTCGTTTACTTTAGGATTTTCTATATAAACAGCCGCCTCGGGACAAATGTTTGTACGATCTGTAGATATTTTTCTAATAAAATATATATGTATATTTGTATGTAATAATAATGTTATTAATTAGGTATATCGGTTATCTAGTACCCATAACACAAGCTCTCCTTACTTTGGGGCTAAATGACTGCGTGGATTGTCCAGCATTATTTATTATTTATTTATGATTAACGCGTGCGAATCCGCGGGTAAAGCATGTTATCATAAACAAACTATCCTAGTTATGATATAGATATGATGGTCAATGACAAGTCACGGCTGACCCGTATGATCACATTCCTGAATAAAAAATCAAGATTACCATCATAATAAGTAGGTACCTAAAGGTGCGTCTAGATTAAGTAACAAAACCATGTAACTTAAGGTCACTGGTTACATAACAGAGAACAAAAAGTATTTTTTCGTAGCTGGTTATAAAATATGACGAAAACGGAAAATAAGTGTTTATTAGTAACTGGTTACAAATCAGTTAGTTACCAAAGTCTGCATATGTAATGTGATTTAACTCGTTCCGGACGGAACGGGATAATTTTTACGTACAATAGAATATGCCCCGTCTTTTCTACACTCCCGTCACGTAAACACCCAGTATTTACATTTTCTGGTAGGTATAATTTTTCGAATTGGAAGATTCGATTTATCTAATCATTCTGAGTCGTTTTTCAAATACAAATACGTATACAAAAAGTTTATTTCCATAACCTTATAAAAAAACACTTTTTAAATTAACAATTGATTAAATAGGTTTTAGACTTAAAAATTAATAGGGTAATTAGTTTATTATAATGGTTAACTTAACTAAAATTCCCGCACTAAGCTAGAGAATACCTAATAAATCCTATTTCGCAGTAATTATTACATAATTACGTTAATTTATGGACTAATGGATGCAGTTTTTTACTTCTCCATGCCAAAACGACTGAACGGATCAGGCTGAAGTTTCAGCCCGTTACACCGATCTATCTAAATAACAAACTTTGACCCCCTCAGTGTCCAGAATCCCCTTCGGCTAAGTACACCCTTACCGTGGCTCCCTGTATAATAGTACCGTAACATATGCAGGGTCATTGGTAATTCCCTGACACCACGTGAACTGCAGGTTCTCCTCATCATCACGAACACGTTTGTCAAGAAACCAGGTCTTAACTAACTGTATGTTACTACTGTACTTATAGATAGATAGAAAACACTTTATTATACCACACAAATACAGTAAACAATACAGAGAAAAGCTTAGAAAAAAAGGAAGTATAAAGGGCGGCCTTATCACTGAAAGCGATCTCTTCCAGGCAACCTTGGGATGGACTGGAAATTAAAGAACAAAAAAGCCGGTGGCACTGAATAAATATATAGATACCTATTTAAAGAAAACGAAACAAATACTTACACTATATACCTACAAAGATTAATAATAAACTTACATAAACATAAAATAAGGTTGTCTAACTCTTTACAAGGATATATAATGCTGATGAAGCAGTTTTTTGAAGATAGGAAGTGATTTACTTATGTTTGTAACAATGTTTAAATTTGTCCAAATTTTTCCGTTCCATCCAGCAGAGCGATTGCGGTAAAATCTATTTGACATTTGAAAGCCCTTACGATGGGTTTCGCGCGTCCCATCCATCCAATTGCAAAAAAACTAACCGTCGAAGGACGATTGCCAGTCCCAGCCGAAATTAAAGCCCAGGACGGGTATCACGTTACATTTACGAGAACATTTAACCTTTACCTTTACCTTTAATTTGTAAGTAACAAAACAGGATTTAAGACAGTTATGTATAACATGTTACTTAATCTGGACGGAATGTTAAACAGTAAGTTAAATAATGTGGACGTGTTATAGTGGTTTTACACTGGCAGTGCGTTATCTATCTAAGTCTGAAGTCTCTCTCAGTTTGCATGGTGTAGACAGAGATGCCCTCTATTTCAACGCAGAAAGATCGCTGCGACAAGTAACGCAAATCAAATTTTTATTGAAAAAAAAATTTATTCAACTTTATTAGGCACGTTGGAATTCGAAAATGTATTTTTTCCAAGCCCAGATAGATTAGGCCAGTAACGTAATGTACGACCTTTAGTAACATAAGTTATACAACTATATTAACAAGTTATTCAATATATTAACATGTTACTTTATCTGCACGCACCTTAATGCACATGGTAACTAATAAGTACCTACTGACTTGCAGCCAATAATTATTATTGAGTTGTACCTACGTATGGAAAAAAACAAATACAAGAAGAGGAAGGTAATAACGATCTAACTATTGATAGAAAGATAGGTATATTTATTTATACACCTTTATTTTTTATTGTGTTATGGGTACGTCCTTAAGTTTCCATGGGAACTGATTTATGGGATAGGACGTAGCTTAAGTTTTATTCCAGATTTAGAACTACTTTTATGCAATTTCAGCACAATACGGTCAGTAGTTTTGGCGGGAAGAGGTAACAAACATCCAAACACACGACACTTTCGTAGCTATAACTAGTTTCTGCCCGCGGCATCGCACGTTTCTATGGAAACGTTTAGAGGTTACTATCTCATATGTTTTATGGGATAAAAAATTGGCATTTGTTTGATTCCAGGCTCAGAGCGACATCTAAGTATTCAAATTTCAACCCGATCGGTTCAGTCGTTATGGCTTGAAGAGATCAAACATCCATGCATCCAAACATCTAAACTTTCGAATTTATAATATTACTTAGTGTGATTGATAACGAAACTATAAGTGAAAAATTATATAATAAAGCTCAGTTTCCTTAGTTCATCAAACTTTTAGGCCCGTAATTAAGCTGACTCCAATGAAAAAAGAAATCCCTTTGGTACACGGAAGAGTCCTATCGTAGAGCTAGTATAAAATTGATCAAAACATAAGCATGTTGAGCTATAACAAAGGTTTTATTTATAGTGCTATTTGTGGTCCTAAAGGGGATGATGTTGATCTAACAGTGATAAGTGAAAAAACCTTACAAAGAGTAGAAGGTGTGGCACAATGCGGTTACAGATCAGAGTATGAGAATATGGTATTGTCTACAACAGTAAAGGAAAATGAGACGTAGGTATTTGTCGCATTTTTTTTTGGCTACACCTCGTTTATGTCTACTACCATTCTAAGCCTTTTTTATGCAAGACGTCAATGGTCCTCGATTACTTTTAACGAATGATTTTTGCATTGACTCGGACTAAGGGTTCTGATACCCTCAATATAAAATTCATCTAAATGTTACGTGAAACGTGTAAAAAATTTACAAATATTGGATTTAAATCCCATACCTATTTGTACATTTTTGTGCGTTTCTGCAGCAGTGCTTTCCAGTTGTGTGAAATGCTTAACCCAGGTACAATTAGATACCTCCTAATTCTAAAGAATGTAAAAATTCTTTTCTTGATTACGCTAATTACGAGGACATACCTTTAATAATAATAATAATAATAAAAAGCTTTATTGCAGGAAAGATTAGTCTAAGGTAGGTACAAGAAGTTCTTATAGACTAGACTTATAGACTAACTATCCTATCCTGCAATTGGCGATCTTATCCCTTGCAGAGATTTCTTCCAGATGACCATAATTGAAGGAACCCTGTATCTTAGGCTACCTATGAGTTAGCTAGTTGTAGCTAACTGTATGTAGTAGTTGGATTAGGCCACTGTCAGTGAGTCGGACAGCTCTGGTTGCTCACTGTCCCCCGAACTAGTTGGTACTGTATCTCAGAGCTCATAAAACTCGTTAAAAATTACTAGAACCGGTACCGTACGAAAGAGGAAAATCGGTTTTCCTTAAAATCTTGCGTTTTCCTTTGTAAAACTTAAGGAAAGTCTATAGATACTCTACCTATTACGTAGACACTAGACATAGTGGTGTTATGGGTACTAGTTAACATAGGTATTCTTTATTATTAACATAGAAATTTATATCCAAAGAAAATAAACAAATTAGACACTATACTCCCTGCGTCGTAGGCGGACCTTTAAGTTTGAAATTACTATCAAATAATAGAAACAGATTAGAAAACAATTACAATTTAACTAACTGCAGACTTTTCCAAACAATCTCGATAGCTCAACTGTGATCCGTCTGTATCATTATGCCCGACTCTTAGAAATATATCAAGTGACCTATTCCAATTCGAGAACAACTAGAATCTAGAACTCTAGATTACTAAGCCATGTGTAAGAACGTTAGGTATTTGAGTCATTGATATACGCGTAATAGATAGTTACGTACTTAATATATCGCAATTATATGCGTATTTACCGCATATTTTGAATCGGGGTCGCGGCCTGTGAAATTTATGCACTGCCCCAAATTAAAACAAAGTTATCAATATCTATTTCTTGCCGAGATAACTACTTTTTCAACTCAACTTTTATCTAAAATTCTCTGTCCATTTTTGCATATCACACTTCACATCACATCACACTAATATTACAAATGCGAAAGTTTGTTAAATTAAATCTATACTAATATTATAAAGAGGAAAGGTTTGATTTTTTGTTTGTTTGTTTGTTTGTATGAATTGAATAGGCTCCGAAACTACTGGACCGATTTGAAAAATTCTTTCACCGTTAGGAAGCTTACTTTTCAGGGAGTGACATAGGCTATATTTTATCCCGGAATTCCCACGGGAACGGGAACTACGCGGGTGAAACCGCGAGGCGATCGTCTAGTGTTAAATAAATTAGTTTGGATGGATGGATGTATAGATGGATGAATGATTGTTACTTCTTCACGCCAAAACTACTGGAAGAATCGGGTTGAAATTGCATACAGATAATTCTAGGCCTGGAATAAAACATGGGCTACTTTTGATCCCATAAATCAGTTCCCATGGGATAGAAATCACCTTTAAGCGTTTCCATAGAAACAACGCGTGTGAAGCAGCGGGCAGCAGCTAGTCTACATACTATAATATTATAAACTTCCTATCCTACTATAATATTATGAAGCCGAAAGTTTGTGAAATGTGAAGATTTTGTTACCTAGGATCTCCAAAACTACTGAACTGATCAAGATGAAATTTGGCGTACCTGTAGGTACGCCAAATTAGAACATAGATTAGAACATAGCCTAACTTAGATAATAGGCTACTTACTATTCTGAAAATACGCGAGTGAAGCCGCGGGCCGAAGCTAGTAAATTCATAATTATATGCAAATGTACAGAGAATATTTCTCAATAAATATATATTTTAAAATAAATATTTTGTATAACTTTTAGATAAATTGTGGTATCGAAACGTGACAGACTAGGTTCTGCCGGCGGCTACGCACGCGCGAAGTAGCCTATGTGTAGGCCTATATTTAAGCAAAATGTCAGCCCGATCCGTTCAGTAGTTTTAGCGTGAAGAAGTGATATACATTCATCCATCCATCTAAACATTCAAACTTTCGCATTTAGAATGAAACTGCGACTGATTTTAGAATAAAAAGAACCCTGTTATTTCTACATTTATTCAGAACTTCAGCACGATTCGTTGAGTAGTTTTTGTGTAAAAAGTAACAAACAACCTATGTGGGTGCATTCATCCAAACTTTCGAATTTTAATATTATTATCATATTTTTTACATATTATATTTTATCATATCTATTTATGTTTTACCATAACGCAAACTAAGGGGTGTTATGATTATGAGTTGAACATTACAGCGTAGCTCCATATCGGATGAACCGATTTTGATTTAGTTTACTTTTGATTTTATTTATTATTTATTTTCCTCTTTATAATATTAGTATAGATACGTTTTTGAATTAGCTTGAACCATACCAACTACGCAGGCTGGATGCGGCAAGCTAAGGGTGCTATGACGCTATGGGGAAGTCTATGTCCACTTGTGAACCAGTAAAAGTCTGATGAAGAAGATGATGTAGACCTACATATTACCAGAGAATAATTCCATAGAGTACTACGTAATATTACCTTCACTTATTATATTACCTTCAGAAACATGATGGTACTAAAACATCAAACGTTTTGTTTGAATAAAAATTGCTAACTCTTGCACTTTAGCCAATAAAATTAAAATATATCACTTCACTTTAATAAAACCTACGAACCCTACGTTTTCATTTATATTTCCAACAGTATTGATAATCAAATAATATCCCCACGTCTGAGGGATTTACGGACTGTAATTTAAAAAAACCTTATTCTTGATATTTATTTCCAGTCTGTTTAAGCCTCTATCCCACACTGAGTATCAACTTGATCTGAGATCTGAGTCTGAGCTTCCTCTGCTTCGAACTAGATATCTACCTGAATAGGTACAGAATTAGGTAGCCTAGATCTAGATCTAGACATAATGATCGGCCTACTTTTATAATGACCTGAGTAATTGGTGACTGTTAGACGAAATTTTTGCTCATGCTGCATGGAAAATTATCAAATCTTCGTACTTACCCTGTATATTTTGATCGAGGGAGAGAATCAATTTTTTTTTCAGATTTTACTCGATAATTGTGCTGAAAGTCCTTGCTTCTTGACAAATTTTATGATTCTACGTCAACAGGAAGTACTCTATAGGTTTTGGTCCATGGCCAGGCGAGAATCAAAAGTATTTTTTTAGTGAATAAACTACAAATTTAGGTACTGTTTTCGGATTTTTTCCTTCATTTGTGCTAGAAGGCCTTGTTTCTTGCCAAATTTCATATTTCTAGGTCTACGGGAAATACCCTATAGGTTTTAAGTCATAGCGCGCATTATAAGTAATTTTTTTCAATGAACACATTGCAAATTTATGGTTTTCAGATTTTTTTCTTTATTTGTGCTACCTTGCTGCTCACCAAATTTCATAATTCTAGGTCTACGAGAAGTACCCTATAGGTTTTGTGTGCATTCCCTTGGAAATTTCTAAATATTCGGACATAAATGGTTGTAACTTTTGAGTGCGTTGACTTAGAAGTTATTTATATCACGGCTTCAAGAGGTTTCGGACTTGAGTATTTGACGTTAATTTCAACTTGATACGTCCACGCGTTCCTGAGAAAAAAGGGTTGACAGATGGACAGACAGACAGATGGACAACAAAATGATCCTATAAGGGTTCTTTTTTTTCTTTTGAGGTACGGAACCCTAAAAACGTCAATTTAATAGTTGTTTGGGAATTATTTAACTGGCAAGGAAATATCGGAAGCCTGCCCTATAAAAAGTATAGTAGCTTTAAACTTTTACTCGGCTTTACGGTTATGTATTTTCTTACAAAATCGCATTCTTCTAAGTCAAGGCAATAACAATTTTAAAATTTGCAAAGGCATCACATGCACACAAAGAGTACTTCCCGTAGACCTCGAATCATGAAATTTGGCAAGAAGCAAGGTCTTACAATTATATGGAACCCTCGGTACGCAAGTCGACTCGCACTTGACGTATTTGTTTTAAATTTTTTCCTTGTGAAGTAATTTTCTTATTAAATAGAAGCTAAACGTATGTTTGTTAAAAAGCGGCGTACGCATAGTTCGGGTGAACCGAACTCTACTTAAGTTGGTTTTCTTGTCGCCGGAACCAGAAAACTCACTCAAACTATTTTCTTTGCTCGAAAACAAACAAATTAAAGGCAATAAATTTAAAACTAGGTACTTTAACAGGTTCTTATCTGTTATTAATAAATATTATCATAATGAACGTGATTATGTAGGATACGATTTTTATGCTTTTATAAATATCCACAATGACGTTAGGAAAAGTACCTACCAAAAACAAGATAAGATTTTTTGCAACAAATAACTTTTGCGTACAGTAAAAAGGCTTAACTACTATTAATAATAAAATCGTAAGTCTTGTATTCACTATAAGTATTTAGTATGAAAAAGGTTGCATAATCTTTATTAATATAGCTACCAAAAAGATATTTTTAACTTATAGAAAATTGCAATTAGAGGATTGAAACATTGGAACTAGTATTTAGTCACGTATGTGCAGTTCAGCTAATTGCTGACTGTTGCAAACAATTTAGAGGTAGTTCAACTGATCCACATGATTAACAATAAAAAACGTCCCCAAGACGTTGGCTGCATTGATCCGCTGTATAGCAATGCTAAGCTGTAGCTATCTATTAAACCACTGATTTATCAGAAAAGGTAGAGCCCTGTTACACTATATAGTCTCTCTTTGCGGCTTCTCATGCGCTATTTTCAGTTAAGTCAGATTGTATCTACTCCACATTTCATCTTGGTCCGTTTATTAGTTTCTATGTATAATAAAAAATATGTAATGTATATTATATTATGTATATCAGTCATCTAGTACCCATAACACAAGCTCTGCTTAGCTTGGGGCTAGATGATGCTGTGTGGATTGTCCAGTATTATTTATTTATTTATTTATTATTATTATTAGTTTTGGTTACCTTGTAAAGAGCGAAAAAAAATATTAATTTTTCACAAACTAACGCCTCTAGAATATAAGTTAAATGTTCAGATCAAGTCAATAATTTATTGCGACCATATTGTACAAAGTTTGAATTTTAAGTCTTAATTTAGGACCCGACAAGATAAGTAACAAAGATAAATACTTTTTTGTAAAAAAAAAAGTTGTTTTTTCTCCCCAACATTATCCAATGGTTACGCGATATTATGTACCAGTTTTAATTCAGATTTCAATAACTTTATTTCTTCAGGCTTGAAAAATAAGCATTTAGACATGTCAAATTTGAAACTAAAAACAGCTTTTACATAGAAATTTAAAAAAAATATACACTAATAAGAAATAAACTTTATAGTGATATTGACAAAGACACCTTCTTTATCCCTTCTTCTTGAAAGAAACAAATAAAAACTAGTATTTACAATTAAAACAATAACAATAGTAGTTAATAGTCTGCAGTTAGCTCAATCTAGTTCTAATTTATTCCTATTATTTGATTGTAATTTTCTCTGTGAATAAAGACTTACAAATTGAAACAATTGAGCTAACTGCTGAGACTGTTGCAAACAATTTACAGGTAGCTCAACTGATTCAAATCACACCGGAAGCGACCCCAAGGCGGTGTTATTCATTTTCTCATCATTCTCTCAATCTTTTTATTTTTTTCCACTTCTGGAAGAAGATTGCACAAGACAAAGCAACATTGATTCATGAAATTCAAAACAAAGCTTGATAGAATATTTTATTTTCTGAGTATCGAGGATAAGCTTCCAGACCTTTGACTTCTGAATTTTATCAGAAAGGTTACCTCGGAGCTCACGTGAGAGCCGTACGAATTTGTGGAAATGTTATAAAGTCAATTAACAGAATTTCTTTGAATAAATTCAAGATTGTGGGTTTTTTCATTGCAGGGCATAGCTTCAAATGTAATTTTTTGCTATTAACAGAACTAATATAAAACGTAAGTAGAAGAGTAGAATTATTGATTTCATAAAAAGTATAGTACATTTTCATGTCGTTTTGTTGGTACCATGTTTTATCTTTTAAGTAGTTTTTTTGGCTTCGTACTTAATTATTATTCAAAATCTAATTCTATTTTTATTTCTATTTTGACTTACATTACTAACCTACCAAAATATTTGATGAAGATTCATTGCATGGTACGATGGACCTAAACGTTTTCTTTTGCAATAAAGTTATCAATCAATTAATAAATAGATTAATACCAATAAGAATAATAATAATAATAATACAAATACCTTCAACAAATTGGAGTCTGGTATGGTCACACTATACATTTTTGTAAATATTTTAAAAATATATCTGGTGTCAGGTATGGGCACACCATTTATATCAAAAATTTATAGCATCCATGGAATTTTAATATTATTTTATGATTTAAATATTATTGTATTGTTATGGTATTGATATAGATCAGTTGATCTACCTGTAGATTGTTTGCAGTTATACATACAGTCTGCAGTTAGCTCAATTGTTTTAATTTTTAATACTATTTGTAATTTTATTCTATTATTAGATTGTAATAAATGCATTTTAACATATATTACCTATATAATTTAAATTTTAGTAAAGGCAATTTTCCTGATAAAAATTAATACGTATAAACTCACATTCATAAAAGACGATTTTTATGTAGCGCGGGAGCGTTCGGGACGCTTCTAAAATCTCAACTGCCGCGCCGGTCGGCCTCTGTTAATTATAACGTGATCCTCTGTCATAATGCCTATCAGCTGTTTATGACTGATAACACGCTGCTGGAGATCTATTTGATCCAGTGCTGAACTTTTAGAGCTACTTTCTCCTGCGATAGTGCCTAGTGACAGAGATGGTTGCAAGTTTTGCTCGTTATCTTTCGAAATGTGGTGGTGAGTTACAAGAGATATACCCATGATAAGTGCACGTGCTTATAATGATTGGCAGATTACAGAAACCGAAAAATTATATTCTTATCATTAGCAAAACGAGCATACATGCTTGTCTTGTAACGTGCAGTCACTCGATTATTTGCAATACGCTAATTGGTAGATATTCACAGGCGTAATGTAACAACATAAATAATATTGGTCCTTGAATACTGCCTTGGGCTGCTCCAGATTTTATGTTCTTGTAAATTGGATATTCTTTATACTAGTATTATTATATACTAGCGACCCGCCCCGGCTTCGCACGGGTGCAATGCTGATACTAAAATACTACAGAACCGGCGGCCCCCCGGCCGGTACCGCCCTAACCGCTATGTCCCTGCATTTTAAATCTGTAACATCTTCGAAAATATAAAATACATGCTGTAAAGGGCCATATAGATCCATATTAAATGCACAATGTATTTAAGTGTATGTATTTAACTTACTTAATTGGATATGGATTAATGCTGTATTGCTTAAAATCGCTTCGTAAATAAGCATTTATCTCTCGTAAAAAGGGATACAAAATGGTTATTGTGGGTTATCCCTAAGAGATAGACTTACACCATGGCGGACTTTTTTGTAGACCTTCTTAGGGTGTACAATACTGTAGTACCTACATTATTTTGATCTATCTCATAGGGTTCAGCCAGTGTTTGCAATGTAAGCGCAAAATAATGTGTTTATTTACGATATCACATTAGAGACCTCTAAAATGATCAATGTTTCTCTACTATAATTATTATGCATATTATATTTTACATAAACCTTCCTCTTGAATTACTCTATCAGTTCAAAAACCGCATCAAAATCCATTGCGTAGTGTTAAAGATATAAGCATCCATAGTGACAGACAGAAGACAGACAGACAGCGGGAGCGACTTTGTTTTATAGTATGTAAAGAAGATAAAGATTATCTGACACTAGTCCCCTATTTTTTACGGACGAGGGTGGGTCATGTTTGTTGATATTTTATGTTGATTAATTTATTTTCTTTATTATTTTACATCTCGAAGAAACCCCAAATGGCTGAAGCGATTTTGATAAATGATATATAAAAATACTCGCCTGGACTCCTTTATGGTTCTTAGCTACATTTTGTAGGTCGTTGCTCATCAATTTATTTAGCGAAAAACGTGAAAGAGTGTCGACGAGTTTTCAGTTAATTCATGATCATCATCTTCATCTAAATTAGTCGTAATAATAATAGACATAGGCCTCCCCTAATGAGCGCCATAGTGCCCTGTCTTCAGCTTGCCGCTTCCAGCATCTGCCTGCAGTAGACTTTTTTCATCACACTAATTGTGAAAATGCGAAAGTCACAAAAACTACTGCGCTGACAGACCTGAAATTTTGCAAAGATATAGGTCTTACCTGTAATATCGGCTCCTTCCCATCTCGTAAACATTTTAAAACAATTGAAGAAAATTTGTATGCTTCATACATTTCATCCCATTTAGAAACCTTTTCAAGAAATAGTGTATTTGAGTACAGTCATCCAGAAAGATAGCTATTTAGCAGATCACGGTACTTATTGAATACCCAACCTACTATATTTAAAGCCGAAAGTTTATGCAGATCTGAAAATGTGAGTTTGTTTTTCCCATACAAACTACTGATTAAAACGCTGTAGTGTGGAATCGCCATTAACTCTACATAAGAGATACATGCTTCGAACCTTAATATTTGTAGATTACTTGCCTCTTACGTGTCCTACCTTAGTGTACTTTTAAGAAAAATCTGTAAAAACTTGCCAATTTATTTTCAGGGTGTTTGCATACAATGATTCTTCAGACCTACCCTTCCTGTGGGATAGTTTCAAAGGATAAGTGTATTAAATAATATACAATGCCTTCAGAAATTGTTATCTACTACGCTAACGAAGTTGCGACTAACAGTTAGTAATATCACGTAGGCTATTTTTAGGGTTCCGTACCTCAAAAGGAAAAGAGGTACCAATAAAGGATCACTTTTTTCTGTCTGTCTATCTGTCTGTCCGTCTGTCAACCCCCTTTTGCTCAGGAACGCCTGAAGGTGTGGAGTTCAAATTCACATCAAATACTCAAGTTCGTAACTTCTTGGAGCCTCGATATAAATAAAACTTCTAAGTCAACGCAATCAAAAGTTACAGCCGCTTATGTCCGAATATTTTGAAATTTCCAAGGGAATTAAATGCACGCAAAACCTATAGGGTAGTTCCAGTTGACCTAGAATCATGAAATTTGACAAGAAGCAAGGTCATAATCATCAGGTAATTTTGTAGTATATTCACAAAAAAAAATTGCAAAAAAGAAATTGGTTATTGGTATGTACGAGCAGGTATACATTTTCCGCGTCTAAATTCAAGTCATTCTATTTGACTCATTTCTTAGTAAGTAAACGAAAGTATTGTGTAGAGACATTGTGGAGAATGTGGAGATAATCCCCAGACCTCTTAGAGTTTTGTGAAATGTCGAGTTGGCTCTCACGTCGGCCCCCGCACCTCAGCATGCGTTGACCGATAGCTATAACTCGTTTACTGATAGCATTATATAAACAATTGACTCGCGTCTTGGGGACGCTTCCGACTGGTATTGATATAGATCAGTTGAGCTATTATACCGGTAGATTGTTTGAACCAATCTGCAGGTAACTCAATAGTTTCAATTGTGAAAGTTTTATTAACAAGGAAAATTAAAATCAAATAATATTAACAAATTAGAACTAGTATTTACAATTGAAACAACTACAGGTAGCTCAACTGGTCCATTTCAATACCAGCGTCCCCAAGACGCTGGCTGCATTGCTTCGCTGTATGGCAATGATGCGCTGCGCCAGATACTCACCAGCTCTCGGGTCACGCGTCGCAAAATCAAAATCAAAATCAAAAACTCTTTATTTCCATAAATACAATAAATGTACACTTAGAAAAGGTCAAAATATAAAGCTAAACACTGACACGGAAATAAAGTGATATTTTTGATTTCTGTCGCTTCGGTATGTAGACTAAAGTAAAGAAGCGACGAAGAAACCTTTAGCCTGTTAGTTGTTATTTTTCGAGTTGGAGCAAAACCCGTCCCAAGCATTTTTGTCCTCTAGATAATCTGATATTTTATAGTAAGCCTTTTTGCACAGCAAGGTTTTAACAATTTGTTTGAATTTATTTATTGATAATTTTTGCAACTCACTAGGAGTTTTGTTTTGTTTGTCGCTTCGACCAGACCTACAGATATTTTTTTGAAAACCCGGAGAGCCTCGGTACCCCACGGACCTAGGGTCTCGACTGCAAGGGGAGCTAATGTGTAGGCTCTGTCGAGACCTGCATATTTGCGCCTCTCGAGATCCTTGTCCAAATCTGCCGCCGCACCCGCCCTCACGGATGTGGGGATCTCGGAAGATGGGAAGACGCAAGGTGTCGACGTATGTAGGGTCCCACACAATGGGCCTCCCCAACTCCCATACTAGTTGTAATTTACTCCTTTTCATTTTAAAATCGAAGAATCGCATCTTTTCTACCTCCGTACCATCACACCTATAATTATGCAAATAAATGATACAAGAATGCTGCTTTACTGTACATCAACAAAAATATATTGCAAAGAGACAATACATAAGACATAACGCGCTTATAAACAATCTCTTCGGAATGATTTTCGATTTCTAAGTCTCGCAGAGAGAACAGTGCAAGAATTCTCCATGGAAACAAATACATATGTATGTCAATATCAAGACACAGCTGTGAAACTAAATGAGGGGTGAAAGACCTAGAAAGTGCATCCCAAAACCATCGGAGCTCCGACGAGTTGTTGGTTACCTTATTTAATAAAATCGCATAAGCGGTAATAAAGTGTTTTGTGGTAATAAAGAGTCCCAGATATCCGCTCAAGATAACCCTCGTCGGTAAAAATACCAAGCATACCTTGCTAAAGGTCCCTTTGACCCGAGATCAGGGAAATGAGAGTCAGAGTAATTATACAAAATTCATTTATTTTCGTATCAAGACATTCACATACTATGCGTAGTTTACCCACAGCAATAAACTTTACGACTCACTCACTTACAACTCTACGATGAGGTACAAATATTTGCTACTTACTTATATAAAGTTTTATTCGTTATTTATTTTCACTAAATATTACTACGTACATAAAAATTTATATTAATATCACAAATAATGTCATGTCCCAACTATGTTAACTGCTTTAAGGGTTAGTAGAAATTTTGCAATATATCAAATTAAATGCTTCTTTCCTAAAGTGAAGGTGGATTTTACCCAAATAAGCTCTATTTTTATTTTGTTATACAAATAAAAAATACAAAATTTGTTTATTTACAATTACAAAAATGCATGGCAAAAATGTTATGGCAAGGAAATATTTGGCAATAACTGGTAACCCAAACTCAAGCCGGGTGTCATCAGGAGTCATCACGCACGGCTTGAATCATGATAAGATGGATTGACACCATTGTCAAAGTCGCCGGGCATACTAGGACGTCGGAAGTACAAGAGAAAGGTGACAAAATTGCCTGGCCTAAGGTATCAAGCTCAGCATCAGAAGATGCCTATCTAGACTTGATGATGAACTCGTTAGGTACCTACTAGATTTAAACCAGGCTGGCAAAAGACCTCCTTTGGCTATTGGCAGCGAAAAGCAAAAATTGGCCGATAATTACCGAAGAATAACTGATCCCCGGCTAGAGAAATGATAATGAACCCTTATCCAGATTTTGCAGTCAAATAGCGACCATCGAGGTCGACCCGATCAGTCCCAATAATCAAATAGCGACCGCTGGCCGACCCGATCGGTCCCAGTAATTTGTGTGAACTAAACGCTAACTCGAGCTAAAAGTCCCGGTATTCTAAAGTTCTACTTCAGCCCGTTTCTGTGTCTAGAGTCTCATTGCTGATGGAAGGTTGCTTCTCGCCGGGCAGGAGGAAACTTAGGGCTCCACACACTGGAACAAAAAAATGGTCGTATTTTTTTATGTTTCATTTCTGGTACCTAATAAGTAGTAATAATAAGTAATAAGTAGCAGGGGTAGTGCAGGTACAGCCGATAAACAATATTTTTTATGCAATTTTTTTTACCGAGTTCAATAACAAAAAAATTACTTATTTAATTAAAAAAAATCAAAATATTTAGCTTTTTTGAAGTCACATGCTTCAGACTATATTTTTATCATACCTAAGTTTAAGTTTAAGTACGCCTTTTTGTTGTTGTTGACCTCGGGTTGGCAGGCAGAAAATACCATCGGCGTTATGCCCACCATTTGTGTAGTTTTTAAATTGTGAATTAAAGTATTAAAATAAATAAATAGATGCATATACCCTGTTAACGCAAAACAGCCCTGAGCACCCCTGAGTTCGCTTTAACGATGGTATCAAGATGTCATCGTGCAGTATCATTTTTGTTTGGGATATGCGTAGTACAATGTCTGCCCAATACAGCCGCGCTGTACCAAATCTCACAGAAAAACTAGACGTCACGATGACGTATAAATACGATCATCGTCCAAACTCAGGGCGTAGGTCAACAATGAATCAATTAAATTGTGTGTACACAAAGCAATTGTTGTGTGCCACTTGAACATGTCGCGTCTAATCTAATAACTAGAATAAATGGTTAGTAGGAGACTTCAAACGCATTTTTCATCGGATTGGACCACGTCAAATGGAGATTTAAAATCGTATTCACATAAAAATAAGACTCAATTCTCAATTACATATTGGTATTGTATTTGAATCTGAGTGAACTAAAACGTATTCTAAAATACTTGTCCATGGGCTAGAAGACAGTACTTGTCTATGGTCTAGAAGAATGACAGAAAAAATAGGATGTGCGTGACCTCGGAGTGGGTTAAACCCTTGAGGGATATTCTCGTACTCTCATAAAAATCCTTCAAGGATTAAAGGTTAACACTCTCACTGCCTCTGATGTACATGGACGACTTCCACCGGCAGTAGTTGACATTACGAGGCAGTGACTGCGTTAATCAATGACTGCTGAAGTGCTGACATGCTCCCTCCTTACTCGTAGCTACCTACTATTAAAAACAAACCGATGCTCATCAAGATAAATTATGATACCTAATAAATTAAGATTCCTCACCTCACCTCACTTCAACAGCCTATATTGGTCTACTGCTGGATGCATGCCCTCCTCTGGATAAGCGCCTTATTGGCTTTTATCTCATGAGGGGTAGTTTCCATAATCCCCACGCTGGGCATGCGGGTTGAGGATCGCAGTTCGGTGGTAGAATTGTTCTGCAGGGGGCGCTGCTGCCCGCCCCTGTGGATATCCCTTAGTCGCCTCTTACGACACCCACCAGAAGAGTTGGGGTGGTGCAAATCTAAGTTGGCACTACACAGCTAGCAGATACCTACATACTTATTTAATAAACGTGAATTAAAAAAATGCTAATATTTTCGCTTTGCTATTTGAATAAGTAATTTTATCTCGAAGATAAAACTCAACAACACTAAAATTTCTGACGCAGTATTTTGCAATGTAAACAAAATTGTTGATGCTCCAGTAAAATGAACATACCCTAAGAGGCTGCTTGCTAGCAAGATAATTTCTACTTACACGTCTCATAAATCCCACTAATAAAAATATATTTTTTTTGAATGTTGGTTTAGTTTTCAGATGTTTGGATGTTCGTTACTCCATCATTCTCACGTGCCTGCAATTCGCATTTATGTATGTTGTTCGTCAGGTTCTTCAACTTCTTTTGCTGAGGCGCTAACGATCGCGGCCCTCAATAAATGCCGCCAAAAATGAACAATAGTTAAGTAAGTATAGATAAATTCTTAATCCATCCTTCATGGACGTAGAAGCCAATGCATAATTAGCGACATTAAGCTGAGGCTGGACCTGTTTAGCCACGCACTAGGGAAAGACCAATTTCATTCATCAGTCAGATTCTACACGTAGGTATAGATCTTTTTTTAAATCTTTTATGATGTTTATTTGTTTGTTTTATAGTCTCTATTGTTGTGTTTAATGATGAAAAATGCCATAGAGGTGCTTATATAAACTAAAAAATATAAACCTTTTAATCAATTTTTTTTATTTTATTTTACTGTTTGTTGGTTTTATTTTAATGTGTGTGTTATTGTTAAGTATAATATATTATATAGAATGTAACGACATCAAACATCAAAATGTAAAATGTGTACCTACGGTGGAATAAATAAATACAAAAAAACAAATAAGGTTTTAATAATAGACCAAGGAAATTCGTGTGCGAAGTCGTGGTCAAAAACTAGTTCCTTATATGAGAATAAATTAAAGTGTGATTACAAGTGGCGTAACGTGGTGTAAGATTACGTCAACCTTCCCAAGGTGAAGTTCACTGAAATTGATGCACAATGTACCTAAGGCAGTTTCATTATGAATGTAAGCGGGTTAACTACGAACCTATTTTGTGTTGGAAGAACACCAACGTGTAAGGCGGTTGTTAGTTGATACTGATCGCACGCAAGAAAGCAGAAACAAAGTAGGTACAGGCCTCTTGAACAGCTCTTTTGGACACGTCAGAAATTTACACAATTTACATATATAGTACGGTATATCACATCACATCACACTCACACTAATATTGTAAATGCGAAAGTTTGGATGGATGGATGTATAGATGGATGGATGTTTGTTACGTCTTCACGCCAAAACTACTGAACAGATTGAGCTGAAATTGACGCCACAAATACCGGTCCTCAGCCGCCTCCATCCACCGCCTCCCTGCGACCGCTACCATGTCGTCGGTCCATCGAGTGGGAGGTCTTCACACACTCCGTGGCATTGCATCGTGGTCGCCACTCGAGAACCTTTAAGAGCTTATTAGACCATCCTAAATATCGGGTCCTAAATTCAGTGTCCGATTTAGGACAAGAAATTTAGTCGCCGGAGCTCCTAATTACACGTTCACTGATTCAGGACTATAAGCAGAGGCAGACGCTAAAGGACGTCGGAAGCCATTCTTGTCCTAAATCGGAGCCTAATTAGGATGCTACCTTCCTAAATGCGATTAAACTTCTCTGAATTCAGGATTGACTAAATATCGTATTCGATATTTAGGATGGTCTAATAAGCTCTTTACTCCAACGGTTATCGGTTGTGCAGCTATATGGCCTGCCCATCGCCACTTCAGCCTGCTAACTCTGAAAGCTATGTCGGTTATTCCGGTTCTCCTACGGATTTCCGTATTCCGGATCCTATCGCGTACAGAAACTCCCACTATCACATCACACTAATATTAGAAATGCGAAAATTTGGATGTTTAGAAGATTTGATGGATGTTTGTAACCTCCTGAAGCAAAACGACTAAACCGATCGGGCTGAAATTTTACAGAGATAGCTCTATGCCTGGAATCAAACAACGGCTTATTATATACTTTGTATCCCATAAAACAGTTCCCATGGAATAGAAATAACCTTCAAACGTTTCCATAGAAACAACAAAAAAAACAAATAAGGTTCTAATAATAGACCAAGGAAATTCGTACGAAGCCGCAGACAGCAACTAATTTGTTAATTTTAATAACTTAGTGTGACGATGTGATACATTCTCGTTCCACGAAGTTCATCATTCATATTTCCTGCGACAGGTTTCCGTTTAAAATAGCGTCGGATCAATACGGGAGGGTTTCCCCTCTCGGACAGATGGGGAGGACGGTGGGGTAACGTCATTTACTCTGGCGTTTTCATACACCTACGTAAAATTTAACGGTAGGTATTTGATGCGAGTGGTAAGGTATTAAATAAATAATATTGAATTTCTCACACTACATGATCTAGCTGTAATGAAATCAAGAATGTTTATGATTCAAAAATTGAATAAAAATCACATTACATAGACTAATCAACAACTTTCGCATATAGAATTATATGCGAAAGTTGTTGCGATGCTATGTTTAGATGGATGGATGGATCTTTGTTACTTCTTCACGCCAAAACTACTGAACGGATTGGGCTGAATTATTGCATAGATATAGTTCTAGGCCCAGATTAAGATCAAACAATAATAACAATAATAACAAACATAGGCTACGTTTTATCCCATAAATCTGTTCTTATGGGATATAATATGTAAATAATCTAAGTTTTCCATATAAATAACGCGTGCGAAGCCGCGGGCGGACTAGTAGTGCAATAAAGTTTTAAATAATTAAATAAACGAGGAGTAAGACAAGGGGATTCGGTGTCTCTCTTTTAATCTTTACAGCAGACTGCTGTAAAGACGAATGTGCTGTAAAGACGAATAAGAAGATAAACATTTTTTATCTCCTTAGATTTTCTGATTGTGCACCCAAAATAGTTAATTAAGTCCTTAGTCTTAGAATAACATTTTTTACCAATGAATATTCACAAAACTCTGACTATTGAATATTTGCTATGGAATATTATTGCCATGCAATAAAAATACTGAATACCCATTAAGAGCTTTGTAGAGTCCTTTGTACTGTATCTGTATCAAAAACACTGGTAGAGTGTTTTTGACAATAAAGCGTTTCAGCCTAGGTTGTGCGGACTTGTGCGTGATAGTAGCCACAACATTGTACTGTCGCCATGATGCAAGAATCTCAAATTATGACGTCATGAAAATTTGTTCTTGGATGTGAACAATCAATAAGCGGAACAAACGACAATTAGCGACATCGATTAGCAGCAAAACAATGAATGTAGCGGTAAAGTGAATCTATGATGCAATTTGCGGAATTAGATTCATAGTGATTTTGTAGATAAGTGATCAATTGGCTTTCCGATGACTGAGAGGGAAGTACCTTGGACATTCCTTGCGAAGGTTAGGGGATTGATCTCGGTCGAGACCCAATAGGTTTTACTTTACTAAGGGCCGATTTTTCAATCATTAGTTGAGTTGTCGAATAGCTAAGTATCTAGCGTGTAAAATCATAGATGTATAAATCTATGTGTAAAATCATATCTAATATCAGGCAAATAAATATTTTCAACTTTTCTATCGTCTATTTAATAGAGAATAGAAGCTATATTCGACAGTTAACTCTATCTGACCATTGCAAAACCAAGAATATCGCTATTCATTGAATGAAGGCCTATCTGGTTGTTTATCTGAGGATTAAAAAATCGGCCCTAAAGGTTCTATTCTATTGTTTATCGCGTACATAAATACCTTTCGTTTTTATTTTCCAAGCGTCGTAGTTGGAAAATAAAAACAACGCACGTTTTATTTTTGTTTAGAAAATGTTTAAATGACGTTTGAAAATGTTCTTTGTTTGATGTTGAAAATGTTATTGTTTTTTATAACTGGAATCGTGGTGTTTTGTTTATAATGCAGTTGCAGCAAGGAGTTATTTTATCCTCTGGAACCAAGGAGGTTCCGAATGCTTTGGACTTCAACAACTAATCTCGTCTCCGCTTCCTTGCCGGCAAGTCACCCGCGGTTTAGCCCACGTTTTCCCCGAGATTCAAAGTAGCCTAGGTTTTCCTCGTGATACCATCCATCTCCTTGCCTAATTTACTAGTATCTCAGTTTATTGGACTACTAGCTTCTGCCCGCGGCTTCGCACGCGTTATTTCTATGGAAACGTTTTGAGGTTATTTTTATCCCATGGGAACTGATTTATGGGATAAAAAGTATCCTATATTCCAGGATTAGAATTACCTGTGTGCAAAATTTCAGACTGATCCGTTCAGTAGTTTTGGCGTGAAGAGGTAACAAACATCCATCCATACATCCATCCATCCAAACTTTCGCATTTATAATATTAGAGTGATTAAAGGACTATCATTAAGAAGGCAGAAGACCTATTCAGGCTAACCCTGGATAAGGAAAAATTCAAGAGGAACTCCGCCGACCTTCAGTAATGGAGAGGCACTATAAGAAGAAGAAGAAGTTCACTTTATGATAACAGACAGAAGAAGAAGATACAGATTACTTTCGCATACTAGGTAAACAGTCTTACCGAAGGTGAGCACAGCGAATCCGTAGAAGGTGGCAGTACAGGAGCTCGCCAGGAAGTAGCCTGCAGCATTAGCGCCCGCCGCCGAGCCCACGCGTCCGAACATCAGCACTGCGCCCACTGCTGTTCCACTGGAGGAAGGAGACAGCATTAAAATAGAGATATGAAACCAGCATCACTAAGTTGTTTAAGTCCTTAATCTGAATGAGTAGAAACGGAACCAAAATATACAAAAAAATGTTTAGGGATTTACCTAAGCCTTCTTCTAGGACAGCCAGCATACATTAGTCCACAGCTGAACATGCTTTTCCAAAGGGCTTGGCCATAATCGCCACGCAGGCGGGTGTTAATAATAAATAATTAGTGTTGGACAATTCACACAGCATCATCTAGCCCCAAGCTAAGCAGAGCTTGTGTTATGGGTACTAGATGACTGATATACATATTACACTACATAGATAGACATTTTTTAATATACATAGAAAATACCCAGAACAGATGGAACAAGTATTTGCAGATCGTACAAACATTTGCGTGTAAATATTATGTTTCCTTTGATAGATAATATTGAGAGATTGGGTGTTTCCCACAACCGAGTTGTAAAGATATCAGATTGAACAAAACAATATATATTATGAAGTTATTATGGGGTTTTTATGTTCAAATGTTTGAATTGAATAAACTCTTGAATATGACCATAAATGATTAAAAACGGGTTCGCGTCTTATAAGACTTTTTATTTGAGTACCAAGACAAACCTCACAAGGTTTTTAAGGTACAAATAATAAGATAATATATCTTATAGTTATTGTAATGAATATAAATTAAAAAATAATTAAAACAAAATTAGGATCAGAGACTCTTCAGTTTTTGATAAATTTAATGTGGGTTTCAAGTCCCGTCGATTTCGTTTTTTGGAATATTGTTTGATTTTCCTACAGTTTCTTCGGCTAGGAAAAGGTCAATATTTTATAACTCCTGGATATTTGTCAGTTTATTAAAGCCAGACACGTCCAGCAGTGTCAATTTATTTTAGCGAGCCCGTTCCGTGGAACGCTGTCACAAACGTAGTACCGTCTGGCAGGCCATGTTCTATGTTCTATCTCCTCAGCATAGAGGCCCTAGCTCCGTGTAGAGCGTCCCTGTGCCTAACCCATAGAAATCTAAATAACAAGGCACTATTTAGATTTCTATGGCCTAACCCGACGAATGAGGAGTTACCACGTATTTAGATAGGCACAACGTATATCATCACGTATTTAAACAGAACGACGTACTTGCGGTATATAAAAATAAACTTATAGGACCAGACTCCAAACTAAAACTTTACCAGGCGCGGGGGTCGTGAGTCGAGAGTGATGGAGATAAACTATTCTAAAAAGGCACGCCCCTTGTAGTATAAAAAGGCGCGTGCATTTTTAGAATAGTTTATATATATATTTATTTTATTTTAATTTAATAATGAATGCACAAACTCTACAAAACGTCATAGGTTATGGTTTAACCTATGACGTTTAACTTATGGTTTATCTCTACTCTACATAATTAATGTAGATTATAAACACCTCTGTAGGTACTCAAGATCTCAAGAGGCGCAAATATGCAGGTCTCGACAGAGCCTACACATTTGCTCCCCTTGGAGTCGAGACCCTAGGTCCGTCCGTACCGAGGCTCTAAGGGTTTTTAAAAAATTATCTGAGCGTCTGGTCGAAGCGACGCGAGAGCTGGTGAGTATCTGGCACAGCGCATCAGCATTGCCATACAGCGTGGCAATGCAGCCAGCGTCTTGGGGACGCTTCCGACTAGTATTGATATGGATCAGTTGAGCTTCACTGCCTGTAGACTGTTTGCAATTAGCTCAATTGTTTCAATTGTAAATACTAGTATAATTTTCTTTGTGAATAAAGGCTTCTGCCATTGTTTATAAATTCTACTAGGTACCTCTACTTACTGAAAAACGTACTTAGCAATAAATGATTGAATATTGAAGTTACCGTAGTGAGGTAGGGAACAAGTCTACTGCATAGGCGGTTAGGGGTCCAATTCCGAGAGCGGTCAGCTGCAGCGCCGACATTGCTACTCCAGTCAACAATCTGAAAAGCCAATAGGTTGTGAGAAAGAGGTCCTGACGTCTTGCGTGAGTCGTGTGCTGATGCCATCGTCTCAAGAAAATATTAAAAACGCTGTAACACTTGATTGTCTAGTTCTGTCTTCTACAATTTGGTTAAAAACATCTGCTGATAACTCCACCGGGCTAAGCTTCACTACATGCTGGAGGAGCATTTATCCCGTGCAGGGGTTTAGGCAGGTGCCGGACCAATTGAAAATAAACTTTTATCTGACACGACTTCATTAAATACCAGTTAAAACAATATGTAAGGGATGGCCGGTGAAAATGGCCTCGCATGTAACAGCCTTCTAAACCTGAACCTATGTGCATAATTATTTATAACATGTTTTTATAGTGTAAACTAATACTTAAATTTTAAGAGCAATAATGACATATTTAATAATTGCACATCTGCTTGCGGGTCGAATACATTGTCATCATATAGCTTTAAGATCTTGGCATGTAATTATTGTATTCTGCAAATAACCGATTGATTCTGTTTCTGATTCTGAACGGAGACAAACTGGAGATAAGACAAGCGAGGCCCACAGTGGTGTATATGGCGACAAACTGAGTCTTCTTGGTTAGTAATACTACCGAGGGTCACCAGGAGCCTGGAGACCAGCGTGGTTACTGCCATTATAGACAACCGTAAGAGATTCCCCATCCTTACCTGAACGGAGACAATCTGGAGGTAAGACAAGCGAGGCCAACAGTGGTGTACATGGCAACGAGCTGAGTCTTCTTGGAGAGTGGACTGACGCTGCTGAGGGTCACTAGCAGCCCGGAGACCAGCGTGGTTACTGCCATGATGGAGAACGTGTCGTGGGAGATGCTGTCTGAGCAGGTTTCTGATGACGTCTGAAATGTTTAAGTTGCTTGAGTCATGCATAAAGCTAAAAGCACTACTTGTTAATTTACATTCTTGCCATGGCTATTCTATTGTTTAGCTGCTTCGTTGGTCTAGCGGTCAGCTTGTTCAGCCGCTGATTATCCTCATAATCAGTGGTTTAACACCTATCACGGAACCTCTCCATGATATTTTCCTTTGGGTTTTGGAGTGATATGGACAAGGTATACCAAGGGAATACCCGGAAGCTCATGGAAGATCATGGTGTCATATTTCAAGAAAATAACGGACAGACTAAACTTAAATTCTCTAAAATGTTGGTAGATAAACCAATAAAATTGAATTCTTTTCAAGAATTGGACCATGCAACAAACCTTTAAATTAAAATTCTTTGGCTTTTATATGAAGGAACACCCAGTTGGATTATCCATCCTTACCAAATTATCATTAGTATTATTTAACGGGTATTTATCGCGTTTATTTACCAATAAATACCGGTTAAATAATACTAATAATAATGTGTTCAGATCGCGTAAGTTTGAAAATACTTACCACATTGCTCTCAATCTGAGCAATGAGATCGCAGACCGTGCCTCCAGCCTCGGAGTCGCTCATCACCTTGTTGATGATGTCGGGGGCCATCAGGAATAGGCCGTTTAACCTGGAAACAGAGACTGAGCTATGGGGCGTTTTGGGTGAGCAAAGGCGAGAGAAAACAGAGGTCTATCGATAACAATCAAATATCTACTGCTGCTTCCGCTCCAGCAGACTTCCGAAAATGCAGCCGAAATTAGTAGAGTTGCAATCGCAACAAACTTAACTAAGTAACCTAATGCTTTGTGCAATTTTTCGTAGCGCATTCGGAATCTGTAGTCGTTTCATATGGCGGACAAAGCAGAGTAGTCAGTATAAGTATCGTCTTTATATATCAGAGCACGTATGTACCTATGTTAGGAATGTGCTACACGATGCAATGTCCTGTGCCCTAACAGACGCATAGCTGTTAAAACCTAACAGTGGTACTACAAAAACCAGCGTAAACACTGGTCTAACAAGCGTTTAGCTAAACATTGTCTAAACAGTTAGACTTGAGTTTAACAAGAGTTTAAGTCTCGTTTAAGCTTTGTCTAAGCCGTGTCTAACTGTAAACTGTCGTAAAACGCAGTTTTGTGGTAACGATTTTGTTAAACACGCGCTCAACAGATGTCTAATTGTTTTGTAGTAAAGCTATAAGTGTCAGTAATTTCACCCATACTCATAAAACCAGAACACGGTAGAAAAAATATCGGTAAGTATCGGAAAGTATTTTTTGTACCGCCAAGGAGGTGTTCTGGTTTTATGGTTATAGGTGGCGGTGAAATTACAGACACTTATGATTTAACAGCTATGCCTCTATTCGGGCAAGACCAAAGAAATCTAAATATTTAGATTTCTATGGGCAAGACATAGGATCGTGGAGCACATTCCTAGCATACGTGCACTGATAAAAAAAATTGCTAAGAGGCCCTCTGTACTGTATCTTATATATAATAGAGACAGAAAACTTACAGGGAGAACAGCCCAAACATCAGAAAGCCAGTCATGGCGAGCCACTTGAGATGCGGTGGGCGTAGCAGAGCCAGTGCCGACTGATCGACGTCCTCAGTCGCGAGTTCACTTCCCGTCACGTGGCTTTCTGATACACCTTTCAGGGATTTTACCTGAAATGAAATTGGCGTCCTTTTCACATATAATAAACGGCTGAACGGTTTATATTGACAGTGCTCCTATATCAGCATTTAAATTACATTTCTTAAAATGTTTAACGTTATTTTTTTTTATTTCTTACGTTATTTGAGTTGTAATTTTATAAATTCTAGACCCGTTTACAGCCAACCTTTTTTAATATTTATATTATTGTATTGAATCACTGTCTGTTTATGTTTTTAAATTTAATATAAGGGATTGTACGAGCAGTTGCAAGAAATTTGAAAACTATGGTGATTCCTATTTTTTTCTGTTGTTATTAAAACTTGTGTTATAATCCTATTTATCACACCATAACCTTCCCACACAATCTAACCTTCCAACACCAACTAGGTTACACACAAAAACTAGGTAACACATAACCTTTGTAAACCCGCTTACATTCACTATGAATTCGTCAAACTACGAAAGCTTTTATAGTAAAATCCTATTTAAATTTAGAAAGTAACGACATCAAGTGTACCTACTACGAGTATTCGGGTTAGGGTACATCTGGGCCGAATCTCAAACTGATCCACGGACGAGATGTCCACTTCACTTTTGAGTAGGGGTACATCTCGTCCGAATCTAAAATCTCTTAATTTTAGATTCGGATCAGTTGTACCCTCAACCAAAAGTGAAGGGGACATCTCGTCCGAATCTCTTTTTCCACCTACGGTGAAAATAAATGAAATACTGAAATACGGTAGACGTATCCAGGATGAATTGTCAATAAGTAAATCTATTTTAACAAGCAATGTGTGAGGAATCGCGACAGATAATCACTGCAGCAATCTTTTCTGATTGAGCCTATGGATAAAAGAAGACGGCTGAAATCTGCCCCAGAGTCGTCAAAACAAACCATCTCCCTTGGCAAGGTGACAAATTAGGTGGCGATGGACAAATGCTAACTTTTAGGTACCTAACTCCTGACTTTTAGGTATCTCCTGACACCTGAGAATAAATAGGCGAATCTCCTCCCACTCGCAGGCGCATGCGCGAAAAATGGTGATGGAAAATGGCCTGATCAGGCCTTACAAGAGTAGAAAGAGCGCGTGCAAAGCCACGGGCAGAAGTTATTTAACAATTACAAACAATTGAGAATTGATTTTTAATAGTTAGCTTGGTTCAAAGTAAACTAGCTTTATCCTTACACTATAACTATCAGCATCCAAGCCGGTGTTGACTGTATACACCCTCCTCAACACCTCCAGCGCTTCCACCTCCCGCCTCCTCGTCATCAGGAACTTGGGGCTCTCCTCGGCTGTCAGCAGCCAGAGGGCAGAGAGCAGCAGAGGAGCTGAGTACACGCCGGTGAGGAGACGCCAGGGGCGGAGGAGTAGGCCCCCCAGGGAGTAGTGCCATTCGGTAGATAGGACTGCCCAGGCGAACACTGGATGTGAAAAATATAAATAAACATACCGACGAAATAAACTTTCTTTTTTGAGGTCGGCTAAGTAACCTTTTCTCTTCTTGTTGATAATTTTCGACTTTGATAAACTTGATAGACTTTGACTAATTTTTGACCTGTGAGGTCGTCCGTCGTCTTGGATATGAAAACTTCACAATCAAAACTAACGACATTTTGCACTACATACCTTTATAACTCTATTACATAAATTTTGACCTTGCTGTGCAAAAAGGCTTACTACAAAATATCAGATTATCTAGAGTATAAAAAAGCTTGGGACGGGTTTGCTCCAATTCGAAAAATAACAACTAACAGACTAAAAGTTTCTTCGTCGCTTCTTTACTTTAGTCTACATACCAAAGCGACAGAAATCTTTAGTTTTAAAGTTTAGTTTTTAAAGTTTAGTTTTATAATTTGACCTATTCTAAATGTACATTTATTGTATACACGGAAATAAAGAGTTTTTGATTTTGAAAGAAGCTCCGTCCATAATCACATAGCAAAGGCAAGAAGTTGCTCTTAAATAAACAGTCTTACCAGGATTGAGAGTGGACAGTATCATCAGCAAGCCGTTTAGCAGCAGAACTGCCTTGTCACGCCGTCTCCGCGGCATCAGCTCACACGCGTACGCGAATGTCAGGGACGAGGGGCAGGATAGACTAGAAACAAATAAATAATACACTAGAAAAGTTAGCAACACCAGCTCACCAAAAATTTCAAGCCGATGTGTCATGGTCCCGAGGATCAATTGGTTATAAAATAATGTGTACTAAAAGCAGAGGTTCAAGTCTCATCGGAAGCCTAATAATGAGTGTCTTCATATAAAATGTATAGAAAATGACTGTACTACGGAATAACGGCAGTCGAAATTCCGGAGAGCGGTATATAGAAAGTACACGAAACCGCATAATAGGCTACATTATATTATTCGTTTGAGTTTTGAGGTTTCCAATATCTCGGCACAGTTTCAGTTTCTTTCGCCAAACCCTGTCTGAGCGTAACCACCATGTGGTTACTCAGATGCGCATGTGCCGCCATCTTGGACACAACTGATGACAGGTAATCTGTGAGTCGCCTCACTGAGGCAACCAACCGAGGACAGGATGTGCCGCCATCTTGGACACAACTGATGACAGGTTTAATATCTTAGTATAGTACTTATCACATGCTAAAGCTAAGTTAATCGGCTCCTTCCCATCTCGCAACTATTTTTATAATGGTTAAACGTATCTCGTAAAGTTCGTGACAAGTCTCGTATCTCACTTATTTAAGTTTACCTTTACTGTTTGCTTTGATCAGTTTAGTTGAGCAAAAACTTTGTGCACGCGTCGGTGGCGTCCGGTAAGCGTGAAAACACAAACATAGATCATAAGATTCTGTAGTATACTATTAAGCCATAGTGTGATTTTCACGTAGGATGCCCTTTTAAATAAATTAATAAATAATTCCACAGGCTCGTAGAGCAGTGGCAAAACGCAAACCAATGGTAGTAAATACAGAAGGCGCGTAACTTGCTTGCAGGACAGCACGCACCGAATCTGCACCGTGAATGCGTAAAAATAATATTATTAATAGTCAGCATCATCATTAATCTATATTAGTCCACTGCTGGACATAGACCTCCCCTAATGAGCGTCATGGTACCCTGTCTTCAGGCTGCCGCATCCAGCATCTGCCTGCAGTATTTCGCAGGTCACCTGGCCGGAGTCTCCTACACTACGTTTGCCGAGTCTAGTAGACTGCCGACTAGTATAGTATGCTACACTAAACATACAACAAAGGCGTAGCCAGCTTGCAAAGCGCGAAGCTGACCAGATTTGGCATGAGAGCAGCAGAGACCCCAGCAGGCCAGCCGCCGCCATCGACAGCAACATCATTGGCTTGCGACCCAGGCTGTCGACGGCACAGCCCCAGAACAGAGCTGTTACTATTATACCAGTAGTTTACATAGATACTCACAACAGAGAAGTTGCCAGCTTGCAAAGTGCGAAGCTGAGGAGGTTCGGCATGAGAGCGGCAGACAGCCCGAGCAGGCCAGCCGCTGCCGTCGACAGGAGGAGCACTGGCTTGCGACCCAGGCTGTCGGCCGCGCGGCCCCAGAACGGAGCCGTGACAATTATACCTGAAGATAAACAAATTGCGAAAGTTTAAAGAATGCTTTAAGAATTTCTACAGGCTCTTACTAGCATGTGCTCTTATTGTAGAGAAAAAGTTCATCAAAGGTGATTCTTTTGATTAATTTTTCTAACTATCTAGTAGGATATATTATTTCATAAATATGGTTTATTTATTCTGGACGGAAATAGAAAACAAAATAAACAAAAAAAGAATAAATAAATTATGTATATTACAATTGTATGTAGGTACAAATAATAGATGAATGTTTTTTGGCCTCTTGTAAGATTCCAGTGTGTTCCAAATCAGGTAGTTGTGAACTCCAATGATTTTTTTTGTACTAAATTAACACACCAGTCTTAAAGTTTCTAAACTCACCCAGATTCGGTATAGAAGTGATAATTCCTTTCAAAGTGTCAGGCACATCGAGGTCACAGGCCGCGGCGGGCAGCACGAAGGCGATTCCAATCATCTCCAACAATGCGGCGGCTAGGATCGCCAGCATCAGCGTACAGTGGATCACTTGGTAGCGTCCGCAACCTGAGGCCCACAAAATATGGGTAAGTTTTTACGAGTGCCTGGGAAAAGTGAGGTAGCCAATTTGATGCAACCCAACGCCTGAAGGTTTTCTTATAGCAATGGTTTTTCACTTTCATCCGGAATTGCTCTTGAATTTTTGTTGATAAAATTTTCAAAGAGATTGTTTGGGGAGGGCGTCCTAATATTGGACGAATAATCATGAAATATTATTAGACAGAGATAAATTCTTCAACAAAGAAAACGTAAAATAACTTACATTGTGTTGAACGAATAATTCAAGCATTATAGACAAAAAGAGCACTTCTATCAACGTTATCATTGAATCACGAGCTAACTAGGTACCTAATTAATTATAGTCAAGCTGGTTTCAGTTCCCGTCTTAAGTGGAACTAGGTAGGTAGAACTAGTTTAGAGATCCACTTATGGTTGTAGTTCAAGTTACTTATTTATTTAGTTAGGAAGTTCTGAGTTAGAAGCTTTCTTTACTAATATGTCTAGATAGATTGTCAACGCCATAAAGGCGTAGAAATATTTAAGGGCCAACTAAATCTTCCATCCGCGCTTGCAAACTTGTTTCTATGAGCACATTTTCGTAGACACTCGACGCTACGGTAAATAATCATTTGTTCGCTTCTGGCCAACTTAGCAAACCGTCCACTATTTTTCACGACTTCGTAATCGGTAAACTTCGCAATCAGTCAACTTCTTGATCGGTCATCTTGGCAACTAGTCATCATCGCAATCGGTCATCTTAGCGTTCGGTCAAAAATAAAGATAGCAACATTTTCTTTTAAGTCGAACATCATTACCTCTTTCGTCATTTTACTATAGTACTCAATATTTCTAGTGGAAGTTTTTTAACAACTGCTATCATTATGCCCAAGAATAATGCGTCGCGCGAGTTTAAAACCTAGCTGTCGCGCCCGCCTGCCACCAGCACACGAAATTTGGCCAGTTTTTATTATTGATTTTCAGCGCGACGCTCTATCTAGGCATATTAATAAATCAAAGGTCAGTAGGTATAGGTATAATAGTATCACTTAACCAACTAAGTAGTTATACGTAGATACGGTACAAGCAAATAAGGCATCAATTTTAGACAGAAGAGTAGGTACAGTGTACTATTTCTGGGTGGGCTTATAACTAGCCAGCAAGCAGTCTTTTAACTTTTATATGCGAGGACACATTCATTATTATCGTTATGAGTTATTATTTAAGTTAATTTATAAAGTGTGTGAAACTGTTTGTTCTCCGAATACAACAAAATAAAAAAAAAATAACTGCGATCTACGCTGACACGCATGAGAGTGTATTTTGTTAAATTTAGAAATGTAAGACGTACCTATACGGTTTTGTAAAATTGACCATGTTACTGTCGCTGACTCTACCTTGGTACAATTCTAAAGCTGGGTTTCCACCGGGAAAGAGTAATGAGCGGGAAATGAGAGATGAGTGGGCCATGTTTATGTCAACGCTTTCTGCTCACTCACTCTTATCCGCTCGCCTATTTGTAAGTGGAAATACAAGGACGCAGTTTACTCTTGCGAGTTAAAATGGGTCCGCTCCGCTCACGGTGGAAAACCCGCTTTAGAACCAACGGGTACAACAGGCCCTGATGATGATCCTATTCAGACACCGCTACCTCGGTAGCGGAGTCTGAATAGGATCATCGACAGGAACTGACACAGATTGACGAGACACAGAGACGGTTTTTAATATTTTCTGCCGTCTGCTAGGAATTAAACTACCAGAATAGTAGTTTTTAATCTACGTATACCTACTTAGTTGGTTAAGTGATACTTTCGTCCATGGTTATACCTATTGACCTTTGATTTATTAATATGTCTAGACTAGACGATCGCCTCGCGGTTTCACCCGCGTAGTTCCCGTTCCCATGGGAATTCCGGGATAAAATATAGTTTATGTCACTCCCTGAAAACTAAAGTTTTCAATCAGGGCGTCCTACCCGTCATGACCTACGGAGCTGAGACGTGGACACTCACGGTAGGGCTGGTCCACCAGTTCAAAGTCGCTCAGCGAGCTATGGAAAGAGCTATGCTCGGAGTCTCTCTGAAGGATAGAATTCGTAACGAATACATCCGACAGAGAACCAAAGTTATCGACAATTAGCTCAAAGAATTAGCAATCTGAAGTGGCAGTGGGACGGCCATATCTCGCGAAGAACCGACAACCGCTGGGGTAAACGTGTTCTTGAGTGGAGACCACGACTCGGCAAACTAGGACGCCCTCCGGCCAGGTGGGATGACGATCTGCGAAAGACTGCAGGCAGATGCTGGATGCGGCAAGCTGAAGACAGGGCGCTATGGCGCTCATTAGGGGAGGCCTATGTCCAGCAGTGGAGTAATATAGGCTGATGATGATGATGAATCTACACTAATACTATGAATACTAAAGATTTGTATTTTTGTATGTTTATAACGAATTCTCAAAAAAACTGGAACAGACTCAAAAACTACTGGACCGATTTTAAAAATTCTTTCACCATTAGAATGCTACATTTTCCCTGAGTAACATAGGCTATATTTATATGTTGAAAAAATAAATGTCCGCTGGTATGGTAGATGGGCCACTAGTAAATAATAAAACATTTTCTATGAACCCATTATAAATGCTGCTGGTAAAGTCAAGGTATAAGTAGAGACCCTGACACATTTCTGTTTAGAAAGATAAGACAACATAATCAGAAGTACCTCATTACCACATACTTAAATAACTACCTACCTACTAGATGTAATTACACGTAAAAGATAATGAGTTCAGACCTACTTATTTTCAGAGAAATTTAATTGAATATAAATAATCTGTCCACTTGCTTTAGAACGAGATGATGCTGTGTGGGTTTCCAGCATTATTTATTTACTATAAAAACTAGCTACTGCCAGTGGCTTCGTACGCGTATTTTCTATACTATTATTATTATTATTATCTAAGTTAGGCAGGATGTTCTAAATGTACGCCAAATTTTATCTTGATCTGTTCAGTAGTTTTGGAAAACCTAGGTAACAAAAATTTCACATTTCACAAACTTTCGGATTTATAATATTAGTAGGATAGGAAGTAGGCAGGATAGTAGGAAGTAGGATAGGATACGAACTCTACCTCGACGACCTCTGTCGCGCAGCGGGCGAAGGTCTGCCTGCGACGCAGTAGGTTGCGGGTTCGATTCCCGCCTCGGGACAAATATTTGTACGATCTACAGACATTTGTCCAGGGGGCGTTCTGGGTGTTTTCTATATGTATAACAAAAAATATCTATCTATGTAGTGTATTGTATTAAGTATATCAGTTATCTAGTACCCATAACACAAGCTCTGCTTAGCTTGGGGCTAGATAATGCTGTGTGAATTGTCCAGTATTATTTATTATTTTATTTATATACCCTATGGTATAGATCCTTTGCGGTTAGTTATGTGGGTTTACCAACACTGAATACTGCGGCATCGCAACCACCTGCTAAAAATTGAATCAACATGATATTTTCCCAGTTCACAGTTTGGTTTATACAGCTAGGCATCCAAGCAGTGAAAATCATTGATTTGTTATCTCCACACATAAGTCGGATTTAAAACTCAAAATCTTGTAAATGTTGCTCTACAAAAAAATAATATAGTTAGTGGTTTAACAAAACAATATTTGACGGGCAGATTTGGCCGAAGATCTCAAGAGGCGCAAATATGCAGGTATCGATAGAGCCTACACAGTTGCTCCCCTTGGAGTCGAGACGCTAGGTCCGTGGGGTACCAAGGTACTTCGGGTTTTTAAAAATTATCTGAGCGTCTGCTCGTAGCGACGCGTGACCCGAGAGCTGGTGAGTATCTGGCGCAGTGCATCAGAATTGCCATACAGCGGGACAATGCAGTCAGCGTCTTGGGGACGCTTCCGACTGGTATTGAAATGGATCAGTTGAGCTACCTGTAGATTGTTTGCAGCAGTCTGCAGCTAGGTCTATTGTTTCTATTGTAAAAACTAGTTCTAATTTATTTCTATTATTCGTTTGTAATTTTCTTTGTGAATATAGTTACGTGTTGCACTCGAGTGCAAAGATTTTTTACCTCGTGCTCATTTGATTCTCTCGCTAACGCTCAGGATTCTAATTTTTGAATCACTCGCTACGCTCGTGATTCAATTTTAGAATCCTTCGCTTGCACGGTCATCAAAATTGAGCACGCGGTTAAAAAGCAACTTTGCACTCTTGTATAACAAATTATTTCACCTGTGAGCAAACCCCGATTTTGCTCACTGTTTTTGAGCAGCAACGTCGCCGTTTTCGAGCGATAGTGGTGAAAAAGTTATTTCAGTGTGGTTGCACATAGAGTTTTGGGGTTGCTATGGTAAGATTCCTTACCAGCCAGTTCCAACGCGTCTTCCGAATCCACCTCCATGGTTTTGACCTTCAGGGCGCAAGGGTTGAGCTCCTGCATCAACACCTCACTTTCTTTCGTCTTCTCAGCACTGCCATGGAAAAAGAAGGAAATAAACCTTTATGATTGTTAAAATATAATGATACCTACATTATTGGTACTTTTAAGGGTTCAATAGGAAAGATTTATTAAATGTATCACGAAAATTGACAGAAATTAATTAATATGACGTTTAGTTGATTAAGGGTTGCTATTACACATCGAGTGTTAACAAAGTACGCATAAATGAAAAGTCAAAGATAAGCAATGGCAAGTTAAAATATTTTGAGGGTTAAAATCGCCAAAATTCGGTAAATTATACACGTCCACGCATTTCTTTTCTTTGACTGAATGAAATAATGCAATATTTTATAGACTCTGCTTCTTTTTAAAAATAGTGATGCGAATCTGTAGACTTTTAAAATATCATTATCGAGCTGACAGATTATGTGTCTATAAAATACTGCATTCTTTTATATGGTCAAAGAAAATAAATTCGTAGACGGAGTTAAGGTAAGAACTTAAACGCACGGTCAAACGACACTTAAAAGTCACTAAAGACACTGAACAAAACAAGATTTGTACTAACCTACCTAGTCTTTCTTCACCAGGCCGTTATCCACGCGTGTAGATAATTAATGTGATATAACGTTATAATTAGGGATATCTATCAATAAACACCATAAAAACGATTATATGATCGATAATTATTGAACGTTTATCACCGAATGAGCACTAGGTTAAACTAGTATAAGACAGAATAATTATACACAATAACTTTTACATGACTGGCAATGACCATTCAGTCTTGAGGACTACAGTCGTGTACAAAACGCAAAGTTGCGGTTGATCCGTTGACTAAATAAACAATGAGACGGGGACGTATCGGCGGCTTTTCCATCTCGTCTCATGATTATCTGAGATTTTGGTGTTATTTGGTGTGTGAGGTCATCTTAGAGACTGCCTTTGTATCATTGTGTACCTAATGAGGAATTTCTAGAGTGGCGTGGCGGCTTCGGCTAAAGCTTGTCGCACACCTAGAAAGCACCGCTGCGCACAACTCGAAAATGTGCATTCAATTACTGGCTTTAACTCGTAATCATCATCATCAGCCTATATTAGTCCACTGCTGGACATAGGCCTCCCCTAATGAGCGCCATAGCGCCCTGTCTTCAGCTTGCCGCATCCAGCATCTGCCTGCAGTTTTTCGCAGATCGTCATCCCACCTGGGCGGAGGGCTTCCTACATTACGTTTGCCGAGTCGTGGTGTCCACTCAAGAACACGTTTACCCCAGCGGTTGTCGGTTCTTCGCGAGATATGGCCGGCCCACTGCCACTTCAGCTTCCATCAGATGACAACTCGCCTAAAGTTTGTGGGAAGCCGTTTCGTCACTGTAAATTGCACTATTTTGCGCTGTGCAGAAGCGGTGTAGGATTAATGTACGCAGAGCTTAAGTCGAGAAAGGGTATAGATAAATAAATAATGCTGAACAATTCACTCAGCATCATTTAGCCCCCAAAGTAAGCAGAGTTTGCTTGTGTCCCACCAGCCTCGTCCCACTAGTGGGACGAATGAAATGTTATTTTTTACAAAGTTATATCCTGTTCGTTCCACGATCGATATTTATTATCGGTACCTACCTAGATAATTGATATACCTACATTATATCGAGAGGTTTCAAATATGCGACTAAGGAATTTGAAAAGTCGCAAGAAAAGTTGTCATAAAACCTTCAGCCCAAACCATAGATAGATAGATAGAAAATTCTTTATTGCACACTTATAGATAGAAACAATACAGCAAAACAGCTTAAAAACTAAGTGACAAGTGGCGGTCTTATCGCTCAAGAGCGATCTCTACCAGACAACCGTGGATGGATAGGATCATTGGATAGTATTAGGGGATCTGTGTGCTCATGAAGGTTTTATAAGTAAATAGATTTTAATCTTTAAATTCTGTAATAAGCGCGGCCATAGTCGCGGACCACTGCTAGTTACATATTATTACCTGTTGGTAAGTAAAATTTAATACCACATGGAGGTCCTGCTCCATGTGGGTATGCTCTACCTACATTATCACCATCATCAGCCTAATACTACTTCACAGCTGGGCATAGGCCTCCCTTGATAAACACCTTATTGGCTCATATTAAACTGACATTTGGAAGGTGAATCGGAATTTTGAACGCTACTGTACCTACACTTTGGTGATTTCATAATTATTATCGTTCAGGACACTCAAGGAACTTGAGCGATGCTTGAGCCCTACTCAAAGATAGACAACTACCAACTTTGGGTAATTAACATAAACCGTATTTCACTTAAAATATTTAGGAAAATTCTACCTTCATAATGAATGTTAGCGGGTTAACTACGAACCTAGTTTGTGTTGGAAGAACACCAACGAACTTGAATCTCGTAGAATTAGGTTTAGTTCAAAGTTTACTTTCCAGGCCGCTAATATACATAGTATAAAACAAAGTCGCTTTCTCTGTCCCTATGTATGCTTAAATCTTTAAAACTACGCAACGGAATTTGATGCGGTTTTTTTAATAGATATAGATAGAGTGATTGAAGAGGAAGGTTTATATGTATAATAATAGTAATAATAGTATTTTATTGCACCCGTGCGAAGCCGGGGCGGGTCGCTAGTACATACATAATGGTTAATGATGTTATTAAATAAGGTAGAGGTTATGTTTGTGATTGTATAACGGGACTGGCATATTCGCTAGGCGAATAAAGTCCTTAAAAAAACAGAAAAAAACCCTTAACGAATTAACATTTGCATGCATACGTTTAAGCTTAGAATTTTGTAACTTAAAAATGTCATTTTAGAAAATGTATTTACGTCAAAGACGTATGTATATACTTTGCTTTGAAGCTATTTTTTAGATTTAGTTATAGTCAACTTGTGACAAACTTATAAAATGTAAATCCTTTATTGGCTGTAGGTTAGATAGTATAAGTTTCATTAAGTTCTTGTCTTAAGCTGTGGATTTTGTTATTGAATAAATAAATAAATAACCCGCTTACATTCATCATTGTATTCGTCAAACTACAAGGGTTTTTATTGTAAAATAGATCCTATATATTTATTAACGGACTTAAAAAAAGGAAGAGGAAAAAAAAGGAAATAATAATAATAATAATAATAATGCTGGACAATTCACACAGCATCATCTAGCCCCAAGGTAAGCAGAGCTTGTGTTATGGGTACTAGATAACTGATATACATAATAATATACGAGTACTTACATAAATAGATATTTTTTTTATTATACATAGAAAACGACCAGAACACCCTGAACAAATATCTGCATATCGTACAAATATTTGTCCCGAGGCGGGAATCGAACCCGCAACCTCCTGCGTCGCAGGCGGACCTTCGCCCACCGCGCCACAGAGGTCGTCTGGTCGAAATGTTCGGCTGTATGTATGTTTTTTTTAACGTTCGTTGATGTCTCCGTCAATTACGGACCTATTTTGAAAATTCTTCGGCTATTGTATTGAGAATGATTCCGAGTTAGTTCCAGAAATTTTTTCGACGGATTGGCATTTGTCCCTCGGGGGTGGTCCGCCCCGGAGGCCAAGCTCCGAGGGCCATCCTGGCACCTTTTGGGGTGACAACCAAAACTCACATGCACAGCTAGATTATAAAATTGGTTTATATGATTACTGTTCATTCTACAGTATAGAATGGTAAACAGTTCTTCTAGTGGCTACTGTAAGGTGTACTTAGAAGTAGGAATATTCTTTTATAATTTAACAGTCCAACTCAAGTCTCCAAGCGTTTCACTAGTCGTCCTAACATCCGTCTTTACATGGCCCTGCCAAATATGGTGTTGAAGCGCATAGTAAAATAAATTTCAGCAGTTCGGAGCATAAGTAATTTCTAGTGTCAAAAATTCAGAAAATCTATTTTAAATTCCTCGCTGCAAGCTTTTATGTATATCATCTCGGACCAAAGTGCTTGGGAAGACAAATTCAACGAACCCAAACTCGACGGTATTAAGTCGTTACGTTCAGGAGTTCTAAAGGCTATCTTCTGTATCCATCATCAGACCAGATCGATGGTACCAAGACATTGCTTGTCACCGAACTTACATAACCTCTCAAGTGGCACGCCCCGCGCCCCGCTACCGCCGTTGTGTGGCAGTACTACCGCAAAAATCCGCGGAAATGCATCACAATGCTTTATTTCGCTGATTTCTTGATTATTATCTACTAACACCTCGTAACATCTATATATATTTGGATTCTCCTTAAAATTTCCTACAAAACAGCATGGAAACATTCTGATTTTGTATAACGTAATTAATGAGGTTGATTAAAATTAACCGAACTTACAAAGTAGGTATGTCAAATTCCAGCTAAAACTGTTGAGGACAAATGGTCTAAAATTGAGTTGCTAGATTTGTCCCACACATATTAACAGGGCACGCTTAATAAAAGCTTTTAATAGGATGTGAAGACATACCTTAAATTCCGTGTGATATTGTCCTGGAGGAAACCAACTTTACTCTTCAGAATATTCATTGTAACTAAAATAAATAATTTTTATTCAGAAAAACTGTAGTAAATTTTCTCCGGAAGCCCTGTTGTTTGAATGAGATATTGACAAGCATTGAACGGAATGACCGTAGGAAAGTAAATAATGTATTATCAATTTGTTTACTACTTGGTAACTGTCTACCAGTAATTATGGAGATAACCGAGTTTGCGACGCCTATGCATTTCTCATTCGATTTCGTATCGGTTAAGGCGATATTTGAACACTAGCATTATTTTTTTCATATATTATTCACGTAGAGTGTAAACGTAGTGAAAATTTTAAGACATGAGAGTTTTGTTTCTAGGGTTCCCGTACCTCAAGAGGAGAAAAGTAACCCTTAAGAATAGCTTTATTTTTCGTCATTCTGTCTCTCTATCCGTTTGTCAATCCTCTTTTCTCAGGATCGCGTGGAGGTATCGAATTGAAATACAATATTCAAGTACGTAACCTCTTGGAGCCGTGATATAAATAAAACTTCTAAGTCAACGCAATCAAAAGTTACAGCAACAATATAAAAAAAATAATAAATAAATAATGCTGGACAATTCACACAGCATTATCTAGCCCCAAGCTAAGCAGAGCTTGTGTTATGGGTACTAGATAACTGATATACCTAATACAATACACTACATAAATATATATTTTTTTATTATACATAGAAAACATCCAGAACACCCTGAACAAATATCTGCAGATAGTACAAATATTTGTTCCGAGGCGGGAATCGAACCCGCAACCTCCTGCGTCGCAGGTGACCACCGCGCGCCGCCGCGCCACAGAGGCCGTGTTACAATGCCACAATGGTACTTCCCGTAGACCTAGAATCATGAAATTTGGCAAGAAGCAAGGGCTCACAATTGTACGGAACCCTCGGTTCGCGAGTCCAACTCGCACTTGAGGTATTTTTTATAAAAATATCGGCTCTGCTGGTTTTTCATGGATCCTTTCACATTCACCCTTTACCTTACCACTTACAAATGAAGGTAGCTTTTACAAATCAAGAACAACGTGATAAGAAACTTTCATTAGGTTCCCAGAAACAATGAATTTTCATATTTTCAAAATTGTACACTACTAACCTATAGAGTGTAAAGTGTGTAAACATTGAATTTTGTGAACTGCTACTGCGAACTACATTTGAAGTCAGCTTGTTCCTTAACTGAGCAAAACTCAGATAACTCTGTGAAGGTTTATTAACCTTACAGATTTACACCCACTTTTATGCAGTTTTCTGGTACACCCTGGTCCCTGATTGATTTGGAGATTTCCGTATTTGTAGATTTGGTACTTAGCCCAAAGCCAAAGTCGCACAGCCCCTAGCGTAGCGTTTTTTATAGAAAATGCGTAAATTATTATCAAAGTTGAAGGAATAAATTACAAATACACTCGAGAGCAATGAATCCGGGTCACTCAAAGAATCCAAAAAATCTCGGAAAGTAAGAATGCTAGGTTAATGCAATAAATTGTATTTAATAGAAATTTAATACTCCTTAAATGAAAGTATTAAAACTTCTTAGTTATTGTAAAGTTATATCATAAAAAAATCAAATTTGAAAAGGGAACACTGTCGAAGATGGAACTACGAAATTACAGGATTTGTTTTTGCTTTTGTTTGTAATCTGTCATTTATGTTGGTACATAAACCAGGTTGATAGTGCTCAATATTCATTATTCAAGCTGAAATCATGTCGCTTACACTTGAAGAATGCACCAGAATACTTACATTGGTGGAAACCGGCCGGAGTCAGCGCGATACAGCCAGGACTGTCGGTGTGTCGCTGTCAACAGTACAAAGAGTTCTCCGACGTTACGAAGAAACTGGTTCTAACCTACGCAGACCAGGAACGGGCAGAACTAGGTGTACCACAGCACGAGAAGACCGATACTTGGTGAACACCATGCTTCGAAATCGCTTTCTCACAGGAACTGAACTCACAAATCAGTTTCGACGCCTCGGAGGAAGTAACCCAAGTGCATGGACAGTAAGACGTCGGCTTGCTGAATCTAACTTAAAACCCCTTAGACCTGCAAACGGCCCTAAGCTGGAGCGTGGCCATCGTATTTCAAGACTAAGATATGTCCAGAACCACGTAAATTGGAGTATTGAAGATTGGTCGAAAGTTATGTTCTCCGACGAATCAAAATTTATGCTCTACAAGCACGATGGAAGACACAGAGTGTATAGAAGACCAGGGGAAAGATTCAAGCAAGCATGCATCGAAGAAAAAGTAGCCTACGGTGGTGGGTCTGTACTTGTGTGGGCCGGAATTTCCTCTGAAAGTCGCACAGAGCTGGTGATCATAGAAAACGGCTCTTTAACTAGCGTAAGATATGTGGAAGAAATCCTCAACGAACACGTTGGTCCATTTATGGTCAATTTGGGTGAGGATGCTATATTTATGCATGACAATGCCCGACCTCATACAGGTAGGATTGTGAATGACTACCTTCAAGAGATGAACATTACTTGTATGGAGTGGCCAGCGCGCAGCCCGGATATCAACCCGATCGAGCATGCTTGGGACGAGCTAGGGAGATGCGTAAAACAACGAAACCTTCCCCCAATCACGCTTCCTGAGCTCAAAATTGCTCTCACAGAGGAATGGGAGAATATTGCCCAAAGTCGTATAAGGAACTTGGTGTACAGCATGCCAAACCGCGTAAACGCAGTAATGGAAGCACGAGGAGGTAATACGAAGTATTGAAATTCAAGAAAATCGTCATAAAGTTCAAAAATTTCATGTTTCCTATTTTTGTTTTAAGGAGAGATCAGCAGTTTTTTTCTTTATGTAATTTTGTGTAAATAAAATGTATGGTGACTCATATTTTTTTAACTTTCATTTAAGGAGTATTAAATTGTCTATTAAATACAATTTATTGCATTAACCTAGCATTCTTACTTTCCGAGATTTTTTGGATTCTTTGAGTGACCCGGATTCATTGCTCTCGAGTGTATTTTACGCATCCGATGACATTTTTGTGTCTTTTGTCTATTCTACCCTTTGACAAGGTTAAATTGTCTAAAATTTTACCCCATACATACAATAGGTACAACACTCGCTGTGGTTATCATAAAGAGCCCTGACTCCGGTTGACGAAGTATCGACACGTGACCGCGACGTCTCATTTTTGAGTGCTTCCCCGTCCGACCCAAGATTTTTCTACCCAATAGGTATTTTGCTCCGTTCGACCCAAATCATTTGATTTTAGTTACCCTTTCCACCTACACCCAATAGAAATTAGGAATAAGTATTCCAAATTTCTATTGTTTAAATTCAAATAAATGAAACAGTGAAACACCGAAGTAGATGGGTCAGCAGACAAAAAATTTAAAAAACTTATTATAAATATTTTTATTAATAAAATCAGTCTTCTACAGTAGGAGACGTCACGACCACGTCGGTACTATCGTCAACCGGACTCTGGGCTCTGATGTCTCCATGTTATGAGGGGGACTGGAAATTTGACAATTGTGACTATATATAGTAGTAATATTAGTATTTGACTTAAACCTATCAAGCGCACATAACTTTAAAAAAGTGAAATGCGATCAGAGGGATGAGTATATTTGACGTACATAGTAACAAGACGTGATCGTTACGTCTCATTTTTGTATGGGATTTGCGTAGTTCCCTGTCTGCACGATAGAGGCGCTGTACCAATTTGTATGGAAAAACGAGAATTTTCTTAAATACATTTTATAAACAGATTTTCATGAAACATGGCTAACAACACTCGGGATAAAATTATCTATGACACAAAAAAACTAAACGAAAATCGGTTCATCAGTTTGGGAGCTACGATACCACAGACAGATACACAGATACACAGACAGACACGTTAAACTTATTATATACTATTATACATATATCCACTGCAGTATGAATGCGATTTACGACGGATGATGAGACAAAACAACATCCATCCAAATTCTACAAACGTGCAACAAAAATCAGAGCGATTTTTGTAGCACGTTTGTAGAATTCGTCAAGATTCCAGCCCCCTTATCAGCCCCGTTATCAGAATCCTCCGTGAAGACCCCCCGGACAAGACAAGCTCTGCAAATTAACTCAGTAATATCTGCAAATATTCTTGATGGTCTGCAAATAGTTCTGATGCTTTGCAAATAGGAGTACGTGCGTTATTTAGACATTTATTTAAGTTGATAGAAGTGTAGCTACCAAAACGAACGAGAATTTCAAGGTGGTTACTCTTTAGGTACCTATAGGATAACTAATTTTTTGACTTTGCCTATTTTGGTGTTATTAGACTGAAAATATTATCTGTCAAGTGCGAAGGACCCTAAACAAATATTTGGCTGATCAAGTAAAATAAAGGCATTTTCACCTCTCTTGACAGGGAACGGGAATAATAGTTGTTCAACAAGTGGGCAAAACTATGTTATATTTGTTGAACGTGCCGATAATCCCAAATATTATTTAAAAAATTGGTTGTCTGTAAAGTCGGTTTACTGACGATAGTTGAACATGACAACGTCTTAAGAAAATACTGATGGAATGGTAGCATTTGATACTCGATCAAAACATGTAAATGTACTATAGTATAGCAGCTGTCCACGCAGACGCATCGCTCACTCAAGTAGGAGAGAGACGGATGTCGAGCGCTTTCGCTTGCACTTCAAGCCTTACATGGAACGCCTCAGAGCGAGGTAACGCCGCATGACGTCATGTTTTTTCGTGCGTGCAGCCGGCTCTATCGAATTATAAGACGTTGTCACGTCAAAAATTCCCGAGATTTTTAAACATTTTAAAATAGAGTCACGAGCGTAGCCAGGGATTTAAAAGGCACGAAACGAAAAAGATTTGCCCTCGAGCTAAACATAACTACAACTTTTTACCACGACTAGCGAGAAAATATTTTGTAATATAGAAAGAGGTCGAATGTCAGAAACTCATTTTGGTCCACAGTCCACAACCTTGGAGGGCAAAATGCTGCAAACCTTTTTCGATGCATGAACGAACGATTTTTTTTCCTTGAATGTTGCATTGTTCTGAATTCAAATTACTTATTTCAATTGTAAATACTAGTATAATTTTCTTTGTGAATAAAGGCTTAAGCTTTATTCAACAAGTTGAATAATATTCTTTATTCCACATGTGAGCATAACCGGATTTTGCTCACTGATTTGGAGCAGCAGTCACCGTTTTCGAGCGAGAGAGGTGAAAATATTTTTCACTAGCTGCGCCCCGCGGCTTCGCCCCCGTGGAAATTTATGTTTCCAACTTTCTTAATTTTTCTTTCATAAGAACCTTCTCCTGACAATAACAAACACAACAAAGAAAGAATTAGCGAAATCGGTCCAGGCGTTGTTGAGTTATGCGCTTACCAACACATTTTGCGATTCATTTTTATATTATAGATTTGGTTATAAGAACATTGCATTGCAAAGAATTTTTTCCCTCTTGAAGCTTAGAAAGACCATGGTAACTACGGAACTTTGTTCCGGTCTCATACAGACAGGCACGGTTCTTTATAGACCTGTCTAACTATGACCCATAATTTATGTTTTAAATACCTACATACATAGCCAAATACTTCACTCACTACCCACAACATGTTATTCTCTAGATAGGACCCCACCCAGCGTCAAACACGTACAGCAAACATGCGTAGATACACCTATAGTTAGCGACACAGCAAACATACCGTTTAAACACTAGCCTAGAACCTATATACTAGCCAAACTCGATGTAGAATGTTTGTAAGCAAACCACCCGTACTAAATACCCAGCCCCTAAAATTCACTCTGTTGCCACGTCTTTTTAAACGACGAAAAAACGGAGTAGGTTCTCAAGTTAGAGTAGTCCGATTTTGATAATTATTTTTATATTGGAAAGGGTATAAGAACGAAATCCCTTAAAAATGTGTCGCGCGCCTAACGCCCGAATACTCAAATGCAACTTTCATTTGAGCACGTCTTAAGTTGCAATTTTTTGACAGTTTTCAATGAAAATCTGTCAAAATTTTGTCACTTGGGACGTGCTTAAATCTGAGTTGCATTTGAGTATTCGGGGGTTAGTCCTTTACATTACTTGTCGATTTGACATCCTTGCTTCAATAAGTACCTACCTATTGTTTACAATTATATCTGAAACTCGATGCCAAGCAAGTAAATTTTAGTTATTTGTATCGTGGTTTGTTTACAAACATTCTACATCCAGTTTGGCTAGTGTATAGATCTTACTGTCGACCTGTAATTTGCCTGTAAGTATGACGGTGCCCATTCATTATCTGACGAGAGATGTAGAGATGACGTCTGGGGTATATAAGATCTTTTGCTCGAGAAAGGCTTTTAGTTCACCTGGAAGATAGAAAGTGCAGTAGAGAATCCAGAAGTTACCAATTTCAGAAGAAAGATTCTTAGAGGTGAGACTGCACAGGTTAAATTTGTAGAATATAGAAGAAAATATACAGGGAATTAAGGATATTGAGTCGATACACCAAAAGTGCGATGCAGCACACTGTCGATGCGGCAACTGTCGTGCCAACCCACAGGGGGTTGGCACGACAGTGTATGAACCTTTAGGCGGTCAACTCAAATCAAAAGCTCTTTATTTCCATAAATATAATAAATTTACCTACACATATAAATCGTCAAATTATAAAATTGAACACTGACACGGAAATAAAGGGATATTTTTGATTTCTGTCGCTTCGGTATGTAGACCAAAGAAGCGAAGTATCTACTTTCCTTTCGGTGGACAGTATTTTCGTTAACGTTTGTAAAAACTCCATGAAACAACAACCGGTTAATTAAAGAAAATATAATAATACTAGTTTATGCCCGCGGTTTCGCACGCGTTGTTTCTATGGAAACGTTTAAAGGTGATTGCTATTCTATAGAATATTAAAAATTAATTAAAAAAACATTGTCCAGCGGACAAAATTGTGAATCTAAACCATTCCCAGATCCCCTTGAACGCACACAAAAAATTTCATCAAAATCGGTCCAGTCGTTTGAGAGAAGTTCAGTGACATACACACTCACAGAAGAATTATATATATAAAGATAGGCTGTCTTTATTATCATATTATCAAATAAAAATTTCACTGTGGTTGCCACGTTCGAAACTTCCTTTGAAATCTGTCCAAAAACCACCGAAATCGAGAAGTTACATTCGATTTTGAATAAAACCATTATGATATTAAAAACAAAACTTTTTCAACAGCATCATGTGCAAGAAAATAGAAGAAATGAACATCGATATTGTAGAGAAGAAAAAGCCGATATACACAGCAACGGTCGAAGAAGCACTTTCTGAAACAGGTGAGGCCATCGAAATTAATATGAACGCAGTCGAGTACTCCACGCCCACGGTAACGAATGTAACCATCAGTCCAAAAAGAAGAAGTCACAATCCTAGCCTAGGCGTTTATGCGTTACATTTAAGTAGTCTGTAATCCTAGGTAGAGATAAACCATTCTAAAAATGCACGCCCTTTTTACTATAAAAACTATCTTAGTTTGACGAATTCATTACTGATGTAAGGGATGAAACGTTGGTGTTCTTCAAACACTAATAAGGTTCGTAGCTAACCCGCGTACATCCGTAATGAATGCACTGCACGCCCCCTTCACAAAACGTCATAGTTACCTACACTCGGTGTGCATTTTTGTGCATTCTACTCATATTATAAAGGCGGTTTGTGCCGTGTTGTGAAGATGTGTACCCGCCGTGAAGACAACGCTAAAACTACTCAATGGATCGGGCTGAAATTTTGTACACGTAGAGATCTGAACTTGTAATAACGTATACCTAGGTTACTTTTAATTTCAAAAAACGCGTGCAGAGTCCAGTGTTTAATAATCGAATTGAATTGATACGTTCAAATGCTAAATTATAGTAGGTATCGTAGCCGGCACCAGCTTTTCTCTGACAATCTGGACATAATACATTTTATTTATTTTGTACGTACAATATAGTGTTGTTATTCATTAATTCATTCATTGCTAGGCCAATGGGAAGCCAAGCAAGCAATAAATAATGTTGGACAATACACACAGCATCATCTAGCCCCAAGCTAAGCAGAGCTTGTGTGATAAGCTGATATAATGCAAGCACCTAATTATCTTAAAGAGTAATTTCTATTCTAGATACTGATAATTCCTTGCTCAAAATAGAATTTCACTTTTATCAGTTCCTCGCGCATCAGCTTACTTAGGTATGTGTTTACATTGGGATGTGAATTCCGAGTCAAATAGAGATTGATCAATGACGAACATCCGGTTTTGTCCCTTAGCTCGGCAATTCGTAATTAACGAAGCACTTAGGTATGACCCAATTAGTTCTGTGACGTCACGATTCACTTTGTAACATCTACCAAATATCATGAAATAGGGTTCATATTGCAACCTATATGTGTAGAATCTATTTTTTTGTGTAAAAAAGATTATAGAGATCCGTGGTACGGCCACTAACTACCTTTACTCTTCAGGTACATTTTTGACCATGCTATTGCAGCTACCCCCCTAAATTGTTGTATTTTATGATTGAATTATAATAATTATTTGTGATTTTCAAATGTAATTTTAATCTAAGTATTTTTCTTGAATAAGTGTTCCTTGTTAACCCATGGTAATACTAAATAAATTGCATTAAATTGACCTATAATATGATGCACAATGCAGGTTTTCTAGTGGTACCTGTTGCTCATACCTCCAGAAAGCCTTATACGATGTAGTGCCCCAAAACCTTGGGACTTTTTAAAATATAATTCACGGGCCGCAAGGCTCTGGAGTGGTGGCCACGTACCGGAAGGCTCCCCACGAGGAGGACCGACGACCTGGTGAAGGTTGCGGAGAATCGCTGGATGCGGGCAGCGCGTGAATTTTTGTTAACTAAGATCTCCAAAACTACTGAACAGGTCATGATGAAATTTGGCGTAAAGAAGCTAGTGATTCATAAAACTCTTTGTAAATTGTTCCTCAGGTTTCGGCAAGTACAGCTTCGGTCTTCTGCTAGTATGCAGCTGGACTCTGCAAGCGATGGGGATGGATCTCTTCGGCACCAGCTTCGTGGTGGCGGCGGCTGTCTGCGACCTCGAGCTGTCGATGCAGCAGCAGGCGTTGTTGACTGCGATGCCGCTGTGTGGTGAGTTCTGGCCATTGAAGATCATCATAATCATCAGCAGCCCAGAGTCACCCCCTGCTGCTGGGTGCTTACTCTCTTCATCTTATACAATGTTCGTAGGCTTATACAGGGTTATTGATAATTCACTGACACCGCACACTGCAAATTTATCCCTCATCACGAACACGTTTGTGAAGACGCCACGTTTTAATTCTTAAAATTGGTAGAAAAGGAATGATAGTAGGTACCCCTCTTCATTGAATAATAAAAAATAATAATAAATAAATAAATAATGCTGGTCCATTCACAGGGCATTATCTAGCCTTAAAGCAAGCAGAGCTTGTGTTGATAACTTATTAGATAGATATTTTTTACTATACATAGAAAACATCCAGAACGCCCTGGACAAATGTCTGCAGATAGTATAATCGTTCAAAATTAAGCATAAAAACTAGTTAACCCTAAATTATTAGTGCGTGTGTGCTCACACGCACTGATGGATGACAGATGCCAGATGCCACTTTAATTATCTTTTGTAGATGTAAAATAAGCTAATGATGATGATGTGGATTTAAATAGGAGTGGTAGATCGGTCGTTAGTGGTGATTTACATAAAATTTTAAGAATTAATACCTGCCGTCTTCACAAACGTGTTCACGATGATGGGCGACCTGCAGTTCACACAGTGTCAGTGAATTACCAATGACCCTGTATATATTATAGGATATGGATATTCATGCCAATTAAATAAGAATAAAATATAAATAACTTTGAAGACGAAAAAAAGTAAAGAGCAGTTTCGTCGAAGTCCACCCAAATCCGATTACGCGCGCCAAAAATCTACAAAACCAAGTTTTGGATTTACTTGTACAAATGCCTCTTGTCTAGCCTCTTGTCTTATTGCTAACAGGAAAATGTGAAGCAACAGAACATAACTAAAGATAGGTCAGTACTAGGAAATGCCTATGACCTATCGATTAAAGGTCAGAGCTTGTATCTAACATTGTACAGTTATGCGACATTATCAGCGGAGACAAGGGGTAGTATTATAGACAAAGACAGATATATCGAGATATGTTTCTGTGACAAAGACGATGTTATGGACTGGACCCCGACTCTGAGGATATCAAAACATCGATCAATCCGTCGAACTTACACAAATTAAATAAAAATATACCTTGAAAAACTTCAACCGAGAAGAAGTTCTCCAAGTATCCGAAAATTGGAACCCTGTTATTTAATTGACGTCGTGAACGTTAGTGAACGAAAGTCTTCGTTTCAGATCTGGCCAAAATGGCATTTTTGTCAGTATGTCCGTACTCCTCTACAGGTCGTATTTTACAACCGATTGGTACGAAACTTTGTGTACAGATTCTATGATTTTATAGAATTTTATTGTCGTCGGGATTTTTTGATTAAAGGTGTACTTCCTTCAAAAAAAGGCAAAAAGGGGGCTTTAGAATATCTCGGCTTTAAGACATTTGATTTCGATGATTATATTTTTAATTGAAAGGTTGTTGTTTATAATTCTTCTCATAAAAAATTGGTAAAGATCTGATCAGGATTTTTGGCATGATGAGCAGAATAGCTCCGCAAGATGCAGTATAATGCAAGAGAATACACAGTACAGCGCCACCTATTAGAACATCTTTGTAACACGTTGTACTTACCTTCTACGTAGCACGGCCACTTGCCAGTTTGTGCAAGTAAGAAATATTATAGATGTCGCTAAAGCTACTGAACTTTTTTGATATAATATGGCACTTTTGCTCCGTGATACTTATGATGCTTTCATACTGGCATGGCGATTTGCAAGGAGTCACCGCCGAAAAACATGGTTGAAAGGGTAACCATTTCAACTATTTTCAAAATATACCTACCGAACCTACCTACCAAAATATCCCGTTTTAAATTACCTTAGTGCATTAATAAATTAATTAATTGTTGAAAAAAGTTAGTGTTCGCGACGTCTACTGTTCGTAGAACTACTAGTTTAGATAAATAATAAATAAATAAATTAAGGGTATGTCAAATATATGCTGCTGTATAAGGGCATTGTCAAACTATACTAAAAATAATATATCGTTCATAGACCATTTGAATAAAGGGTGAGACTTAGCTTGTCGAATAGAAGTGGGTGGGCACTCCACAACTTTAGGACATGTACGGTAAAGGATGAGCTATAGGAATGGAAGGGGCAGAGAGTACATCGGTATATCTATAAACAACACGGCAATAAAAAATCAGTGAGACTTCAGTTATTCTATGATGGCGCATGCAACTATGCAGTAGTACGGTAGGCCTGACCTAGTTATTTTATTATCTACTTACACTATCAGCCTAGCCTTCTACAATCCGGCTGATTCTAAGATACGGGCCGACAGATACGTCATTGTATTGTAGGTCAGGTCAGGTTAGGTGGCCTTACATGCTACCTCTGATACAAAGTAAATGACTGTCACTATCCGGATTGAGCTATTTATAGTGTTTTCGCTCAAGATATTCTACTGTCCTATTCAGACTTGGTGATCGCAAATATTTATCGAAATAAAAATAGAACGAAATAACGAATTGAATAACATCTTTATTCAGAAAGAAAATGACAATAAAATTATAGAAATAAATTAGAACTAGTATTTATAATTGATACAATTGAGTTAACTGCTGACTGTTGTAAACAATCTACAGGTAGTACTGATCCATATCAAACCTGTCGTCGCGTCCCCAAGACGCTGGCTGCTTTGCCCCGCTGTATGGTAACGCTGATGCGTTGCGTCAGACACTCACCAGCTCTCGGGTCACGCGACGTTTCGATATTTTTTAAGGTTTCGAGATCGGAGATCGGTTTCGAAACCCTTATGGTCTCGCTTTGTCTGTCCTTTTTTCCCACTTTAATATCTCAGCAACTACCGCAGCTTGACTTAACTTGAAATTTAAAATAATAATACATTTCTTGCGCCTGTACAGATATGAAGAAAAAAAAATGAAAAATGAAAATGTCTATTGCACACAATGCATAATTTTCCATACAAATTGTGACTGACGGGACGCGTGACCCGAGAGCTGGCGCAGCGCATCAGCATTGCCATACAGCGTGGCAATGCAGCCAGCGCAGCGTCTTGGGGACGCTTCCGACTGGTATTGATATGGATCAGTGGAGCTACCTGTAGATTGTTCGTAACAGTCTGCAGTTAGCTCAGTTGTTTCAATTGTAAATACAAGTGTAATTTTCTTTGTGAATAGAGGCTTCCGCTATTAGGTACCTAAAAAACACACTTATTTCGACCACTAAATAAACCTTTAAATCGTACGTATGTAACCTCCAAAGATAAATTTTTGGTTCACATATCGCATGTACGCCTCGAGGTGGATTTTTTTGTGGATTCCTCCGGCCTAGGTAATAAGTTGTGTAGATAAAGAACGGGATTGAAAAAATAATGACAACGGGGCAGCATGCTATTACATTTTATCAAATATGATCCAAGCGGTCATCTGCATCAGCACGTCATCTTCATTCTCATTCTTTTCGACATATACTTACCTAAAGTTTGGCCGACCATCTAATCTACCCGAGAACTTACACACTAAAAAAGGTAAGAAATCTTTAAAATCCATACCTTACTTCTTCTCCAGGTGTGGTGCTAGGTGCCCAGCTGTGGGGCTACGTATCAGACACGCGCGGCCGGCGGCTCACACTAGTGCTGTCCATGTCTATCGGGTTTGTCTTCGCGGCGCTCAGCAGCATGGCTCCAGACTGGAAGACCATGGCGTTCTTGAAGCTCGTCTCTTCTACTTTGTAAGTTAGTTCACCAACACATAGACATCGCTGGATATTCCTCATCATAACCTAAGATATTAAGATCATCAGACTAATCTACAAATGAAAAGTTAGGAAGATGGATCAAGTTAATTTTCAGCTCCAACTGCTGTAAAGTACCAGGGTATTTAAAAGGGGTTATTCCAGTTTTCCCCCTTGAAATCCCCCTTGAGGGGGAAAACTGGAAGTAAAAAAAAAAGAATTCCAGTTTTCCCCCTTGAAGATTAGCCTCAAGGGGGAAAACTGGAATTAATTTTTTTGACTTCCAGTTTTCCCCCTTGCAAATCCCCCTTAAGGGGGAAAACTGGAATTCTTTTTTTTGCAATTCCAGTTTTCCCCCTTAGACGTATTTTGTATAGCAATCATATTTTTGTATAGCAATTATATACAAATTAGAGGAAACAAATTAGAACTAGTATTTGAGTATATAAACAAGTATATAAAGAATAGAATAGAACTCAAATAGGCCACAGGCTCGGCATGAAACACTCCATATCTCAGAAACTACTCGTGCTAGACTTTCAGTTTCTGGTTTAAATGAAAGGCAAGGTAATATCTTCATATCTGATGACAGCTGTCAAAACTGAAACGGCCATATCTCGGAAACTGATCGTGCTAGACTTTCAGCTAATAGCTCAAATGAAAGGCAGGAACAAAATCTACATTTTTGATGACAGCTGTCAAAACTGAAACGGCCATATCTCGGGAACTACTAGTGCTAGACTTTCAGCTAATAGCTCAAATGAAAGGTGGGAACAAAATCTAAATTTTCGATGACAGCTGTCAAAACTGAAACGGCCATATCTCGGGAACTACTAATGCTAGACTTTCAGTTAATAGCTCAAATGAAAGGTGGGAACAAAATCTAAATTTTCGATGACAGCTGTCAAAACTGAAACGGCCATATCTCGGGAACTACTAGTGCTAGACTTTCAGCTAATAGCTCAAATAAAAGGTGGAAACAATATCTATATTTGACAGCTAATTTACTCTAGCACGAGTAGTTCTGGCCGTCAGTTTTGACAGCTGTCATTCAAATATAGATTTTGTTCCCGCCTTTCATTTGAGCTATTAACTGCATATTCACGCGTAACTCGCTGGCGCGATCCTCTTTTGTTTTTCTTGAACCGGAGGCAGATTTGTGACGTCAGCGTGGATAATTGTATGAAAAAAGAAGACAATCGCACCAGTTTTTTTTACCGCTTATATCCTGGATTAAACCATAGACTTTGATTCCGTAAAAGTAGTGTCCCCGTGGTAGGTATGATCAAATAATTCAAATATGTTTATCGTCGCGAGTGCCAAGTCTTCTGATAATAGTCTTCTGATAATCTAACTGACGGACTAAATAGAATAATATTCTTTTTTACCCAGGACACTGCCCTATTGTTAGTTGCATTGCAAGACGAATTGTGGTATTTCGTACGTACGTTTAGATACATGTCCGTAGGTTATTTCGCTTGTAACTATAGCTGCCGAGTGGAAACTAAATAATATCTAAATGTACATGTTGTTAAACTGACGTATGTAATTTTGTATTCTAATTAATATTATCTTCATTTGGTACTCCTCCGGCGGGAGACCGAAAATTTTTTTTTGCGAGTATTCCCAGTTATAAACTACTTTCAAAGAACCTAAATTAAAAACTGTCAAAAATTACATAAAACGTAGCCCTTGACATAAGTACCTATACTTATCACATACTCTTTTGAAAACACTTATACATGTAAGAATTTCTTTGTCATTGAATGGATATAATGAAAAGTTTAATCTTTATTGGTTGTAAAACGTTTTCAAGATATCAAACAGACCTATTTGTCGCCATAAATAATTCCGGCTATTTCGGCTTCTGTGATACGCAGACACTTTTAAATAAAGACTTAAATTAAGTCAAATCAAAAAGCAAGTTCATTCCCCATGACGTGTGCAAAGATAGCTTAGTCCATATGACATGTGCAAAGGTAGCACAGTCCCCATGACATGTGAGAAGGTAGCACATTTTTCTTATTGAGTGTCAAGGTGTCCGTGACTTAAATGCAGCCCTTAGCAGAATACCAGCGCTACAGCTTGGCGACATGCTGGAGCATTAAGCTGAGCTATGGGCCATTTCTCTGCCACAATAAAATTGTTACTCATGCATGTATTAGTATGTATTTAATGTATTTATGCAACATTGTAACTTAATTTTTCAATGATAATATCTTTGTATCGTTTTTTAGTATTAAGTGCTTTTAATTTTCAATGTTTGGATTTATTGTGGTTTAAGAGAAATAAACAAATTTCATTTCATTTCATTTACATGCATTCCTCATGACGTGTGCAAAGGTAGCACAATTTTGCACACGTCATGGGAACTGTGCAATCTATGACGCTGTCTGTGTACCTACAGATAATAAAGATGATGCAGTTGTCTGTACGGGGTTGAATCTGTCTTTTGAGCCTGTGAGCATTCACTACTCGGTGCATACAGTACACCTACGTTTAGTAAATAAATAAATAAATAAATAATGCTGGACAATTCACACAGCATTATCTAGCCCCAAGCTAAGCAGAGCTTGTGTTATGGGTACTAGATAACTGATATACTTAATACAATACACTACATAGATAGATATTTTTTATTATACATAGAAAACATCCAGAACGCTCTGGACAAATGTCTGCAGATCGTACAAACATTTGTCCCGAGGCGGGAATCGAACCCGCAACCTCCTGCGTCGCAGGCAGACATTCGCCCGCTGCGCCACAGAGGTCGTCTAAATCGTAAATGTATGTACTTACACCTTCTCTTTAGTGGACCATTCAGTCCGGTCCTGTGCCGCCCTTATCCAATCTTCTCGGCTATATTTACGAAGTCTTCCGATCACCGGGTGGTCTACTTCTTTTTCGTTAAGAGTACGCATCACCATCATAATCATCATCAGCCCATTATTAGTCCACTGCTGGACGTAGGTCTCCCCTAATGAGTGCCATAGCGCCCCGTTAAAAGTATTGATTTTTTTTAAGTCACGTGTTTTAAATTATCTCAAGGTCTTAGTATAATAAAGTTTAGTGATAAATATTACTTTATGCTAATAGCCACTTCGACTGTTGGTCTGTTATCATTTTGAGAACAAAGGGAAATCACCGAATTAAATTTTATTGTTAGTTTATTGGAGTAGATAATGGCAGAAAAACAAATTAGTGGACTGCTAACAATGCGTGTAATATCACACGGATGTGACGTCATTATCACACTTATCTACATATTGTTTATTTTAGTATTTATCAATCGTCAACCGAGCAAACACCTTTTAACACTCAGAATAGATAATGGAACACAATGGATGGAATACCCCCTGCTGGAAACCGTTTATTTATATTTATAAAGTATTAATATCTACCTATTGCTAAACAAGGCATAGGTACCTTGTTTACATAAGCCTATAAACATACCTGATACTTATTATGACATTAGACAATAATAGAAACTAACAGTTTAACACAGAAATGCTAGGGCATTGTAGGGTACAAACTACATAATTAAATAAAACTAAGGTACAATCTAGGAGACATTAATACAAGGCACTATTTATAAAGCATAAAATGAAGAAAGGTACGTTTTTCAAAGTTTTAATCGGCATCAATGGGACTCCACTTTCGGTTTCTAAGTTAGGGCTGATATTGCTTATGATTGTTGACCATTTCAAGAGAAATTCGTTAACCGATAGTCCTCCAACAGTTCTCATAAGTGTTATGAAACAGAGAACAGAGATCGGAGGCCGATGCAGGAGGACGAAAACGCCATCTCCAGTTGTCTAGAGTCTAGGCGTTGACCAGTCTCGCGCTCACTTCGCCATTAGGTACTATATAAAAATGAAATCCTTTTGAATATAATGAGTAAAATCTTTACCGTTCCTTCCAGCACATCAGCCAGCAACTCAGCTGCGTACACGCTGCTAGGAGAGAGCATAGCAGCGCACGCGCGCGGCCGGTCCTTATTGCTCGGGACGTCGGCGCTGATGTGCTCGCAAGCCATGGTTGCAGGTTAGTTGGTGGTCTTTCCACCATATTGCAGTACTTCATCAAACAGATCATGTAGATCATAATACCCTGTAACCGTCTACAGTTGGATGCAAAACTGACCAAAGCATCTAATAGGTAATTAATGATATATCTGAATGATACCTCTGCAACGCGAAATTTAGTGATAAGAGACCATTCACTCGATGGACAGACGACATTATAGCGGTCACTGGAAGTCCATAGATGGAGGCGGCTCGGGACCGCTATTTGTGGCGTCGTATGGGGGAGGTATATGTCCAGCTGTGGATGTTTGTGGGCTGATATTATCAGCTCTGTATCATACTCTCTTGGCCAGTATTCTGCCTCTTCATATACGCCTTTTATCTAAATTTTACGATCTGCTGAATTAGAAGATTCTAAACAATAGCCTTGGCAATAAAGTAGCTTCACGATCAGATAGCTTTGACAATAGAATCGTGGAATTCAAGTCCCAAATATTAACCAGTTCAATGTTACCCTTACAGCAATTGCCTACCCCATCCTACCCCTGGAATTCGCCCACCCAATCCAGTTCCTAGGCATCACGTACCGACCTTGGCATCTCCTGGCTCTGGTGATGGCTCTTCCTTGCGCGGTCACCGCTGGGCTGCTCCAGCTGTTTCACGAGAGCCCCAAGTTTTTGGTCTCCAGGGGCCGGATGGAAGAAGCTTTGGGGGTGCTGAGGAGCATCTACGCTAGGAATACTGGATGCGATGCTGATAGTTTTCCGGTAAGTGAGTCTTCGCCGTGTGGTGCCGCCTCAGACTTTGCACCACCCTAACTCCTCCCGTGGGTGTCGTAAGAGACGACTAAGGGATGTCCACGACTAAGCCCCCTGCTGAACGATTCTACCACCATGAGATAAAAGCCAATAAGGCGTTTATCAAGGGGAGACCTGCGTCCAGTAGTGGACCAATATAGGATTTTGGGGTTGGGTGGGGACAATCTGAAAATGGTGAAATGGTCTTGTGTCTACATCTACCCTACCACCTAGTTATCAGACATATTCTGTGGAGAGCGATAGAATAATTCTCCTTGTTGATAAATATTAGCAAACTTGTTTGCTTGTTATTCAACTATAGTCCATTTCACGTAGGAACCGTTCCCTGAAGGATCACTTTCTATTTGTTTCATGCGTAATGAATTGACTTATTTTAGGATTGATATTAATTTAGTACATAATGTACATGAACATTTACTGTCTCGTAAAAGCATAAAAGGACACTCGAAACGGGCACTCTCCTTGAATTAGGGTGAAATCCGAAGCGAGACTCATCGGAAAAGAAAGCACGTGCCCACTTATTGTCGGTCCATCGTAAATGTGCATATTGTGCATTAGCCCACAATAAACGACGCTCTCGATTTCCACGTCGCAAAGCTGGAACTCTTAAAGGTCTGCGAGCGCGGAGATTGACTTCATGTAATCTTCTCCTGACAGTTTGGTCACTGATAACCACTTGGTGCTGGGACTTGGTGCTGGAGTCTTCCTAACAACTGGCGAGCTGTAATCTGGGGCTGCCTTCTTGCAGCATTTTGCAGAAATCGATCTTATCTCTGGGTAGTGACCCTGTATCTTCCTCAGTAACGTTCGGCTACATCTCCTGTAGCCACGTAGCGTGCCCATAATCGGCAAATTATGCTTGGCTGTGTGTTAACAGCGTCCGCAATATAGCATTGACTGCGTCCAGCTTCCAACATACCGACAGCCCTAAGCATCTCTTCCCGCGTTAAATGACTACCTTTTCGTGACATATAACGCTTCAGTGCCTATCAATAATCTCGAAAAAGTTGGCGGTAATGGTTTTTAGTTTAAATAATATAATTTTGGCCCGTACTTTTTTACGAGTTTTCACAAATACGTTGAAGTGTATTGCTTGTTCCCTAGACTTTGTTGAGTAGTGTACATTCGTTAGTGGTAAAATCTCGTTTAACTTATTATCGTTTAATTTCCAGTTGGTATTGGTGCCAGAAACAGTGAAAATTTATGAATGCATTTCCCGTCAATGAACCATGGTTATGAACACTGATAGTAGATAAATCTCCTTTTACAAGTGCTATTTATTTTATTAAGCTTTCCCTAGGCTGTAATTATAAATCCGTACTTACTATATATAGAGCTATTACAATCAATTTCTTCGTCTTGCAGATCAAGAAGCTGATGGAAGATGACAGCCAGTCCATCAGCCACGCGTCGTTCTTCCGCTCGCTGTGGCAGCAGACCGTGCCTCTCTTCCAACGACCACTGCTGGCCACTACCCTCAAACTGTTCTACCTGGTTGTCATTATTTACATGACGTGAGTTCTCTATCTCGCTTTTGTATCTAGAACTGGATTCTGCCCGCGGAGTTGCATAGGTACGTGTTACTGAGTGAAATGTAGAAGCTCAAGGATAGAGTAGTTTATTTATTAGTGAAAGAATTTTCAAAATTAGATATCCAAAAATTATCCTGCATCCAGAATTGCAAAACGACCACGGTGTGCCAGTGTTAATGGATTGTAAATTATTTCCAGTGGTAGCGGCTTCATCCTCTGGCTGCCATACATCATGAACAGCCTGTTCTCTGCTCTGGAGGATGGCGGCGGAGACGGCATGAACCTCTGCGCAGTCATCAGGATGTCTGCTCAGGACAGCTTCGTTGGTAATGACACGGTAAGTAAATTAAGCAAGTCAGTTGTTCCCAGTGGTGGTAGATTCATGCTCTGGCTGCATCATCATTAACAGCCTGTTCTCTGGAGGACGGCGGTGGAGCCGCCTGAACCTCTGTGCGGTCATCAAGGTGGATCATTCATTACCAACGAAGATGTCCTGAGCAGACCAGGACCGTTTCGTTGGTAATGATACAGTAAGCATGCGGGTCCATGGAAATCCATGGAAAGTATGGAAATTGAGATCCTCAGATCTGCTATCAGCTCTAGGGTCAGTCTATTTGACGCTAGTACCGAGACGTGACCGTGACGTCCCTTTTTCTATTGAGATGCATGGAGAATGGAGATACTGAAGCTGTTTATAATATTATACTACATTATATTATAGATTGTTTGCCACAGTCTGCAGTTAGCTCAATTGTTTCAATTGTAAATGCTAGTTGTAATTTATTTCTATTAAGTAGTTGATTGTAATTTTCTTTGTGAATAAAGTTTTATACTACAGCTTACTATTACATAGGAAAAGAGATTAAGAATAAGACATAGTTATTGGTTGGTCTGACGACCTCTGTGGCGCAGCGGGCGAAGGTCTGCCTGCGACGCAGGAGGTTGCGGGTTCGATTCCCGCCTCGGGACAAATGTTTGTACGATCTGCAGACAATTGTTCAGGGCGTTCTGGATGTTTTCTATGTATGTATAATAAAAAATATCTATCTATGTAGTGTATTGTATTAAGTATATCAGCTATCTAGTACCTATAACACAAGCTCTGCTTAGCTTGGGGCTAGATAATGCTGTGTGAATTGTCCAGCATTATTTATTTATTATTTATTGGTCTGCTGAACTACTTATAAATTTTTCAACAATTAGTCCTTTCGGACATAGACATATACAATAATAAAATTATTATTAGCATTAGTTAAAAAACCTAAGGTTATAGAAATTGCACATTTTCTATAAAGTATTTAATAAAGTTTAACAATAGGAGTTAAATATCAAATTACTATACAATGTGTCTGGTTACCGGTGTCGGAGACTTTGGGGGGGTGAAGTACGGTAAATTTTATCGACAAATCACTATCCCTATTTTTTTTCTCGCTCCCTGATAGAATGGCAGCCATTTTGTTTTCTTTTGCCTCGAAGCACGGGTGCTTGTATTGTTTAAGCTATAGCTACCCATGCAGAGGTTCTAGGAGGACGATAGAGGACTCATTTGATTGCCAATAATGTAGGCAATAAAGCAATGATAACATTGTGGTTTTTTCTATTTTATAATAGAAGAAACGAGAATTTGTAAAACAAAAAAAGTTATTTTTTCAACATTTCTTTTTTAATTTTTAGCTTTTTCATAAAATTGAAACTGTCAAGCTACATGTTTTTTGTTTTTGAACTATAGTACAGAATGTGTGCTTCAAAATAAGTCATGCATCTTAGCCCTGAGTAAGATAGTTTAGAAGTTATGACGATTTGAATCTGACCCTTGAAATCAAAATCAAAATCAAAAACTCTTTATTTCCATAAATACAATAAATGTACACTTAGAAAAGGTCAAATCATAAAACTAAGCACTGACACGGAAATAAAGTGATATTTTTTGATTTCTGTCGCTTCGGTATGTAGACTAAAGTAAAGAAGCGACGAAGAAACCTTTAGCCTGTTAGTTGTTATTTTTCGAGTTGGAGCAAAACCCGTCCCAAGCTTTTTTATCCTCTAGATAATCTGATATTTTATAGTAAGCCTTTTTGCACAGCAAGGTTTTGACAATTTGTTTGAATTTATTTACTGATAATTTTTGCAACTCACTAGGAGTTTTGTTGTAGAAGCGTATACATTGCCCTTTAAAAGATACATTAATTTTGTGTAGCCTAGTTGTGGGCACAGCGATCTTATGTTTGTTTCTGGTATTCAAATTATGTTTATCGCTATTTTTAGGGAACTGATTTATATTTTTATGAGTGTACAATAAGTTTTCATAAATATATTGACATGGTACTGTCATTATGTTTATTTCTTTGAATTTATCACGCAGGGATTCTCTGGGACCCATATTATAGATTGCACGAACAGCCCTCTTCTGCAGCACAAATACGGTGTTAATATCTGCAGCGTTCCCCCACAGCAGTATACCATAAGACATAATACTATGGAAGTAGCTGAAATAAACAAGTCTAGATGTGTCCACGTCTGTAAGATGACGGATTTTTTTGACTGCATATGCTGCAGAACTAAGTCTCTTCGATAGCTTATCTATGTGTGGGCCCCATTGAAGTTTATTATCTAAGGTGATTCCTAAGAATACGGTGCTTTCTACTATTTCTAAAGTTTCTCCTTTAACGTTTACATCAGCCTTCACTTGTTTAACATTAGGTAGAATAAATCTAATACATTTTGTTTTGGTTTCATTTAACAAAAGATTATTGACACTAAACCAATGAACTACTTTTGAGATTGCACTATTCACATCGTCGAAATTTGTGTTTTGTCGTTTCATTTTAAAAATTAATGAAGTATCATCAGCAAACAATACAATCTCGTGATTATTCTTGACAAGATGAGGCAGGTCGTTAATATAAACTAAGAATAGGAAAGGACCGAGGATAGAACCCTGTGGTACACCCATTGTAACTACAGACCCCGAAGACCGTTTCCCATTAATGTCAACTCTTTGTATCCTATCACTCAAATAAGATGTAAGAAGATCCAAAGAGGTGTTTCTTATTCCATAGTGATGTAGTTTCCTGATTAATGTTTCATGGTGTACGCTGAAGTGTACGTTGAAAGTTTAAATATCCAGCTAATAAGCAACTGGACTCACGGTTTCGAGGAATTGCGTGTCCATAGACAATTTTGTGCTTTGTTGTAGATAAGGACGTGCTGAAACTGAAAAACAGGGCGCGCTGTCGGATTAATTTTTGTTATGTTTTGTATTTTTCGCTGACGAAAGTTAACAGAAATGGAAGATTTCCATTATTCCGGCCAGGACGTGGCCAACATCCATTTCGTCTATGGATTGTGCAACGGGAACGCTAATGCTGCTGTAAGAGAGTATGCGAGAAGATTTCCCAATAAGCCAACCCCGAATGCTCGCACATTCTCGCACGACTACACCTCAACCTCGCCGAAAATGGTATTAGAAGAGCACCTAACGAACGTATTCCTTTATTGTCTTCTAAAATGGTATGGTCGTATGTCGACTAGATTGGATTTCAAAGATAAAGTCTTTCTTCTTTTCCTTAAATTCTAATTCTGTGTGATTATTTATTATTTTTTTTTAAACAGGAACTTAAAAGTCAAACACAGAAAATTTTAAAATTAAAGAAGCGCGTTGAATCGAATTCTTGTATGTTTGAATGGGTCTACGAATTCGGGTCAACAAAATTCTCGTGGAGTCAACTGCGATTTTTCTCAACGGCTACAACATAACGCCTCTATGTTCGGTTTAATAACATGGCGTAGGTAGCTATTGGTCGAATAACTGGCTAGACTAGACCAATGCTAAGACGAAATTAACGACATCAACGGTGGTGTTGGTTTTGATGTAACCTAAATAATTAAACTATTATTTGACATCACTAAAGGGTTAAATTTATTCACAAAGAAAATTATACTAGTATTTACAATTGAAACAATTGATCTAACTGCCGACTGTTGCAAACAGTCTACAGATAGCTCAACTGATGCATATCGGTGGGGTACCGAGGCTCTTCGGGTTTTCAAAAAACTATCTGGGCGTCTGGTCGAAGCGACGCGTGACCCGAGAGCTGGTGAATATCTGGCACAGCGTATCAGCATTGCCATACAGCGTGGCAATGCAGCCAGCGTCTTGGGGACGCTTCCGACTGGTGTTGATATGGATCAGTTGAGCTATCTGTAGACTAAAGGGTTGCCATTCTTTACTATCGAAATTAAAATAAAAGTGCTATTTTATGTACTGCAAAATTAGTGTAGTTACCAGCAGAATACACACAGAATCGGTAACAAGTCCCTTACAAAACTAATGAAGCAAGCATTGCATAAAAACGCTCTAAATTATTTTCAGGCGATAGAAATCTGTGACGACACAATCCAACCCACCACCCTATTCTCCGCCATGACCTACGGAGCCCTAGCCAGCGGCTCCAACCTCGTCCTCTCTCTAACCTGCGGCAGTCGCAAGAGGTTCGCCATGATGGTCATCCTCACAATATCAGCGATCTCCGGTGTGTTGCTGAATGTGGTGGCGGAGCCGCTGGCTGGCGGCTTCTTCTTCTTTGTGTTCCTGCTCTGTGCGCTCAGTATGGGATTGCTAAGTGTTTATTTTGTGGAGCTGTATCCTACGCACTTGAGGTAAGGTTTAGTATTAACTACACCGTAGCCTAACCAGTTAGGCATTCCAGTTAGACCACGAGGATAACCCGAGTTATTTCTCACTTGTCCCACTGCGTTCGGACCAAAGTTGTCCAGTGGACCATTAAAGGCTGTTGAGGTTGAGGAGGAGGTTATGGAATAACTAGTCAACTGCAGATTATTTAGGCGTTGGTGAAAATTGAAAGGCTGTACTTCCGTTGGACAATAGAAGTGTAGCGGGTCTACAACGTTGTATTCACTACGAAAAATTTACATTGATAAGTATTAATTAATATATTCTGGCGTCACTTTGCGCGGAATTGTTATTAAATGTTGTTTTATCCTAATAATATACATGTATATTGTTATTTTATCAATGCATTGTATTTCCGTCTTACTATATTTCAACTACACACGTCAATCCATTTTCTAGCTTCAAAGGTTATTTCATCATCATCGTACTTCGATCTTGAATTTTGACCGTCTTTCTCCACAGGGGCATGGCCTCCTGCCTATCAGTGATGCTGGGCAGATCCAGCGCCTTCTTCGGAGTGAACCTGATCGGCGCTCTTATCACCACCAACTGTGAAGCTACCTTCTACGTCTGGTCGTTGCTGATCTTCAGTAAGTATCAGAAATCGACATAGCTCAAAGAATTAGCAAGCTGAGGAAGTGGGCCATATCTCGCGAAGAACCGACAACTGCTGGGGTAAACGTGATCTTGAGTGGACACTGACTCTCGACGGTGGGATAACGATCTGCGAAGCGAAATACTGCAGACAGATGGTGGATAAGGTAAGCCGAAGACAGGGTGCCATGGCGTTCCTAAGGGGAGGCATATGTCCAGCAGAGGGCCAACATAAGCTGATGATAATTATTAGAAAATTCGTCTTTATTCAGCTTTTTAACCCCCGACGCAAAAAGAGAGAGGTGGTATAAGTTTAACGTGTCTGTCTGTGTATCAAAGATCCTATGACTACGTTAGGTATACAAGTTTGCTGTGTATCTGTGTATCTGTCTGTGGTATCGTAGGTCCTAAACGGATGAACCGATTTTCGTTTAGTTTTTTTTTGTGTCATAGATAATTTTATCCCGAGTGTTCTTGTTGCCATGTTCCATGAAAATCTGATCAGGTAATAAACGCCGGCGGGGTTTTAAAATTTTAAATTTTGTCTTGTTATGTTTCTTATTCCAGTGTTGGTTTATTATAAGTCTTTACTAAATCTGATTACGTACCTAGCTTACCTACGCTAAAGACTCTTCAGCGTAGGTAAGGTACGTAATCAGATAAGTAGGTACCTATTATTTTGATGGAACTCATTATCTTTTAGATTATATTTAATTAGTTATTTCTAGCTTCTCCCCGCGGTTTCGCTTGCATTTTTTTTTTATAAAGTAGTAAAAGTGATCAGCAAAATCAAACTAAGAAGCCCGACAGTGGGTAAAATCCAGCTGCCAAATGATGATGGTGATGATCGTAATAATTTGATAAAAACTGACTTAAAATCCCTAAAATCCTCCTAGGGGAAATAATAACAAAAGGTACGCGATAAATACCCGATAAAATCATTAACTATGTTTACAAATCGCAAAAGCTTAAAAAGTTTCAAAATCCCTTATTTTTAAACTGTTTTCTTAAGTTTTGTGGGATAAATATAATAATCCCTCGGAAATAACATTTTATACGACCACCTCGGGTTTATCCTCTACACAACTGCAAAAGATACCTTATTTTCCCTTTATTTGTGTCTATAAATTCAAATTCATTTATTAATTGCAGGTAGGGACACAGATAGGTAGCTTTGGTTCTAATTACAGCTAGAGTTAGATACCTACAGACCCTGTTCGGTGGGCATAGTACCTAATGTATAACAATTTAGTATTTTTACATAGATACTATCATTATAATTATTAGTTTCAATTGTAAATACTATTTTTAATTTGTTTCCACTCTTGATTTTTTTTTTATATTATTTTACAGTGATTTTTACATATATTTAAACAGTTTTAGAGATAATCAGTCTAACAATGTCAGTTTATAAATTCATTTATATTGTATTATGGTATATCAGTTATCTAGTACCCATAACACAAGCTCTGCTTAGAGCTAGATAATGCTGTGTGAATTGTCCAACATTATTTATTACTACTATAATATTTTTTGCTATGTAGCCAGAGTCGTAACTCCAAATCAGTCTATTAATGCCGTCATTTATGGACTGATTTGGATGATTCTTTTGAAATCAATAGGAAAGAAGAAAAAAACGGACATCAAAATCAACTGACACACGTAAAAATACATAATTATATAATGTCGAATAAAGGACCTGGAATGATGAGGTAGTAACATCGTTGCTTGTGGTAAATATCTACGTCACTAACAATTAGATTATTTTATAATTGTTGATTATCGAAAGATAATGTTTACAAATCCGTGTTATCTGTTTAATACTGGATAATTACAACGAGTTTTAAATCCAATTATCTACATGCATTTGTAGTTGCGAATCAATCACGTGAGCAATAGGTTATTTTATTTTAAAAACAAGAATAATAAAGAATATCGTAGAAAAATGTTGACAACTCTTCCTAAAATATTTTAGTCACACCTATCCGAGCCTAGCTGTGTCGGGTGTCGTAAGAGGCGACTAAGGGATATCCACCGGGGGCGGGCAGCAGCACCCTCTGCAGAACAATTCTACCACCGAACTGCGATCCCCAACCCGCATGTCCAGCGTGGGGATTATAGGCATTACCCCCCATGAGAAAAAAGCCAATAAGGCGCTTATCTGGGGAAGGCCTGCGTGCAGCAGTGGACCAATACAGGCTGCTGCAATTTAGGTTCCGAGAACTCAACTCAAAACCAACTTGCCAAAGGTGTTCTATAGTATAATTTATATACTACCAAAAAACGTTGAAACGGCTTCTGTTGTTTTGCGGTTTTAGCCGCTTATTCGAAGGGTTTGTATACATTGCGTTTTGAGGGTTCATCTGTTCAACGCTTTTTGGCGGTATTTTGGTACATTCACCGCCAGAAGATGGATGAGCAGATAAATGACATTGAAACCTTCTGAAAGCACCCGAATTCCATTACCTAATAAATTGTTAAATCCATAGCTGGCGCAGTCCGTTCTGACATAACGATTTTTAATCTAGGGTAGAATAGAGAAAATGTTAATTGCGTAAATGATTGAAATTGTAGGAATTCGTTTCAAATATCTAACGCATTCGATGATGACTTATGACATTAATTCTGACTTCGAAATAACGAGGAAATTCTTCAGCCTATTCTACTAATATTATAAAACCGAAAATTTGTGAAATCTGAATTTTTGTTACCTATGATCTCCAAAAGTACTGAACAGATCAAGATGAAATTTGGCGTACGTTTCGAGCTAAGCCTAACTTACATAAAAGGGTACTTATTGTACCGAATATACGCGTGCGAAGCCGCGGGCAGAAGCTAGTAGATAATATTTTCGAGTGTAGTACATATGTTTTTTATGGATATTCGCCGAATTTTTCGTCAATTGTGGACCGAAAGTCGGTCCATTGGTCGGATGGTTCTTTTGGCTTTGTATAGCAAATATTATCTGTGGTGGTTCTGTTTATATTTTATTCCTGAAGGATTACTATTTAACCGCCATTTTTCTATACTAGGTAATATTATAATGAGGAAATATTTGATTGTTTGTTTGTATTGAATAGGCTCCGAAACTACTGGACCGATTTGAAAAATTATTTTACCATTAGAAACCCACATTATTCCAGATGAACATAGGCTACTTTTTACTAGTTTTTACCGCGGGAAAATGCTTCATTCCTACGAGAAAACGGGTAGGTAATAGGACAACGGGTAGGAAGAATACAGCTAGTTTTAAATATATAGGAATTCTAAGGTTTTTTTGTTATTATAGTGCGTAAGCCTCGCACTCTGGCTAATTTCTAATTTCTAAGAAATCAAATAATATCGCAATAAATTTCGACTTCGACGGGACTTGAACCCGCGTCCTCCCTTGGCCTGCGAGTCTATTTGACGTTAGTAACGAGACGTGAGCGTGACGTCTCTTTTTTGTATGGGATTAGTGTAGTTCCCTGTCAGCACGCTAGAGGCGCTGTACCAAATTGTATCGAAAAAGGAGACGTCACGATCACGCCTCGTTAACGTCAAATAGACTCACTCGTCTGACCGGGTTGTTGTACATTTGCCACAAAGTAAATTCGTCACATTTTTGTAAACTCCATACATTGAAAGTAAATTCGTCGTGTTTTTTTAATGCATGTGCATTAAAAAAACAAGTGAATTTATTGCATTTGCCACAAAGTAAATTCGTCACATTTTTGTAAACTCCATACATTGAAAGTAAATTCGTCGTGTTTTTTTAATGCATGTGCATTAAAAAAACAAGTGAATTTATTGCAAATTTTTCCCACACTCTCACTTTACATATTTTTTAAATAAAGTAGGGTTAGCAAGTAAAGTTAATGGTGTTTAGCGCTCGAAATGAAAGAAAGGTTAAAAATATAATTATTAATTAATAAATATATAATAAATAATGCTGGACAATTCACACAGCATTATCTAGCCCCAAGCTAAGCAGAGCTTGTGTTATGGGTACTAGATAACTGATATACATAATACAATACACTACATAGATAGATATTTTTATTATACATAGGAAAACATCCAGAACCCCTGAACAAATATCTGCAGATCGTACAAACATTTGTCCCGAGGCGGGAATCGAACCCGCAACCTCCTGCGTCACAGGCGGACCTTCGCCCGCTGCGCCACAGAGGTCGTCCACAGAGGATTAATAAAGAAAACCTACAAACTACTTCTATTGGTTATAATAAAATTGTTTCAATTATTTCAGGTGGGATAATATTCGCTTGGTTCCTGCCCCGGGACGAAGACCCATCTTCAAGCAATGAACAGAAGTGAAGACTAGAAAAAACTCGCCGCCAATAGTTAAAAACCTCGCCGAAAAATCTCGTCGCCAATAGTTAAAATATTATTTAATTTTAGCTTTAGTATTTAAATCATAAGACTGATTGTTTATAATTTATTAAATGTAAAAATAGTTTTATATCTTAGAAATCAAAGTATCTAATTTAGTTTTGTGACCTGCCTTAAATAAATAAATAATCAACTTAGTTTTTGTTTTCATAACTAATCCATGTCCATACTAATATAATATTATAAACTAGTTTATGCCCGCTGCTTCGCACGCGTTGTTTCTATGGACGTTTAAAGGTGATTTCTATCCCATGGTAACTGATTTATGAGATAAAAATAGCCTATGTGTGATACCAGGATTAGAATTACCTGTGTGCAAAATTTCAGCCCGATCCCTTCAGTAGTTTTGGCGTGAAGAGGTAACAAACATCCATCCGTCCATCTATCTATCCATGCATCCAAACTATCGCATTTATAATATTTTTCACGCCTAAACGGCTGAACGGATCTCAATGAAATTTGTCCGTTAAGTAAATGGTATCCCGGGGACGGACATAGGCTACTTAAAAAGCGCATGCGAAGCCGCGGGCGGTAGCTAATAAAACATGCAGGTGTAGGTTCACGCAATCAAGGTTCAGCAACAGCTGTTCACTTTGGTGCTCCATATCATTATTTCACTATTTAATTGTTTTTACGTAGTTTTCTAGTCCCGATTCCGATTTCATCGTTTAATTAGAAGATAAAACAAGTGTACAAATAGTTATAAGCGTAAAAAGTTGTATGACTAATGTGTTTGGCCCTCGGAAAACCGGCTCTTTTTCGGTTAGCATTCATTGCTGGTTTGTGTGTTCTGAAGAAGTTCGAGTTTACGTGAGTGCATTTCATAAACGTAGGAATACTATTTCCAACAAAGCTAACATCTTTAACTGACACGTAAGTACTTACAGCTTTTTCGGACACATAACCTATAGACATTGTATTCTCTGTCTCGAGCTCGCTACCGGTATAAATCCCGTTCAAAATGAATACAAGAAGCGCCTTGTTGCGCCAAGCAGAAACAAATTTAAACCAGGCTTTACTAGAACTGAAGTCAGCGAAGAGACAGATTGCACAATTAGAATTAGAACGAGATGACAACGAAAACATTCTCTTAGAAGCGCTAGACAATAATAGAAAATTAAAAAATGAGATGGCCGCGTTATTTTGTGAGAACAATTCTATTGTTGAGGAACGGGATAGGCTTCAAACCATAATAGATAGGTTCGATGAACGATGTGGCATTGAGTTTGAAACGGCCCTGCACAGAACTTCAATCCTGCAGAAGGAATTGTGTGATGCACACCACCACATCGCCCAGCTAGAAGAAGCGGCCCAGAACTCTGCCACCGCGAAAACTCAAACTTTATTTGATGAGCTAGTATCGGCTAACTTATCATCGGGCCATGTTTCTGTTGCCGGCTGCAGCATGCACACATTGCAAAGTATTGACTTAACAAAAGATGACTCAGTGTGTAATGTGGAGGCTAGCAGCAAAAACAACAAACACAAACTAAGCAAAAATAAGTTTAAAAAAAATGTTAAATTAAGTAAGTTCATACAAAAAACACAAAATTTATTAAAAAATAAAAAACAAGAAGTATCTAAAATCAAATGTAATAGGAAACTGGTTAATGAATTAGAGCTTTGTACAATACAGCTAAATCAAAATCAGCTGCAATATGAGGCTGAATTGCAAGAGCTGAGATGCAAACTTGGCCAGGCCGAGCACTCCCTAGGGCACTACATCAGCCTTTATGAGCATACTACAGAACAGACAAGGGAACTCAACCTGGCCATGGATGCGCTTCTCAGTAGCCAGGTGAGTCTGGAGGGCAGGATTCTGGAGGGCTGCGGGTGCTGTGGACCCAATTTGGTCAGTCCCAACTCAAGTCCGGACAGTACTGTCTCATCCGCATCCCACCTGGACCTCAGCACTTCATGCTCAGGTAATAAAACCATAATGTACTGCGATGAAATTGGAAAAAATATGGGCCAGTTTTTAAACATGAATATGGAGCACTCTATAAATAATTGCTTACCTAACTGCAATCTTCATGATATTATGCACAGAATTGAAAATGAAAGATTTCACAATAACTCAAACTTGATAATATTTCTTGGAAATAGGGGTAATGTGAACAAATTAGACTTGATTAAATATATGGACAAACTATGTTCCCTACAGTTAAATAAAATTGTAATGTTCACATTCCCCTACAGTGACAGCTTGCCAAATACAGAAAATAACATTAGATATAAGCTAAATATGACATTGCATACTATTTCATGCAATAATAATATACATGTGATTGACACTAACAGTATTGTTAGTAAAAAATATTGCTTGACTAAAAAAGGTAATTACTACCTTTCAAATTATTGCAAAAAACAAATAGCTGTTTCGCTATCCTATTACTTTAATATCACAGCCAAAAATTTGGCTAAACAAAATGCTTCTTTTGAGCATTGTAATAAATTTACAACCAAGACCTTGGAAGTTCTTCCAAGCCATTTAAATTAAATTTAACGACAATAGAGGAAGTCTCTAGCCATAAACAGTCAAATAATATTGGTTACATAAAAAGTCAAAGAAACCAAACCTGTAAAACAAATGCAAAGTTTACCAACTTGGTGCATCAAAATATTCAAGGATTAAAAAGTAAATTACTAGAGTTGGAATTGTTCATGAACTCTTTTCATATTGACATCATCTGCTTAACAGAACATTGGCTGAAAAGCTATGAGCTCATGTTCAATTTCAGTAACCACCAGGTTGGCAGCTCTTTTTGCAGATCACATGCTATTCGTGGAGGCTCCTTAATATTACTAAACAAATTCATGAAATTCAAAGACCGTAAGGACATAACATGCTTATCCGTTGAAAGCCACATTGAAGTAGCATGTGTAGAGTTGGAGCAAATTATTGTAGTAAGTGTATACAGCCCACCATCAGCTTCTTTTGAAATATTTGAAAATGTTATGGAGAACATTTTATTTAAATTATCAAAATCAAATAAAACTATAATGGTATGCGGGGACTTCAATGTTGACCTTTTAGAAGTTTTCTCCCTCAGTACTAGATTGACTAATTTATTTAATTCTTATAATCTAAGGCCATTATTTATGGAACCTACTAGAATAACTGAAACCTCAGCAAAATGTATAGATAATGTATTTATTTGCCAAAGTGGAAAAATTGTAACCAAAAAAATAATAAGCTACTTAAAATCAGACCACTTAGGTCAACTAATAAAACTAGATATTCAACTAAAAAATAATAATTGTAAAAAGAAAATAACATACATACCTGTAACCACAAATCGATTTGAACGGCTGAAATTGGATTGGGAGTGTAAACCATCACCTTATCACTCACTTAACAACCCAAATGAGTCATATTGCAATTTTTTTAACACATTTACCAATGCATTCAATTCAATATTCACACCCAAATCGATTATGGTTTCAGAAAAACTTACCTTTAGTGAGTGGGCAACAGTGGGTATACATAAAAGTAGACAAAAGTTGTATGAACTGTATAGTGAAAAACAATACAATTTTAGCCAGGAGTTCAAAGAAAAAGTAAAAAATTACTCAAAAATATTTAGAAAAGTTTGTCAAATTGCAAAATCAAATTATATTAGCTCGAAAATTAGAAATAGTGATAATGTAATAAAATCTACTTGGAATATAATAAAAAGTGAGACTGGAAAGGTCAGTACATACGTTAATGATTACAATTTAAAGATCAATGATTGCTCAGTTAAAAATGATGTCGAAGTGGCCCAAGCATTTGAAAACTTTTTTACTGAAATTCCAATCTCAACTACAAAGTGTTTAAACTCTTCTCAGGTAATTGCTGAGTCATTGCTTATAGAAAATGTATCTAAATGCAAAAATAAATTTAATTTCACCCATGTTGATGAAAAAGATATTAAAAAAGCCTTTAAACTTTTAAATATAAAGAAAACTGCAGATCTCTGGGGCATTTCCGTTACAATTATTAAACCATTGATTGATACCATTGCAACAGATCTAGCTTTTATATTTAATGAATCTATTGATTGTGGCGTATTTCCTGATCTAATGAAATGTAGTAAAATAATCCCACTGTTTAAATCGGGTAGTAGGTCTGACCCCACTAACTTTAGACCAATATCAGTACTGCCAACATTCAGCAAAGTTTTTGAAAAACTTATTCTACATCAATTGCTTAGGCATTTCAATGGCAATGACCTGCTGCATTGTAAGCAATTTGGGTTTACTTGCGGCAGGTCAACTACTGATGCTGGTGTAGAGTTAGTATCGCATATTTTTGATGCTTGGGAGAAGTCGCAAGACGCTTTAGGCGTTTTTTGCGACTTGTCAAAAGCGTCCGATTGCGTACACCATGAAACATTAATCAGGAAACTACATCACTATGGAATAAGAAACACCTCTTTGGATCTTCTTACATCTTATTTGAGTGATAGGATACAAAGAGTTGACATTAATGGGAAACGGTCTTCGGGGTCTGTAGTTACAATGGGTGTACCACAGGGTTCTATCCTCGGTCCTTTCCTATTCTTAGTTTATATTAACGACCTGCCTCATCTTGTCAAGAATAATCACGAGATTGTATTGTTTGCTGATGATACTTCATTAATTTTTAAAATGAAACGACAAAACACAAATTTCGACGATGTGAATAGTGCAATCTCAAAAGTAGTTCATTGGTTTAGTGTCAATAATCTTTTGTTAAATGAAACCAAAACAAAATGTATTAGATTTATTCTACCTAATGTTAAACAAGTGAAGGCTGATGTAAACGTTAAAGGAGAAACTTTAGAAATAGTAGAAAGCACCGTATTCTTAGGAATCACCTTAGATAATAAACTTCAATGGGGCCCACACATAGATAAGCTATCGAAGAGACTTAGTTCTGCAGCATATGCAGTCAAAAAAATCCGTCATCTTACAGACGTGGACACATCTAGACTTGTTTATTTCAGCTACTTCCATAGTATTATGTCTTATGGTATACTGCTGTGGGGGAACGCTGCAGATATTAACACCGTATTTGTGCTAAAGAAGAGGGCTGTTCGTGCAATCTATAATATGGGTCCCAGAGAATCCCTGCGTGATAAATTCAAAGAAATAAACATAATAACAGTACCATGTCAATATATTTATGAAAACTTATTGTACACTCATAAAAATATAAATCGGTTCCCTAAAAATAGCGATAAACATAATTTGAATACCAGAAACAAACATAAGATCGCTGTGCCCACAACTAGGCTACACAAAATTAATGTATCTTTTAAAGGGCAATGTATACGCTTCTACAACAAAACTCCTAGTGAGTTGCAAAAATTATCAGTAAATAAATTCAAACAAATTGTCAAAACCTTGCTGTGCAAAAAGGCTTACTATAAAATATCAGATTATCTGGAGGATAAAAAAGCTTGGGACGGGTTTTGCTCCAACTCGAAAAATAACAACTAACAGGCTAAAGGTTTCTTCGTCGCTTCTTTACTTTAGTCTACATACCGAAGCGACAGAAATCAAAAAATATCACTTTATTTCCGTGTCAGTGCTTAGTTTTATGATTTGACCTTTTCTAAGTGTACATTTATTGTATTTATGGAAATAAAGAGTTTTTGATTTTGATTTTGATTTTGAATCAAAGTCATTAAGACCTAGAACGGTGGTATGTTTATGACTTCCAAGAGAAGATAATGTGTTAGAAAAATTTAATCACACTTATCACTTAATCAAATCACTGTTGGAGTATAGGAATTTAATTTTAATATGCTTATCAAGTAATCATTTACTATCTTGTGAATTCTCAAAACGAGGTACCTGCTACAAAAATACGTGGGCTGATTCACGATCGATTGCTGAGGAGTACTTATGTCATATTCATATCCTAGGAAATGACATAGAGACCCAGGTTATCAGGTATGATAGAAGGGATATGTATAGGTATATGTATTAAATAAATATTAATAAAAAAATATTTAGATAAGATAAGATAAGATAAACTTTATTTGTAGCTGTAAAATATAACATTAATATGTACTAAAACTAATTAAATTACTAACACCATTTAAACTACATATACATATGATAATACTCGCATATAAAATACCTTAAAGCTACAAAGTGGCGTTCGACTCAGCATAAGTTGTGATAGCTATAGGTTATAGCTACTACAACGCTGATCTTCCGTCGAAGCCATTACGTTGCGTCACGCACGCGACTCTATATAAAGAAAAAATAGCTAAAATAAAAAAAAAACTAGTAGAGGCTATATATAAATAACTAGACCTACAAAGTAATTAGTTTTCCTACTATAGATAACGTAAAACAACTACTTATGTTCATTTCAACAGCGAGAAATACATTTTTATGTAATATTGGAGAATATCTATATCAAAACAAGAAAAAAGAAAAAAAGACAAAAAAAAATACAAACATGTACCAGGCAGACTAAGCCTAAGTTAATAAATAATACCTAGGTTCTCAAAATATTAGCCTACAGGTGACCCGAGCAAAAAGGCAAGGAGAGAGGAGTGCCGGTAGAGCACCTAATACAATAATTGGCATACCGCAATTTCGTTTCTGAGATTTCGGCTGATTTAAGTTTGTTTATTCTATAAAAATTAATCTATAAAACAGTAAGGAACACAATGAGATTCAATACCATAAAATTACACTTAAAATACTTTACACACAATACTGCACCCACAATCGTTCGGGCAACGACAGGTTTTCAGCCATTTTTTCAAAAAAATCTACAATCTTTAAAATTGGGAACTTTGGGAATGTCTCAACACAGAATGAGAGTTACTCCTGGACTTTTTATGATTTTTCTGCGTATTTGTACTTTCTCATAGTAGAAAAGCATGAAAGTAAAACATCCACGTTTCCCCTCTAGTAGTAATAGGTGGAAAAAATATCCGTTCTTCCCTACCTGTAGGAATAGGTAGATTAGTAGGGACTATTATAATACTATACGTAGGGTTAAGCGGAACTGGCGACATTTTGTCAAGTTTTGACAAGTGACTAGCTACAGATAGGTCTGCACTGAACCTGTATAGGTAAGTAAGGTACTCGTACAATTAATCTACTTATCAAAATTACTGTAGGAACCCGGCTGTGCAGATTATCAACAGATTTTACAAGCAAAAGGAGATAAACCGCCATTCATAGAAACGCACCGGCAAGATGCACTCGCTTATGAGACGCATCTAGAAATAAATAAAACTAAAACAGGTTTTATTATAAATACCTTCAATAAGGTAGAATAATCTGTGTTTTAGCAGAGATATATTATTTATTTATTTGAAAAATTTTAGTGATTTAAAAATTGTTCAAAATGGCGGACAAAAGTGATTTCTCAAAGGATAAGGTGTCAATTGAAGAGGCGCTCACCAGAGCAGGTTTGTGACAATTTACATGAAGAGTAGCTTAGAAAGTCTTGGGACTAGATAACTAGGTTTTAAGACTGCACTGGTCATAGCGTATGGCCAATTATTGATCAAGTTTGTCTAGTTACTGGCACTTTCCCCACCTTGAACTAAAATGTATCTCGTTATCTATTACCTATTTAAGCTGGTTTAATAATGGTTCCGATATCGAGTTTTGGTTTCTCTGCCGAGTAAATAATTTTCCATACAGATTCCTTTGTTTTTCTTATACTTACTAGAGGCCTGGACTGGACTTGTGACGTCAGCGTGGAAAGACAATCATGCTTTTAACACATGCGTTAAGACAACATAGTACGTCTGGGCTGTGCCCTAGCCGGGTCCAGATTTGAGACTGATTAACTTTAATAATAACTTATACAATATGTTCGCTAACGATGTTTAAATAAACAATCAAAGGAATCATCACTATTTCAACCCTTTGACACCTACTGCTAGGCAGACCGCTTAAGATTTTAAAAAAATTATTAAAATAAAATAATGCTGGACAATTCACACAGCATTATCTAGCCCCAAGCTAAGCAGAGCTTGTGTTATGGGTACTAGATAACTGATGGACATAATACAATACACTACATAGATAGATATTTTTAATATACATAGAAAACATCCAGAACACCCTGAACAAATATCTGCAGATCGTACAAACATTTGTCCCGAGGCGGGAATCGAACCCGCAACCTCCTGCGTCGCAGGCGGACCTTCGCCCGCTGCGCCACAGAGGTCGTCGAATTATTTATGATTGTTTATGTATGATTGTTCGCCCAGGTTTCGGCCTCTACAGCTACTGTATGATGACACTGGCTGGCTTCATCATCATTGCCTTCGCCTTCATCGGCTATGGCAACCCAATCATAGTCCCCACGAGTGCCTGCGAGCTGCAGACCACGGCCAGCCAGCAGGGTTTACTGGCCGCAGCGCCTGTTGTCGGTAAGGGCAAGGAGAGAGTTTCTCTGACACCGTTTTACTAAAAAAGCTACCGGAGTTTGAGGAATTCGTTGTGAACGTTAGCGGGTTAACTGCGAACCTTGTTTGTGTTGGAAGATCACCAACGTGTCATCCCTTAACGAGGGACTTCTTCAGTGTGAGTGCGGTTCGAGTCACGCGCGTTCCGCGTCCCTCCGCACAGGAAGAAGTCGCGTTGGCGTTCTTCCAACACAAACAAGGCTCATAGTTAACCCCCTCACATTCACAATGATGATGACAGGTCCTGTCATTCTGTCTTAGAGATCACTCTATCATAGTGTCACGTAAACCTCTCCCCTGATCTGTCGCTCTACCGTCCTATCAGATTATGAGAGTGAGGGAATAGTGAGTGCACCTGTGTTGCGCACACACTTGTGCACTATAATGTCCTACGCATATGGCTAGTCTCTGTTGAGACTGGCCGCCGTGGCCGAAATTGGGGTAAATTGGGGAGGACATCATCATCAATAGTGACCACGAGGGCGCCAGTGCTTGCGAGCTGCAGACCAGGGCCGGCCAACAGGGGTACTGGACGCCGCGCCAGTTGTAGGTAAGCACGGAAGGGGTAAAAGTTTCTCTCATGTGCAGGTGTTCTTTTGTAATTATCCTAAAGGAAATGCGCACGCATATCGTAAGTACCTACTGCCACGGGCAGACCGAACGATTATGTGGGACTCCAATCCCTTAAAATCTTCAGGGTTTTTCTACCTCTGTCGCTTGTGACGGGACCGTGGAGACGCTTTCGCTTTCTTCGACGAAGCCACCGCGATGGCGCGATATCGGGTCCCTACCTAGGGGGTGGGGTAAAATATTCTGATAAAACAGGCTGGATTTTTTTTTTTTAGCTACAGGGTCAATGGTCATAGGAGGATATCCATAACTTTTAGAGAAGTTTTCATCCCCATACACAGAACTTTGAAAAATGAATCTACAGCTAGAAAATGGGCATTTTACGCAAAAACTTATTTTATGAAAATCGATCCTATTTCTCATACAGATCATCATTTTACGGGACCAACTGAGTAGGTACCTACAAGGGAAACCGCAAAAAACTTTTATCACAAGTACATTCTATATCAAATTATCCTAGTACCACTAAAACCTTGTGAACATAAGAATAATACAAAACATAAGACAAGACAAACTGATAAAGTAGGTAGGTATTATGTAATTGCACCGATTGCACAAAAAACAAATGAAGTAGGTAGGTATAGGAAATCTATATATCTATGAGCTAATGATTATCCGCACGTTGATAAGGGTATCAAAAAATAGCCTTCATTATCGGACAAAATAGAAGATAGTAAATATACTAACTTAGTAAGTACGTGTGTAAATTCATAGCAAGTCCTTGTTTTCAGTTCGTAGCCGGAAATCAAAGATTTATTGAAAATCAAGATTGTAGGTATTCTAATTAGGTACTTCTGTTGGAAATGATCAATTTTGTGTTGAATCGCGTCAAGGTGATTTATCGTATTCATTGTAACATAACGCACAGAATAACTATAGAATCGCACAGAATAACTATAGAAGGTGTAGTAAAAGTGTGAGGTGTAGTGAAGTAGTACCAATAGTCGGTTCTAGAAACCCAGGTATTTTGTGTCAACAAAGACATTCATAACAAAAACAGACGACAGACAAATGAACTGATGAAAGAAAACTTTCAAAACCCAAAATTGTTTTGAACTTCGCGACTTGCTCCAATGATACTGGTGTTGTAAAATATTTCCTTTAATTTTTTTTTGGTTTTATAACCCTTTTGCTTACATAAAATAAATAAATTAAAAAAAGTCGTGCAAAATTAATATTAATTAATTTTGCGCGCCTAGACGAGGAAGAATGTACCTATTGGCGTGTTATTTTTATTATTAAGACCTATTTAATGTACTTACGTACATTCCTGCAAATTAATAGGTAATTCATGATTTCACACTCGACTCAAAATCAAAAATTTCTTAACTTAATTTTAATTTGTGACGTATAATATTTTTATCAATAGGTACCTAGATGAGTATGAGTAACAGTCGCTATTTGTAATTAGATGTACGGTCCGCAAAAAAGAAAACGTTTAAATATTTTATTGCGCGTCCAACAAGGGAAGGCATTATATAGGCCATCTGAGGGGGAATCCAGTAAGAATCACAAATAATTTGCGCTCGGTATTTCAAGAGCAGTCGCGCGCTGTGAGAGATGATCTGAAAGGGACAGCATGAGCAAAGCCATTTCTAATCCCATTATTTAACTACGGGCTATAGGTACAACAAGGGAAGAATGCGGCCCTTAGAAAGTAGGTTGAAGCTAAGCGGTAATCCCAAAAAGTAGGTCGATGTTTTATAGAACAATTTGATCTAGCTCATGATTATCTGCAAAAGGAAACTGGTCGTACTTGAAAGACAGTGCACGCAATCTTTATATGCAATTAAATGGAGTAGAAATCACATTACCATAGCCGATGAGTTTACAATGATGAACAGAATTAATAATTTGGGAACAATGGGTTTAATTTACTTTGTGAAATGGATGTAGAGTCATGCTCTACTTAATAAACCTACAAAATCATGATTTAAGAAAACAAGGTCTAATATCTTCCCAAGCCTACGTCACTGTCCAGTTGCCACTTTATTGCAACAAAAAATGGAAGTTCGTTCATTTGCCGATGACTATCAATCTTTTATTGTCGCGTCGTGGGAATATCCAATCGCAGGAACATTCTTCAGCCACAGATTCATTTTTCAAAGTTTGAAGAATTTCATTTAAAAACCTTATCCAAAGATAAGATTTTTTCAAAAGCAGATAGAACTCTACATCTTGCCTCCTAGGGAATTTCATACCAAATTTTTTTGTAAGTAAAAGTGAGCTTCCTAACGGTGAAAGAATTTTTCAAATCGGTCAGTAGATTCGAAGCTTCAATACAAACAAACAAACAATCAAATCTTTCGTCTATATAATGTTAGTATAGATAACCAACAGTGGTAGATTATAAAACAAAATGATGAACAGGATAAAAATACTTCCAGGAACCGTTCTCGGCACCGTAGTATGGGGCTACCTGGCGGACACGCGGGGGCGGAGGCCCATGCTGATAGTGGCGCTGCTGGGCGGCGCCGTGATGAACTCCCTCGCCACCCTCTCAGTCAACTGGATCATGATGATGGTGCTGCAGTTTGTGGCTGCTTTGTTGTAAGTTTTACTGGATTGTTGACCGATTTCAAGATTCTATGTACGGCTGTATGTAGTTTTTAGAGTTCCGTACCTCAAAAGGAAAAAAAGGAACGTTATAGGATCACTTTGCTGTCCGTCTGTCTGTCTGTCTGCCCGTCTGTCAACTTCTTATTCTAAGGAACGCGTGAGGTATCGAGTTAAAATTAACATCATATGGGTACTTACTCAAGTCCGTAACCTCTTGGAGCATCGATATAAATAAAACTTCTAAGTCAACGCAATCAAAAGTTACAATCGTTTATGTCCGAATATTTTGAAATTTCCACGGGAATTACATGCACACGAAACCTGTAGGGTACTTCCCGTTGACCTAGAATCATAAAATTTGATAAGAAGCAAGGTATTATAGCAAAAATAAAGCGAAAAATCCGAAAACCGTAAATTTGTAACTTATTCATAAAAAATATTTTTGATTCTCGCCATCCATGGACCAAAACCTGCAGGGTACCTAAACTACTTCCCGTTGACCTAGAATCATGATCTTTGAAAGGACACAAGGTCTTACAATTATACGGAACCTTTAGTGCGCGAGTCCGACTCGCACTTGACATTTGATTTTATGTATGTTCATCGATTTCTTGTGGACCGATTTTGATGATTATTTTGCTATTGTTTATGAGAATGAACCCGAAATGTCTCGTACAAAAAATATTTCCTAGGTATTGCTCCCGCAAAACTTAAAAAATCGTGAAAATACTAGGGAATTCGAATGTTTCTTTTCAATGAAAATTAGGTAAGTACCTACCTACTTACATTTTCATGAAATTTTTGGCTTAGAATTTGCACCACCCTAATAAATAAATAAATAATACTGGACAATTCACACAGCATTATCTAGCCCCAAGCTAAGCAGAGCTTGTGTTATGGGTACTAGATAACTGATATAAGTACTTAATACAATACACTACATATATAGATATTTTTTAATAAACATAGAAAACATCAAAATGCATTATAATTATGGCGACACCCGCGGGAAAGCTCTACCAAAAGAGAATGAACTACGAACTACAATCCACTACGATGATGTTGCATTGTTTCTATCGATTTAAGTGTGCAATAAAGTATATGTATCCCCAACCCGCATGTCTGTTAAAAAGCTAGTAAATAACAAAACGTACAAAATAGTATTCACGGTGATTATTGTGGATATAGGTACCCTATAAAACGTTGATTGGCGAGGACTCTACGTTTAGAGCTTAAATAAAATAAATAATAAGTTCTGGCGTTACTTTGCGGAAATTCATTGCATAATATTAGGATAAAACAATATTTAGTAACAATTCCACTGATTGGCATGCCATGCAATCAGAGAAGGTAAAATAAAAATAAATCTGTTTGCATGGCATGCCAATTTGTGGGAGAGCGGGCATTGCGCGCGAATTGCATTTTGTTGGATTATAGCAGAGAAGGTTTTGTACGAAATTGTTACCAATTATCGGTGTATTCCCAACCACCAATTGAATGATGATGATTGCTGGTAAAATACTTCAAATTAACTCAATTATTTGACCTTCTAATAAAAATCGGTTAATATATTTGTTAAATAAAATATTAATTATTAAATAACCTACTAAGATAGTAATTATAACAAGAATAATTAAAGTATGATCATGAAAAAAAATAATTTGTTCTATTAAAGGTGATGCTCCTGGCACCAATTTTTACGGCACTACATTTACGGCACCAATTTTATTCCCAGTTAGGGCACCCAAGAAGAAGTAGTGTCTAGTGATGGGGTTTTGATATTACTAACTGTAACTTTTCCAATAAGATTTTAAATCCTAACATTACTTATATAAAATAAAAAAAGTTTTTTATTCTAATATCAGTTTTTTATTGCGTTGGTGTCAATTTAACAAAAATAAATTAAAATTAGAGTGTATTTTAGGTACCTACGTAAAAATACGTACTCAAAATCAAGTTTGGCACGTAGGTAATATCTGTTTGCTAAAATCGCGGATTGTAAACAACATGTCGATTTGCTAATTAGTAGGCATTCATAGTCCAATCACGATAAATGTGCACTGTTATTTTAATAATGATACAAAAACAGATTGCGTGATTACATTTGCTACAATCATTGTCTTTACATAACTTTTCATAATCGGAACTTAGAAAATACCAAAGATAATAAGACTTATTATTTCCTTATGCGTATTACATCTACACCCCTTAACGCAATCACTGCCGAGCCTCGGCAGGGCGGTGCGACCCACAATGACACGTGCATCATGTACGTCTTGGGCCATAAAAGTGTTAACTCGCAACAATAATTTAGTTTTAGCACAACAATCGATAAAGGCCCCCCGAGAGGAAAAACTAGCGATTTATTCGATACTAGACGATCGCCTCGCGGTTTCATCCGCGTAGTTCCCGGTCCCGTGGGAATTCCGGGATAAAATATAGCCTATGTCACTCCCTGAAAAGTAAGCTTCCTAACGGTGAAATAATTTTTCAAATCGGCCAGTAGTTTCGGAGCCTATTCAATACAAACAAACAAACAATCAAATCTTTCCTCTTTATAATTAGTATACAAATAATAAATAATAATAAATAAATAAATAATGCTGGACAATTCACACAGCATTATCTAGCCCCAAGCTAAGCATGTTAAGCAAGTTATGGGTACTAGATAACCTGATATACATAATAATATACGAGTACATAGATAGATATTTTTTATTATACATAGAAAACGACCAGAACACCTTGAACAAATATCTGCAGATCGTACAAATATTTGTCCCGAGGCGGGAATCGAACCCGCAACCTCCTGCGTCGCAGACAGACCTTCGCCCACCGCGCCACAGAGGTCGTCAAGTATGCCAAAAACTGTCAGAATGGTCAAGTGATCTGTCTTCAAGTTAACCAACGGGCTAAAAGGTCTAACACTAAACTCGAGTTTACCAACAGTTGGTTAAATTTTAAACAGTTGTTTTGCAGTTTTTGACACGAGTTTTCATACATTACACGTCAAAGTTAACCGACGAAGCTGCCTAATTGAACGGTTATCTTTTGCTGAACACCAGCTTAAGGATTATGTAGATTAAGCGGTTTCTATAAATTTAACATAAAAAAAACAAATCTAACAACAAAATAATTTAATAACCTCAAAATTATTTCACAAAACATGGTTACAACCAATTAATACAAATCAATGGCAATTTAGACATAGTAACAGTGTACTTTACCAAGGTGTTAATCTTACGACAGCTCGAGCAAAAGTGGGGTTGAGACAGCGAGCGCGCTGCTTTTATAGAAATGCTACCGTCATAAATTTCAAAATAATGTTTCCCGCTGATTCGGCTTCTCCTGACAGTGGTTGCCTTCAACCACACATTACTTCTTGCTTCTTCACGAGGGTGGAGGTCTCTAGACTCGACAAGTGAACTTGAGTAGAGCTCGGGTATGCCTCGTGGTGCAGTGGTGGTGTCATCGTCGAGTGGACCCTAAAGCCTGTATTCTGATGTGCCCGGAGCAGGTTGGGATAAACCCGCAGGAACCTCTGCTTCGCGCGTGCGTGGACCAGCTTGGAACGAACCCGCAGAGACGTCTCCATCACGTGTGCTCGGTGTAGGCTCGGACACCAAGGCGTCATCATCAACTGGAAATAATGCGAAACGTACCACACATTAGCACTATTTTTCTATCAGCGTAGATATACAGCAAGTCTGTCTGTATATCCAAAAGTATCAAACTAGACAGTGGCACCCAGCTGCATGTCTAAGCAGAGCACAGCTCTATGTAACAATCGTTACAACAACAGACAGTGGCACCAAGCTGCGTATCTAAAGGCAGAGCACAGCTCAATGCAACCGGTATGTAAAGACAGTGGCATCCAACTGCGTGTCTTAAGCTACATGTACATATATCACAGACCAATCTCGGACAGAGGGCTCAGTTATCTCTGTCAGCAGAGAGAGACTCCATGCTACATGTACATAATTTTATCACATACCAATCCGAGAGGACGCAGTTAACCTCTGTCAGCAGATAGTGTCTCCATGATACATGTACCTACATTATACCACACACCAATCTCAGAGGACCCAGTTAGCCTCTGCCAGCGGATATGCTGCATATGCATATATCACGCATCAAACTCAGAGGACCCAGTTAACCTCTGCCAGCGGATATGCTGCTTGAGCATATCACACACTGATCTCAGAGGACCCAGTTAACCTCTGCCAGCGGATACGCTGAATGTGCATATGTCACACATCAATCTCAGACAGAAGGCTCAGTTATCTCTGTCACCGGATGTGCTACATGTACATATATCACACACCAATCTTAGACAGAGGGCTGAGTTATCTCCGTCAGCAGAGAGGGACTCTGTGCTACATGTACATATACCACATACCAAACCCAGAGGACCCAGTTAACCTCTGTCAGCAGAGCGGGGGGCTCAATGCTTCACTGTTCATGTACCAACGACAAACGCACCCAGTTAGCGTGCCATAGCAGTGTCCGCGTAAACTATAAACACATCATCATCAATAGACATGAACTAAAACTTACTCGTTTTATTTAAACCACAAAACGAAAGCGTGTTTTTCCATCGTACGTCGGGTAGGTACAACGGGACTCGAACCCGTGACCATCTCTCTAGGCTAGGCCTTGATACAACGGGAATCGAACCCGCAACTCGTATCTTTCTCTAGGCCATGACATAAGTAGGTACAATGTACTTACAGTAAAAATGAGGCACACGACTTGGAGGGGGACCATACGAACCACTAACCAACTGCAGCTCGTAACAGCCATGAGGCAGAATAGTTTTTTATTTACTCGATAGGACCCTTGCATCCAGCTCATCAGCAAGCAGCAACGCATCGTTAAGCTTGCCTTTCACTTGAGAAGTTTATTACAAAAACCATTTTGTTGTGCGTGAGCATTTTGTCTGTCTCTCTATTTCTGTTCTCAAACAAACTCGTCCAACTTTTGTCTATGTTGTTCAAGCAGTCAGCTAGTGAGTTCGACACATCTATAGCTACACTGGCTAACCCACAACACAAAAATCCAAAAGCCGACTGTCAGCACTAAACATTTTAGGATCTAAACATTTAGATCTAGTAAAATCGACACAAAAAAATCGAACATCACGAACAAGTGATCTCATTACCGATGTCACAGCCCCGACGGCGATAATGCAGTCGATGACGGGCTGCATTCTACACAAAGACTGACCAAGTATTACCTGTTTTCGTTGCCTAAATTCGCAGAATGTCCAAAGTCCTGCAGTAGAACTCGACCTGACAGTATTCATTGTGTATCTACGGTGATATAAAGTGAATTTGGCTACGTATACCATCAACACAACTTCGAAAACTCGCGCTCAAGCACGACCACGGTCACACAATAAGCCGACGGGAATTCAAATAAGGAAGTGTTCCCATTTAGGCATAAATTTTTAGGGCACCACATTTACGGCACCTATTCTATTCCCAGTTACGGCACCCACAAGGATACAGTGTTACACAATAACGTTCAAGTTCTTTAAGGTCTTACTTTCTCATTACACAAAACAGACAGTTACTGCTGCTGAGTAGGCATCTACAATGAGCAGAACAAACCAAACTATGTTCGTTAAAAAGAGGCAATGGACCTAGTAAGTCTATTGCGCGAGAAAAAGAAAGCTACGTGAATTAGCTGGCAGAAACTAACTTTAACTATCAGTGGATTTACTGAATGGTACACAATGTGGTACCATACAACTTGTGGTACATCAACAACTACATCTCCAACATCACATTCATATGGATTCTTTTAGAAAGGTGAAAGGTGGGAAAGAAACCCTAGACCACAGAAACAAGAAAAATGGTTCAAAATAAATTCAATTGATTTTGCAGCACAGATATTTTATGATCTTATTGATCATGAAAAATCCTCGGTAAGCTCAGACGGGATCAGGGATGAAACATAGAAGTTTCAGCTCTAGCACCTTACCGAAATGCTTGTAGTAAAGCAACCACCAACGCACCATACGTAACATAGGATCCTTTTGCGCTTAGTCAAGCACAACCCGTTCCAATCAGTCACGATCGTGAAGAGTATACAAAACAAGTACGATACCTACGTACATACAAGACGGCAAAAGTTTCTAGCTCGTAGAGTTATACTGCACGCAGCTCGGCGCCCTGCATGGTCTTACAATAATACGCTACAACTAGCCTTATTGCACTCGTGCACCTGGATCAGCACCGCGACGTACCCGATGGAGCTGGCGTCCGTATACAGCTCTGTAGGCAGCTAAAGATCGCAAGATAACGAGCACTCGCTTGATGCAGTAGTTACGCGTGCGAGTCTTTGGAGGCGCCCCGATGGAACTCCACATGGCTGCGCGTTAGACTGGCTATGAGGATTGTCATTGACTCGTAATCAGGTACGCAATGTACCTATGTTGTACTACCTAAATATCCTGCAAACCATAACAATTACTAGACCTGTTCGACATTCGTGGGCACAGGAGAGTTGTTCACAACTAATTTACCTCTCGCTCGGTCTGACCTGACCTTAAGACCAATCGCGACCTAAAAACTTTACTTCTGTGGCCACGAAGGTGCTATTCTTCAGGTTTATCGAGACTCGAACTCGCGGACCGTTTTCCGGCACTGTCATACATTTTTGAGGTACAACAAAACAAAATAACATTGAGGGATTCATTACGGATGTAAGCGGGTTAACTATGAACCTTACTTTTGTTGGAAGAACACGCAATCTCTCATCCCTTAACGAGGTCAAACCACGATAGTCTCCACATTAAAACCTGGATGGAAATGTTACTAAACTCGGTTACCCAAGTAACATACTTACGATGTATTCTAATACACTACACACACAAAACACACACCGTGTTGAGCTGGCTGCTGAAAACACATGAAGTGTTTGAGGCTCAAACTTTGACCAAAGGTTCAGAAATAAGCGAGATCTGGTCACGCCCAGCTGTAAAGTAATGCGTCAGTAAGTAGGTATACACCTTGTATAACCGCCTTCGAACATTGCGAAGTAACGTCACTATCTGTAGAAGTGCATTAGGTACAACTCACAAAACTTTACATTCATGGCTTGTTTACATTGATTCTGGATCGAAAAACACATTTTAGATTCTACCTTCAACGCAAGAAGTTTACTTAAGCTTGTACCTCTCTGTCAGAGCGCCAACAGGCCAACAGCGATCTTTCTGCGACAGGGTAGGTACAGGGACATCCTTTATCTACACTATGCAAACGGAGCGAGATTTAGACTCAGTTAGTGCACTAACGCACTAAATAGTTTAAAATTACTGTAACTAACACACAACATAACTGTTTAAAATGTTTGTAACGCAAACAGTGATTCGCGTAGACATTCGACAACAAGATCACTTTTCTCACTACCCGCATCTTTACTAGTAAAATTAAATTACTGCCAATACCTGCCCAGTTGGTTTCTTAGGACACAAACACATCGGATGAACAAGGCCACCACAAGAGTAGCATTTTGGATCTGATCTCTTATTGTTTAGGGGACGTTTCCTAACGGGCTTACCCTGGACTGGCTTCGTAGAAGCACACGATTCGGATTTTACCTTAGGCTTGGTACCTGGGTATAGATCGAAGAAACTCGACAAGGGGTTTGGGTAACATTCGGGTATTCGTGACAGCAGCACGTACCGTGCGTCAGTTATTCGGCGTATCACAATAGCAACAGTAAGCTCATCGCTTAACACTTTCACAACATTACGTCGGAGAACAGAACGCTAGGCATATCTGCCCTGCATAGATACGTGGAATAACTGTCGGAATTTGTACACAAAACCTCAAACAAAATATTTGCGACATCGATTCTTCGCAAGCACAAGGGCTTGAATTGGGCTTTCAAATAAGACCACGTGCGGTCATTGGTAACCCAATCATTGGGCCAACTACGAGCATCTCCCTTCAAGCAGCTCGCTATCCGGGATAAGCACTCATTGTCTTTCCAACAATTAACATTACGCGCTCTCGCACTGAGAATCGATATCATGCAAACTTGAATCGAAATTTGAGATAATAATGGTTGGATCTAACCTTGTTCAACGCGCTCAACGCTCCGATGAGGCGTTTAGTGGCACCTGGTGACGACGAATCGTTCGTCATGGACTTGCCAATGGTGCTGGCAATGGACACCGGCACAGAGACCTCTCCCCCTGGGAGCTACAGCATGAAACCGCGGACTGCGAGTGCGGCGAGCACGTTACGGCGGGACTGGGCCGCGCCAAGGCGCGCTCGTCCGGTGCCATCAGCAGCAATCACGTGGCGCTCATCGAGGGTAGACCAGCATGTTCCAGCGCGTTATAGCGCGCCAGAATTGTACCTAGAAACTCACGAAGTTCATTAGTTTCGATGTCAGTTTGTTGCCTTGTTCTACCTCTTCCACGAGATGTAGAACGTTCGGCAATGGTTTACACAATGAAAAACCATTTGCGCTATAGGCCAGAGCAGAGATTGGACAATGGTGTCCAATTCCACTTCTGAATTAAGCGGTTTCTATAAATTTAACATAAAAAAAACAAATCTAACAACAAAATAATTTAATAACCTCAAAATTATTTCACAAAACATGGTTACAACCAATTAATACAAATCAATGGCAATTTAGACATAGTAACAGTGTACTTTACCAAGGTGTTAATCTTACGACAGCTCGAGCAAAAGTGGGGTTGAGACAGCGAGCGCGCTGCTTTTATAGAAATGCTACCGTCATAAATTTCAAAATAATGTTTCCCGCTGATTGTAGATTAACCGTATATTCTGAAAAAAATTATTAAAGAATATCAAATATCAAAGTGTCATATTTCCTTTAGACCTTACAGGACTCTTGGACACGTCACAAAAATACAAATTACATAAATAAAACTAGGAAATAAAGTGATCACTGTGATAATATGTTCACTTCAATCTTTTTAAGATAAAGTAAAGAAGCGAACATTTTGTCTTCGTTCGTCCTTACGATAAAAGTCGGATTAATAAGAAATAGGTCGAAGAAACTGTTCCGCTCTAGGACAAAAAAAATTGTAAAGAGAATCAATTAACATTTTATTTCTAAACCTTATTGACAAAGAAAATTACAATCAAAAAATAAATTAGAACTAGTATTTACAATTGAAACAATTGACCAGTCGGAATTTTATTTCTTGTAATTAGTTTAAAATTTAACTTGTCTTGTCAGGAATAAACCTTATTCTGATTCTGAAATATTATCATCACCGACATGTTTTTGGACGATTTAGAATAGGGACGTAGAACTACCTATTTAGATAGGTAGGTTCTAACTTCTACCTATTCTCTAGTTCTGTAGGTATAGTGTTTTTGAATAATGGCACATTTACATATCTAACACTTTCATGGCCCATGACCCACCTAGTTTACCTGCAGCTCCTTGTACGGCGGCATCCTGCGGGTCACACCGCCGAGGATGGGCAGTGAATGCGTTAACTGAAGTATTCCGTTTATTCCCAGCATCTCCGGTCTCCACTCCATGGCCATGTCGATCCTGAGCGAGAGCGTGCCGATGGCCAAGCGCAACCTAGTGGTCATCCTCGTTACCAGCATCTTCCTGCTCTCACAGGGGCTGATGGCAGGTAGGGTTGTTTGATAAACCAAATAAATAAATAATACTGAAAAACTCACACAGCATCATTTAGCCCCGAAGCAGGCAGAGCTTGTGTTATGGGTACTAGATACCGAACTGATATAGGTACATTACATACATTACATAGATTACATTACATAGATATCTAATACATTACATACATACCTCACCTCAACAGCCTATATTGGTCCACTGCTGGACGCAGGCCTCCCCCAGAAAGGCGCCATATTGGCTTTTATCTCTTGGGGCACTGCCCATATTATGGGCTATATTACTTGACAGATTGGTGATTGATTGCCTAAACCCTTCTGAACGATAAACCCGCCCTTTGTCCTTTTGTTTCGTAAAATAGCTTTGTAATAAATTGTTTTGTCGTGTATTAAATCACTAGTTCATGCCCACGGCTTCACACGCATTTTTTCTATGGAAACGTTTAAAGGTGATTTCTATCCCCTCGGAACTGATTTTTGGGATAAAAAGTAGAATTAGAATTACCTGTATGCAAAATTTCAGCGCGATCAGTTCAGTAGTTTTGGCGTGAAGATAAAACAAACATCCATTCATCCATCCAAACTTTTGCATTTATACTATTAGTGTAATAGTGTGATGATTAGTGTGATTTTGTATTTAATTGTACTGTAAGATAACTCTCCATTTTCTTTCCAGTTATGGCCATCCCCATCATCCCCCTGACGTTCTCCGTCCACATGCCAGCCCTCGGCATCTACTGGAACTCCTGGCGGACCCTCATGCTGGTCTACTCGCTGCCAGCTCTCTTCTCGGCTATAGGAGTCTACTTCATCCAGGAAAGCCCGAAGTTCGCCTACTCTAAGGGCGATGATGAGCGCGCTTTGGAGATCTTGAGGGTTATACATAGGGTTAATTCTGGAAAGAAAGAGGAACTGAATGTGAGTAACAGTCCTCACCTAATCAAATCAATCATCAAGATCAGTAGGTACAGCCCTAGGTCACTGTTGGATGGAGGCCTTTCTCAATCATTACCATTAGGTAGGTACTTACAGTTGTTCTATCTCACGAAGTCCGTTGGGCTATGTAAAATAATAAATAAAATTTAAAATAAAATTTGCCTTTATTGCTGTTACTTATTAAAAATTTTTTCTTATAATTAACTAAACTTGAACTTAATTTAATTTAAAAAATATTATTCAAGTTGGTCGGCGTTCGGGTCACTACTTTTTGACACAGCTTGTCTTTCGACGAGGCTCCTCTAAAGATTTCCATTTTTCTCTATCCTTTGCCACCCTTTTTTAAATCATCTTCCCATTTTTTTGTTTGTCCACCTTTACTTCTTTTACCGTCTCTTGGGTACCACTCGGTTATGATTCTGGTCCATTTCTCCTGCTTTTCCCTCAACATATGTCCAGTCCATCGCCATTTTTGTGTTCGGTATACAGATTGGGCCTGTTTGAATTGAGTTCTGTTTTTATTTCATTTAATTTTACTTTATCCCAATGTGACGAATTTACTTTGTGGCAAATGTACAACAACCCCTTTTATTGACTCCAATGACACTTCTTTCTATGCTATTTTGACAGACATTTAGTTTATTTGTTAAGGTTTTCGTTAGTGTCCATGTTGGGCTATGTATGTTATAGTGAATGCATTTACTCATTGTTTTAGTGTGCGTAAGCTCAGAAGCAATCAGTCTCGCCCGAGACGCCGTCCGGGTCACTAGTGCTCATTGTATCCACGTCAGTCTGTAAAAAGTTATGCGTGGTCATACCTACATTAAAAAAAATATACGCGTCGACTGAGAACCTCCTCCGTTTATCGTCGGTTGAAAAAAAAAACCTCGCAATGTCACACTAATATTAGATTAGAAGTAAGAAAGTTTGGATGGATATGGATATTTGTACTTCTTCACGAGACAAACTACTGAATGGATCCCAAATCGAACTAGTAGACAACAATCAGGGTGGTGAATGAAAGTGGGACGAACGGGATATAATTTTAATTCAGCCTATTATTTCCCACTTGTCCCACTAGTGGCATGAAGCTGGTGGGACGAGCGGATATCACGGTGAATGAACCTTTGCTAATTAAAATAAAAAAATGTACGTTTCATACCTTTAAATCTGAACTTGCTAGTTTTGTTAAGGAAAATTGGCCAATTTTATAAGATTGTTTAATTCTAGCAAGTGTAGTAATATGAATTTTATGTAAGGTGTTTTATGTAAGGTAGACACCTTTTACCTTTTTTGTATTTAGCTTTTCAATTATGCAAAACTGTAATTACTACCTACAGACCGAACAACAACTTTAACTTTTATACCTAAATTGTTTACACTAAGCTAAATTACTATTCTCATGTAAGTGACTGTGTCTTTTTTGAGAATAAATATCTTTAAACCTTATAATTAAATTTAATCAAATAATCATACTTACAAAAGAATTGTACCTACGAGTACTTCCAGGTGACGAGCATCTTGCGCGAAGAGTCCACGCCCGCGGAGACAGAAGCGAAGAAAAGCCAGATCACGCCGATGTTCAAACCACCGCTTGTCAAATACACCATTATCATGAGCATTCTGCTGGTCTTCCAACAGTAAGATGATCAAAGTTCTTTTCGCTGGGGATTTAATTTTATTGAATTGAATTGACATGAGCGTCTAGAGTAGGTACTTAGTCAAAATGATCTGAAAAACATAAAAGCAATTTCAATCACCATATTGTTGTAAGCACCCAAGGTGTTCAAAATATCTTACTACTCATTATTTCATATTTAAATGAGCAGTCAGTCACCCTGACTGCTCAAAATATAAATGTGGAACAAGGCGCACTCCGGTCAGGTGGGATGATGACCTGCAAAAGACTGCAGGCAGATGTTGGATGCGGCAAGCTGATGACAGGGTGCTATGGCGCTCAGTAAGGGAGGCCTATTGTCCGGCAGTAGACTAACCTAGGCTGATGATGATGATGACTGCCTACTATACGGCTCAGGGATAATCTGCAAAAATTGACAAGATAATTATATCTATTCTAGAACAGGAGCATTCATAATATGGCTGCCGAAAATCGCGGACCAGTTCGTGCGGATAATGGAAACGGGAGAGGGCTCTGACCAGAACCTCTGCGGCATCATCGCCTCCAGCATTGACGACCCTGCTGAGGTAAGGATCTAACTGTGCTCTAATCTCCGTCAATCTTGAACAGGGAGGAACGAGTCGGGATGTGTATTAAACGCTATAAAGCTAAGTTAAACGTATTTCGTTAAGTTCGTTACATGTCTTAGATCTCACTTACTTGAGTTTACCATGACTGTTGCTTTTATTACTACTATTTAGTTGATTTATTTATTTATTTAAATCTTATATTTTTAAAGGGCTTTTAGCCAAACACTGGCTACGCCAGCCCTGTTAGTACATTCAATTAATTGCTAATCATATAAAATAATCATAAACCATTTTATAGAGAATCCTGGCCGCCGTGCAAAGCGGTGCGGCTAAGATGCTTTGAAAAATGCCAATATTTAACAAATTTAATTCAAAGTGCGTTTCCAAATGTGATCTTAAAGACAGTTGAGCAAAAATTTTGTACAACCTGCGACGTCCCATATGTGTGAAAATAGATAGATCAAAAGATGCTGTAGTGTAGGTAATTATAATTAAGTTAATGTAGGTACACAGAAATATAGTAGTAATGTACCTACCCTATGTCGTTTTCACGAAGGATGTTTTTTAAATAAATAAATTATTTACCAAAAGAATCACACTGATATTATAAATGCGAATGTTTGGATGTTTGTTAACTTCACGCCAAAACTACTGTAGGTACAGATTGCGCTGAAATTTAGCATAGATGTAGTTCTAGGCCGAATAGAATAACATAAAAGCTACTTTTTTCCGTCCGAAAGTCGGCAGGAGACAGAAAATTCGAAATAGAATCCGCTCTTCTTCCAGTCATAATTTTGTCATAATTTGGCAGATTGATTAATGATTTATTATGAGTTCCCTTTCCGTTTCAGGAATCATGTGTCCTGAGCGTCTCATCACTGCTGTTCGTGCTGGCAGTAGCAGCTATGCTGTCCATCGTCAACCTGTGCTTTAGTCTTGTGAGTATGATAGAAGAAATGCATGAAAGTTCTCGGCTTACTTCCAACCAAACTGATGCCAACTCAAGGACTTACGCAAACGCGAAAGCTTCAATGATGATTTGAAAACAGATTTTTTATCCTAATCGTCAAATGCACAACTTGGCACACCTATCAAAAAGGAACAAGTGGAGCAGAATTTTACTTTCAATGAAGTGGAGCAAAATATTGTATCTTAACCTGATTTTAACCAGATGGCTATGGCTCAGCAGATGATAAGCAGTTTTTGCTGTAGAATGAATGCTCTACCGTAATACTTATTTGAATACATATTTGACTTTACCGCACCAGGTACAAGTATCCATAAAGTGATCTAGGTACCCATAGAAACATAAGGCTACAACTAATTTCTCAATGGCTCTAGTTTTTGAACGCGAACCTCTTTCTTCCCTAGATCGTGAACCGCGCAGGTCGGCGCAACCTCGCCCTAGTGATCACCTCGACGTGCGGTGTCGCCGGGATCCTGGTGAACCTGGTGCCGAGTGCGGCCGGCAGCGCGGCGCTCTTCGCCGTCCAGATGAACGGGATCGTCGTGCTGGGAATGTACACGGCTATGATTGTAGCGCTGTTCCCTACACACCTGAGGTAAATATCCCTTAATCGTGTACCATCCACAGGGCGCTAGATTTCTGGATAGTTGCAATTGCGCAACACAACCTCTTTTTAACCCCCGACGCAAAAAGAGAGGTGTTATAATTTTGACGTGTCTGTCTGTGTATTTGTGTATCTGTCTGTGGTATCGTAGCTCCCAAACGGATGAACTTATTTTCGTTTAGTTTTTTTTGTGTCATAGATAATTTTATCCTGAGTGTTCTTAGCCATGTTTCATGAAAATCTGTTAAGCCAATAAAGGTCGGCAGGTTTTTGACGTGACAACGTCTTATAATTCGATAGAGCCGGCTGCACGCACGAAAAAACATGACGTCATGCGGCGTTACCTCGCTCTGAGGCGTTCCATGTAAGGCTTGAAGTGCAAGCGAGAGCGCTCGACATCCGTCTCTCTCCTACTTGAGTGAGCGATGCGTCTGCGTGGACAGCTGCTATACTATAGTACATTTACATGTTTTGATCGAGTATCAAATGCTACCATTCCATCAGTATTTTCTTAAGACGTTGTCACGTTCAACTATCGTCAGTAAACCGACTTTACAGACAACCAATTTTTTTTTTTTAAATTTTAAGTTTGTCTTGTCCAGGTGCCAGGCCTTATTATTCTGAAATTTTCGATTATTTTTACGGAGATCTGAAGCCTCTGATTTTTCTATGGGCTTTGATCTCTCCATGGTTTCTTATGAATGTTCCAGTGCGAATAACTGTGAAGACTGAGGAACATGATTGTTGACATTAAAGAATATTATTTCCAGGGCAATAGCACTGGCGTTGCCGTTCACAGCCGGGCGGATAGCCACCTTTGCTTCCATACAAGTCCTGAACATCATGCTGATCAACAACTGCGAAGCTGGCTTCTACGTCTTCGCATCCATTTATGCATGTGAGTACCTACCTTTAAGGCTCCTCCTCCCCGAACACTAGCGCCGCCACATATTTTATCTTATTATTACGTCGAAGAAAGGAAATTCCAAAAATTCGTTGGGTAATTTGTGAATCCTATCATAAGCTTTTTTTTAATGCATCTGTAATTTTTTTATTTTGTATACTTTAAGCAGAGTTGCGAAGTTGCTGTTTTTGACCACCATGGTGGCAAAAAAGAGCAACTTCGCATCTCTGCCTACACTATACAAACTAAAAAAATTATAGAGGCATTAAAAAAATGCTTATGATAGGATTCACAAATTACCCAACGTAATTTTAGGAATTTCCTTTCTTCGACATTTGTTTTACTCGTTGCGCTGGCTCAAACCTCACGAGAGATCTCTGTGGGCCTAGCGGCCGCATGTTGTTTACCTAATCGATGGTACAGAGGTGTTCGTTAGTTGTCGGGCACAGAAATTATCTCGATACCTATATTTCGGTGCTGTCAGGTTTGCACCAACTGGCAGGTTCCAAGTCTCGCAACACATTATACTATTATCAGTTTTGGTTCATGTTAATTAATTTTTTTTTTTTGTAAGTATAAAACGTCTTGCTTTCTTCATTTTACCAAGATTCTAGTTTGGAAATACCTGCCTGGTAACTTTGAATACAGAGGTATTCAAAGTTAATTTCAAACTTAACAGCTAATAATAAACGCCACTGTACAATCAAATGGATGGGTGGTAAGTTAGGGCTCAAAATTCGTGCCGTTACAAATATTTAACACCTTTGTTGCAGCTTCCGCCATAGTAGTGTCATTCCTACCAGACGACCGAAAGCTCATCCCAGTCGCGGCAAAGGAGGTCTCAATAGAAGAAAGTGCGATGACTGATACACCGAAAGATTTACCGGCTTATAGAAATTTAAATGAATAAATAATTTATTATAATGTACCTACCTATTTTGACTTCCTAATCCTAACAACTTAGAAAAAGGTAATAGGTGTATGTAGATACATGACGTGTGTATACCTAGTTCTGAATCATACCTAATTCAGAACATCGAGCACATACCCAACCATTGGGTATGTGCTCGATGTTCTGAATTAATTACGTAGGTACCTATGTATTATGGTGACTGTGTATGGTGAGCGAGTTTATGGTCTCATAACTTACCCAATGCAGCAGAGAGGAAGACCGGAGTAGGTATACATAATATCTATACATATACCTCCATAATTACAACAGGGGCGGTCGCAGCCCAAGACTTTGGGGGGGGTCACACCTGGTGCGGGCCGTAGCACCAAATGTACTTGTAGGCGGTTGCAGACCTCACTGAAAACCACTAAACTTTATCGGCGAGCGGAGCGAGCCGCGGAAAATTTATACTCAACTCCCAACAATAGTAGGTATAAGTTATGGCGAGCGAAGCGAGCCTCGAAATTTTTGAGATGTTTTCTGAAGTTTAGGCAAAAGTAAGCAAGAGTAGGTCCACTTGCTTACTCTCGCCCGCATCATGTATTTTGTTGTTGATGATCTAGAAAAAATAAATGATAGCGAGCGTAGCAAGCCCCGAAAATTTTAGAGACTTTGCGATATAAATTCAGATATAAATTCTAAATAGGAGCGAGCGGAGCAGCCCTTGCTCCGCTCGCTCCTATTTAGAATCAACAAAAAATTGGAAATACAAAAAAGACATGGAAACAATGTAACGGCGAGCGGAGCGAGCCGCCGAAATTTTTGTTACTTTTTCGGGTAACTACCCGTGCAAAATGATGTTAAACAAGTGTCAAGCACTGGACCAAATACAGAGAAGGACAAAATACTATCGGCGAGCGGAGCGAGCCGCAAAATGCAGTGTTTTGCATATTGGCCGCAAACAGTCAAATCGGGGCGAGCGGAGTAAAGGAGATTAACAAAAATTTAGAAATAAAAAAAAGACACCGAAACAGATGTAGCGGCGAGCGGAGCGAGCCGCCGAAATGTTTGTTCCCTTTTTCGGGTTGTCACAAACTGGTTCAGAAAATAAATAACAGTGAGTGGAGCGAGCTCTGAATGAGCCGCAGCCTTTTTTGAAATTGGTGAGGTAGCGTCCATGCAAGACAAGGAAGCTAAATTATGAGCTATTAGCTTCTGCCCGCGACTTCGCACGCGTTCTTTTTATGGAAACGTTCAAAGGTAATTTATATCCCATGGGAACTGATTTACGGGATAAAAAGTAGCCTATGTTTGATTCCAGGCTCAGAGCTACACTGATGCTAAATTTCAGCTCAATCTGTTCAGTAGTTTTGGTGTGAAGAAACAAACATCCATCCATCCAAACTTTCGCATTTATAATATTAGTGAGATTGTGAAGAACAATTTAAAAGTTTGTCGAATAACAACCAAATATGCGGACAACAGACTAGACATCATATAGAATCAACGGCGAGCGAAGCGAGCCGCGAAAATTTTTATGATCTGGCTGTGCGTGTGAGTTGTTTGGTATTAGAAATTTTGCAGTTGCAAACTCGCCTGAAACGGAGAAGGAGTCCTGGACTAGAACAAGCTAGAAGCTTATCAAAACACAGCAGAAAGTTATCAGAGGCAAGCAGAGCATGCTGCGATAATTTAGTGGTTTCGTTAGATTTTTGGAGTGTTTGTAAAACTGACCTCAAACGAGGGATAAGCCCATGACCAGAGGCAGACACTTTAAAGTTGCCGGCTAGGTTAAGCGAGCTGCGACAACTTTTGATTTTTGTTAGATTTTGGGCAACTTTTTAGAAAATTTGGCAAAGTGACCTAAAGCGGGGCGGGTTTTGAGCTTTGGATCACAGTCAAATGTTATCAGCGACCAGACCAAAACGCGAAAATTTTGTTGTCTACTAATTTTTTGTACTGGTTGACAAAGTGACCTCGCAGAACATAGAGCACAAATAACAGTAATATCGGCGAGCGGAGCGAGCCGCGATTTTTTATTTTGCTGCCGTTGGTAACCATAATCAATGTAACGGAAGTAAACAGGACAATATAATCATTAAGCTGTGGGTTGCAATTTTTTAAGTACCTAAACTAAGATTTTGGGGGGGGTCATGACCCCCGTGACCCCCCCCCTGGGACCGCGCCTGAATTACAACCTGTTCTGGGAGTAGGTAGGTATTATTTTTTAGATAAACCCTCCTATGTACTTGATACCTATCCGAAATCTTACACGGAATCAAATTGTGTGCAAACTATGCCTTTCGGAAACGGAAATAAAAATTGGGGCGGAAGTGATGAAGGGATGATCAACAACAGTACCTAATTCAGTAACATTTATTCACACAAGACTTATAAGAATTGGTGGAATAATACAGTAGAACTGCATAACTCGCCTGAGTACAGGCACGTGAATATAATTTTTAGGAGTGCTTAAATAGTAAGTAGGTACCTATGTAGGTACTTAACTAGTTTTGTAGAAATAAATATTAGGTTAAGTTCAAAAAGTCGGGAAATCAAATTAGATGTTAACAAAATATTTACTTAATTTGCAAGAATCATTGTTATTAGCAACTAAGAGGAAGTTACGGAACGAAGACTGCTTAATCTTAGATTATTAATTAAGTACCTACCTAAGTACCTACAACATTAGAATTTGTATTGACAGCGGATTAAATGGTCTTTATGGATTCGTAAAAAAAAAACGAATCTACAAATCTACTTACTGCAGCGCCGCCGCACGGTGGTCCCGAATCGCAGATAATATACGTTTCTAGGATAGAACTATCGAATAGAAGAATAAAATTTATCAAAATACGCTCACCGATCAAAAAAACATTTTTTTTCTCTTTTGGCGTCATAACTGAAAAGGGCACAATTTGGCACCCATCGATTTATGACTAGTTAATGCCTAATAACGCTACAAACAAAACATAAAAAATTCAGATCGAAACAAGGTGAAGCACGGGTACTTATTTAACTTTTATGGTGGCCTCCCATACAAAAAAAGGAGTTCTTTGCCTTTAACTCCTGGATTATAAGGCCTAGCTAAAAGTATAATAGAACAAAAGTTTCTTAGTTTTGGTAGAGTTATCGAATGGTGAAATCAGAAAAACGAAATTCGAAAAAAAATCCTATGTCCGCTTTCTGTGCGCCGCCGCCGCCGCGCCGCCGCTTGCTTTTTAACCGACCTCGAAAATTCTCAAAAGGAGGAGGTTCTTTAATCGGCTGTAGGTATGTATTTTATCTTTAGTAGGTATGTTCGTCGATTATTTTTTCGCTATTGTACAGAGAATGCTGCCGAATTAGTCCCATAAAAATGTTATTCCCGAGGGATTAGATGTTATCCCGCAAAACTTAAACAACAGTTTAAATATTTAGGAATTTGAGAGCGGTTTTTTTTCAAATATTCAAATTATTTTAAAGGTAGGTACCGCACAAAAACACTATCGACTCTACCAGCTATTGTCACTTTCAAGTTTACGTACGTCAAAGTCACCAAAATGAAGTAAATGTAAGTCAGTGTCACTCAAGTGTCATCCATCTGTCAGAATAATATCAATCAATCAGCCATAATCAGCCAGCCGTCCGTCGTCGGTCGGCTGTTCATTTTGCGGTTGTGAGTAGAAGTTTGCTTCGATCTAATTTTCTCTCGAATTCTAAATTAAAATCATCGATCGTGGGTTGAAGTCTTGACCTGACTAAAGTCCAAGGACTTCCTGCAAGCAAACCGTATACTGAGGTAACGCCGTATTCTCTCAGTATAAGTTTTGTCCAAAGAAAGCGATGTTCTGCTTTCTTTACCATTGATTTTTCATTACACCTAGTGAGTAAATATTGACGGAGTAGTGTGGAAAGCGGACGGTGCTCTGTATCGTATTCTCTGGCAGCAGTTCAAAGGTCTAACTGAGCGGGGAAACCCAGGAAAGTGTTCGGAACAGCGAGTCAATACTTGATAGGTAACAGGTGTGCCTCTTGTCAATTTACTTGCAAATTATTGCAGATATTTTTATAGGCTTAGATTATTCAGACGTACTTATACAGCTTTCCACGGTTACTTTTATTCTAGATGCTTGCCTGCTTACAAATATAAAGTTTATTACAAGATGATAAGTGGGTAAGTACATTAAAATTGTACTTATTGATGGTGGTAGTTTAGAACCATAGTTATCATTATTCTGGAATATCATATAGAATCATGAGAAAGTGTGACTAATAAAACCACAACAGCACCTTTGACCTGACATTCATGACCTCCTTGAATATTAGTTCTAATTTTAAATCAAAACACCCATAAGCCTAGCCTTCAACACCAAACTGAAATACTGCTCTAGCAAATCAGCACATGAACTTTGGCATGCTGATAAGATACAGTAAGACTTAACAAAAATTTTGAAATTGTCTTGAATGTTTGCGAAATCTTTTTGGTCACCACACAAAACTTTGAAATTGTCTTGAATGTTTGCAAAATCTTTTTGGTCGCTACACACTAAAACTACAAAACTGGGCTGTGACTTACCAATAATTAAAATATAAAAAGACTCATAATGTGGTCAATGTCACTTTAAACCGAATCACCATTTTATTTTTTATAGACATGTATTTTATTGTAAAAACTTGTAGGTTCTTCAATACACAAAATTAACAAAACAAAACATAACATTGGTTTTCTTCCAACACAAACAAGGTTCCTAGTTAACCTGCCCAGAGTGAAGAAATTGAGAGTTGATTACTTTTGTCGAAATTATACCTACTGAAGTTCATAATCTTCCTCATTGGTCTGACCAAATAAAAAAATTAGTAAAAGTAGTATGTAAAGCTTCATGTAGGCTGGTTTGTTTATAAAAGCCATGCTTATTTGTTTCTATTAAATATCTCCTAGTAAAAAGATCAGTCTGGAACGACTAGAATAGAAGTCTCTTTGAGTGGAGACCGCGACTCGGCATACATACCTGAAACCTGCAAAAGACTGCAGGCAGATGCTGGATGCGCCAAGCTAAAGACAGTGTGCTATGACACTCATGAGAGGAGGCCTATGTCGAGCAGTGGACTAACATAGGCTGATCTGATGATGATTGAATAGGTATCCAATGTTTTAAATTAATTTGATTGTTGGTGAAATCATTAGAGCCATGTACATCTTTGACCATGCTACTTATTGACTTTATTAACAAAATTAATACAATTACAGAGAACAAACAAATTAGAACTAGTATTTACAATTGAAACAGTTGAGCTGACTGCAAACAATCTAGACGTAGATCAACTGATCTGCTACTTTATTTGTATTATATATTTGTATTTGTTGTTAAGTACCTACCAAGTAAGTATGTTACCCACAGTAAGTAACAAGAAATAAAAAGTAAAGTGCTTATGACAAGTACCTTGTATAGTGGTGAAAATAGAACTCTTACAACATCTAATCCGTTGTGAAGTATCCAATAGAATCCTATTAGTCTCAGTAATCTGATATCCTGAAAAATGTTCACATAAACTGTTATTTATATGCTGATCACACTAATAGTAAAACTGTCATTTAGGATGTTTGTTACTCATTTAAATAAATTATTTATTCATCGTGAAGTTTTTTAGGGTTCCGTACCTTAAAAGGAAAAAAGTTACCGTAATAGGATCACTTTTTGTCTGTCTGTCAACACCCTTTTCTCAGGAACGCGTGGAGATATCGAGTTGAAATTAACATCAAATACTTAAGTCCGTAACCTCTTGGAGCTGTGATATAAATAAAACTTCTAAGTAAACACAAAAAATTACAATGCCGTTATGTCTGAATGTTTTGAAATTTCCAAGATATTTTCACATGCACACAAAACCTATAGGGTACTTCCCGTAGACCTAGAATCATGAAATTTGACAAGAAGCAAGGTCTTCTTATAGCACAAGTAAAGGGAAAAATCTGAACACATATTTACGGTTTTCAGATTTTCCCTTCCCCCAGATTTTTCCCTTCCCCCAGATTTTTCCCTACGGAAGTACCCTATAGGTTTTGTGTGCATGTGATTCCCTACTTAGATTATTCACAAAAAAAATCTTTCCTCGCCATGGAACAAAACCCTCTTGACCTAGAATCATGATATTTGGCAAGAAAAAAGGTATTATAACATACGGAAGCCTTGGTGCGCGAGTCCGATTCGCACGTGACGTTTTATTTATCGTTTCACGACTGTCGTGCTAGCTGTTCCCATTACAACGACAATCTATCGCCAAAAGAAAAAAGCCGTGGACAACAGTTATTCATGTCGTCCTATAAGTGAACACTCTACTTACAAATACAAATACAAAAATACAAAATCATTTATTTGCCATTTAACATAAGCAGGTACACATTACTGGCGGCCCCGCACGAGGCAAGCCTGTGTCGCGGGAAGCCTGTTTACAAAAGTAACTTTAACGGTAAAGATTATCTTTATTATCTTATACAGGGCAAACAGACAAAAAGTAATATTAAGTTGAATCTAGTAGGTGATGCAAAACTAAACAAATCAGAACACGAAGTCTGCAACGTTTAAGTCACCCACTGATTACATTTGTGTAGAGCGGAGTTACCGACTTGAGGGCAAGGAGGGAAAGGTAAATACAAGTCACGAAACTCGCCCCTTAAGTTTAATGTCTATCAACAATAGGACCCACCAGCACACCACTAGCAGAGATGACACTGTTATTATATCATTCTAGCTGAGCCACCATGGCAACTAACTCCTGGGAAGAGTTCTTTGCCCTGCACCTTCCTCCGCCGGACTTCGAGGACAACCGGTCGCTGCTGAAAGAGTTCTGCGAGAGGCATGACAGCTATGGAAACAAAATTGTTCTTGTTACGGTAAGCATTTTGCATTACATGACCTACTTACTTCAATTAATAAAATTAGAAGCTCTCAGAACTAGTAAGCTGATCGCATGTGCGACAAACCCCTTAGTAAAGAATAAAAAAAATAGTAAGCTGATGCCGGGTACAGAACCAGTGAGCGAGAGCGAGCGAAGGCTATGAACGAACGCGAAAGAACGTAGTTCGTTCGCCTTCGGCCGTGCTCCGGCGGCTGTAGCTACATCAAAGAAAAATGAAACCAACGTACCGATCGTTGAATTCCACTGAATTGCATTCACTCGCTCTCGCTCGCTTGGTCTGTATCCCCCATGAAGTGGCAGTGGCAGCTTCTCGCAGAACTAATAACCGCTGGGGAGTAGAGGTTCTCGAGTGGCGATCGGGATGCGACGTGACACTCCGTGTTCCGAGACCATGCACTCGATGGACTGACGACATTGTAGCGGCCGCTTTCGGTGGAGGTGGGTCAGGAGCGCTTTTTGTGGCGTCGTATAGGGTAGGCCTTAGTCCAACTGTGGATGTGTATCCGCTGACATGTGATACAACGATTATGATTCGTGAATTCGTCGATACGAACCCACTGATCTACTCACCGATGGTTTTCAATGTTGAGTACCCACGCCTTCCCGACTCGGTCTTCCTCTAATTCTCGAGGGCTGTTGTTCAAGCATCGTCATCGCTGACGAGATTTTGCATTGCGCGAATTATCGCAATGCAAAATCTCGTCTCGTAGGTTTTGATTCTTTTAGATTTCCTATCTTTAATAAGATACGAAATAATAAGATACGATCTTTAATAAGATAGGAAATCTAAAAGAATCAAAACCTAACTGCCAATTCATGTCGTATCACCAAAATTCAATCTCTGAATTCTTATCTGACATTTTAAAGTTTAAACTAAAACTTACCTAAAACAAGCATTGATAAGAAATGCAAAGGTTATTCCAAGTGTTCTTCATGGTCATGACTTCTATTTACCGCCACCATATCAGTCTTACGATCTCCTGCGTCATATCTCGCCATTTTCGTTGACCTTGCGGCTTGCCCACAATAGGAAAGACGCAATCCAGCTATGGTTAAATTTACATAAATAGAAGTTCTGCTTTGTTTTAGGGTAGGTACCATAATTTATTATCTACGGGAACGCAAGACAATCCAGACACCGGTGTCAATCATCATCATCATCATCATCAGCCTATATTAGTCCACCGCTGGACATAGGCCTCCCCTAATGAGCGCCATAACGCCCTGTCTTCAGCTTGCCGCATCTAGCATCTGCCTGCAGTCTTTCGCAAATTGTTATCCCACCTGGCCGGAGGGCGTCCTACACTACGTTTTCCGAGTCGTGGTCTCCATTCAAGAACACGTTTACCCCGGCCGGTGTCAATCAATATGTTGAAATTTAATAAGTTACTGTATATTTATCGTAAGATTTTCTCAAAGTTGTAAAGCAACACACAATTACAGTACAGTTTATTCAGTTTACCTATTGCATAGAAAAAGCCCAGAACCGATACAAATATTTGCTGATTCACACATGTATCCTGAAACGGGAATCGAACATGCTTCCTTCTGCGTTTTAAAGTACCTACCCGAGGGGAGTAGATTTAAAATCAGCGCTGCATGTTTCTTACATTCAGCACAAAGCTGAATCTACTCCCTTTGCCTATGATTAGTTTTTTAATTTTTGTGTTTAATTCTAGTTTAGGTTTAGTAATTTATAGGCAATAAATGATTTATTATTATTATTAAAGTTTGGCAAGAATAAACTGACCTATCTTAAAGACTTTGTTTTGAACTCAATCAGTCTTCAACTCAGGTCAAATCAATTGTGAACTCAAAAATGGTCCATTACCCGTCGGTGTCTTACTGCCGCACTATGGCCGAGGCCAAACGAGCTTAATTTTTTGTGTTGTAAGTCGCGAAAAGCGTAAAATACTTGAAGAGTTTCAACAGGCATGAAATGACAACTCATCCTGTGGCACAATCAGGACGCAGTTAGTAAGTTTAGTATGATGCGACTCATTTTACGCTACTCACCACTGAAATAATTGGCCTCAGTTGCTCCCAATAAATCAGCGTTCGTTTTACAAGCGGAGTTGTACACACTCGTGCTCGGCCTGTCTAAATGAGACCGGACACCAGACATACACTTGTATTACGACAATTTTAGCGCCACGTTTGAAACGCGACACATTTATCGTCCCCGTTTGCTCAATTGTTTCAACTATACATTAATTCTAGTTCTAATTTGTTCCTATTATTTTATTTTATTTGTTAATAAAATCGAAAACACCTCACTGTCCAGCATAGTTTTTTTTATGTAATGAAGTAAATGTTTAGGTAAATCAATTTATTTTTATTTTCCTCAATATTTTACTGTATCTGCGCACAAGCAACAAGGACAAATTTTAGTTAGAAAGAAAGAAAATAAATTTATTGGCTCACAAAATAGAAGAACCTTAAACAATGATACAAAAACCTTAAATATAAAAATACTTTATCCACCATGAGAACCAAAAGGTCCTGCCTGAGCTTAATGTTGCTCAATAGTAGGGTACTAACGTGTCCTTCGCGCACAGATATACAAGGGCGATAAATGTGTCGCGTCTCAAATGTAGCGGTAAAAATTTACGAGTTATAGGTAGAACGGTAGAGATAAACCATTCTAAAAGTGCACGCCGAGTGTACCTACATAATATGGCGTTTTGTGGAGGGGGCGTGCATTCATTACGAATATAAGCGGGTTAACTACGAACCTTATTTTTGTTTGAAGAACACCAACGATTCATCCCTTACATCCGTAATGAATTCGTCAAACTGCGATAGTTTTAGAATGGTTTATCTCTACAAGTGTATGTCTGGTGTCCAGCTTCACTTAAGTAGAATCGGCGAGTGTGCCGCCATAAGAATACTTAATATCCTTTCCAGTCCGGGGGCACAACAGTTCCTCTCGAACACAACACAGTTCGCTTCGTAGACAACTTCAGCGCGGGCAACAGAGGCGCGGCTTCCGCGGAGTATTTCTTGGAGCAGGGGTATGCGGTTATCTTCATGCATCGGCAGAAGAGCCTGGAACCTTTCACCAGGCACTTCAATGGACAGAAGCTGCTGGATATGCTGGATATACAGGAACGGGGGCCGAATACTAGTATTACTGGTAAGTTGAGGATTTTCTAAGATATTTGAAATTTTTAAAACTCTAGATACTGTAGATAGTATGTTTAAAGAAACAAACATTTATTTATTTCTTCAAAGATTACAACTATGTTTGTACGTTGGTACAGATAATATTTTGGTAAACATTAGTGGAGGTAGGTTTTGTAATTTATGACTAAAATGATAATATGTATAACTACACTTGCGAGCTTTAAAATGGAATCGCTTTCATCGCGAGTTGATCAAAACAATTTTTTTACAATTAATATACAATGAACTATAGATTGTGGTATATCATTAAGTGATATCAAGAAGATTTAAAATGAATTAAATTGGCTACCTAAATTTTGGGAATTATTGCAATAGGTCGAAGTTGCATCTATCGGCTTCTATCGGCGCCGGAGCTGGATGAGCTGGATTTCTCCCTCGTATCCGCTGTTTTAGCTCGTCCCACATATGCCAGATTGGGTTCAAGTCAGGAATAAGGGCTGGCCAGTCTAGTGTGGGAATTCCGACATGGAAGACGTCTGTTGGTACTGTCTAGTCACTGCTGCGGTGTGGCAGCGGACATTATCGTGCATTAAATCAAAATTTATCGTCGCCAATAAATCCTGCGTAAGGGAAAACATAACTTAACTCATAGTTCACTGCAAAGAAATTGTAAAAATTAGTCTTGAACAACCCTTGAAGCGATTCCAGTTTAAAGCTCGCAACTGTATTTCCATCAAGGCAGGTAAAGCCTTAGCGAGAGGATAAAAAAGATTGGGATGAGTTTTGCTCAAACTTGAAAACTAACAACCTAATAAGGTCAAGGTTTCTTGTTCGCTTCTTTCCTTAAAAACCTTAATAATAATAAATAATGCTGGACAATTCACACAACATTATCTAGCCCCAAGCTAAATAGAAGAATTAATAAGATTGAAGTGAAGAAAAAATTCAAATTATGATCACTTTTCTTCCTAGTTTTAGATAGGTAATTTGAATTTTGTGACGTGCTCATGAGTCCTGGAAGGTCTAAAGGAAATAAAGCACTTTCTTATTTGATTTGATCTTTGCATACATCAGTTAATCAGTCTTCTCTTTCTCTTTCCAGTGAAACCGGACAGTGTAGACGTGCTAGCCCCGATTCTGCTGCGCTACAAAGCAGCGCATTCCGCCGGGGCAATCCTCCACGTGTCCTTCACGACCGTGTCCGAGTACTTCTGGCTTCTGCGAGCTGCCTGCGAGTGTCTCGCTAACTTGGGGCCCAGGGCACTGCTGTATCTGGCCGCAGCGGTGTCTGACTTCTATGTGCCTAAGGATAGAGTCGTAAGTTGAATGACGACTAGTATGTCCCATACGTATATGTGCAGAGTGTAAGTAGGTACGTCTTCTACGAGCTGCCAGCGAATGTCTAGTAAGCTTGGGGCCTTGAACGCTGCTGTATCTGGCTGCAGCGGTGTCTGACTTCTATGTGCCTAAGGATAGAGTCGTAAGTTGAATAACTTATGCTAATATAAAGAGAATCAGAAAGCTGAATTGGCAGACGGCTAACCAGTTTCCCGCAGAATTACAACCGCAAGGGTTAACGTATTCTTTAGTGGAAATCGCGACTCGGCAAACGTAGTGTAGGACGCGCTCCGGCCAGATGGGATGACGACCTGCTAAAGACTGCAGGTCTTCATCCCACCTGACCAAGATGTTGGACGGCGTGGGCAGCGGGCCACCCAAAAAGAAGCCTTAGATTATTCTATGGCGATCTTATGTAAAAATTATAATTGCCATTACATAATATAAGTATGTGTAGTGTATAGTGTAGTATAGTAACCTTCGATTCCCTCCACAGCCAACGCACAAAATGCAATCAGAAGGAGGAGCACCGATCATCCAGCTGCACCTGGTCCCCAAACTGCTGGCGCCGCTCGTCAGCCTGTGGGTGCCCTCAGCGTACGTGGTCTCCTTCAAGCTGGAGACGGATGACGCCATCCTGGTGACCAAGGCCAGGGCTGCGCTGGAGAAGTACAAGCATAAGGTGTGTTGGGTCTTGCGACGCCGTGGCAGCCGCGGAGTAGGAATCGACGCGTCTAACTCAATGATCGTAGAAGTTCTAAGAGCTGACTAATTGACGACCTCAGTGGCGCAGCGGGCGAAGGTCCGTCTGCGACGCAGGAGGTTGCGGGGTCGATTCCCGCCTCGGGAATTTTTTTTGTACGATCTGCAGATATTTGTTCAGGGTGTTCTGGATGTTTTCTATGTATAATAAAGAAATATTTATCTATGTAGTGTATTGTATTAAGTATATCAGTTGTTATGGGTGGTGTTATGTGTACTAGATGTACCCATAACGGGCTGAAGCCCGCTATATATTTCGTTAGTAAATATTGGCACGCGAAGGAAAAAGTTTTCCCATCCCTGATCTAGATAAACCTTTGTTACTTTGCAACACAATGACAATGCCCCTTTACAGCAGCTCTAGTAATTAATTTTTCAAATTATTCCGTTTAATTTGATTATTGACAATGCCCATTTACAGCAGATACCTATAGATATTAATTTCTTTGTTTTGTGTTACCTACTTACTATAATTATATAAGTTGTCTTATTAGTTATTCCTATTGACTTAACCAAGTGTGCATTGTGCTCCTACGGCGAATAAATTTATGAGTATGAGTTAGTTAAGACGCTATTAACATTAAATTGTTAAAACTTTGAAACAATAAGTAAATATCCATCTACTTATCTCACTATTTTGTAAGTATGTAAGTTATACTCGTAGTTTGTAAGTAAAATGAATGTGACATGTTATTCTTGTATATCTATATATATATAAAAATGAATCCCGTTTTCCTTGGTCACGGCATCACGCGTGAACGGCTGGACCGATTTCGTTAATTCTATCTTTGTTGTGTTTGTTATTGTCAGGAGAAGGTTCTTATGAAAGAAAAAATTAAGAAAGTTGGAAACATAAATTTCCACGGGGGCGAAGCCGCGGGGCGCAGCTAGTGCGAAATGAATGATGATACATTATTATTGCATCCATGCTCCTTTCAGATGGTAGTGGCCAACCTGATGCAAACGCGCCACCACCGCGTGATCCTCGTGTTCCCCGAGTCCAGCGAGGAGCTCACGCTCACCAGGGAAGAAGTACATGCAGGTATGCTACATTTTTTACCGACATCGAAAAAAGGAGGAGTTTTTATTTCATGTATATTCGCCTATTCCACCGATTTTAATGGTCCCATAAAAAAAATCCAAAAAATTAAGTAGTATTTTCCTGCAAAACTAAAAAAAACAGTATAATTGCCTGCGACGCAGGAGGTTGCGGGTTCGATTCCCGCCTCGGGACAAATGTTTGTACGATCTGCAGATATTTGTTCAGGGTGCTCTGGATGTTTTCTATGTATAATAAAAAATATCTATCTATGTAGTGTATTGTATTATGTCTATCAGTTATCTAGTACCCATAACACAAGCTCTGCTTAGCTTGGGGCTAGATAATGTTGTGTGAATTGTCCAGCATTATTTATTTATTTATAATTATGGAAATTTACGTCAGTTTTTGTAATTGACCAGGAGACTGTAAGAATTGTGCCTATCTGACCGGGAGGCACAATTCTTACAGTCTCCTTAGCTTAAGAGGATACAGTAAATTTTGGCAAGCAGACAATGCGAATTTTCTCCTCTCTCTAAGTTTTGCTCATGATAACATTGAAAAGAATATAATTTGATTGTTTTAAAATACAGTTTTTTTACAACTTATTACCCAGAAAAGCTCGTACTAAGCCGTGGGTAGGTAGAAGCTAACCTACCAATTGCCTCACACATCATACTCACAAACAAATTTTGTCCCAAAGGTGTGGACATAGAGGCCAGTATAGTGTGCACCATCGTGCGCCTCCACAGCGAATACTGCACGGGCGAGCCGGTCTACACGCGCGAGACGCGCTGATGCTCGCGCGTCCGGCGCCGCCTGTACCTCACCCCCGAATAGGGGGGGGAGGAGTCCCTACCGGGGGGCCCACCTCTAACAAGGGGGGCTCAACTCCGAGGGGGCGGCGACACGGACGAAAGGACACAAAATGAGGGTACTTTTACAATCTCAAATCAAGTTTAAAGAATTATAATCGTGGTAGTGAATTATTAATCTTTAATGACGTTGGTAATGCGAGTGGGAGGCGATTTTTGACAGTTTTGCAATGGTATTGAAGTAATATAGTTTCTGATAGCGTCTTTACGCTTTTTTATCTTGAAAACTGTCGGAAATCGCTTCAGGGGGCTTCAACACTAGAGATGACTCTGTGAAATTTGTCACAATCATCAATAGGGTCATTGATTTTCAGAGACAAGCGATCCTTTTGGTGGGTTCGAGATATCCAGAGATATCTCACACTATAATCAATTTAGTAGGGGAAATAATAACAAAGAGTACGCGATAAATACCCGATAAAATCATTAATTATATAATCAATTTGTTCGCGGGAACACATATCTTGCAGACTATGAATGACCTCTCCACTCGCATTGAAAGCCAGCTAAACTATGAGGGTAGGTAAGGAAAATCAGTGTTGGAAAAATCTTGGTGTGCTAAAGTGATTTCGAATAGTGTAGATTTGAATTTTACTAGTGTATTCTATGTATATGGCTGTTATATATAAACAGCAATGTGTATGAAAAGAAACTTATATCGACTGTGCTAGTGTGCTCTGTGCACTTTTCAGATTTTAGACATTTCGGATGAATATTGTTAGATCTACCTAGTTTGTATTGTATAGATATCAGAATAATAAGTGATAGTATATAAGAATCAAATGGGAGCTAGAATACTATCGTTTGTATTCTATTCTATGACATTTTTCCCACTTATTATGGACGGAGGCGACCGCCCCAAAAACTTATAAAATTCACAATTTAATCGATATTCCTATATATTACCGTAAAGTCTTTTGTTAAAAGCTGTTTACAGCAGTATTGAATTGATATTACATGAATTTTATACAAAATTTTATTTATTACGTTGATTTATCTGTTTAAGTGATACTTGTTGGACTGTATTTATTGTTATAATTATATCAAACTATTTATATATGTGCCCCAGTAATTGTACTATTTTTATATATAGACGATTCATAGAAGATCATTATTATGTGGTTAGGTTATCGGTATTATTACCTGTCTATCAATTTTATAAGTACACTTTAATTGCTAAGAAAATGTTTTTGAAGAAACGATTTTAAAATAATAACTGTATTGCTTGTTATATATCTTTGCTATACATATAGTTTTATGTAAACTTATCGAATTATATCTATAAACTAACGAATGTTAAGGTAACCTATAGGTATGTTTATTTGCGTAGCGCAAAATATATAAAACAATTTATTAAATCATATTGTTATATCAACACTTTACAGGGTGCCACGTTACATGTGTACTAAGAGTTACGTGGCACCCTGTAGAAATCTATATTCTGTGTTCTTGATGTTTTCTTTAAGTGGATGCTATTATAATAATAACTAACTTTAGCACGAAAAATACTTTATTAAGTTACCTACACGCTACTTTACAAGAAGTTGAATAAATCTATCAACAGAAAATCAATGTAAGTAACGAATTTTCCCAATTTTTCCAAATCTGTAATTTATACAGAATTCAATAAAAACTAAGCTAAGTACCTTTTGAATATTTATAAATGTTCTTGTACATATCAAAATGCATTTTAAAATAATAATACAGTCAGAATTATATGCTCGAAGATATCTTCAACTGGTGTAAACCAAATAACAATCTTTACATTTTTTATAATATATTAGTCTAAGAATAATGTAGTGTTACAATCTCTTGCTGGGCTAACATGGTCAGATGTTCTGATGTATTAATATTATAGGGTTGATATTGTAGGATGTGTAAAAATTACATATTTGTGTGCAAACTTTGAAAAATTTTAAGCCGGGAATAGTACCCGCCAAACATCTTGTCCAGTGACTCTCGCTGAGAGTGGGAAGTTTGCGCAGGTCACGCATATAACTCATATACCGCCGACAACGCAGCAGGCGAGGAGGCTGCGTACCATTCGTTCTTACAGCTTAGTATAGCTCCGTCTCGCTATTTAATTGCTGAAACAAAAACTCACTGAAATATCTACGCGACTGTCCAGAAGGTAACCGCCCACCAATTCGGCCTAATAATTGCGTCCTGTCTCTTTGTCACGTGACGCAAAACGACAAGAAGTTTGACGATTATTATATTGACCGATGTTACGGGGCCTCATGTACCATTCGCAGCGAGCATGAGCTAAAATCGGTCTCGATGCGATCGAGCGCCTTCTTTCCCTGTACTGACTGCACAACAAAACTCCTAAATAAAATAAATAAAAATAGCCTTTATTCCCTAAAATAACAAAACTCCTAGTGAGTTGCAAAAATTATCACACTAATATTATAAATGCGAAAGTTTGGATGGATGGATGTTTGTTACCTCTTCACGTCAAAACTACTAAACGGATCAGGCTGAAATTTTGCATATAGGTAAGTCTAACCCTTGAATCAAACATAGGCGATTTTTTATTAAATAAATCAGTTCCCATGGGATAGAAATAACCTCAAAACGTTTCCATAGAAACAACGCGTGCGAAGCCACGGGCAGAAGCTAGTCAGTAAATAAATTCAAACAAATTGTCAAAACCTTGCTGTGCAAAAGGGCTTACTATAAAATATCATATTATCTAGAGGATAAAAAAGCTTGGGATGGGTTTTGCTCCAACTCGAAAAATAACAAATAACAGGCTAAAGGTTTCTTCGTCGCGTCTTTACTTTAGTCTACATACCGAAGCGACAGAAATAAAAAATATCACTTTATTTCCGTGTCGGTGTTTAGTTTCATAATTTGACCTTTTCTAAGTGTACATTTATTGTATTTATGGAAATAAAGAGTTTTTGATTTTGAACGCACGCTGTGTAACATGTTACAATACGCCTCGTAACGCCGGTCAATACCCACCTTAAGAGATCAGGGGGCTCTATTCTGTTAAACCAATCGCTTCACTATGACAAGTCCTCATCATCATCAGAATACATACATCCACCGGTAAACAGCTTCCTCTTGACATAATCACCATCCTTGGCAGGCAGGTGAGGTTGTCACCTCGATCACCAGAACGGGGGAACCAGAATCTTCACCTCAACCTCAACAGCGTATATTAAGTAAATAATGCTTGACAAATAAATAAATGGACTCGGGCCTCCCCCTGATAAGCGCCTTATTGGCGCTTATAAGTGTGTCAATAGTACCTATGTCATATTAGGTCAATAATGTGTCAATGGTATATCAATAGTATGTAATAGTCTCGGCTCCGAATCTCCGCCATAGACACGTTTTGGTGTTCTACGTGGCGATTCTGAGGTGAGACCATTGTCATAGTGAAGTTATTGGTTTAGCGGAATTCGGTCCCCTATTATGATTGAACCTATACAAGTACACACCTTTCCTTTGCACGCATGTATCCATTGTCTATCCATTCTAGGTGTGGTTAAAGTAACGCGTCCACTGGATCGGTATCGGAGTGTACGGAGCGTAAGCATTTGTTGATTTGTATTGATTTCTATGGTAAAGCGAGCACTGGATCGGCATATCTGCCGATTCTTATATCAGAGACCGGTATTTCTGCTGATGACGTAATCCGCAACAATATCCTCGAGGATATCGTTTCGGATGAGTAAACGCACCCGTTTACAACTTGCGGATTTCGGATTTTGTGTCAGATAGTCATTTTATTGGTAGAATAATGTTTACAAGTCTATAAATAAAAATAAAGTACATAAGGTCAACCAGTCTAAATGCGTCTATGGGGAAAATGCGTCTTTTTGAATTTATTCGAAAACTGTTCAACATACGTTGACTTCTGCCATCTAGTTACATTTGTTTGAACTAAATACTGAACATGTAGTTCGTGCGGATGGCGTTGCAGTTCACATATTCGAGTATTTGGCCATTTTGAAAATTGCACGTGGCTGAACAACTTGTGACTGCGGGAGGTGAGTTACTAAATCCATGTTAATCATTAGTTTTCTTCAATTAACTGATTTTATTCAATAATAATTATAAGGAATAGCCTATGGGCTACCTACACAGACAGTTATTTTTTGTGAAATAGCTTCACTTAAAGAAATAATAATGTCTCCATTTATAAGGTTAGGATTAATTTCTTGGGGTAAATGCCTCTGCTGTTATGGGGCAATTGCGACTATGGGACGCATTTGCCCCCAAAACATATATCATCAACCTTTTTATGTCGGCACATTTTAATACGAAAATCAAATGCTCATATCATTGTATCAGATAAATCCGTAATTTAAGTTAATAATGCTGGACAATCCACACCGCATCATCTAGCCCTAATCTAAGTAGAGCTTGTGCTATGGGTCAGTCATCTAGACTAATATACTTAATACAATTCATTATATAGATAAATATATACAGGTTATATGTAATATAATACAGGGTGTGTGGTGCATTGTTTGATAAAATATAATGGCGTTGGTATCTTCTGAACCCCCTCAAAAAATTTCTGGCCCCATGGAGGTTTTTATATCGATTTTGTTAAATTATTATTTGAAAATATACAAAAGTCTGAATATACTTAAACTTAAATTTTAAAAAATGCGGTGTAGCCTTCAAATTTGTGTTTTATTATAATCTGTATTGTTCTACGGTTCTATCAAAATCTCACGCGTTTAATTTTAATAAAGATTTATATTACTTTCCAGATTTTTTCACAACTGTCACCACTAATAACTATATACATAACTATAACAGGTACAATACCTGTTTACTAGTACAGTATAGGTAGTAAGCGCGAGCCACCCAAGTAAAATGTTGACAGCATCTGCATTTGGTAAGGGGCTAATGCGTCCATAAAAATATAGGCGCATTTGCCCCATTTTTACTAAATTGTCTCTAAATGCGTCAATTATTCTTTTTGACTAGTTTAACTATCATACTATTGCAAAGAAATTTGAACAAAAAAGTAATACCTAGTTATTATCACGAAAAGCTTACCAATTGAGTTTTTATTCAATAAAGACGCATTTACCCCAAGCGGGGCAAATGCATCTAAAATTCCAATTTAAAATAAATAGCCAATTTGAAACATCTGTAAAGCTCCGGCGAAGATATCGCTGCTTGAACTTTGTGCAGAAATAGCCTTAATATTGGACTACAGTTTCAAAAAGTGGATAATGCCATACATTTGATCACAATGAGGCGATAACTTGAAGTGATCGAGAAATATGACGCATTTGCCCCGGTTGACCTTACTAACAAATTAAATACAATTTTAAATACTAACTAGTGTCGGCTATTGTAAATACCGTCCGCGTACGCTCCGATTCCAATCCAGTGGACGCGTTACTTAAAATTGCTCTGCAGCAAAAAGACCGCCGCTTATCACTTATGTATGACCTTTTCTTTCGCATTTTTTGTGTTTTGAGTGTGAATAGGAGTTTTCATCTATTACGTAGATATCGCGTCTTAAGACTGATTCTGGACACATTTTGTTTTAATCTAAAATCATTGCATACACAAATATGTAAAAATAAACGTTGTTCGTATGAGTGTCTTGATATATTATGGTGTTATATAGTTATTTAAACTATTTATGTAACAAATATTTAAAAGTGTAATCTTTATATATCAAAACTGAGAGTATTAGCACAACTGGATATAAATATTTGTAGTTAGATCGAAAGTATTTATTATATCTAGATTTATATATCGACTCGTTGTATTTATTTTGATTTTATACTCTATCATTATGTAGGTAATAAAGTGGATTATCTCGACCTCTTTCTTTTATAATTTTTAAATAGATAAATCAAGAATTCTTCCATCAATCTCTACTACATTGCCTGCTTCTATACCGTTTACTGTAGCGAATATAAAGGTACCTATATAATCTGTCGTTGTGATATTCGTATATCTTGAATGTGTAGAGGCACTGAGCTCTATTTTACAATACGCTGAAGGGAATATTCTAGTGTAGACGCAATCACAGTTGTTTATTGTGCCGATTCAAAGCGCCCGTCTCGACAGTTTCTGGTATATAGTTCTTATTTGATAATATTTTATTTTATTATTTACTTGCGGCAGATTTGGCCGAAGATGTCAAGAGGCGCAAATATGCAGGTCTCGACAGAGCCTACACATTTGCTCCCCTTGGAGTCGAGACCCTAGGTCCGTGGGGTACCGAGGCTCTTCGTATTTTAAAAAAATATCTGAACGTCTGGTCAAAGCGACGCGTGACCCGAGAGCTGATGAGTATCTGGCACAGCGCATAGGTTTTTAGTGATACATGAGTCATGGGTTCAATTTATAACATAACAAAAACTGCTGCAAAAGCTTATGTTTTTTTACTTAATTTTCTCATTAAAATTCGCAAAATTCATCACGAATAGATGATTTATCGAGGTTAAATCATATTAAAATACAGGCTAAGTATCCTAGCATGATCCGTAAATTTCAAATTGATGCTTGGGGAGTACTCAAACAAAAATTGAAATACTTTGCCATTTCCATTCAATTTCAACAATATGTTTCTTGGCAAAGATTGATCCTTATCAGCAACTGAATCTATTGGTGCAAAAATACAGGTGTCATATTTTTTCTAAAATCGATCGGTTCGATTTTCTGCAAGAGTAAAAGATTAAAAAAAATATTCCTCCTCACGACTTTTCTCTAACTCTCATGGTTTCGGATTTGGCCATCCACTCCCGTCACAAAAAGCCACTGTACAGGTACTACTGTGTGTGTGTGTGTGTGTGTGTGTGTACTGTAGGCTCCTACAATCTTTGGTCATGGGGTCTCATTCCATAGAAATAGTGCATTTGACACCAAGGTGAGAAAGTGATCAATTCCTACCGAGTGTGTCGTTTTGGGCCCGAGGCACAGCCGAGGGCCTTAAAACACACGAGGTAGGAATCGCACTTTCTGCCGAGTGATAAATAGTGCTTTATACTACACCTTCGAGGAAAATAAAAAGCAGAATTAATTATTAATTGAAATCGCGCCCAATGATGTTGGTAAAACCTCAATGACCGCGCCAGCCTTTGGGTTCTTTTTTCAAAATATTGTTCGGAAATCGGAGGAGGCCTAATGGACTTGGAGTAAAAACTTGTTGTCGTTTGACCGAACGAAAATAACCATAGCTACCGGCCGATCTTTTAGGAAATTAAAAAAAAATAACACGTTAGAAATGGATTTCCATACACTTGTTCCTCCCGCTAAAACACGTGAGAAATGAAATTCCATAGAGTTTTTCCTCCCGGTTTCCTATAGGCCTGCAAAGACATACTTTCTATTCTATAAATGGAAAAGGAATAGGCAACTTTCCGAGCAGGTGTAGTATAAAGTATATGGCGTTAGGTGTATCACTTAGTTACTAGTATAGTAATAAAATATCTGTGCTTTGGTTTAGGTACTCAAAACTTTCGGCTCTATGCATAGAAAAACATGAAAGTGTTAATAGTTGCCATATAAACAAAAACTCTACTGTCAAGTTTAAAGAGAATGATCAAGTTTCTAAATAGTTATTAAATGTATTTTTATAATCTTTGGATGTCATGGCCTGTCAGAATTGCACTAAAATATTTGTAAATAAATAAAGAACACGCGGTTGCATTGATTTAATAGGTGTTTTGTGTAGTTTTTGTTCTAAATTATTTAATTATGGTAAGTACCACAATTTCTAAACATATAGGTATCATGTATTACTTATGTTCGCAAACCATGTTGTGCCTTAGCCATAAAATAATAACTTCACGTAGATTGGTTCGGTTAGAATCTACATTCTTTTGAATTGTTAATCATGTTTCAGGAAGACGAAATTGAAGATATTGTCGGCGACGTAAGGTATTCAGACTCCCAAAAAAGTGTAACCGCATCAAACGTGTACTCCATGGACTTTACAGATAGCAGCTCAGACAAAAATAACTCTTCCGGAAAAGAAACATACATACTAGAATTGTTTGACAGCGAGGAAAGTGATTCATACCCAATTAAAGATGACACTAGCGTCATCTCCATAAAAAAATGCAACCAACCGAAGACTAGAATCCACGATGCAAATGTACAAAGTGAAAATAATAACGCTTTATGTAAAGCTGCTTCCACGAGCTTGTCAAACTGTTCTGTATTTGCTCAAGAAATCTTTACGCAGACGAGCAAAACTATATTCGAGCTGGCGCAGACCGAGGGCTTCGAACGAAGAACTCTGGAGACGCAGACCTCACAAGTGACCATCACTGAAAACAAAACATTAGCTTACAGAATAGAATATATAAACTCTATCAACCATTTTGAAACTAAACCCAAAAACAGCGAAGAAAATATCTCGAGCCACATCCACTCAAATATTCTAGACGAGGACTCTTCCAGGTGCCCAATATCCGATACAAATACAGTAAAAAGCGATGGTATCAGTGAAGTTAGTTCAGACGACAGAATCCTTAATATTATCAACGATGATTCCAACGAAAATATTGCAAATAATGGTAACGGCGACAACAAAGAAAGTAATAGTAACTACAATATACAGTACGAAACCTCAAGCGACATCGGGGGTTCCAACGTTTCAGACATAGACGACGATTCATTAATGGGAACTCGGAAGTCTAAAACTGACTTCAGCGAGACGAGCGAGGTACCGCGCTCCGTAGACGAGGACGTCGAAGAACTGTACAACAGGCTCACAGAGAGCATAGAGATTCATTTGGAGAGGCCGTATGAACACGAAAGACAGTTCAGCCCCTTAACCCCTCTAACGGAGGAGTCAACCATCAAAAGAGAAAGCTTGCTAGACATAACACCTCTTAACAAAGTTATTCCGGAGGAAGACGACTCTGATGTTCTCTTTACGAACAATTCTGGTGTCAAGATAAAGATGCTCCCGAATAGTGCAGACACGTTCAAACTGCCGCCGATACAGATTTCGAACCGCTTGAATGCGAGTCCGCATTTGAATTTCCTCTTTTCGTTACAAACTCCTAAAAACCTTCCGGGCATGTACGAGGAGAGTGGTGGGTTAAGTGATCGATGGGAGAGCGATGGTAAAAATCTTCAGGGTTCAGGAGAAAGTCCACTTATCAGCGGAAACAGTGGTAAGGATCACTAGTTTGGTTGGTCTCTAAATCGCATGTAGGTAACTTTCTGCTATATTCCACAAGACTAGTCTCTCAATCCACAATAGGGATTAGTCCAAATGTCCAATTCTTTCATTAAGTCAAAGAAAATAGATTAGTGGGTAGTCCTTTGACTTAATGAAAGAATGCAATATTTCATAGACGTAATTTGTCAGGTTGATAAATATCATCATCATCATCATCAGCCCTATATTAGTCCACTGCTAGACATAGGCCTCCCCTAATGAGCGCCATAGCGCCCTGTCTTCAGCTTGCCGCATCCAGCATCTGCCTGAAGTCTTTCGCAGATCGTCATCCCACCTGGCCGGAGGGCGTCCTACACTACGTTTGCCGAGTCGTGGTCTCCACTCAAGAACACGTTTACCCCAGCGGTTGTCGGTTCTTCGCGAGATATGGCCGGCCCACTGCCACTTCAGCTTGCTAATTCTTTGAGCTATGTCGATAACTGGTTCTCTGTCGGATGTATTCGTTACGATTTCTATCCTTCAGAGAGACTCCGAGCATAGCTCTTTCCATAGCTCGCTGAGCGACTTTGAACTGGTGGAACCAGCCCTACCGTGATAAATATCGAAGCTCTCGATAGTCTCGATACCTTTCCGAGTCGACAGATTCGCGTCAGTATTTTTAAAACGAAACAATCTATGTGTTATATCTATGTGTATAGTTTGGTCGAAAGACCATGAAAATGGTTATGGTTTGGGGTTGTGGTAGATGATGTTGGTTGATCCCCAAACTGCCCTTTGAGATTTGTATTTGGTGTGGTGTGAGATAGGTAAGCTGTGTGGTGCCGGCTTAGAATTTGCACCACCCCAACTCTACCCGCGGATATCCACCCACCGGGGGCGGGCAGCAGCGCCCCCTGCAGAACAATTCTACCACCGAACTGCGATCCAACCCGCACGCCCAGCGTGGGGATTATGGGCATTACCCCCATGAGATAAAGCCAATAAGGCGCTTATCAGGGGGAGGCCTGCGTCCAGCAGTGGACCAATATAGGCGGTTGAGGTTGGTATGTGGTCAAGGAAAGTCACTGTTGTGGTAGGTATGGTACGGACTATATTCACAAGACACAAGTATTAGTAGCTATATAAAGATAATTAAACTACTGCCGCCAACTAATGAAAAGTACATTCAACTGCAAGCATAATAATATGAATAGTACATTCAACTGCAAGCGCAGCTAAATGCAAATCTGCTGCGTGGTCGGTTTACCTGGACACTATAAAATATTGCATTCTTTCAAAAAGACGAAAGAAAATAAAAGCGTGGACAAAGTATACCTACAATATTATTTACCTAGTTAGACTGCAACAACTTTAAAAAGGTGTTATTCACTCGCTAACAGACTGAGTATCGAAATTTTGCAGAGGCTACCGACTACGCGTGTATTCGTTCGTTTCCACAACTCATTCTGATCGCTCCATAGATCTAAGTAAAAAAGGAGAGATTAGGTACTAGCCACAGATGTAGGAATACTAGATTCTCGAAAGTGGAAGGATCAACTAATTATTAGGTGCAATTAGGTTTACCCACCTCTGTCATAGTCGGACCGTCGGCGGCGGCGACGTTCGTGTTTCGCAAGCTTGCTACGACGACGTACTTTTGTGTGTCGGTCGCACTTCAGTCTTAGGTACGTCTTTCCATCTTTGTTGTTGTATATTATATTGCACAAGATTGGAAATGTAACAAGATTGAACCGTGGGTGTGTGCGTATGTGTAGGTAGGTATAGTTGTAAACTTATAATATGGCCATTCATTGAGTAAGCGATAGGAGAACGTACCATATCTCCCTTTTTTTACTTAGATCTGTGGATCGCTCGCGGATTTATTTTCGTTTTCCTTTGACCAGATGCCTCTCAAGCAAATATCCACCTACCACCAATCCGCATCGAAGGCTACGTGGTAAACAGCGTCGTCAGTAAGATGGAGTCTGAAGATTCGAATCAAACCAAGACCACTGGCAACTCTAACACGCAGGACTCCATCAGCATCAACGGAAAGATCAAGGAACTTAAATTATGTAATAAGAACACGAGGTGGCCCCGTTCGAGGTATACACCGTAAGTAATGATGTTTGATATCGTTAGGTAGTGATTTATCCGAATGGTGTATGGCTTAGGGCGCGTCTTCGCTGTGTCGTAACCGTAAATTATCGTTAGACGACTCAAAATCAAAATCAAAAACTCTTTATTTCCATAAATACAATAAATGTACTAATTTCTAAGAAATCAAATAATATCGCAAAAATTTTCGACTTCGACGGGACTTGAACCCGCGTCCTCCCCTCAGTACGGGATACAATAAATGTACACTTAGAAAACTATCGTCTCTAGCTGTTCCCATTATATTAACCACTGCTTGTCGTCATTGTGTAGTCGCGATTTATTAGTTGAAAACTATCGTATCTAGTTGTACCCGTTGGATCGTGACGACATATTTTTACGGTTCACGGCAATCGCCTTGTCGTTTGCACATCACAACGACGCAATATTAATTGTGACGTTTTTTTATCATTTTACGACTGTCGTCTTAGCTTTGCCATTATAACGATAATCTATCGCCACATCAAATGAAGTCGTGTGACAATTAATCGTGTCGTCCTATATGTTAAATTGTACGGCTTTCTGTCGTCACGACACAGTAGGAAAGCGTCCTTAGCCACCCAATGCAGCTCGGCGTAACAACCAGCATTTATATAATGAACATGGCGTGATACGGTAAGAGATTACTGCTCCTTTGTTTTGCGTACGTCTCGCAATTTTGCTTTTTTATTTTGATTTTGCAGCAGTCTGCACTTAGCTTATTTGTTTCAATTTTAAATACCTACTAGTTCTAATTTATTTCTATTATTTGATTGTAGTTTTCTTTGTGAATAAAGGATTGATTGATAAAACCAGTTTACATGTCAAATTTTCATAGAGAAATTAGTCTATTATTTTTCTAAAAACTAATGTAGTTAATAAAGTAATTTAAGTTATCTTAATAGAGTTGCGAAGAATCGCTGGAAGATTCCCAATTACTAATCCCAACGACCCTGATCTTGATGATGATGATGTCTTAATTATTATTTAGTGTCACTACTACATAATAGGTAGGTATGTCAGGTTTCCCTCCATATATGTCTAAATGAGAACCCCGTCGTAAATGCCTCCTCCCGAGCCTTCTATAGATCTCACTCATGAGCTGTGTTAAACCAATTTCATCCTCCCGCTGCTGCAGCTTTATCGATCCATCGTGGCCTGCTTCGACCGCGGCTTCCAAGTCAAGGTCGAGGTAACATCCCTAAACTCAATTCCAACATTTCAAATCTATGCGAATGTTAAGATATCAAATAATATTCCAAAAATGTTTCCCCTAGGTGGAGCTAACAGCGCTAGAATCCGAAAGAAGCGCCAACGTTTTTCGACTCTTACGTCACTTGACCTCGTGGTGGAGTTGGTTCCCACATTCCCGTACTTAGGAATGAAAAAAGGATGCGTGTTCAAGTCCTGTCGAAGTCGAATTTTGTTTGGGATATTATTTGATTTCTTATATTACCCAGAGTATGAGGGCTTACGCACTACAATAACAACAAACCACGTGAATGTTAATAAAATCAGCAGAACGTCAGAAAGCAGAAGCGGCTCGCCCAGCAGCGACCCCCACGAGGACAGCCGGCTGTACGAGGCCACGGAGAAAGGCTGCGAGGCGCTCTGTGGCGAGCTGGTCAGGAGACTCCGCTCTGCTTCTTGGTTAGCGATCTTTTTTCATAACCTGGTAATAATCGGCGATTTCGTTTACGAATAAACTGATCTGGGGGGGAACCAGAATTATGTGGGACTCGACGCCCTGAGAAGGACGTAATACCCACTAAAAACCTCTCCGGTGTCCCTCTCTCACCATTTTCGCAGAACCACGGGAATTAAAACCTCCGCGGCCCGACTGGCGTCCCCTGTTCCTCCTATACATGGCCGGCGAGCCCACCGATCCACACACTCGCCGACCCCAATCTTCCGTCACCTTTCCTCCCCCCGATTAGGACACAGACTGGACAGACACAGTTGAAAAATAGATACCTACCTGTTGATTCGGCAACATAATAAGAAGTTTAATATATTATTAGTACTAGCTTCTGCCGACGGCTTCGTACGCACGTTATGGAGATAAAAAGTAGCCTTTGTCCATCCTCGGGACACCGTCTACCTCCCTGTCAAATTTTATTAAGATCTGTTCAACCAATGCTGCCTGGTGCCGGTTTAGAATTTGCACCACCCAGCTCTTCCCGCGGGTGTCGTAAGAGGCGCCTAAAAGATATCTACCGGGGGCGGGCAGTAGCGCCACCTGCAGAACAATTCTAACACTAAACTGCGATCCCCAACCAGCATGCCCAGCGTGGGGATTATGGGCATTACCCCCCATGAGATAAAAAACGATTAGGTGCATAACAGGGGGAGGCCATCCAGCAGTAGACCAATATAGGCTGTTGAGGTGAGGTGAGCTCTTGTCGGTGCAATGATGCAATTTTTTCTTTCCAATGCGGTCTCTTTTCTTATTTATACGACGTGACAGCGGATTTAACATATTTATAACATTACCGTTTTTGTTTCTCAAAAAAACAAATTTAATGTTTGGCTTTGATCTCCGTATAAACTCTTTTAGAATGCCCCATCATTAATGACATTAAATGATATATTTTTTTGGTTTTTCGTTTGTTAGATAGTCTCTACGCATTTTTACCTTCTGGAAAGCTTATTCCTTACCATTTATTTTATTTATTTAAAGGACTCTGAACAGAAAAATCACATTACATTTCACATACATAACATATCAAAGTTGTCTTAAGGTCTAGTGTTCTTCTAATAAAAGGGTGCCACAGCGTGTGCAAATGATGAGTCGACTAAACGTAAGCTTACATTGCAAGTGTTATAGAACAAAAAAAAATTAGTTCTAGCAGGATAATAACTTTCAAACCTAAGAGTAAAACATATTAACAATATGAAAACATACAGACTAGCAAGTATTAGGTACGTACGTAGATAGAATCTAAAATTAGGAACGAACATATTTGACTACTAGCCTCTGCCCACGGCTTCGCACGCGTTGTTTCTATTATTTCTATCCCATGGGAACTTATTTTTGGGATAAAATATGGGTTGTATGTTTGATTCCAGGGTTAGACTTACCTGTACTTATGCAAAATTTCATCCTGATCCGTTCAGTACTTTTGGCGTGAAGAGGTAACAAACATCCATCCATCCAAACTTTCGCATTTATAATATTAGCGTGATGTTCTGAAAATGAGATCAAATAGGTACTAATATTAACTAATAATAATATATTATAATGTTTGAAATTGGGATTAAATAGCTCTAGGAAATGTCATTTTATAAAGACAATTTTTATATTTTGGGAGTTTCAGTTATGTCAGTTCTAACAACCAAAGTTCTCAAAAAAATATTCCGTTTCTTCACAAATTTTATTTATTTATTTAATTCGGATTGCCATCAGCTTATCTAATTACAATAGAAATTAAAATAGACACAGAAAGCTAATAATAGGCATTCACTAATAGAATTATAATAAACTACCTAAGTGTGATCACTAAAAATTTTTTCGTCGTATAGGTTCAAATGATATCAAATGATCAAAATAATAATCAATATAAAATAATCAAATGATATAGGTTCGAAGTGGCAGACACGTTGGAGGACATCCCGAAGCTTCTGGACAAGTTCTGGCACGTCGTACCCGAGTATCGCATCGCTGATCTTATAAGACAAGTTGGTATACATTTCCTTTATAACCGACTTAGAAAAAAGGAGGAGGTTCTATTGGCTGTATGTAGTGGCGGTCAGAAGTGGTAACCTAGATTTTAAAGACATGCAGCCATTCGTGGTGTTTACGACCGTTTTTTGAGATCCTATAATATTCGGGTTCATATAATGTTGGGCTGAAATTTGGAATTAGGTGAAATTTACTATTTTAAATCGTAGTAACCTTCAAGCGAGTATAATCTTTAAGGTAGTATGTCTACAATTATGACCGCAACTGTACCTACATATTATGTATGATTTTATTCCCCTTTTTATGTATGTTTGTCGATTTCTCTGTTAATTATGGACCGATTTTGAAAATTCTTTCGCCATTGCATAGAAAATGATCCAGAGGTTAAAATTTTATTTACCTTGGATTTTTACGATGAAAAAAAAACGTGTGACTCCTTGCGGTGCATTTGTAGGACGTCAGAAAAATTTGCGTGAGCGTATTCATTCTCATTCTAATGTTGATGTAGATTGATTGATCTTTATTAACATAAATAATCTCAGATAACCCTCCACGTGGACTCCCCTCGCACGAACGTAGCCAGGGCGGCGTGCGCAACGCTGGCTGCCTTGGTGAAGAACACCAAATACACCAAGAAACCCGTTAGTACCTTTCAAATGACGTTTAAATTAAATCTCACTTGACATATGCATAAATAATAATAATAAATAAATAATGCTAGACAATTCACACAGTATCATCTAGCTCAAGCTAACCAGAGCTTGTGTTATGGTGTATGATTAAAAGCCTTATAACACTGGCGATTTGCGCCAGTGTTTGCGGCTTTTAACTCGCCTCGCTTTGAGTGATTTCAAAGCGAGGCGAGTGCACTTGCTTAAAAGTCGCTCGCATATCGCCAGAGTGATAAGGGTCTTAACAATTTCATGGCCCAAGACGCAGACGAGCCTCTCCACGGGTCGCACGGCTAGGCAGTGAATACGTCAAGAGGGTTCAAGTTTTTGTTGCCGCCGCCGCCGCTACACGGTGGAGAAGACTGGTAGAGTTGTTCTATCTCACGAAGTCCGTTAACTTACCTCACTACGAACAAGTTTGCGCTTAGTTGTCATGCTGACGGTACTCGCTACCAAAATCTGACGTGAATACAATGAGCACTAGTGACCCGGACCGCGTCTCGGGCGAGACTGATTGCTTCTGAGCTTACGCACAGTGAAACAATGTGTACATGCATTCACTGTGACATACATAGCCCAACGGACTTCGTGAGATAGAACAACTGCATCTGGGTCTTGGGTCATGAATGTGTTAACGTCTATTTGTCTCCTATAGGACTTCTACGAAGCAATAACCCTGTTGCTCACGAAGACTGGCAGTTTTTGTCACCCCGTGCGGAGGGCAGCGAACGTGGCACTCGACGACATCGTGTGTGGAGTGGAGTTCACACACGCGGTCACCGCCCTCTGTATACACGGCGTTGAGTAAGAACTTACATTCATCTCTCTCTCTCTCTCTCTCTCTCTCTCGCTCTCTCCTTAGCAATTATTATTCTCATCTGACGGTCGGGTTTGATTTTCTCTCCCCACTTCCTCTCAACTAACTCAAAATCTTCAAAATCATTGCCAACAGACGGCAATGTTGCCGAATGCACACAAGAATACGGTCTAATATAAATGTCCTGCCGATTAGCACTTTAGCACTTCTTTTTCGTTTTGAGCAGTGTACAAAACAAGGTAAAAATTCATTTATAATCTAGCCAAAAACATGAAATGTTGACTTAAATTTATGACAGCAAAAACGGCCCACTCTCGCGGGTGCTATGGCAGGAAATATCTCGCTAAAGCGCTGGTCTTCCGTGGAGACAGACTCGATTATAGATAGATAGATAGAAAATTCTTTATTGCACACTTATAGGTAGAAACAATACAGTAAAACAGCTTAAAAGCTAAGTGACAAGTGGCGGTCTTATCGCTCAAGAGCGATCTCTACCAGACAACCGTGGATGGATAGGATGATAGGATTATAAGGTACCATAAAACTATATTTAGTTTTACACTTTATTAAGTGTCCCACAACGATCTCCACTGCTGGTTTCTCTTCTGGATCTTAAAGAATATTCTCCTTGCAGCCACAAAAGCCCACTAGTCCGATGCGCAGCCGGCCGCCTACTAGTGGTGTGTAGCGCGCTGGCGGGCGGCGGGCGGGGCGTGCTGCGTGCGCGGCCGCCCTCCGCCGCGCACGCGCGCACTTACGTGCTCAGGTCTCTGGCCACGCTGCTAGACGACAAGAACACTGAGACTAGGTGAGTGATATCTACTCTTAGTCTTGCTACAGGTTGCCAGCTGGTGGCAACCTCGAGCGAGACAAATTCTTAGATCAACACCAACATCTAGCTCACTAACCATCCTGGTAAATCAGACCCGAAGTGGGTCTCGGTCACAGATCGACCGGTTTCTGTCCTGCGCCGCCTCCATCCAGTCTGTTGCGAAGAAGTAAGCGAACGTTCTTCTACTCTACATATCTCTACTTGTAACTGGGCCGCCCGACTTGTCATCAGCCTACATGTGCTTCTAGGAAAGCCCGTTTTGCTGCCCGACCCTCGTGGTGTATGTACGTGGACGTAGCCAGCGTAGCACAGGGATGATGGCTCGGCCCCTAGTTCAGCAATCTCCCGGATCTCCGATTGCTAATGCTTCTTTATCCTTATCAAATTACGTGTTAAATAACGCGTTCACATCCTAACACGTGGCTTAGCCAGCACAGCCTAGGTTCCTCTGTGATTGTTTGTTGCTAATGATGTTAAACTCGACCACTAATTCCTGGATCTTTGGTTGGTAACGTATCTTTATCTTCTACGTGTTAACGGAATCATTCACATGAGTGGCTTAGCCAGCGCAGCCTAGGTACCTCTGTGATTGTATCTTGCCGATGATGTCAGGTTGGGCCACTAGCTCAGCGATCTCCCTGATCTTCGGTTAGTGATATTTCTTTATTCTTATCTTTTTACGTGTTAACTGACCCATTAACATGGCAGTACGTGACTTCGACGGTGCAGCCTATGTGATTTTATCTCGCCAGCGGTATATGGCTCGGCCACTAGCTCTGCTCTCCCTGTTCTTGTTTTTTTTAATCTTATTATTTTAGACAGGGTTTTAAATAATTATATCACCCTTGTGAATTAAGTCTTAAATTACTTATCCGATTCTGATCTTTCTTGAGCTGCACGATATATTTCTATCAGTGCCCTGGCATCCAGGGACAATGGTTCTGAGAGGAAGCTAACGTTTCTTTATCCTTATCAAATTACGTGTAAACTAACGCGTTTGCAGCTAAGCTTCTCTATCGGGTGACGGTCGGGCGTTACCGCGCTGACGTGGATTAAGCAATCAAGTCCACTGAAATACGAGCGGTGTATTGCAAATTTTTAACAAATTTGATTCGTCTATTCCTATCCAACTCAGTTCTCTTTCTCTGCCTCTGTTCTGCTTCACAGGACAAAATATAGTAGTATAGTATTAAATCTTTATCTGACCGATCTAAGCCGATTCCGTGAGACCCTAAACATAGCTCTTTACAGGAAGTACGCAGAGCGCCTCTACACAATGCTGCGACCTCTGTCAAACTTCGAAGCGTACTACCTAACAGACGTCGACGTAGAGACCGCCGCCAGGCAGATGAAGAAATACGACAAGCTGCTCGTCGCCAGGCAAGATAACTGACCAAGGTTTCCACCTCTCATCATCATCATGGTGGCCTTCTGGAGATTCTGTCTTGGATGTAGGCTTTCTCTACTCCTCGCAAACTTGCGAGTCTCATATCTTGGCCTCCGTGTCACCTGACAAGTCCACCTAACAGTTTGTTGGTCGACCTCGACTTCGAGTGCTTTCTAGTTCTGTCCCCTCAACGTGATATTTGTTTATTTTCTACCTTATAAAGTTTTCACATAGAGAGGAGAAAAGCATCTGACAAAGAGTAGATAAACACTCCTCTCTCTTGGTATGTGACGGCTAGTAGTTGCAATTAAATTGTAATAAAAATAAATAAATAATGCTGGACAATCCACACAACAACCTCTAGCCCCAAGCTGAGCTTGTACCGTCCATTATAGTAGTATTTTAACGTAGGAAGCGTTCCGTGACCTTTCGGTACGACAATTATAGAAATACCTAAGGTGTAATCGAACTAATTTAATTCCATTTTTAGTGACTTGATTGACTTATAAAAATCGATTTTTCGTAAAATATTTTTTTAATGATAAGAATGAATGATTTACTTTATCAAAGTACAATCTTAATTTAGGTCTATCCTAACTAAATAATTATTTAGAAATAGGTATACTTAAAACAGCTTTTATGTTTACAATAAAATTATTGCTTTACTCCAAACACAATATGTTAGTGGACCCTGACGACTCACTGGATTCGTCAGAGTCTTCAAGATTAATCATAAATTCATTCACAATTATTTATTGTTTATTCGATTTTCCTGATTCATTTTTATTTTGGCCATCTCTTTTAGGTTCCGTTTTACGCAAAACTAGTCATCTCTGTTTTATACAAAAATGTGTTCTATTTTTTCTTACGTGTCGAGGCTAGTTATAATTTAGTTTTTAATAATTTGAGTGGCGTACTGAAATTCTATATGTTGAAATGGAAATATAATTTATGTAATTTATTTGAATTTTCGAAATATTTATGTGGCAAAATCCTAGTTAATTGAAATGAAATGCACTCCAGCTGTCAGGGAACGCTTCCTACATGAAAAAGACTAGTAAATTACCTCGTCTAAGAGAATACTAGAAAAACTTCGACAGAATTAGAAGCTGAAAACTGTTAGTTTTGTCGTGCGTGTGTGAGAGTTTTCATAAACCCATGGGTAAATGCGCGTAAAGGGCTCGGTCAGGGCGATCCTTCATCTCCTATTTAATATTTATTTTGTATTTAGTCTAAATCAAATTACTTTTCGGGTATGTCGAATATTTTAGTGCCGTTCTGGCTTTAACGTTGCTTCTGTTTAAGTTACGTATTGTAAAAATACTTTAGTAAAATAAACGTTTAAAATTAACATTATTTTTAATTTATGGTCCGAACACTATTGTTTAATGTTGAATATATTATTTTCTGTTATAGATTACAGAACATATATAGGAAAGTGGGTATCTAACTGCAATAGGTTATTGAATAGGTGCACAATTATCTCTATGCCAATGTTTTTATGAATGAAAACATATTTACAAAATGATATCATCAAAATGATAACTTAACAAACTATTTACATTTTTTATTGAAAATGAGAGATTGAGAATGTTTACGATTTAGATACTAAACATGCTCGATACTTACATAACATACCTACCTACCAATATTTAATTTTATAAAACACTAACGTCGACCCGCGGCTTCGCACGCGTTGTTTCTATGAAAATGCGGTTATTTCTATCCCATTAGAACTGATGTATAGGATAAAAAGTTGATTCCGGGCTCAGACCTACATTATGCAAAATTTCAGCTTAATCTGTTCAGTAGTTTCGGCGTGAAGAAGAAACAAACATCAATCCATCCATGAAAACTTACAGTAACTGGTTTAGTGTCAATAATCTTTTGCTAAACGAAACCAAAACGAAATGTATAAAATTTACTCTACCTAATGTAAAACAAGTTAAGGCTGATGTAAACGTAAAAGGAGAAACATTAGAAATTGTAAACAGTACAGTATTCTTAGGAAAAACCTTAGGTAGTAAACTTCAATGGGGCCCACTCAACACACATAAGCTAGCGAAGAGACATAACTCTGCAGCGTATGCAGTCAAAAAAATTCATCTTACAAACGTTGATACTTCTAGACTAGTCTATTTCAGCTACTTCCATAGTGTTATGTAGTATGGCATACTGCTGTGGGGGAACGCTGCAGATATAAACACCTTATTTGTGCTGCGGAAGAGAGCTGTTCGTGCAATCTATAATATGGGTCCCAGAGAATCCCTGCGTGATAAATTCAAAGAAATAAACATAATGACAGTACCATGTCAATACATTTATGAAAACTTGTTGTACACTCATAGAAATATCAATCAATTCCCTAAAAATAGCGACATACATAATATAAATACTAGAAATAAGAATAAACTCGCTGTGCCCACAACTAGGCTACACAAGATAAATGCATCTTATAGAGGGCAATGTATAACAACGTATAACGCTTCTACAACAAAACTCCAAGTGAGTTGCAAAAAATATCAATAAATAAATTCAAACAAATTGTCAAAACCTTGCTGTGCAAAAAGGCTTACTATAAAATATCAGATTATCTAGAGGATAAAAAAGCTTGGGACGGGTTTTACTCCAACTCGAAAAATAACAAATAACAGGCTAAAGGTTTCTTCGTCGCTTCTTTACTTTAGTCTACATATCGAAGCGACAGAAATCAAAAATATCACTTTATTTCCGTGTCAGTGTTTACTTTTATATTTTGACCTTTTCTAAGTGTACATTTATTGTATTTATGGAAATAAAAAGTTTTTGATTTTGAACTTACTAGTTTTAAATAAGGTAGAACGTCAAGCTGAAGACAGGGCGCCATGGCGCTCTTAATGGGAGGCCTAGGGCCGGCCAGCCGTGGACTATAGTAGGTCGATGATGATGATGAATAAGGGGGTAAGAGTTGGGTTTTTCAGATTGGAGATTGCTTAATAATATCACTACAACTACTTATTAAAGTTTCTCGGGTTCGAATGCACCGAGCTCAGTGCGTTTGCACTTAGGGTGATAGCGATATCTTGCCTGCTATGATCTAAAAGGGTTAGGGTGAAATCACCAAGAGCGTGTCGCGACTTTAATCGTTTTAGGTTCACACACAAACAGCTCAGGAAAAAATTACAAAAGAACAGAAACAATACTTACACATGTATGGTCATTTAGGACATGAAAAACATTTCTTCTTTTAATATTATGATAAAACAATATTTAGTAACAATTCCGCGCAAAACCTTATCTGATAAGATCCTACAAAATGTAATCCGTGTGTACCGCCCGCCCTCCCACAAATTGATCCTACTTAAAATTAGAGAATGTGAACAACAGACTTATGTAATATAAAATAACCTAATTAAATTACCTACCTACCTCCTTAAATTCATCCTACTTAAAATTTAGAGAAAGTAAACAATAGACTTATGTAATGTAAAATTGCCCAAGTAAATTACTTTCCTACCTCCTTAAATTGATCCTACTTAAAATTTAGAGAAAGTACACAACAGCTTATGTAATAAATAATTACCTAAGTAAATTACCTTCCTACCTCCTTAAATAGATCCTACTTACATTTGGAGAAGTTAAACAACAGACTTATGTTGGTAATTTAAAATTGCCTAAGTAAATTACCTTCCTACCTCATTAAATTGAACCTACTTATAATTAGAGAAAGTAAACAACAGACTTATGTAATATAAAATTGCCTAAGTAAATTACCTTCCTAACCTTTAAGCACGAATATAACTTAATTTGTGAAAGAAAAGACCACACACACCACAGAATTATATTTTATATTACATAAGTTTGTTGTTCACATTCTCTAAATTCTAAGTAGGATCAATTTAAAGAGGTAGGTAGGTAATTTAATTAGGTTATTTTATATTACATAAGTCTATTGATTACCTTCTCTAATTTTAAGTAGGAACAATTTGTGGGAGGGCGGGCGGTACACACGGATTACATTTTGTAGGATCTTATCAGATAAGGTTTTGCGCGGAATTGTTACTAAATATTATTTTATCATAGTATTATACAATGGATTTCCGCAAAGTAACGCCTGAATCTATTTTTTTTTTATTTCTTCTTTTATCTAGATTAACTTTAAACCAGTTGTTAGAAATGTTGAATTTTTCAAAAAGAGCCCGGCGATTTCACTTTAAACAATCATAACTTTAGAACGGCTTAACCGACTTTCATCAAATACAGCTAAAACCACTCCCAGATACATTAGGGCTGTGAAACTTTGAACGGTGGCTTTTGAAAAAAAAATCTATGAAGTTCAAAGTCAATTCATCAGTTACCTGTATAAATAGGAATTATGGTCAGCCACTATTGCCAAATTGTGTATTGTAGCCCGTTTACAAGTCTGAATGATTGACCATACTATTGCAGATACATTGCAACACATCCAGCCATAGAATGCTCAGCCATAGCTGAAATATGATGGCCGGCCACTGATTGCAGTAAAATATTGCCCGTTTAGAAGCCCCAACACAAACACACAGACAGAGTAAAGGCAGCTGCTTCCATCTGTGTATTTTAGCACCTCTGCAAAGATCACCAATCCGCCAAGCTTGGTGATCACGGCAAAACACCCCTAGTTCCGGGGAGGTCCTGAAGGCCATTCTCTAAAATACGCAATGGTTTCATTTTTTTGTGCAACTCTTTTGTGGTAGTTTAATTCGGTGTATTAGATTAAAGTACTAAATTAATGTTTTTGGTACGTTTTCATTGGCGTGTGTTCGACCAATAGCGTCGTGCCGGAGTGATCACGTGTCCATTAGCTCGAGATTCTATTGGTTGGTAAACACCCCGCTATGCTGTCTGGAAAACGCCACCTTAGGGTCGGACTCCACCAAAGGTGAAACGAAACGAGAGGAGAGGAGATTTGTTTTAAACAACCCATAGAACATCGTTATTCACACATCTCTTCTCCGGCCAACTTCGGTGGATATCACCGAGCGGAGATGTATCATTTGTATGGTGCGATCGAAGCGGAGATGTGAGCTGTGCCTCGCAAGCTGGCGACGGCACGCAGCGGAGATGAGAAGAGATGTTAGCAGCGAGCAGTGACCGGCGCCACTCTCAACAAATCCATCGCGTGACGCACACAGCTCAGTTCCGCTCTAGCCAGCACTCATCTCCGCTCCAGTCTAGCCACTACGCATCTCCCGCACAGCTTCGGTGGATACACCCTGGGTGAAAAACGTCTCTTCCCGTTTCCGCTCTGGCATTATTACCGGGCTTGTGTGTCAACTAACTTTTCTCAGATGACCTTAGGGTCTATGAGTCGAAGCCTACGCTTCTAGAACATAATCTAAATTGATAAGACAATTGATTATCTGACCTTTGAGAGCTTATCTCTGGTAAGCGTGAGAGGCCTCACACGAAGAGATTTATCGTACGAGCGAGTCAAAAGTCAAGTTACAGCAAGGGCAGTGCACTTGTAAACCTATTACATGTTAATAAGGTTGTTTATGCCTTGCTGAATTACTGATACTGGTGCGTAAATGGGAGGACCATAATACGTATAGAATTACGTGCGTTAAGAGTATAAAGTGGGTTCTGTTATGTATGATTGAAATTATATATTAAACAACATTACTTGTCTTAGTCCCGGCAAACAATAGAGAGAAACGGAAGAGAAGAGGGGGTTTGCCCTGAAGGGGGACAGACAGAAAATAACAGTTTAACCCCAAAGTAAGAGCTTTATTTTATGCCGTTATGGGAACCAGGAAATGTTTGTATTCTGAAAATATTTTTAATAACATTCATAGGTACTAAAAATCATTTCAGAATACAAGCATTTGTCTTACGGCGGGATTTGAACTCGCAACTCTATGCGGCTCAGGCCCAAATTTTTCAATATTGGCACAAGGTAGAGCAGAAGCCAAAAATTAGACGTTTCCAAATGACTTATTTACTCTTTTGCGAATGTTTCGTGGCGATAAATTATCGTACAATATCGGAATATCTATGGGTGTTCCCAAATAGAGAACAGAGTTTTTAATGCCACTGACTGAGCCTTTTATTATAAAGAAGTAAAAACAAAGAAGGAACTGTATTTCGACGGGACTTGAACCCACATCCTTCCCTCAGTGCTCGAATGTGCTAACCAACTACACCATAAGATCAAGTGACGTAGGAGTTAAAAACTTTGGGAATTTCTTCGGACTCTAGCGCCATTACCGTCGAAATTACCGTGCCTTACCGTAAGTGAAGGCTTAGGTACGCACTTTAACTAAACCTTAGGAACTGTATTTTCAGGTTTCTTTGACGTTGTGTGTTATAAATGACGCATTAGATTAAATAATCTGTAATGTTACTTATTAATGTCATTATTAAAAGTGAAATTGAAATTAAATTGAGAATAGATTTGTTAAGCGACTCCAACCATTTTCTTGTCAAAAAAAATCATAGTAGGTAATCGCTTCAATCATGGGGGCGGCGAATAACTTGCCACCTGTAGATTGTTTGCAACAGTCTGCAATTGGCTCTATTAATACCTATACTAATTCTAATTTGTTTCTATAAAGTGATTGTAAATTTCGTTGTTAACAAAATAAATGAAATACTTGTGAGATAAAATAACGAAACCCAATGTATCGTAATTTAATTTTTGTAATTAATTTATGTCAAATTTTAACATGAATCAACCACATTACTATCTACGTGATTGTTACAAGGCAATACCTTATCGCATTTAAGATATCTTGTCCTACCTAATTGGGTAAAAATGATACAAACCGAATATTCTACAATAATCGTATAATTGATAAAGTAATCAAAACATAAACAATAAACAAAATTATCAGAACAATACTAATTACTTATATACACTAATTACAAAGTAACTCCGACCAACTAGATAAACCGAAAGCCTAAACCGTATTTAACACAAGTGCCTTAGGTACATACCTACTTAACTACTTTTTCAAACAATTACCTAGGCATACCTACTTACTTAATTTTTTTTTACAAATCAATTCTAAATTAAATTAACAGAGCCTGTCACATCAAAAGCTTACATTAAAAGGAACTTTTACTTTATAATTAAATTTCATAACTAAAGCGACAAGCTCAAGTCTATATCCAATACTATCGTCAAAATTAAGTACATTTTTTGCTGCTAGGCGGCAGACTAATTCTAAAACTCCTACAACTACCCCTAAAATACACAGAAAAACTAATAAATCTTCCATAGTTGCTTCCATGTCAATTTTTTTCTGCCTTCTATATCTCTTCTTCATTATTTCCTTAAATCTCTTCAACAATTTGTGATTTTCAAGGAGTTGCGCCATTTCGCAGCAGCAGTGCTTCTTCATATAAAACTCTTTTCTTCGTGTAAGATACTACTCTTGTAGCTTTTCCCAGAACTGCAACTTACTCTGCACTAATTGCAGAATTGCAATTTGTTCTTGCAGCTGTAGTTATTGCAACTTTTTCTGCAGCTTTTCGTTACTTGCAACCCACAACAGCAACTTTTCCATGAATTGCAACTGGCAATTCCCAGTTTCCCTATTCCTTCACTCTACGAGAGCTTGTGTACTTTGTGAACCCTGTGCATCCTGTGCATCCTGTGCGGAAACGGTATACTGCAGATCTTCAGCATGCAGAAAGTAGGTCGATTCTTCACACCCCTGAGGTGCCGAGGTCGTGCGTCACAGACCACCGAGAGCAGCACCAAAAGCACCAGGAAAGGTAAGAAAACTTTGGAGAAACGCATCTTGATGGTGTTGAAAACCTTGTTTGTAAATAGAAATGGAGCGTAGAACCAGTGGTATAATAATGGCTGGTGTTCGTTTGGCGTCTGGCAGTGTACTGAAGATGTGGCTAAGATTCCCGTTGTTATATAGGCGAGGTTATCTCGCTTGCGGTCTCTGATAAACCCGCCGGCTGCCGAATCGCCGGCGGTTCATCAACCGAGGCCCAATGTCACTCCGGCTGTAGGTATCGTAGTAAAATTATCACGGCGGTGGGCACGTGCTTAAACTTTAAGCTTCTGGGGGCCTATTTTAATTCTCCAACAAAAAATTTCGTGTTTTGTTTTTGCCAATTGGTGTACAATAAACCGAATTAGAGTACCAATTTGCACAAAACAAATGAAACGAAACAATCGATTGCCTATTTAAGAGAATTAAATTAGGCAGTTTTGGTTGTGGGTATCGAACTTTGCCATTTGATCGACATTTTGACGGGTTTGCAAATTTTAGGTTTAGTTGCGTCAGCCATTTAGACGGGTATCTATAAAAATGTGTTAGGGAATTTACCTGACCTAATTCATCATCATTATCATTCAGCTCTTTTGAACCATCGTTGCGTCTGTTTCTATATATAATAAAAAATATATATCTGTGTAATGTATTAAATTATGTATATCAGTCATCTAGTACCCATAACACAAGCTCTGCTTAGCTTGGGGCTATGTGGATTGTCCAGCATTATTTATTTATTTATTTTATCATTTTTCTGGTCCCTTGTAAGTTATGACCAGGGATTTTCAACTAGGGCCGTGACATAATCAGGCTAAGACTGGTCTGCCTCTTGGTCGCCCTGCGTCCCTTGACCACCATTTTCCGGACCACGCCGTTTTTGACTTCATTAAACAATATTCCGGCTACCCTTCTATCTTACCAAATGTTTTAATTGCTTTTAATTATTTGTTCCTATTCTTAGACATTTATTCACAAAGAAAATTATACTAGTATTTACAATTGAAACAATTGAGCTAACTGCCGACTGTTGCAAACAGTCTACAGATAGCTCAACTGATCCATATCAACACCAGTCGGAAGCGTCCCCAAGACGCTGGCTGCATTGCCACGCTGTATGGCAATGCTGATACGCTGTGCCAGATAGGGTAGACCGAGGCGATTCGGATCACAGGGCGAATCGGATCAAAATAAGAAATAAATTAAAATTAAAAATACCGCGCTACACTGAACGCAGACATAGCGACACATTACTGCTTCCCCTCTCCCCGCGTCAGTTGCTATTCATTGAATTTCGATATCGCTCGTACTTCAGCGCCGGCGACGCTCGCGAGTCATTCAGACCCGACACAACAGCAGTTTTTGCACCAATTGTAAGGTACGTAATAACAATAACTTGTATTTTTGGTAAAAATAATTGTGGAATTGCGAATATTTTTATGTTTAGTTATTCAGTATGGATCTTATTTTGATAATCTATAAGTTTTTTCTGTAAATTATAAACGGTATTCTGATTAAAGTAATTTTTGTCAATCCATTGATATGGGGCGAATGGGATCAGGTCATTCAGGGCGAATTGGATCAGTATTTAAATTACTTTTTACTCCTTTAAAATCAATGTTTCAGAGTTTTAGATGATTCGGAAATATAAGAAAAAACTGACCAAGGTCAGTGGTCTCCAGAAGATACGAAAAAGGCTGCAGAAAAAGTCCTGCCTAAAAAACTATCTATACGTGAGGCAGTTGAGACCTATAATGTTCCTTATACGAGCTTACAAAGAAGAACGACTTTCTCCAGGGGTTATCAAGCGTCAATGTGGTCAACAAACAATGGACGTCGATAGTGAAAAAATCTCCTTATGAAAGACGGAAAGAAAAACAAAGCACCGAGAAGAAAAAAATCTGAAGTTAAAGAAAAAGGGAATATCAACTTTAAAAAGAATAATAAAGCTACATCTGAAATTAAATTTAAGAGTTTGGTTTGGTCAAGAGACTGTCTTTGCATTATTTGCTCCAAAAAAATTGTTCAGCCGCCAACAGAGGACTGAATCCAGTGCATTACCTGTGAAGAAGCTGTGCTCACAGAAATGGTGCGTAAAGACCGTACACTTGTAATGTATGTGCCGATAACTGATTGAAGTGATGACTAATATTATAATTAAGATTTAATTTAGTTTTTTGTATGATTATTAACACATTTCTGTGAGATTTTATATATTAAAGACCAATTAATGTTAGATCCGATTCGCCCCAATTTTTGGGGCGAATCGGATATTTCTTATAGTTACGTTTTTTCGAAGTAAAATTTTAAATGTTGGTTTTTAATAATGTTAAACAGGTTAAATGATAATAAGAAAAGTTACTGATTAAAGCTAAATTAATAAATACTGTGGTTTTTTGAAAAAAGTAGCTGTTTTTTTACTTCAAAGTCAAATTGATCCGATTCGCCTCGGTCTACCCTATTCACCAGCTCTCGGGTCACGCGTCGCTTCGACCAGTCGCTCAGATAGTTTTTTGAAAACCCGAAGAGCCTCGGTACCCCACGGACCTAGGGTCTCGACTCCAAGGGGAGCAAATGTGTAGGCTCTGTCGAGACCTGCATATTTGCGCCTCTTGAGATCTTCGGCCAAATCTGCCGCCGCACCCGCCCTCACGGATGTCCTCGGAAGATGGGAAGGCGCAAGTGTGTCGACGCATGTAGCGTCCCACACAATGGGCCTCCCCAACTCCCATGGGACTAGATATGATATTCCTATTCTTTAATTGCATTTATGTAGTTGTATAATAGGATATAATAAGCTCTATGCAGATTATCCGATTTATTAATCGTTCCATTGTAGGTAAATCAATTAGGTAGTGTATAAACAAAGATGATTCATAAATTTCCGCTTATTTTATCGACTGTAGACTTGGAACCTACAAGTGCTTCTACTTTTCCACTGAACCCCTTATCATAATCAACAGGTGTAAATCTTAATAAATTGAAATAATCTTATACCTAGGCAGGATTAAAATAAATCGAGCAGTTGTTTTCTTATATTTGCTGAAACACTTAATTTATTTTTATTCACAGACCATTTATTATTTATAATTGTAAATTAAAAAACCCAGCTCTTGTCGGTGCAATGATGCAAGACTATTTATTATCTGGATTAGTTTTAAAGTTAATTGGACATGATGAGATATTTTTTTAAATTAAGTAAGTACATGTTGAATTTATTGGGCGAACCTAGCGGGTTTGGTTGGCAAACTACAATACAATACAATACAAAATACTTTATTGTACACCAACAAAAATACAAAACACGAAACCTTACATAAGATACAAGTACAATGGGCGGCCTTATCGCTTAGAAGCGATCTCTTCCAGGCAACCAAACTAGGCCTAGATCTCACTACTCACGGGGTCCCCGTGGTAATAAACTCAAATTATTCCCATCTGTCTCCCTGCTCTGTCCCTCTAGGCGGACAAATGGGAAAAAACGTTCGATCCGTCACCCTTTTTGCCATGGTGGGACATATGAAACTTTTTACGTAATATAGGACATTGTTATAGTCACAAGTGTGTGACTGTGTGAATCTCTATAAATAACCCTCTGGTCTCCAATAAATTATTCCCATCTGTCTCCCTGCTCTGTCCCTCTAGGCGGACAAATGGGAAAAAGAAGTTCGATCCGTCACCCTTTTTGCCATGGTGGGACATATGAAACTTTTTACGTAAAAAAGGACATTGTTATAGTCACAAGTGTGTGACTGTGTGAATCTCTATAAATAACCCTCTGGTCTCCAATAAATTATTCCCATCTGTCTCCCTGCTCTGTCCTGTCCCTCTAGGCGGACAAATGGGAAAAAACGTTCGATCCGTCACCCTTTTTGCCATGGTGGGACATATGAAACTTTTTACGTAATATAGGACATTGTTATAGTCACAAGTGTGTGACTGTGTGAATCTCTATAAATAACCCCTCTGGTCTCCAATAAGGCATTGAGACACGTCTGTACCTAAACGGTTATTAACGATAATCAGGTCAATGGAAATAAAAAACCTTGACGCTTTAGTAAATAAGACCAGACAATCTAACTGGGTTATAATATAACTGACTACAGACTTGATAATGTAGATACGTAGCCCAGATTCTTTCCGGTTGGTTACTACCAACTTTATAGTTAGTTAGTTTTATCACAGCCAATCTGTATTTTATTTGGGGTAACGGAAATAAAAACAATACTGCGATAAGTACCATCATCATCATCATCATCCTATATGAGTCCACTGCTGGACGCCACTAATACCCACAGCTCCGTGTCTTCAGCTTGCCGTATCCAGCATCTGCCTGCAGTCAATAGTAGGTATTAATAAATCGACGATGTAAGTAAAATTCTGGAGATTGGATACTAGCTTCTGGAAAGTGGAACACTGAAATGAAGAAAAATGAAAATGAACATTTTCCATACAAATTGAGATGTGATGTGTACAGGTTCGTGTGGGGTATCAAATGAAACGTATAAGTTTGTACATTTGAAAATAGTTTTTGATATTTCTGTGGGTTTCATACTTTTCAAAGTATTTTGAAAAAAGTCGCAAATAATGAAAAAAATATCCCCCCCCATCTCCCGAAGATTGCAGAGTTAAAAATGTATGGAGCGAGAAGTTTGTAAAACGAACATCTTTTGAAAAATGGTCAAAATGGGGGGGGATAATTTTCAAAAGGGGGGGCTACCTCAACGAGTGGGATATCAAATCACAGGTATCGGTTTGTATATATTGAAATTTCTCTATGTTTCATACTTTTGAAGTAAGTATTTTGATAAAAATCAAAAAATTTACCTAATCTCCGAAATACCTATGCTGAGCGATCCATCTATAATGTAGTTTGGTACCTACTATTTTTCCATCAGTATTTTCTTAAGACGTTGTCACGTTCAACTATCGTCAGTAAACCGACTTTACAGACAACCAATTTTTTTTGTAGTTTTATTACTTGCAGAACACAGAAAATATTAAAAACCGCTAACATATTTGAAATTCGCGCAAATCGGTCATATTCCGCGTCGATGACTCAGGCAGCGGAGAGTCTAAATAGCCCCGCAGCATGTCTATAGGCCTCCTCTTTCTCAAGACCGGAAACTGGCGTGTTATGAAACGGCAGGTTTTAATCCTGTAAACAGTTCTAGCTATACAAACCTCATCCACATGTCCACAGCCTTCCGACCACCCCGATGATGTCAAATGTTCACCTGACAGGTGGTCTACCTCGAGGACGTCTCGCTCTTATCACTTTAATACTGCTCTCTGACCGCCCATGTTATCGTTGCGTGGTACACTAGGTTCTGCCAGTTTCTTCACGGGTGTTTTTACGTAATAAAAAGTAGCCTATTATTCCAGACCTGAGCTACGTTTATCAAAATTTTCAGCCCCCTCCGTTTGCAAATGTTGGCGTTGTCTACGCCCAAATATATCACAACTTCACAGGCGTATTCACAAAATTATTATAGTAGGTAGGTACCTATTTCTATTATATTTATATATTTATTTATATTATTATTTATATTGGGTTCGATTCCCGCCTCGGGACAAATGTTTGTACGATCTGCAGATACTTGTTCAGGGTGTTCTGGATGTTTTCTATGTATAATAAAAAATATCTATCTATGTAGTGTATTGTATTATGTTTATCAGTTATCTAGTACCCATAACACAAGCTCTGCTTAGCTTGGGGCTAGATAATGCTGTGTGAATTGTCCAGCAATATTTATTTATTTGGTGAAAAAGTAATATTTCACAAAAAAATTCGAGTGCACGCATTCTTGTATTACACAATACAAGCTTAGACAATTTACCATTGGACACTTTCAATGTCTTAATACTACAAAACGCGCTTTACATTTCGAGAGAAAGCTTCTCTATATGAGTAAATTGTAGAGCCAAAATGGTAAAGTGCTTAGTTAATTTAAAGTCGATATTTTAACGGACTTTAACCGTTTTAGCTACACGTAGGTAGATTGATAGAGGAACTTTTTTGACAATCATTTCCCTATTTCGAGGGTCGTCCGAGTTGAGTAAATTATTAATGCTCGTTGCGGCAAAAGATTCTCACATATGCCCTTTTTTATTCATTTTATTATCTTTCGTGATACTCGCTTGCCTACCTAAATACCGACAGCACATGCTTTAGGTCGGGGTCTACTCAAAATAGGAAAATTTACGCGTAGGTAGTTCTCAATAAAAATCCTTACTAGAAGCTATGAGTGTGTCAGTCATGCGATATAATACCTATAATAGATGGTCCCGTAGCAATTCAAATTACCTACTATAGTTTTTTTTCTGTGTTAAGCACAATTTAAATTTATTGATATCCCCCCCCCCCTTTTATGGAAATGCTGATGCGCTGCGCCAAATACTCACCAGCTCTTGGGTCACGCGTCGCTTCGACCAGCACAGATATTTTTTTTAAACCCAGTGAGCCTTGTTATTGCGCCTTACGGACCTAAGGTCTCGACTTCAAGGGCATATGTATGTATGCTCTGTCGGGACCTGCATTTATTGATAGAACTTAAATGTATGCACTTATACATATTCAGATTATTCAGAGTGTGTTAACATTTTCCGCTTTAGGTATCAGTTTTTTCGCGTTTTTATGAGCGCAATATACCTACAAGAGGCAGATGCAAAAAAATGCCTATGGTTTTTAATTAATCTGGTGGAATAACGAAATCTTATCGAAAGTACGCCTACGGAACCCTGAAAACCCGTAAAAAGTGACGACATAGATAACATTATTAGGTGATCGAAATGGGTGATGCAATATTAGACATTGTTGGATGATGTATTTTGGACTTGCATTTCATTTGGCAGTTTTTATTTTGTATTTAAAAACCCTAACGAAGGCGTTAGGGTTTCTAGAAGTAGGTACCTAAGCATTAACTTTATTCTTCTTTTTATCAAAAACTAACTTGATTCGCACTCCTATATTCGTGCTCTACCATTCTACACTCTACTGGATCTGACTTTTCTAGGTTCATGAGTGAAAACCGCATGTAGACGATGCGACACGAGGCTTGCTATACGACCTCCACGGCATGCGACTGCAACCTCCGCGGTAGACAACCTCCACGGCATGCGACTGCAACCTCCGCGGTAGACAACCTCCACGGCATGCGACTGCAACCTCCGCAGTAGACAACCTCCACGCTAGTCGACGACCGCGCCAGTAGATTGTCTTTTGTTTTTAATTTAGTGTCAAAATACGAGCTAAGGCCGAGTGCGGCTCTAATTTTTCATAATCCATATTTTTCATGTTTTGCCCAAATACAAGAGTAAAAGTTTAACGAAGTCTTTCACTCGAATGTAAGGAGAGGTATCCTTGCCTGGACCACTAACACCGCGACTCGAAAAATGTAGTGTAGGAAGCCCTCCGGCCAGGTGGAATGACGACCTGCGATGCGAAAGACTGCAGGCAGCTTGCCGCATCAGTATGCGGCAGGTTGAAGATAGGGCGCTATTATGGCGCTCATTAGGGAGACATATGTACAGTAGTGATCTATTAAAGATGATGATGATAACTTACTTTAGTTAGCTAAGGTACGTTACCGCATCTCAGGATCGATTTCTCCAGACACGTCAACTCGTATAAGAACTTTAGGGTACTTAAGTAAACTTAGTTTTCAGATTGGTGAAACCGGACCTTAGTTTATTACCTACTGATATTAACTTGTTCACTTATTATAATCACATTATCGCCAAATCAACAGCCTTTACCAGTCCACTGCTGGCCTCTCCTGTTACAGGCGGAGCATGATCGTTGGAGATCGATGATCGATGGTGGATAAGTTCTGCAAGGGGCTTTTTTTAGTGCTAGAATGCCACCTATATTCTATACAGGGTGTCCCAAAAGTAGACGAGTGGATAAAAGAAATAAAAAAAAATGTATTTAGCTCTTATTAAAATTGGGACTAAAAAAACGTGAAAATCTATACCTACCTACCATGTCTTTTAACACATTAAGTGCCACCGACGCACGAGGTTGCCGCGCGCCCGTGGGCCGTATCGCTGAAGCCTCGGCAGAAAACGCGTAAACTCTCGAGGAAAGCATTGTTCAAAACTGGGTTTCATCACAAATACTTAAAATAGATTGGCCAGTGTCCGTTTCCGTCTAAACGTCCACTCCTAGGACACCCAACATACCTACGGTTCACAGTCATAGAGTGTAGTGTAAAACCAGCGCTCTATCACAAGTGACCTACCCTAGGTCTTTGTGTTAGAGCAACAAGCTGAGTCAGGACCTGTTAGACCTACCCACAAGCTCGTCGGCTTGCTGAGTGGGCTACTCAGTACCAACCCAACGCTTGTGTTAGTATAATTGATAATGAGAATTAAAAATTAAATAAAACGAGAAAAAACATCCAAAATACGAGTAAACCCGGGCGCCATCCTAGTTTCATTTATCATGGTACAATTGGGACAAATCGGTGCCAATTGTACCATTAATGGTACTGCCTCATGGTACAAATGGTCCGGCGGCGATAAATGTTCACCTGTGTTTTTGTCTGTCTACGTGTTATCTAGTACTTAGTAGTATTTTATTTCTATACAAAAGTTTGTTTGTATGTAGTGTCTGCTATTAAATTTATTTCTGTCTAAAAGGAATGTATTTTACGAATAACTAACTCAGCCGCATATACATAGGTACTTTAGTCTCTGACTTTTCATAAAATAAAGAAGCCGCACTAGTATAGCTAACAGATTGACAAATTTTTAACTGCAACATTGTACATTTTCTATTTTTAAACAGTTTTTTATTTTTCTTTTGTTTATTATTAAATACCTACCCCATTTAGAGTTAAATAATACATTGTGTTGTGCCCTGTTCATCTACTTTACCAAAGTCAAGTCGCTGCTGTGATAGAGAGTCATATAGTAATATGAAATGAGAGCGTTGTTTAATTCAAATTTTCAAATTCAATTTTTTATTGATACCATGTTGTTTGTTGGTCTTATAAAAAAAACAGTTCCAAACATGGACCCGGTTAGGGCACTACAATAATTACGTTAAACTTAAATCTAACACGACGATAGGAACATTTATAATTTCTTAATTTATAATTTCTACAGTACAAATTTTTTACGAAATAATAAAAGTAAGAATTAAAATTTGAGAAAAATAGAATATAATTTATGTGATGCCGCGCGATAGCGTACTTTTGCAGGACACTATGTGTACCCCCCACTTGCGTTCGATCAAGTGGTTAGTTACCTATTATTAAAGTTACCTACATAATACTCAACTAAGTGTACACATCTTAATGCAGGTGACTGTACATAAGTCACCTTATTCGATCGGAAGGTAGCACTTCAAAATCGTAGATAATAAATTACGGCACGCTCCATAGTTAATTTATTTATTTATAAATATTAAATTAAACATGCTTGATCATTCATTAGTCACGTTCGTTTACTACGGCAGATTATTTTAATTAGTAGGTAGGTGCCTAAAATAATAATTGGCCGGATTTTGTTATTGATAAATTAAAAAAGACATGATAAAATTTCAACATTTTATTACAATTAAAATAATCGTTGACCTAAAGGATTTGCAAAGAATGATTATTTATAGTTCATTACGTCTAGACGTGATTATTGCGTGATATCACGGAATAATTTATATTTGGCTACTAGGTGATATTTGAATGGAAGGTACTTATAGTTAAGTGACAGGTTGACGATATAAATAGTCAGGTGCAACTGCAACTACAACAAGGTTGCTTGGTAAAATGACAAAAAACCGCCAAGCGCGAGTCCACTCGCACATAAAAGGTTCCGTACCGTACCATCATACAAATATTTTAACATACTAAGCGACATCTAGTAATAAAATCAGCGGTCCGCGGATGTTTAAATGTTCCTGTGGTTCGACAAAAATGGCGAGAGAGGGACACCGGAGAGGTTTTAGTGGGTATTACGTCCTTCTCAGGGCTTCGACTCCCACATAATTCTGGTCCAGACCAGTTTATTCGTTAATGAATTTCCTCGACGAGATAAAAAAAAGCCAACTTTTTCAAAGATCATCAAATTTTCACTGGTTTGGAGTTGTTCTACATTTTAAATTTTATTATATTTTCAGTATTTATTGTTATAATTATAACAGTTGAAGCGTTACTTATATATAAAGTTTCATGTGTGTGTTTAACCACCCATGTACGTGGTTCAAGTGATACAGCCTTGACAAACGAAGAACAAAGCAAAAAAATCATTTTGTATGGACGCCCACTTCAATTTGAATATTATTTGTTGTTATAGCGGCAAGAGACACACACTCTCTGACACACACACATTCTCTTCTACACATTCTCTGAAAATTTCAACGGTCTACCTCTTATAATTCATGAGATGGAGTCCACTGACAGCCGGACGGACGGACGTACAGCGGAAGCTTAGTAATAGGGTTCCGTTTTCACTCTGCGGGTACGGAACCCTAAAATCCACCAAAGAAATCTTGACACACTTGTCTACCAACTGTTTTATGTGGGCTACTACCTTGAAATTGTTTATGTGCTTAGGTTCCTATTAATTTGTATACCTACCTATTACCTAAAAGCAATTAATTTATTTTTAAAGGAAAATGTTGTTTATCTAAATATCTAGCGGAACTTTTCCGACTAAATTTTTATGACGCAAGGTCTTTCTCATTGACCAAAAATTCCATTTCAAATCAAAAATATTTTTCGAGGATTTATGTTATTTTCCTTATACGAACAGTTTAGGGGAAAACAAAGCATTAATAGTAGATATGTAAATAAACTAATGGAATTACCCACCATACGTGGAACACTGTGCATGGAATTAAAAAACAATAATGGCCCGAATTAAAACGGTACCAACTTTACATTGATGAGGTCTAATATTATTAACGAAAAGATAGTTTCAGTAGGAGTACCTAGGTATCACATCACATCACACTATTACACTAATATTATAAACTAGCTTCTGCCCGCGGCTTCGCACGCGTTGTTAGTATGGTGACGTTTTGAGGTTGTTTCTCTAGTAACGTTTTGAGGTTATTTCTATTGCATGGGAACTGATTTATGGGATAAAAAGTGTCCTATGTTTGATTCCACGGTTAGACTTACCTGTATGCAAAATTTCAGCCTGATCCGTTCAGTAGTTTTGGTGTGAAGAGGTAACAAACATCCATCTATCCATCCAAACTTTTGCATCACACTAATATTATAAATGCGAAAGTAGGATGACCGACTTCATACAAACTTCTTTCATTCCACTACCAACTTATTTGACTGCCTCGTTGGTCTAGCGGTCAGCTCGTTCAACCGCTGATTATGAAGTCATGGGTTCGAATCCCGGGTTGGGCCAATAGTTGTCATTGGGGTTTTTCTAGCTTGATCCGTATACTAGTTTTGGCGTGAAGAGGTAACAAACATCCATCCATATAAACATCCAAATTTTCGCATATACAATATAAGTGTGTTGAAGTCTAATTTCTGGTTGTGATTTTTGGGAAAAGCATCATAATACAAAACAAATCAAGGCTAAATATCCAGTTAAAAGTGATTTCAGTAATATTTTCTACAGAATGTGTTCAATGTTACAAAAATTACCTACTATTTAACAAGGAAAAAAACCAAAATTGCCAGTTAAACTTATACAGAAAACTTCATACCTTTGTATGGTAACTGAGAGACCACCTTATCTGTGGATAAGATCGGACACACCCCCGAATTCCTATTAATTATCATCTTTGTTCGACTTGAATAGGTAGTCTAATTGTGCAATACGTTAGTAAATGGGTACCTAGCCAATATTGCATCACTATTTCGAAGCATCATAAAACCTACTTAGTGTTGTTTGATTAGGTTCTTTATCAACACAGTTCTATAACAAGACAGTTGATCCACAGTATTTTAACACGCTGAGACGTCCTATATTGTAGAGTCACATAGATTTAAGAACCATATAATTGATAATAACTTGCGTTGTGTGAACTCGTGTTGGATGTCCTATTTAATAATAAAATTAATAAATAAACGCTACAGAACCTCTACGCTTGGCGTAGCACTTGCTACAGATCGTCTACGCCTGCCGTAGCACTTGCTACAGGACGTCTACGCTTGGCGTAGCACTTGCTACAGATCGTCTACGCCTGCCGTAGCACTTGCTACAGGAGGTCTACGCTTGGCGTAGCACTTGCTACAGATCGTCTACGCCTGCCGTAGCACTTGCTACAGGACGTCTACGCTTGGCGTAGCACTTGCTACAGGACGTCTACGCCTGGCATAGAACTTGCTACAGGATGTCTATGCCTGCCGTAGCACTTGCTACAGATCGTCTACGTCTTGTTTAGAACTTGCTACAGGATTTCTACGCCTCCCGTAGTACTTGCTACAGGTCCTCTACGCTTGACGTAGCACTTGCTACAGGATGTCTACGCCTTCCGTAGCACCTGCTACAGATCATGGAACAAACGTTTGCAAGATTATTTTAAATCTTTATAAGTTTTATTTGTATGATTGGTAAAATTCAGCCCTCAATAGACATAACGCTGTCATTCCACAGTTGCATTCCATATGATCTAGAAAGCTCTAGCAACATTTATCAGTAAACTGCAGTCAGCAGAGAACATCAATAACTGTCAGCAGTTAGCACGGGTCAGGGGCAGTGCGACACACCCACGTGTTCTGACGGGCATCGTACGAGGCGATAACGAGTCGATAAGATTACGTAGGTATTTGTGATAGGTGATGGTGAAGGGAGAGTAGTTACCGATAAAAACGTACTTACGTTTTATTTATTTGGAAGTTTAGGTAAAAAGATAGGTAGGTACTTACATCTTGTTTATTTTGAATAATCTGCAACCTGTTTGATCTCTTTATCAAGAACTAGCTGCGGTCCGCGGCTGCACGTGCGTATGGATAAAACGAAGTCGAAAAATTCGCTGACAGTATAAATAAGCTGTATAGACTGACTTTCTTATTATTAAATGCTAAAATCTAACAACGTCCTAAACTATAAATTTATAATCAAAGTAAATAAATACGATACCGATATCAAGAAAGTTGAAACAAAAGATTGTTTCAAAAAGCTGACTTGTGAGCATTTTATCAAAATTCTTTACCCGTCATCTATTTAGTTAGATAACCGTGATTTCGCTACAAGTATAAACCTTAAACTACAAATTTTGATATAGGTAGGTATCTAAGTTTAAGTCTAAGTTTAAGCACGCCTTTTTGTCGTTGTTGACCTTGTGTAGAAAATGCCTACTGCATTATGCCTACCGTTTGTATACTTTGAAAATTGTGTGCAATAAAGTATTAAATATTAATAATAAATATAAGTATTCCATTGTTGTATTAATTTATTAATGAATGTATTGACTCGACATTGATGATAAGATTGATAATTATATCGAGTTATTCGTTTGTTATGGATGTATTATTGAAGATTTGACTTACTTTATGTCTATTTTGTTCTTTGAAGTTAGTGACGTCTCCTTGTTGTATGGGATTTGCGTAGTTCAGTGTCCGCACGATAGAGGCGCTGTACCGAATTGTATTGAAAAAGGAGATGGCACGATCTCGTCTCGTTACCAACGTCGAAACCCCTGAGGACGTTTTGGTTTTTACTGTAAGTCCAATTGTAAAATAAATAAATGCATTAAAAATTAAATAAATGAATTATTATGATTTAAAAGATTTCCAAGGAAATCATATGCACACTAAACCTATATGTCCTCCTCCCCCCGTTGACCTTCATCCATATAATTTCGCAAGAAGCAAGGTACACAAGTTAAGAGAAAAATCCGAAAACCGCATATTTGTAGTTTATAGGTAAAACACAAAACACATACACATAAAATATTTTTGAATCTCGTAATGGACCAAAACCTATAGGGTACTTCCCTTTGACCTAGAATCATGAATTTGACAAGAAGCAAGGTAATATTAGAAGGAATAATTAAACGGTTAATTATACCCTCGGTGTGCGAGTTCAACTCGCACGCTTTAGTTTTCTTCAAAGTTAGAAACATATTATTTTTTTGTTTAAGGAAGAAAAAAAACGAGTTGAAAGCTTCTTTGTTAATAAAGCACTAATAACTGAGCAGTAACTAGTTTTTTTACAAGATAATAAGGTCACAGTTCGTCTATTCGGATTATGCAGTTATCGAAAAGAAATGTCCAAGACCGACATTACAAAGTAGGTTGTACTTGTAACAACCTACAATATGTACCTAACAAATGATAAATTTATGCAACAGGTCACGATAACGACTCCCCATGGAGATAGTTATCAAAAGCAATATCGTTACAAAGTACCCATCTACCTCGAGAAACATTTGTACGACAGAATTTGTATTTTCTTCAAAATCAGAGAATTAAGTAGAATATATTCTTTCCTCGGAACTGTAGGTAGAGGACTATTAAAAAAGTCACATGAAATGTAAATGAATTCATACCTTATGTGAAATAACTTTTGATGATTATCTTTATTTAATTTTTTATGCAAGAGTAAAAAAATAAAATGCCCTCAGCTCGTTCATAGTCAAGCTGAACTTGAAATCAAATAATATCCCAAAAAAAATTCGCTGCGACGGGACTTGAACCCGTATCCTTCCCTATTTCTTAGAAATAAACCTGTGTGAGGACTTAAGCACTATAATAAATAACAAAAACCTTAAACTTAAATTGCTTGAGTGCGTTTTTCTTTCAACAAGGTAGGATAATATTACCGTGAACAAGGTGTACATACATAGGTACCTACTAACTCTATAGGCTACCTCATCTATGAACATCTATGCATGAATCTACACTTTCTTCACTAATATTATAAAGAGGAAAGATTTGTATTCTTGGATTTTTGTATGCTTGTATGTTTGTAACGAATAAACTCAAAAACGACTGGACCGATTTCAAAAATTCTTTCACTATTAGAATACTGCTTAATCCCTGAGTAACAGGCTATATTTATTAGGTAGATTAGAACTAGGGATCCCTACTAAACCTTCAATAATGTAACCCAAGGTGTAAAAAAATATCCATAAATTAGGCATGCGCTACGAAAACTATTGATGATAGAACAAAAAAATGTTCTTCAATATTAAAGAACATTTCAATATATCTACAAAAGACTTAGAGATACTATATGTCCAACTATTGTAGTTATGTCACTATTACTACTTTTGACGTGACAACGTCTTATAATTCGATAGAGCCGGCTGCACGCACGAAAAAACATGACGTCATGCGGCGTTACCTCGCTCTGAGGCGTTCCATGTAAGGCTTGAAGTGCAAGCGAGAGCGCTCGACATCCGTCTCTCTCCTACTTGAGTGAGCGATGCGTCTGCGTGGACAGCTGCTATACTATAGTACATTTACATGTTTTGATCGAGTATCAAATGCTACCATTCCATCAGTATTTTCTTAAGACGTTGTCACGTTCAACTATCGTCAGTAAACCGACTTTACAGACAACCAATTTTTTTACATTTTAAAAGTTGATAAAAAATAAATGTCCACCCGTGCGAAGCCGGGACGGGCCGCTAGAATTATATATTTGCAATTAATACATGAATCTGAATTCATAAAGGTTTCTTCAGGCTACTATTGCCTCGTGTAGTTTTCTAGTATTGACTTACTAGAGCTGCTTCACTATCAGGGTTTCGGAGGTCGTATGCTTGTAGAAATACATCATTAAATATCTTCTATCAACCGATGCACTAGCTTATCTGTTTGTTAATAATAATTCAAATTCATTTATTTTCAGATTACTATGATCCATAATTTGTTAGTAACAGAAATAATTATCTCTTATATTAAATGTTAGTATCTATTCTTACCCTACCTAGTACATTTAATTTAATATAATTAAAATCATATAAAATTAAATTGAAACAAATTAAATAAAATGAGATTAAAATAAAATTACACAGAAATTAATTAAATTGAGTCAGACCAAATAAATTATAAATTAAATTAAACTATAAAATTAAATCAATTTAATACACACGACTCTATATTACTCTTTGCACAAAGTGCTGCCATATCGAAATTCTGCCAGCTATAGTTTGTTGGATGCTGTTGGGGCTATCCCGCAGTCTGCGCATCAGGGATGCCGTCATTTTCCGGAGGATGGCAGCAAAACTGTCATGACATAATGTTTTCTTGGAGAAAGATACCTACCTCAGCTGCCTCTACTCGTGTAGTCAGCAAAGAGAGTCCTAAGTCAGTCTGCAGCGCTGGTGCAGTGCGAGGGCATCTTTGCTGACGTGGGTTTGTCAGCTTCCCAGTTGTGACACGAGCTCGCTGCGCCGCCGCCAGCCGCCACAGACCCCTGTCAGCGATTGCCGAAGACCAGAGGAGCGAGTCGATTTGACATTAGTACCGAGGCGTGATCGTCACGTCTCCTTTTCCCATACAATTTGGTACAGCGCCTCTATCGTGCGTTCAGGGAACTACGTAAATTCCATTCAAAAAGGAGATATCACGTCATCAAAGTTTTTTAGTTATAACTTTTTCTAAACTATGTGTGCCTATTCCATTAGTTTAATATGGACTGAAATAAACTGTTCTGAAATAAACGTTGCAGAAACTGAATCGAATATGAAAATTACTAGTAGGTAGACACCTATTTGATCCGCTCATTAGTTATGTTATGATACTAGTATAGTATTATATTATCTGTGGTTAAGGTTATGATATGATGCATGGCGGCACTTTTAATTTTAATTTTAACTTTTTTTTTTTATGACAACTAGTTCCGCAGTTATTTGAGTTTTCAAAATATGAAATTATAAGCGACTTTCATTGCGGACTGTTTATACATAATGTACCGTGCTGAGACAATGTTACGAAAATATGTAGTTTCCTTTTTTATCGTCTTTATTTATTTGAAAATTTTAAATTGAAACGATTGAGATAACTGCAGACTGTTGCAAGCAATCTATAGTTTCCTTACACAATATCCTTTCAAAGACTGTGGAGTAAGTACCTATAACACGTAAGCTCACAAAAGCGAAAACAATGACATTTTAATCAATTGAACTTGGAGGCTGGAGCCGACCTACGCCGCAAAAACTTTTTATAAACCCTGCATTTAAAAATATTTTCCACGGATAAGAAATCTGATAACCTTTACTTAGCTGGTGTAACGCGTAGTTATTTTTACAGCTTTTGTTGAATCATCGTTATCTGGTGCCAAATTACCGTTATCATCGCATGTTCGCTACACCTCACGTACGAACGAATAAGAGGGGGTAGGTCACTGAAACACAAGACGATACCTATTTACTATTACCAGAATCTGGGAGTCTACTCGCGAGGAGAATCGAAGTTTCGTTTTCGTTGTCGTGCAAAACTTATTCTTAAGTCGTTTGCACAAGATTAGCGTTTGCGCGAAAACGGAAACTTCGATTTCGTTTTTAAGAGTACGGGCCCAGAAACAACAGATAAGTGTTTTAAACATAGATATAAATCAAATTATGTAGATATGGTACATTCTCCCAGCGCTATCTCAACAAATGGCTTGTGTTGTGTTACAACTAAACGCAAAGACACGGCATTTCTAGTGTTTTGTAATATACCTACATAATGAACAACAAAGATGGAAAGACGTACCTAGACCGAAGTGCAACCTAGACAACAATACGCACGCGAAACACGAACGCCGGCGGCGCCCCAGTCCGACTATGACTGAAGTGGGTGGACCTAATTGCACCTAATTTGAGCCTTCCACTTTCAACTTATGATGACCTACGGAGCTGAGACGTGGACACTCACGGTAGGGTTGGTCAACCAGTTCAAAGTCGCTCAGCGAGCTATGGAAAGAGCTATGCTTGGATGGAGTTCTTCTGTAGGATAGGATTCGTAACGAATACATCCGACAGGGAACAGAAGTTATCGACATAGCCCAAAGAATTTGCAAGCTGAAGTGGCAGTGGTCCGGTCATGTCATGCGAAGAACCGACAACCGACGAGGTAAACGTGTTCTTGAGTGAAGACCGCGACTAGGCAAACGTAGTGTAGGCCGCCCTCTGGCCGGGTCGAATGACGACCTGCGAAAGACTGCAGGCAGATGCTGGATGCGGCAAGCTGACAGGGCGATATGTTGTTCATTAGAGGAGGCCTAGTCTAGACCTCTCCAGCAGTGGACTAATATAGGATGATGATGATGATGACTTACAAGCATTTAGAAAAGATCACATAATTTTGGAATAGTGTTTTATGGTGCCATTAAATGATTATCACTTTAATCTCTACCTCTGTCGCTATTGCTAAACGTTGCATAGTACTCTCCAATAGAACCAGTATAAGATATACATAGTTATAAATTACGTTTTTATCCTATCTACTAATATTATAAAGCCGAAAGTTTGTGAAATCTGTATTTTTGTTACCTAGGATTTCCAAAACTACAGAACAGATCAAGATGAAATTTGGCGTACGTTTAGAGCAATGCTTATCTTAGATATAATAGGCTACTTATTATACCGAAAATACGCGTGTGAAGCCGCGGGCAAAAGTCGGTGGGTACAAACAAATATTTGAAATCCTGCATGTTCTCTCAAAAAACAATCCAAAACAATATTCAAAAGAAAATTACAATCAACTAATAGAAATAAATTACAACTAGTATTTATAATTGAAACAATTGAGCTAACTGCAGACTGTTGCAAACAATCTGCAGGTAGCTCAACTGATCCATATCAATACCAGTCGGAAGACGCGCTGGCTGCATTGCCCCGCTGTATGGCAGGCAATGCTGATGCGCTGCGCCAAATACTCACCAGCTCTCGGGTCACGCGTCGCTTCGACCAGACGCTCAAATATTTTTTTCAAAATAATAGGTACTCACAGATACATAAGGTACCTACCTAAGTAGTAGGTAAGGTAACCATAAGGTCTGACAGAAGGTAAGGTACCTTCTGTCAGAGCTTTAGGTACCTACCTATCCATGATTTGGCCTACTAAAACAAAAATTGTTATCAGTTAGGTACCATAAAACCAGTTGAATCTGGTTTGAGAGTGATTCTCGCCAAATCTCACTCACGCGCGCCTGGTCGGCCAATCACCCGCTGCTATCGACTTACGTAACGATTTTGGTGATTTCTAAATATATGTGAGGTGATAGGGCTAATTAGTTTTATAAATTATGTAACTAAAGTTTATGTATCTTCATATGCCTAATGCTGCCCCCGTCCAGACAGATCCATAATTCAATTAAATTCAATTTTGTTTTTCGGGTTTCGAGATCGGTTTCGAAACGCTTATGGTCTCGCTCTGTCTGTCCTTTTTTCCCTGTTTGATATCTCAGCAACAGTAAGTAACTACCGCAGCTATTAACTCGAAATTTTAAATAATAATAAACGTACATTTCATGCGCCTGTACAAATTGAAAGAAAAATAAATGAAAAATATAAATTTTCGGTAATCGTGATGTCGATATTTCAAAAGAGACCTACAAGGTCAAGTGGAGTATCAAATAAAAGGTACTTATTTTGTAGCGACATCGAAGTGTAAGTAGAACACTTTTTCAAAATGGTCAAAAAGCCCCCCCTTTTTGAAATAATTTTCAAAAGGGGGCTACCTAGCCGAGTGGGGTATCAAATGAAAGGAATCGGTTTTTACATCTCCTACTGGTTTCATACTTCTTGAAATATTTTGAAAAAAGTCGAAAAATTCGTCCGTTCCACCTAGTTACATTGTAGTTACATTGATAACCAGCTGGACATTTTTATTCCAAGTAGTTTGACCATCAACGGCTATCTTCGGTGTACCTACTTAACTTAAATCATGAAAACTTCTTAAAATTTACTTACCTACTCCTAATAATGTTAAAAAGAGTTGAGGAGAAAAAGTTTTTGAGGAACACCATTCAAAACAGAAGAGGGAGAGTGATTGGACATCTTATACGATTTATGACAACTTCATAAGAAACATCATAGACGGAAAGGTAGATGGAGGAGGAGACAGCCAAGAAGTAAAATAAGAGAGAGAATAGTGGAGGAAATTGAATAAAAATAATTTATACTCCTATTAAAACTGTTCTGTATATAAAGGAACTGGACTAGGTACCTACTTAGTTCAGGAGAGAGTCGCCTACCTAAAAACTTTAGAACTCAAACTTTAAAAAATATCAAAAGTCCTTTATAAGATAATTTCTCTGCCCAGCAAAGGACAAGCTACCTACATTTAAAGATCGAGAGGAGTTTACGGAAGCAAAGTGACGCAAACCCATTGTTGATCTATTACTTAGTTAAAAATAAAACCAATGGAAAATAACTAAGAATCACAGTTATTGTTTATACACAATAACTGATCCGTAAAGCGGTAACCTCTGGAGATAAGGAAGAGTTGAATTCATGAATTGGATCTCATTCGATTATGTATGACGCACACCACGACTCGTGGGTAAATTATTTATTGGGTTTTACTATCTTGATAACTTTTGCCCGCGGCTTCAGTGATGTGACATTTAGAAAAGAATATACTAAGTAGGTAGGTACCTACTTAGCTTAAATCGTGAATAATCTTAAAATTTACTTAGGTACCTACCTATTCCTAATAATGTAGAAAATAGTTGTGGAGAAAAGGATTTTGATAACCACCATTCAAAACAGAAGGGGAGAATGATTGGATATTTGCCCGTATTAGAAGCTCGCTCAGTCATATATCTATGCTTGAGTAACGCTTTTCTATAGCATAAACATCACTCAAGCATTGCTTGAGTGATATCATCAAAAATCATCTCTTTTCACTACATAATATAAGTAGGTAAGTCCAAGACGTCAGAGTTCAAGATGGTGAAAAAATTAAACAATAAATAACAATCTTACAATAATTTATTGCAGACACACTGTTCCGTTCAGTGACCCCGCCCCAGTTACGTTACATACAAAACATACTAGGTTATTTACAGCCTTATAATATTACATACAACTTACAGCAAAAAGGACCATTCCTACTAGTTCCGTATTTATTCCACAAAAAAGGACGAATGCGGGCTAGGTCAATGAACTTCATACCATTTCACACCCTGCTGTGAGAAAATTAACTGGAATAAAAATTTCTGGAAATCATGTCGTATTAGAACTACTGGGAATGGTCCATTAAAATAAATAACCAATTTCTTCTATTAAAGTACTGTGTTGGCCTGCAAAGCCTGCGTCAAACGTCATCTTAAACCTCTAACGATATATTTCCTCTACCTGCCTATCACATTACATTACATACGAAAATGACACAAATAGTTGTTATTTAGCCAAATACCTATCTTATCACATACACAAGTAGAATATCAAGAGCACCGAATCTTGCTAGTTCATAAGATCTATTTAGAAGCTGTACATTAACATTCAGCATTTATAAATCACTTACATTTGTCTATAGGCACTTTAAATCATAACTACTGAATCTGAGTTTGTTCTGTATGTCCAATTACACCTAAATACAAAACTAGATTATAATCTATCTTATTCGGATTATTTAGAATTGCTTATTTGTTGCGTATCACTAATAATAGCTGGCCCTAGATATTTTTAATTTTGTACAATAAGTATCACTTGTTCGAACGAACAAATATGGGTCTAATAGGAATGACCCTACGAACTTAAGGTGCGTTACCATAGAACGAAGATGTGTTAAATCAATAGATTTGAATGAGACATATAAATACAACAAGTAGGTACTTATCTGCTAGGTAATAAAAAGAACAGTAGGTAATCGCGAATAATAGCATAGGTAATGCGAAAATTTTCTCATAAGAGAAAGCCAATTTTTAAATGACTTGTGACCTATACTACCTACTTAAAATATTGAGTAAGTATGTAATTTAAATAAAAACTTTTAAATTTCATTTATGTCTGTGAGCAAAAATGTATCTATCTATGTATATATACATCTTGGGGACGCTTGCGACTGATACTACCTGTAGATTGTTTGCAACAGTCTGCAGTTAGCTCAGTTGTTTCAATTGTAAATACTAGTGTAATTTTCTTTGTGAATAAAGGCTTCTATATATATAATTTTTATTTTACCAAAACATGTGTTAGGTGAACATAAAGAATTCTGTTGATTAAAACATCTCCGTTCCAGTAGAAAAACGCACCTCTTGAATAAACCCAAGAGACTCTTTTGATTACAAACACGATGCAATAGGTATTATCAGTGACCTATCTTATGACAAAAGGAGAGTTACGCGTCACAAATGTACGACTTGTAATTATAGTCTAACAGAAGATGACGCAGGCTCCACGCAACAGAAAGCTGAAATACCACCCAGCTAGATTGTTTTCTACAACTTATCATACCGCGGTACTTATGGAAGACTTCTACATGGAAGGGTTCACGTCATCTGCTGAACATGTGTTATTTTCCACTAGAGATGAGCGACGTAACTAAACGGTGGACTGTGTAAATACGCGAGTTGCAGGCCGAAAGCTAAATTTTAATTTTACTCCGGCCAAACTCAAGATATACATATGTAGGTAACTAATATAAAGTCTGGTCGATGCGTCGCGTGACCCGAGAGCTGGTGAGTATCTGGCGCAGCGCATCAGCATTGCCATATAGCGGGGATATGCAGTCAGTGTCTTGGGGACGCGACTGGTATTGATATGGATCAGTTGAGCTACCTGTAACAGTTCGCTCTATTGTTTCAATTGTAAATACTAGTTCTAATTTGTTTCTATTATTTGATTGTAATTTTCTATGTCAATAAAGTCCTTTATCTATTTAAAAAAATGATATAAGTAACTCAAGATTAACGTAAAAATAACTTGTTTTTTGTCAGTTTTCACTACTTGTCAATTTGAGCTCTTATTTTTTGACGTGACAACGTCTTATAAATTGGTTTGCCGGGTGACACTTCAAGAAACTGCGTTACGCTCCGCTCACGTTATGCGCTCACAATGAGAGCGAGTGAGAGGCACGCGTCCCTTCCACTCGGGCATGGTTAGCCCGCCTAAGAGCGAGAGAGACGTTCGTTGTCACGTAAAACTTTCGCCCGTATACCGACTTTACAGGCAACCAATTTTTTTTTATTGCTGCTAATTATTTCCCAAAAATCGGGCTTCGGGCTTGTTTACAAACATTGAGAATGGCTGGATTAGGCATAATTTAGCGTAGCTAATGCAGTTTTTATACTTGCATGCAGTTTGCAGTCTGTATATACCTAAGTATGAAAAATTGCGACAGCATTGCGAGCTAAGCTCTAAGTTAGCTTAGCTTATCTTTCGGTCTACAGCCCGCAATAGGCTTGCTCGATTGTAGCTGTGTTTGACACATTTCACCACATAGCTACGCCGCAGCTCTGGTTGAAACGCTCGTCGATGATATAATTTGGATTCCATAGTGAAAAGATGTGTTTGAACACAACTACTCTCCACTTTGGCAGTGCCTGTTCCACTGGCAATGGAAACTTGGTGAATACGTGTGAAAATGAGCTTAGCTAGGAAGTAACGGAATTTGGAAAGACTTTTGCTGTAACACTTTTGGCAATTCGTATTTTTATACTTATGCTGACTCCGAATCGAAAGGTTGAATGAACGTTGAATATTTGTTTTACTTTTAAATGCGCCTCAGCTGCCAACCATAGACTAAAGAATGTGGTTGAACGTGGAATTACAATATTCATACAAAAACGACCGATCACCCAACGTTAATTCAACCTTACGATTTCAACTCAGAGATCCCATTAGTGGGTCCACGAACAAGCTCTTTATGGATTTTTATTTTAGTACAATAAATGGCGGGTTTTCAGTTTCCTTTCACGGCAGGCTAATAAACAAAAAAGGTTCTCTTCTTTTTAATAATACGAGATCATTGTTTTATAAGTGTACAAAAAACATATAAAAGAATTTGTAATGAACACAGCTGGTGTGATTCAAAAAGTTCAAACAGTAATAGAAATAACTAGAGACAGAACTACCTACTGGTAAAATCCTGTCCTTTTCACCCAGTGTCAACTTCTTAGCTCAATTACACCAACTAAGGTTAGGTTAATTAAGATCACCGATTGGTATAATCCGGCCTAATTAAATGCTTAACAACTTAGTAATTAGTACAATAAAATTCACCTAACTTAGCGTAAAATGGGAATCAACCCCTTTTAGCCTAAGATAACGAGGAGATATTATTATCTCCTAGAAGGATACATGCATGCTAGATGACACTGGGTTTAGGTGAATAACAAAATTTTAACTAAAAGACAACAAATTGCACTCTTCTTAAAACATTTCCGTGGCTTGTTTGAACAAATAAATAACAAACTATAAGAAAATTGTGTCACTGTTGACCCCATTGTGGCAGAGAAAAGATGATACTTTTGAGAAAACCCATAGATATTAGTAAAAGCTGTAGATATGGTACGTTCTCCCAGCGCTTGCTCAACATCTGGTCTGTGTTATAACTACCCGCAAACACTCGCTCACAGTTATATTTCCAATATTGTGCAATAATCATAATGAACCACAAAGATGTAAAGACGTACCTAGACTGAAGTGCGACCGAGACAACAATACGCACGCGAAACACGAATGCGGCGTTGCCGGTCCCACTGTGACTGAGGTGGGTGGACGTAATTGCACCTAATTTGAGCCTTCCATTTTCGAGAGGTGGGTACCTCCCCTTTTTTACGTATATCGATGAGAAAACCTGAAGTTTTTATCACACCCTTAATTTCGCGCTATTTTCATGATGTTTTTTATTTGTCCAAATTAGCCACGAAAAACCAGTATTCCTCATTTTACTCCTTACAAGTAACAATTGCATCTAATTTGTTGATATATAACTTATACAGGCACTTCTTGTATATTGCCAAATTTATTTGTTACCCACCCAGCGGGTAGGGCAGTGTCTAGCTTTTACACTGCATGGGTAGATAAATTTATTTATTTATCGATTGTAGATCGATACGGGCTTTGGTTAATTTTATTTTTTACAGTAAAGGCACGAAGGAGTTAGCTTTCACATAGAAATTGAGGATTTTATTGGACGAGTCTATAAGAATAATAGTTTTTTGTAACAGTTATCGTTTCGAACTTATAAACTCCTATAAGTCTATGAACTTATGTCGCCGCCGACTCATTGAATCAGCTCGTTCGTTGAACTAGTTTCCAGAACGGCGACAATCACTGTTGTTAACTGCCTAGGCCGATTGCAGAACGATCAACGTCCCTCGTCCACGTCCTCAAGATGTTCCCAAAAAAGACTTTTTATGTTTTTTTACGTCTTACTCGTTCTGATTTAAGTATATAAAATAAAAAAACAAAGTATTTTTGAGTATTGAAAGACTAATATCATTAGTTCGCAGCAGTTGGTTCTTAGCAAAAAACGTATGAATAAAAACTGTTCTACTATTAACGGGCTTTAAGTAATCGAATCAAAACCATCTTATAGATGAAAATGTTAAGCTTTCTCTTGCTTCTACCAAGAAATTTAAGCCAAAAAAAAACCATGCAGTGTAAAGCCAGCCCTGGAAATTATTCTAAGTATATATTTATGTCAAAATTAATGAACTGACACCAAACTACAAGTAAACACTAAAAGTATTCATAAATAAAAATAGAATCTAAATATAGGTACTAATGATTACTGTTATTTACAAAACTGCTTATGTAAGTAAAAAAATTAAGTAATTTACAAAATATTTCGAAAAAAGTTTAGTGAATTGTTTTTGCTAAGTTCAGATCGTGACTGACGACGCCAAAAATGGTAGACTGTCCCAAAGTTCAACATTTCATTCGACATAGGATGGCTTTTCGAGAAAATTTCAGCACTAATCGATAAATTTCAGCATTAATCGATAAATTTCAGCACTTATCGATATATTTCAGCATTAATCGATAAATTTCGAAAAACACGTGGACTTTAAGCGTCTTTAACTTTATGAGTCTGGACTGTTACATTTACCTGGGAATACTGAAACACAACTCAGATTTAAGCAGGTCTCAAACACGAATTTTTGGCAGATTTTCATAGAACACTGTCAAAAATTCGCGATTTGAGTCGTGCTTAAAACTGATGTTCGTGTGATCGACGTCTGAACAAGCTTTCGTAATAAGGGCCTAAGATATGAACACCCAGTTCTTCATATAGTAGTGGAATATATAATGAACCAATCAGTCGCCATTTTGTGAAGAATGCAATATCGAATTTTGTCTACTTTAAAGGTACCCAAACACAGTTTTGTTAAGGGGTTGACAAAGTATAAAATGCGGAACCCTTAAACCGTAAAGCGGGGCCCTATACCGAAACGTTTTAATTTATTGACTATTTTTTTGTATGATAGTCAAGTTGTATTATCAGGGGCTGAGAAAAATTATATTGTGGACAGTCGTTGGGTTTACGGTAATTTCTATTATTTTTAAATTAGATAAGAAGCAGAAAGGCGCGTTAAAAGTCCCACATTTTTAAAAATCAAAACAAATAAAGAATAAGCTTTAAGCTAAAAAAGAAAATGTCAACATAAATAAACTAATTTGACTACACTACATATGGCGCCGTACATTCCATAACGAAATAAAAAAAAATGGATAGCATCGTTTCTAATACTGTAAAATCAGTTTAGTTTTGACGCCATCTAAATAGAGACCAATGTGACACTAAGGCTGCCTTTCCCCCAGAGATGTGCTACGTTGCTAAGTTTCCAGCCGACCAATAGGATCGCTTCATTATCGTAACTTTTGTCAGGTATGAAAATGACGCGATAATGGAGCGATTCTATTGGTCGGCTGGAAACTTACCAACGTAGCACATCTCTGGTGGAAAGGTAGCCTATGGCCCGTATTATCAAAGCTCGCTCAGTCATATATCTATGCTTGAGTAACGCTTATTCCATAGAAAAGCGCTACTCAAGCATACATGGATGGCTGAGCAATCTTTCATAATACTTGATTTAATGCATTCAACTCTTTGTATAGCATTTGGAAGAAAAACTGTATTGTGTTAAAAGGTTATTGAAGTTATTGTTATACATAAAAAGGTGAATCTTTTTACTTTTCTCGACCCTAACAATATAACTTCACCATCACAATAATCACAACTGCATAACCTATCTAAATATAACAACCGCTTGGTCCTGTATTTACAAATTAATTAGAATTTGAAATTTAACTAGATATATACAAGTTGCGCTGTGTGGATGTCTGTACGGTAGCGACGGCAGGCGAGGTGTCGTGTAATCCCTGTGATCAGCCATATTGACAGACATTGTTACATAAAAATTAGGAAGACTTGACAATACTCTTTGATTTTCATTTCATATTCATTTATCATTTGTAAATGTTCCAACAGAAATATATTTTGTTTAAGAATATATAAACTGTACTTTCCCTAGGTTATACGAACAAGTACGTAACAAAAACTCTATCAACCATGGCTTATCACACTTATAACCATCGTAAGCAAACAATGGGATTGAGAGACGTCATCTCTCATGCTGTACTGCTTGGATCGGATTCGTACGGAGCAGCTGAGCTATTCAGAAACTTCGTTACCGAGTCATCGACACGGAATCTGACACAGTTTCGAGCGAAATTCAAATATTTTAGCGGTTTTTAATATTTTCTGCGTTCTGCAAGGAATTAAACTACCAGAAAAGTAGTTTTCCATAAATAATAAAACATTTTACACTAAACCATGTTTAACAAATTACGATTTAAAAGATTATATTGTTACATTAAAGATTTTACATTGTGACATGATGGATTTAGAAGTTTTAAATTACGATTTAGTGCTACTTGTGGAGCAATCAATAATTTAAGAGCTTTTTTACCAATAATCAACTTAATAAAACAAATAAAACTACATTATATCATACTTTATTGTAAGTGTCTACGATTTGTGGAAAACGACTTTTCTGGTAATGTAATTCCCTGTAGAAAGCAAAAAATATTAAAAACCACTAAAATATTAGAATTTCGCGCGAATCTGTGTCAGACTGCGTGTCGATGACTCGGTAACGAAGTTTCTGTGTAGCCCTGCTGGATAGCGGGGGAGATGACGTCATTCTTAACCCCATTGTTCAAGTACGAAGAGTCTACCATACACCGCTCCATCATTGATATGTTACTCACAAACCTACAAACCTTTGTTCCGAATCGCATACACAATCACTGTATCCCGACACTCACACACTTCACAACACTAGGCCTCCGCCGCTATCATCTCCCTCGCGTGATGTATCTTCATATGTTTGTTATGGTTGGACTTATTGCTGGAAGTCTTGTCACAAATGTCACACGAGAACGGGCGCACTCCGCTGTGCACCTTCATATGCTCCGAGAGGTAGTAACTCCTGTGGAAGGATTTCCCGCACTCTGGTATGTTGCAGACGAATTTTTTCGCCATCTCGTGCTCTCTAACGTGCCTTTGACAGTTGTATTTTCTAATAAACTGGCATCCGCAGTAGTTGCAAGTGTAGGGGCGGACGGATTTGTGCGCGTTCATGTGGGATATATACTCGGTTTGTCTTATAAAGGCTCCCTTGCAGAGGGTGCACTTGTAGGGCTTTGCTGAGCGATTCATGTGCACCCACCGGTGGAGTTTCAGGTTCCATTTGGTGGTGAATGCTTTGTTGCAGACGACGCAGGCGTAGGGGCGCTTGCCGCTGTGCGTCAGTAGATGCGTGCGGAGGTTCGAGCGGAGGTATATCTGGGGGAAGCGTTTACTATTTTAGTATCTTTTAGAGAGGTCTCTATGACACCATTGTCACATAAATTGACACGGTAGCCTCAACAGTTTATATTGGTCCACTGCTGGACGCAGGCCTCCCCCAGATAAGCGCCATATTGGCTTTTATCTCATGGGTCACTGCCCATAATCCCCACGAGAGTTGGGGATCGCAGTTCGGATGGTGGAAGTTTTGCAGAAGGCGCTGCTGCCCCAGTGGATATCCCTTAGTCGCCTCTTACAACACCCGCGGATAGAGTTGGATTGGTGCAAATTCTAAGCCGGTACCACACGGTGACCCAGTAGCAGTATAAACAAATAATAAGCTGTGATATATTTTAATTTATTTTTGCTATTGGCGATATCGCAAACGTCGAAGGTCGAATGCACAATATTTTGGAGGCCAGCAGTACGTGAAGTGTGCTTGTAAATAATGATGGTTGGAGAATTATTTGAAGAAATAGCAAATAGGATGTTTGTTACCTCTTTCCGCTAAAACGACTGAACGGATCGGGCTGAAATTAGTAGTAGTTTTAAGCCTGGAATATATCTTAACATATTATCCCATTAATTAGTTTTCATGTGAATGAAATAACCTTTAATCTTTTGCATGGAAACAACGCGTGCGAAGCCGCGGGCTGAAACTAGTTATTGTATCAGCGAAACTTTGGATGTATGTTTGTTACTTCTTCACGCCATAACTACTGAACGGATCGGCCTGAAATTTTGCAAAGATGTAGGTCTAAGCCTGGAATAACACAAAGGGTATTTCATCCCACAAATAAAATCTCATGGGATAAAAGTACCCTAAAATCGTTGAAAAACAATATATAATACGATCTCTGTTAACTTTGAATAATGTTTCTATTGACTACTTTTTCTTCCAAAAACAACGCGTGCCAGAACTAACAACTCTATGCATCGGTGGCTTATTCTTAATAAATATTACGAAAAAAGACTTACCTGTTTACAAACCGGACACGTAACATTATCCTTCTTATTTCTATTATTAGAATTCTGGAAGAGCTCGTTATGTGAGCGCCTCACGTGGCGCGTGAGCGAGGCCGCGTGCACGAACTTGTCGCTGCAGTAGAGGCAGGCCTTGGGCTTGTCGGCGTGAGTCTCCTTGTGCCAGAGGAACTTGGCGCGCGACTGGAAGACGGCGCCGCAGTTGCAGACGAAGTCGCGGGTTTTCACTCGCTTGTGTAAGTGGTGACGGTCTCTGGGGAGGTAAAAGTAAAGTGAGTAATGCTGGATAGTTCACACATTTTTGTCTAGCTCCAAAGTAGCAGAGCTGGTGGAGCTGGGGAGTTATGGATACCTAGACAGTCAACACAGCATCGTCATATTCTTCAGATCATTGCAGACTACAGCGATGCTATCGTACAGTGACAGTGGGCTGAGACCTGACTCACCAGTGCTGTACCATGTTGGAGTACCGTCGGAGGGTGTCGTCCCGCAGCGTACACTATAGCGATGCTATTATATCCTAGAGTGACAGTGACGGCGGCGGTTACAGTGGGCTGAGACCTGACTCACCGGTGCTGAATCATGTTGGAGTACCGTCGGAGGGTGTCGTCACGCAGCGTACACTATAGCGACGCTATTATATCTTAGAATGACAGTGACGGCGGCGGTTACAGTGGGCTGAGACCTGACTCACCAGTGCTGTACCATGTTGGAGTATCGTCGGAGGGTGTCGTCCCGCAGCGTACACTATAGCGATGCTATTATAGCTTAGAGTGACAGTGACGGCGGCGGTTACAGTGGGCTGAGACCTGACTCACCGGTGCTGAATCATGTTGGAGTACCGTCGGAGGGTGTCGTCACGCAGCGTACACTATAGCGACGCTATTATATCCTAGAGTGACAGTGACGGCGGCGGTTACAGTGGGCTGAGACCTGACTCACCGGTGCTGAATCATGTTGGAGTACCGTCGGAGGGTGTCGTCACGCAGCGTACACTATAGCGACGCTATTATATCTTAGAATGACAGTGACGGCGGCGGTTACAGTGGGCTGAGACCTGACTCACCAGTGCTGTACCATGTTGGAGTATCGTCGGAGGGTGTCGTCCCGCAGCGTACACTATAGCGATGCTGTTATATCTTAGAGTGACAGTGACGGCGGCGGTTACAGTGGGCTGAGACCTGACTCACCGGTGCTGAATCATGTTGGAGTACCGTCGGAGGGTGTCGTCACGCAGCGTACACTATAGCGACGCTATTATATCCTAGAGTGACAGTGACGGCGGCGGTTACAGTGGGCTGAGACCTGACTCACCGGTGCTGTACCATGTTGGAGTACCGTCGGAGGGTGTCGTCACGCAGCGTACACTATAGCGACGCTATTATATTTTAGAGTGACAGTGACGGCGGCGATTACAGTGGGCTGAGACCTGACTCACCGGTGCTGAATCATGTTGGAGTACCGACGGAAGGTGTCGTCACAGAGGGTACATTTGTAGGGCGCTCGGCCGGTGTGCGTGTTCTGATGTTCGCGGAGCTTCTGACGGGTCGTGAAACGCTTCTCGCAGACGTCGCATCTAGACAAACGATAAAACATTAATTCTATGATGATTCAAGCTGTGTAGATTTAAATCATCATACGACTTACGACTTTCTATGCTAAGTTTTCGAATAGACATCAAAAACAAAATAAGCTATGTAGGTGGTGCCGTTATGGTTTGGACTAGTGTGCGTTGATTGGGTTTCTTTTTAATGAATACTGAACGGTTTGAGTTGAAACGACGATGATCCGTTTCGGAGTTGATAAGTTTGCGGCGAAGTTTCGCGCATTTATTTATTGGTGAATGAAGACAACGAAAAACTCAAGATATGTCTAGATCCCATATTTCTCATAGGTATTTTCTAATAATTTATAGTCACCGGTTCGCACAAATCTGGATAAAAAGTAGCTTAAGGCTTGGTAGGCCAGCAGAGGTCGCACTTTTGTTATTTTTAACATCATCGGAGACTTTAAAAAATAGGTTTTAAAATTCTGAAAAATGATACATATTACTCAAGGATCTAGTCTAGTCAAAGTCGCATTCAGTTACCAGATCTAATGAACTTCACTCGATAGAAAAAAATCCCAAAGATACCCCTTTTTCTAATGTTTTTTCAATATTATGAATAGCGAACTACTGATATATTACTTTTTTTTTGTACTCAACTAAAGACACTTAGTATTTCTAACCAAATTCGCAGATTTTGACTTGATAACATTATTTTCTTAATCACCTAATCAGTGATTAGGTGATGATTAGTAATCGCATGTAATTCAAAGTTTACAGCTTGGAAAAAGTCTAGAAAAAAGTTTAGTATTGAGCTACGGCTACGGCTACCCGATAGTTTTTTTCTAAACATTTTTGCAAAATCTACGGAAATTATGAATGGAAAGGAGTCTAATACTCCTAAAATTCTCTGACTACAAATTAAAATGCTTACTTGAACTCTTTAATGCCTAAGTGCGTTTTCACGTGGAGGTGCAGATTGGCGCGCCGCATGAAGAATTTCCCGCACGTCAAGCATTCCAGAGGGTGGATCTTTAGATGCGCCGTAAACGCGGCCTCGTTCAGCTGAAATAAATTGTTTATACATTAATAACTGCGTACATTCACTCTGTGTAACTGCTGTGCGGTGCCGGCTTTGAATTGGCACCATCCAACTCTTCCCGCGGGTGTCGTAAGAGGCGGCTACGGGATATCCACCGGAGGCGGGCAGCAGCGCCCCCTGCAGGACAATTCTGGCACCGAACTGCGATCCCCAACCCGCCCGACCAACTAAAACCTGGGTCTCTTGAAGACAGACCTCCGCGATGTATAGCTGGCCGCATCGTCACTTAGGTACCATACTACTCTCGATAAAAAAATTGCCAGCAATAAAAATCGCCTTTTGACCGAAGGACGGGAACATTTTTTGTGTTGTCAAATAAGTTTAGCAGTATCAGGATGTCGCAAGCATGATACGCGTGTACAAACCGATATCGGCTACGGTAACTGTGTATTATGAAACTATGCTCAGTCATCTTTCTATGCTTGAGTAACGCTTCTGCCATAGAAAATCGTTACTCAAGGTCACACTCAAGATCGATGACTAAGCAAGCTATATGGGCCTTAGACTTCATCTATACTATAAGGTGTTGGTTTTCTACCCTTCTGTGCTCTTTCGTGGCTTGTATACCCAAGCTTGTTGCGGAAGGTACGAGCGCACTTTGCGCTTTGTCAAAAGGCCGCTGACGTAGTGGTAGATGACCACTGGTGGGCGGGCCTTGAGCTCGTCCAGCTTCTTGTTGAGCTCTTTACGTCGCTCGGTTTAAAAGGTTAGCCAAATTTTTGGCTGTAATATTAAAGTAATTGGATAGCGAAACAGCTATTTGTTTTTTCAATAATTTGAACAGTTTAATTATCTTTTTTAGTCAAGTAATATTTTTTACTAACTATAGTGTTAGTTTCAATCACATGAACATTATTATTACATGAAATAGAATGCATATTTAGCTTAAACCTAATGTTATCTATATCTATACTAATATTATAAAGAGGAAAGATTTGATTGTTTGTTTGTTTGTATTGAATAGGCTCCGAAGCTACTGGACCGATTTGAAAAGTTCTTTCACCGTTAGAAAGCTTACTTTTCAGGAAGTGACATTTCATCCCGGAATTCCCACGGGAACTACGCGGGTGAAACCGCGAGGCGATCGTCTAGTTTTCTATAATTGGCAAGCCGTCGCTGTGGGGGAATGTGAATATTACAATTTGATTTAATTTTAGAGAATATAATTTGTCCATTTATTTAATTAAGTCTGATTTGTTCACATTAAAAACAGCGTGCAGTTTCGCACGCCTTTTCTTGGATAAAAAATATGTCCGCCTAAGTTCGTCCCCGGGATACCGGGAGACCTGTCTGCCAGACAGACAGATAGACAGACAGACAGTTACTTTCGAATTTATAATATTAGTATGGATTACGATGAAAACATATTTAGAAACAATTCCGCGTTAAACCATCATAAAAATTTTAATTTTACCACTCCATAATTAGTTTTGATTAGTGTGATGCCTCACCTGATTAACTTTACACGTCGGACAGACAAAGTCCCTACGTTTCCGTTTCAGCTCCTTGCTGAGCAGGGAGCGTAGATTGCTCAGTTTCGGCTTAGCCTCGTCTAAGGGGTCCTGTTCGTACACTTCCAGGATAGTTGAGGTGATGCTTCCTTTGGAGTCTATAGCTAGGATGTTGGCTGGAAGAAATAACGATTATTGTAAACTAGCTGCTCCCGGTAGGGTCCTATTTTCACCCTGTGGGTACGGAACCCTAAAAATGATCCCGGGGTGAAACCATATAAATTTTATTCTCGAGGGATTCCTATTTATCCCGCAAATAAAAAAGTTTGCAGTCGGTCTTTCATTTTTGTATAAACATCAATTTTTTTTGTCAAAATTGTACACAAATATAAAATTTAACAACGCCGCACGTGTCTATCAGGTGGTTCTGCAGACGGCGCGCCCCGCGGTGGCACCACCGAGGCTAGACAGTGAAGGCGTGAACTCCAAAATTCTGACCTGCACAACTCAAATCCGGTTTCTCCTCCTTCTTGATACTCCTGGCGGTGAGCAGGCGGCTGTAGGTCTGCTTCGGCGCGGTCTGAATCACGTGCTCGTTGGCCTTGTGCGCGCGCAGCTCTTTGAGCGACGTGAACTTAGTGCCGCACGTCGGGCAGGAGTGTCTGCGCGGCTTGGGGTACGACAGTTCGTCCGCACTGGAAATAAATAATATTGTCACAAGATTGTCGAGAGGCTCGTTTGCGTCTTGGGCCATGAAAGTGTTAGTGTAACGCATTCACTGCCCAGCCTCGGCGGTGCGACCCGCAGGGGCGCGCCGCCGCCACAAGATTTTCAAGAGGCTCGTCTGCGTCTTGGGCCATGAAAGTGTTAACGCATTAATTAAGGCGCTAAAATGCACAGTTACTTTAGAATTTATAATATCAGTATGTATGTATGGACTAAAATGTGCTACTAAGCGAAAGAGATAAAAAAGAACCCACTTCTTTTTTATTCCTTCCGCTTAATCACACGGATCACTAGTGAAAACCGTACAAAAAAAAACGTTCAGTAGTTTCCGAGTTTATCGCATTTGGACTTTGTGGGGACTTTGTTTTACAATTTGTAGCGATGATACGAATGCAAGAAAAATTACAATGTTCAGCATTTTATTGACGACCTCTGTGGTGCAGTGGGCGAAGGTCTGCCTGCGACGCAGGAGGTTGCGGGTTCGATTCCCGCCTCGGGACAAATGTTTGTACGATCTGCAGACATTTGTCCAGGGCGTACTGGATGTTTTTTATGTATGTTATAATAAAAAAAAAATCTATCTATGTAGTGTATTGTATTAAGTATATCAGTTATCTAGTACCCATAACACAAGCTCTGCTTAGCTTGGGGCTAGATAATGCTGTGTGAATTGTCCAGCATTATTTATTTATTTATTGTCATTGGCATTACAATAAACATTATAAATTATAATGCTGAGATAGGGACGTAACAAATTAAATAATGTCCTTGAATCGAATCATTTATAAGCGCGTTCGGTGTCTCAAACTTCCGCATACAACAGAATTACTTCAACAGAATCGAACGACAGAAAAAATCCTATAGGCTTGTTCAGACTTGCGTAGGTTTTGTGTGAATACATCGTTGTATTCACACACACACACACACATACACACACCACAGTCTTTACTAGTCCACTGCTGGACATCATCCTCCCCTAAAAGACACCTTATTGGATCTTATCTTTACGCGGGAAAACCGTGCGAAATCCGAGCGAAAATTACCGCTACCGCTCTGGGTAGCAAATACCGCGTAGGTCTTTTAGACATTTTTTTAAAATTAAGTACTCCATAATAGATTAGATTTATGGTAACCTATATTCTACGTGTCTATGCCCGTCGGCTGTGACACCCTTTTGCACAATGGCTGTCATGTACGCAATAGTGGTCGCATAAATTAATTAGTGATTTATTTCACTATACTGCCCAATACCAGCTCCTAAGGCTACGGACACAAAGTCAGCGGGCGCGGGGCGGTGGCGACGACGGCGCGGGTAGCGGCGCGTTTCAATGCATTATTTATATGGAACTGGCCGAAGGTAGCGGCGCGGGGAGCGGGGTCTGCGACACCGCGCCGCTCCCCGCGCCGCCGCCGCCCCCGCCCCGCCCCGCAATCGCTAACTTCGAGACCGCGGCCTAAAGAGGCCTGAACAGGTCTGTAGACATTTGCATCATTTCTCATTAGTGGTGTAAGAACTTACAGATTTTCCCTTCTCTCTGCAGCATCCAGCTCTGACCCGTCCGATTCCCAGCTTTCGCGGGCCATCAGGTCATAGGCCTCCGTGGGGACTGCCTCAGGGTAGATCTGAAACCAGGACGTCAAATAAATAATGCTGGAATCTTCTCGCTCTTCCTCCGTAGGTTTCTTTAAAATGAAATCAAATACTCTTTATTTCGATAAATACAATATATGTAGGTACATTATGTACAATCCATTAAACACTGACACGGAAATAAAGTGATATTTTTTTTTCTGTTGCTGCGGTGTGTAGACTATACTAAAGAAGCAACGAAGAACCTTTTAGCCTGTTCGTTGTTATTTTTCGAGTTGGAGCAAAACCTGTCCCAAACTGTTTTATCCTCTAGCTAGATAATCAGATATTTTTAGGGTTCCGTACCTCAAAAGCAAAAAAGGAACCCCTATAGGATCACTTTCTTGTCCGTCTGTCTGTCTCGAGTTAAAATTGACTTCAAATACTCAAGTTCGTAACCTCTTGAAGCCGCGATATAAATAAAACTTTTAAGTCAACGCACTCAAAAGTAACAGCCGCTAAATCCGAATATTTCGGATATATAGAAATTTCCAAGGGAATCACATGGACACAAAACCTATAGGGTACTTCCCGTACACCTAGAATCATGAAATTTGGTGAGCAGCAAGGTCTTATAGCACAAGTAAAGGGAAAAATCCGAAAATCATAAATTTGTAATTTATTCACTAAAAAAAAAATTTGAATGCGCGTCATGACTCTATAGGGTACTTCCCGTAGACCTAGAAATATGATATTTGGCAAAGCTTTATAGCACAAATAAAGGTAAAAATCCGAAAACAGTAAATTTGTAGTTTATTCACAAAAAAAAATACTTTTGATTCTCGCCATGGACCAAAACTTATAGGGTATTTCCCGTTGACGTAGAATCATAAAATTTGGCAAGAAGCAAGGTCTTATAGCACATGTAAAGGAATAAATCCTAAAACCGTAAATTTGTTGTTTTTTCACCAAAAAAATACTTTTAATTCTTGCTATAGACCAAAACCTATAGCGTACTTCCCGTTTACCTAGAATCGTAAAATTTGGTAAGAAGCAAGGTCTTACAATTAAACGGAACCCTTAATGTGCGAGTCCGACGCGCACTTGACGTTTTATTTAATAAGCCTTTTTGCACAGCAAGGTTTTGAACATTTGTTTGAATTTGTTTTCTGAAAAATTTTGTAACCCACTTGGAGTTTTGTAGTTGTCTTTATTCGCCTCTAATGAATTTCACGGGCTTAGTAGGAGGGGTTTATTCTTACGCCGCAGCTTCATTTAGCCCCAAAGTATATGGGCACCAGCTATCTGATATATCCCATTATTATAGCGGCAGCACACGCTCGGCGAGACACGCCGAGACAGCCCGAGCACGAGATTGTACATGGATCACTCGTCGGCGAGACACGCCGAGACAGCCCGAGCATGTGATTGTACACTGTGCACTCGTCTCGCCTCGGGGTCCCTCGTAGGCTCTCGTCTTGTCTCGGACACGGAAGAAGAGCGCCCGAGACGTCTGGCCGAGTTCATACTGACGGCATTTTAGAAAATAAAACTCCTAGACCCGGAAGAAATATCAGCTTTTTATAGTAACTTGTGTCGAGCGGCGGGAATCGAACCCGTTTCAGGCGGACCTTCCCTCAGTGCATCACAAAGGTCGTCGTATTATAAACAAACTATAATAGCTATTTATTTTGTCTTGTACAACATAAACAATATCGGATCTGTTTATGCTACGGCATTCGATTCAAATAGTGTTGACATAGGTCGCACGATGTTTTTGGGTTCAAATTTAAACCCAGCCGCGAAACAAAGGTTTTTGTATGAGCGACTAGCTTTCGCTCGCGGCTTTGCACGCGATCAATGCAAAATTTCAGTTAGTCGATTGAATTTGAAGAAGTAACTAACATCCAAACATTTTGACTTTCGCTACAAATGTGAAAGTGTTATTAAATTAGCATGATAACGGTGTGGGGACATCATGAGATAAACGAAATTGATTACGACAAATAAACAAATATGTATGCTTTGAGGCAAACATTAATTTTATCAAAATCTTCACACTAATCACACTGATATTATATATGAGAAAATTTGGATGGCTATCCAAATTTTTGTTTTTTACTTCTTCACGCCAAAAGTACTGAACGAATTTAGCATCGATGTACCTAGGTGACCTAAAAAAAAAACATAGGTACTTTTTATCCCATGGGATATAAAAAACCTTTGAATGAACGTGCGAAACCGGACAGAAACAAGTTATCTAATAAAAGTTGACTCACTCCATTCCAAGAAGAATCCATGTCTCCATTGCTCTCCTGTCCGCTGAGCTCCCCGCGCGGCGGCATCCGCTCATCAGCGCAGATGTTCAGCGGTGGCACGTCTCCCTTGCAGTCCCTCCTCGCTCCCTCCCCCCCATACTCCACCCCATTGTCCGCTATCTTGTAACTCTCATGGATAAAGTTAGGCAGGACGAATTCATTCTCCTTAGATGACGGCTCCCCCCAAATGCTACAAGAAAACGCTTCTTTCCTGCTCTCTTTGAACACCGTAGGGCCTTTATCATCGTACGACTCCACGCGGTCTTCAGGCGTGAAGTAATCCTCGTAAATGTTATCCCCGAAGTAGTTGTCGTTCATCATTGTCACGAACTGTTTGTTCTTTGCGCTTTCAAGGTCAAGCAGTTCGCGGTTGCTGGATTCGTCGTCGAAGTCAGTGGGAGACATGCTCCCGTAGCTAACGGATATGGGCCGCAGCGGGTCGAGAGGCCCGAGGCCCCGCGCCGGCCCGGGGGCCTCGTTGCTGAAGGCACAATCGTTGCTCGAGCTAAGCTCTTCTTTCACCGCGACCTCGGTTTTCTCCGGCGCCGGCGGCATCCTAACCTCCTCCATGGCAACCTCCATATCTGCATACTTCACACTCTCTTTAATCTCCTCGATGGAAATGGTCTTGAGCGTTGCTTTTTCACTCCGATTTGGGGCTTGCGATATCACTGCGAAGTTCTCGGGAGCCAGGCTCTTCGAGGAGCAGGCGACGGGAGTTATCTCACACTGGCTGAAGGTGGGCTTCGCGTTCTTTATTTGCAGAATCTTTTTGTTCTTCCTCACGATAATGTTGTTCAGTCTTATTTTGAAAGGAGGTTTCTTTTTAAAGTCCACCTCGGGGTCCTTCCTTGCGCTGGAGTGAGGCTTGGGGGAGGCGCGGTCCACGGAGTTGTCTCCGCTCTCGGAGAGCTCGCTGCACGGCGAGATGGAAGGCTTTTCGTTACATATCAAATCTGGCACGGGACAGCTGTCGCCGTAGTCGTTTTCTAATTTATTATCTACTCTTCTAGTTTTACTAGATAAGTCTTTGCTTGAGGTAGCGTTGTCAAACTTCAGTTCGGTAAAGGAGCGCGGGCTGTGGTGGCCGGCGGCGGGCTTGCCGAGCTCGAGGTCGGGCAGGATCTTCTCAGGCGTCCGGCTCCGGTCCGGGTACACGGCGTCGTTGGAGCCAGTCAGGTCCATCAAAGTGTTTATCATACTCTTCATATGCTGCACAGGAACCTCCACTTTGATGTTACTGAGGATCTTAAGACCCTTGGTTGTGCCTGGGACTTCTGTTTTCTCAATCTTTTCGGTTATGGAAATACTAGGAGCTTCAGGTTTGGGTGGATATATTGTAGGAACGTTGGGTACCGAGGGTCTGGTCTGCGTTATCACAGTGGTGTGGGCGGAGGGCCTGGAGCTCGCTCTCTGCTGTGGCAGTATGGGCCCCACCTCGATTATTAAAGTCTTGTTAGGGTCTTTCTTTGTTGGACTTCGGTTTTGCATAAATGTATTTACAGTTCTGGTACTAGTTTCTCTGAACAGTGGAGGTGCCAATGGCTTTGGCATTACTTGTTGAGGTGTGTACATACAAGAAGTGTTCCCAAACTGATCCACCAGCATCACATTCTGATACATCCTTGTGCATTCCGAACTAGTTTGAGCAACATTGGTTATATTCTCATGGCCCGTAAATACAGGTGGCATTGTTCCTAGTGCTTTAGGGTCAATATTCTGCACCATTTCCTGGTAAAAGTACTGGGAGTTCTGAGTGACCACAGTGGTACCGGGGGTGAAGGCACCAGTGGCCAGATTGAAGTGGTTTTGAACTATTGGAGGCACATTTTTGGCATCAATTTTTAATTGACCATTAGGCAGACTGCTGGCCATGATCATACTCTTTTGAACCTTCTTTTGAACAAAAGTTGGGATTGCATTGGGAACCAGCTGGTACGGACTGCGGTTAGCCATGTAAGGAGATGGTCTCTGCATTCCATTTATATTATTTTTTACAAGGTTGAGTAGGTTATTATGTTTCATTGGGGTCGCAGCCTTGACTGGTTCAGTTCTCTTCCGGGGTGGCATCATGTGGGGAGGCATTGAAGGTAACTTAGACCCTGTTCCAGGCATTGGCACATTGAAAGAATACATGTTATTAGCATTGAGCGCATTGTTCGGATTCAGTGCATTGTACTCAGCACTTCGGGAATACTTCACCTCTCTATCTTCCAGCTGTTCAGAGTAATCTATGAACTGATCATAATCTTGCGAAACAGGAGACTGGTACATGGGAGTTTGTTGTGATTTATCACTTTTTATAACCGAATGTGAGCTTGAATGTCCAGATGAGTTTTGTGATGAATAACTGCCCGTTGTTACTTCATATGGCAAATTTTCAACCATTCTCATTTCAAGAGTGCCGATTGATGCATTAGTAGATGAATTAGATCTGGGAGTTCTACAGGTTCTGCTGGGGGCACGGCTGGAGCGGCTGGGGGTGCGGCTGGAGCGGCTGGGGGTCCTACTTGGCGCACGGCTGGAGCTGCTTGGGGTTCTGATGGAGGTGACGCTGGGGGTCCTTGGCCAGTAGTGATCGTGTTCCTTCCCATTCCAAGGATTAGTTCCGCTGTCTTCCGTGACGGGCGTGCGCGAGCGGCTGCGGTAGGAGCGCTCGGAGTGGGCTGGTGTAGGCGTGCGACTGCTGGAGCAGCTGGTGCTCGTCTTAGTGAAGCTGCACAGCGCCTTGATGACCTGGTCCTTGGGGTGCGTTTCCAGGTGCGACTCCAGCGTCATGCCGTTGTGCAGGAACAGCGTGCACACAGGGCACTGCACGAGAGACTCCATGCTGACGTCACGCGATGTCCCCGCGACCGACCGACGACCCTGCAGCCGCCGACACAACGATAAGTTTCGTCACAGCACGCACACTCGACGCGAGCCTGTTCGAGCAATGTCCGTGACGCGCATATCCACTATTCACACGAAATCCCCTCGTTCACAACGATACATAACTTCGCTGCTATCTTCTATAGAGCTGTGGGACAGAATACCCTGAATTAATGTACAGGATTACGACGCATAATCGAATGCTGAAAACTTGTCTGACATGCGAACCGAGGACAAAAGAAAACAAAACTCAAAGATAAAGGCCATTGAACATAAAAAGTTAGCATTGTATGGATGAGGAATGAAGTCAGTTCGAGGAACTTATATCTATAGCTATCGCTAATAAAAGTTTTACCAGTTAAAGTTTTAATGATTATCACTTAAAATCCATGGCAAACATAAATTATTGGAAAGATATTCACTATAATTACGACTACAGTACATCTAAAAATATTTCCAAATAGTCAGACATATTGCAGACGTTTCGTTCACGTTCACACACACAACAGCAGTTGTGTTCCAATACTCCCGTTCGATAATGATTTTCTGAGCTTGTGGCTATGATTTCTATACATTTTTATACAATCAACATTATTCGTATAGAACAATTCATGCGTAGAACGAAACTAGAACGTCAAAAACCACAGACATTTCATTTACTACCAACACCGTCGACATTTTGTTTTGACAGTGTCGTTGTCAAACATTTGTCAAACTGCTTCATTCATTCAAATGTTGACCAGCGCAATCAGCGTTGCCACCTTTGTGATTTTAACACTACATTTAGTGATTTTTGGAGTACGTTAGTTATTCTGAAGAAAAAATCACTATAAATATATTTGATGATTTTTAGTGTATTATTTATTTATTTATTGACAGAATAACATCGAATCTCGTAAAATTTTAAAAATACATACTTATTAGCAACGAATTCCCCAATTTATATCAAAATAGCACTATCCTTTTCTTAGAAAGCCAAAACGTAATCAAACCATGAATCTTTATAGGTGATAGTAACCAAACAAAAACGTTTAATTCATGATTAAACGTTTTTGTTTGGTTATGCAAACCTACCTTGGGGAATCCCCGACTTCGACTACTGATGAGAACCTTTCACGTACCTACTAGTTTATTTGACATTTGAACGAATAAGGTGGCGTGCGGTGGCATGACGACGGCGGGGTGGCTTCGGCACAGTGTGGGTCACCGGTGGTTTTCGATTTGCAATAAAAAAAGAAAATTAGTTCCAAATATCTCGATAGGTGGCAGGGCTTCAACTAGAAATTAAGGTATATCAATGTCAAATGAAAGGAAACTATATACAATTTACAGTAAGGTTATTACGTTGCGTTAGTTGCTAACTCACGCGGGTTAGCGGCCATTTTGCGCGCTTATGTAGCGCGTCGCCGCGTTTATTTCTTTGAGCTGATTGGCTAATTAACTGAATGAACCTTAATTATAACACTCTCATAAGTTAAATCGCGTTATAATAGTGTCAAAAAGGTGCTTAGCGCGTAGTTAGTACTTTCACGCGTGTAGTTGCACGTGCGTTTATTTGCTGCCTAAAAGTAATTCATTGAAGTTGACAATTCATACTGCAAGTACTTTGACAGCATAATAATTTGACAATTGACACTGTGATCTTTTATTTATTCATTCAATGAGTGAGAAGCTGAACCAAATAAATAAACGCGCTTAAATTAGCATAAACCCTCGCAAACGCACGCGCTTGCGTTTGCGTGCGTAGCGCGCGTGCGTTTATTAGTGTAATAAGGCTACAGATCAGCGAACACTATTGAAAGAATTTTCCAAATCGGTACATTTTGACGTCTACGGTTGTTTTCATTTCATTTGTCATTGACATACCCTAATTTCTAGTTGACGCCCTGCCACCTTTCGAGATATTTGGAACTAATTTTTTCTTTATAAAAATGTAAATCGAAAACCGCTCATTGTTTTCTGACATCTAGCCACTAATAACTTCATGTTCAACGTTGGCAATAACTTCATTGACATCTTTGTCAGAAATTTTATTCACTCATTCAATGGCAATCCAAAGATTGTGATAAATATGTCACCTTCAATGTCTATGGGTTTGACTTTGACATCTGTCTGTGTTTCTAATATTTATCGTAGGTATAGGTTTTTACACCTTTTCACTCTCGGTGTTCTCAAAAATAAATTAAGAAAAGAACACGAAAAACTGAAACCGTGTACTTCATACTACTTGCAGAAGTCACACCGAGAAATAATTATGTCATTTAATTACGATGGAATTACTCTTAATGGTGAGTGAGCGATTAAAATTCACAAGTAGCTACATACTTAGTTCTTGCCTCACTTCATTTCTTTCTTCCAGGTATACAATATCTTTTATCCCGCCCCCGGTGTATTTCCCATAATTGCTTGCTTACGACACCCGCGGAAGCGTTGGGTACCCTGAAGACAGGGCACATTATGGGGCTTTTGTGCAGCTGTGGACTAATTTAGGTTGATGATGATGTACTCCACTGTGACTTCATTCATAGATTGCACTTATCCTATAGTTAAAATCATTATGATCTTCTTTCACTTGTGGACAAAAAATATAAGTGAAGAGAAAATCAACAAAATCAAAAACCCATTGATATTAAATATACAATTTTATTGTAAGCATAAAAGAAATAAAGTTATTGAAATCTGAATTGGTATGATGCAGCAGCCGAGTAGATTTTGTTGATCTCATTGATGGCATTTTTTTATTACAGAAGCAAAAGATCTCCTTCGTACCTGGAGAGAAGGCAACGAGAGACAAAGCGAAGATGTAATGGAGATATGGGAGACTGAGCTGCAAGACAGTGTTGATAAACTTGGGAATGAAAGTAAGAAATAATGCCTAAATTCCATCACCAACTTCACCCAGCAACTTTGCAAACACATTTCTGATAAAAAACAAGTCTTTCTTTATTCCAAAAGGTCAAATGTACAATCAATGTATTTCAACTTGAGCGATTCAGTAGTTTTAGTGTAAAATAATAAATAAATAATGCTGGACAATCCATACAGCATGATCTACATCATCTCTATCCAAGCTAAGCAGAGCTTGTGTTATGGGTACTAGATGACTGATATACTTTTTTTTTTTTTTTTTTTATTTGCTTTTGGTGGCTTTCGTATCACTGCGGCCATGATAGGCCTATTGTGATCGCCACTTTGTGTGTTCAACCTCGAAGCAGCGGCGTTCACAGTTCGCCGCTAACCCTTGCAGCTGCTAGGAACTGTAGGATTTTCTTCGGGGTGGAGTCTTTTAGCTCGTCTGGACTAAGCAGGTGCTTGCCCAGATGGATGCTACGTTTTTGCATCAGTGCTCCGCACTCTCCTAGAAGATGTAGAGGCGTTTCCTCCACCTCCTCACAGAACCTGCAGGATTGTGTGTCGCTTAGCCCTAATTTGAACATGTGCTTGTTGAGGCGACAGTGTCCAGTTAGGGCTCTTGTCATGATGCGAAGGTTGCTTCTGCTTAGCGCTAGGATTCGGTTGGTGCACCGCTTATCGAAGGCTTTTATCAATGACTTTGAGTGGCTCATACCCGAGGAAATCCTCCAGAGCTTGGAAGATTCCTCGTAGCAGGAATCCAAGAGAGTTCTGAGAGCCAGGCTTTTCGGTATGCCACAGAACGGCTCGGGGCCCAGCTGAGTCCCCTTGGCCCCGGAACGCGCGAGTTCGTCGGCACACTCGTTGCCGTTGACTCCCGCGTGCCCCGGTACCCATCTTAGGACGACTCTGTTGTTCGAGCCCAGCGCGTTTAGGCGTGACAGACAGTCCTCGACTAGCCTGGAGGTGATAACCTTCGAATCCAGTGCTAGGAGGGCCGCCTGGCTGTCAGAGTTGATGTAGATAGTTTGATTGGTGTAGCGCTTTCCCAGATTTATATCGGCACATTCTAGAATGGCGAATACCTCTGCTTGGAAGATGGAGGCGTGGTTACCCAGGTTAATGCTTTTGCCAAACCTGGGTCGCTCTCCATACACTCCACAGCCTACATCCAGTCCCATTTTGGAACCATCCGTGTACCAGATTAGGCACCCGTCCTTGCAGAGTGGCTCGCTGTTAAGCCAGTCTTCTCTGGAAGGAAGTTCCACTGTGTAGTGTTTTTCAAACACATGTCGTGGGAGCCTGACATCAGTTGTCATGCTCAAAATGGGCGATTCCAGAGTTGAGTCTTGTAGAGATCTCAGTTTCTGGGAGAGCCAGTTCCTTCTACCCAGTATGCTGGCCCTATACATGCTGGTCTTTGCCTCCTTATGTATATACAAGCTGAGCGGAGGCAGTCCCAGCAATGCATTTAGTGCCAGTCCGGGGGAGGTGGACATGGCTCCCGTGGCCATAAGACAGGCAGTCCTTTGTAGGCTGTTTAGTTTGTTGGTTGCGGTCGACTGGAGGGCCTTGTCGTACCATACCATGGAGGCGTAAGTGATAATCGGCCTCACAATGGCATACTTAATTCATTACATTACACAGATAGATATTTTTACTATACATAGAAAATACCCAGAACCCGCTACAATTTTGTTTTAGATTTGTAGAGCATACAAACATTTTGTCCCAAGGTGAGAATCGATCCCACAACATCCTGTGTCGCAGGCTGACCTTCGCCCGCCACACCACTGAATAACAACCAAGGAACTCTGTAGCACACAAACATATTAGATTAACAGATTATTTTAATTTTACAGAACACCTGATCCTGGAACAAGTAATATTTGCAGCGATGGATTGCCACCAGTACAAAGAGGTGAATGATTGCTTCAAGATCCTAAGCAAGGAGTTCCCCGTAAGCGCGAGGCTTCAACGCTACAGGGCTGCTTTGTTGGAAGCACAGGGAGAGTAAGTGATAGAAGAAAAACAGAAAAAAAATACATTTATTTGAGTACAGTCACACTTCTAAATAAATAATGCTGGGCAATGCACACAGCATCATCCAGCCTCAAACTAACCACTAATATTTATAAGCCTTATCACATCACATTGGCGATTTGCGAGCGATTTCAAAGCAAGGCTTTCGCATTGTGTTTGACTGCCGCGAAGACGACGCAGCGAGCACGCCGAGACGACGACACCACGACTACCTCGTGTGTTCATAAGTTTTGAGACGAACTTATTTAATTAATTTAAAAAGAAAGTAATTCATGCAACCTTTTTTAAACTTTTAAAATTTAAATTTCGAATGTTTTGAATCAGAAAAAATATACATTTGAATATTTGTTTCATTCTCCGTGAAAAAGGCGCCAACAAAAGATTTGCGTGCGACTGTAATTTCACTGTTTCAAGCAGGAAAAAAACCAATGCAAGTTTTTAGTGAAATCCAAAGTTTGGGATGTAGTCGGAACTTTGTGTATTATACAATAAAGAGGTACAAGGAGAACGGCTCTTTAGAAGACCGTGGAAGATGTGGCCGCCCGCGGTCTGTAAGGACGCCCGCCAACATCAAAGTAATCAGAGAGCGAATTCGTCGCAACCCTTGCCGGACTCAAAAGAAATTAGCTCTGCAGACCAACATTTCGCGAATATCGGTGAACAGGATACTTAAATATGATCTTAAACTAAAGGCCTACAGTCGAAGGAAAGTGCATTATTTAAACGAGCGTCTTCGTAAATTGCGACTGGAACGATGTCGGAACCTATTGAAGAGACACGATCCAAAAAATATCCTGTTTACCGATGAAAATATCTTCACGGTGGAAGAAAAGTTTAATCGGCAGAACAATAAGGTTTACGCCAGAAGTTCAAAGGACGTCCAGCCATCTGTACGCAATGTCCAGCGCACTCATCATCCAGCAAGTGTGATGGTTTGGTGGGGTGTTTCCTACGAGGGGGTCACTTCGCTTCATTTTTGCCAGCAAGGCGTCAAGGTGAGGGCACAAAATTACCAAACCGACATATTGGAAGCGGTGGTTAAACCATTAAATGATACGCTATTCGCTGGAAAATACTGGGTTTTCCATAAAGCTACCCAACGTTGGCTGTAGGCCAATTTGCCAGGCTTCATTCGGAGCTAAGATTGGCCCTCGTCAAGCCCTGACTTGAATCCTTTGGATTATTCTTTATGGACGGAATTGGAGCTGAGGGCATGCAGAAAGTCTCACCCAAACCTGGATTCTCTCAAGTGAGCCCTTATTAAAGAATCGAAACGGATTCCCATTGAAAAGATTCGTGCCGCCATAGATGAATGGCGCACGCGTTTGAAGGCCTGCATTGAATGCAAAGGCGGCCATTTTGAATGATTTATTTTTAAATACAGATCTAGATGTCAGTACCTAGTTTTAATTTTAATATCCAATAAATGAATACTCAACTTAGCTCCAAAAATATTTTAGTTTTACTGTGTCTCAAGACTTATGAACACACGAGGTATGCTACGGCCACATTACAAGGCGAGGATTCGTCTTCGCGTTATCGTGATAAAACTTCGTGTTCGATCTACGACGAAGTGTTTGGCCACATCGGAAAAAACTTAGCGATAATCTAGAACGTCGCGATAATTCATTTTAGGAACAAAATGGAAGCGGCGGCCGTTGCGCTCATGGCGTCATAATTCATATGCTTTTTTTATTATTAGGTTCTTTAGGATTCCACAAAACAGGCTCAGCTTCGTAATTTTTGATAAATTACAATATTCGATCATTTGTCCACTCCATAGGTTAATAATAATAACACAGATCAGCCACAATACGTGCACACCGCTCGGCGTCTCGCTGTCAACAAAGCGCGCGCGAAGTGTAGCCAGCCGCTCGAACTTTATTAAATAAATATAAAATAAATAAAACTTTTGTCGCGACAAAACCCTTTGATGTCCGGCAGATTACCGACAGCGTCACGAAGGGCATTTGTTGTCGCGATAATGCTTCGGGACAGGACGAACTTCTTGGCCAGACTTGCGACAGCGCAAATCTGCGCGTTATCGCGATAGTGTGGCCGTCATTAGCGCTGTCGACGCCAGTGTGCAAAACGCAGATAGCAAGCAGCGAGCTTGCTGTGTCGTCGCGGCGTGCCCGCTGCGCAATCGCCTCGCTTTGAAGTCGCGCGCAAGTCGCCAGTGGGACGAGGCTTACAATATTAGTGGCATGTGATCAGTGTGACATGATAGTGTGTTTAATAATTATGGAGCCGTAATCATAATCATAATCAATTTATTGCACGAAAAATGGTATTATAAAGGTCTTAGGCTTAAAATTAGTTCACATAATTCACCGGTTAATTCGGCATGCAAAATAGACACAAAAATATAAATTTAATTTCATCTGAATAAAAAATAAATGGAAATTAAATTTGAAAAAATATTTAAAAAACAATGTTAATTTTAAAATGTCATTGACTTTATTTAATCTCGATAATTAAGGAATTCAGATACGGTATAAAATGATTTGTCAATAAGCCACTTTTTTAACTTACGTGCCAGGGCAGCTGGAATGAGAGCTTAAAAACGAAGAAAAAAATGTTCAAAACTTGTGCCTATCCTTATCTGTGGGACACAATATTATAAGCTTCATCATCATCATCATCATCAGCCCGTATACGGCCACTGCTGAACATAGGCCATATTTTTTGTTTTTCAAATTGTGACATTTCCATTATGTATTATTTTATATAATTTTAAGTACCTACCTACTCTAGATTTTATTATAATGTTTGACGTTTTGGAATAGTCAAGTTTGAGTAATTAAATAAATAAATAATAGGCCTGCCATAAACGACGCCACGCCTAAGGTATAATAAGCTCAAATTTTTTTATTCATGTGTTACTATTGTCTCTATTGACAAAGAAAATTACAATCAAATAATAGGAATAAATTACAACTAGTATTTACAATTGAGCCAACTGCAAACTGTTGCAAACCATTTACAGGTAGCTAAACTGATCCATATCAATACCAGTCGCCGCGTCCCCGCTACGCTGGCTGCATTGCCACGCTGTATGGCAATGCTGATGCGCTGCGCCAGATACTTACCAGCTCTCGGGTCACACGTCGCATACATTTGTTGGGTTTTTTGAAAGAAGGTGTTGCGCCGAATTATTACTAAATATTCTACAGTCCCATCTTCCGAGGACATCCGTGAGGGCGGGTGCGGCGGCAGATTTGGCCGAAGATCTCAAGAGGCGCAAATATGCAGGTCTCGACAGAGCCTACACATTTGCTCCCCTTGGAGTCGAGACCCTAGGTCCGTGGGGTACCGAGGCTCTTCGGGTTTTCAAAAAACTATCTGAGCGTCTGGTCGAAGCGACGCGTGACCCGAGAGCTGGTGAATATCTGGCACAGCGTATCAGCATTGCCATACAGCGTGGCAATGCAGCCAGCGTCTTGGGGACGCTTCCGACTGGTGTTGATATGGATCAGTTGAGCTATCTGTAGACTGTTTGCAACAGTCGGCAGTTAGCTCAATTGTTTCAATTGTAAATACTAGTATAATTTTCTTTGTGAATAAATGTAGTTTACTTCTACAGTCTAATATTTTATTATCCTTTTTCAGTTACACCCTTGCTCTGGAACTCATGGATATGGCTATATCCGGGGACCCGACGGACTCGGCTGCGAGGAAACGCCGCATTGCTATCCTGAAGGCCAAGGGGCAAATCACGGAGGCCATTACCGAGCTGGTGGACTATTTGAACAAGTTAGTTAACTTTATTGTTTACTATTTTCTGCCCGCAACTTCGTAATGTAAAATAAGAATATTTACATCGTAATTCTTTGCAGTAGTTTTTCCTCAAAGTAACCCGTGAATCAATTTTTCACATTGTTGCCAGGTTCATGTCGGACGTGGAAGCGTGGCAGGAGCTCTGTTCCCTGTACCTGCGCACGGGGAACTACTCGCGGGCAGCCTTCTGCGCTGAAGAGATGCTGCTGCATCAGCCGCACCACCACCTGCACATGCAACGGCTGGCCGACATACGATACACTATGGTAGGTAGTGTTAGATAGGTAGGTACAACTACTCACGGGCTGGCTTCTGCGCTGAAGAGATGCTGCTGCATCAGCCGCACCACCACCTGCACATGCAACGGCTGGCCGACATACGATACACTATGGTAGGTAGTGTTAGATAGGTAGGTACAACTACTCACGGACTGGCTTCTGCGCTGAAGAGATGCTGCTGCATCAGCCGCACCACCACCTGCACATGCAACGGCTGGCCGACATACGATACACTATGGTAGGTAGTGTTAGATAGGTAGGTACAACTACTCACGGGCTGGCTTCTGCGCTGAAGAGATGCTGCTGCATCATTATTTCTTTGGTTTTACTCTGATGTGAAAACACTTGATTCGAATGTTATTACTAATTATTTGAGTCCTTGAACCAGTTTTTATAAGTTGCCTAGTTTTCTTGTAAATAAACAATAACTTAAAAAAACTAGATTTCTGCGTTTAGGTACGCCGTTCCAAAAACGTATGTCCCGCTCCTATCTTAAATCGTGATACAAAATAGATGTGTACTTCCCAGACTGGCCCATAACAGTGTTGTTTATTTTCAGGGAGGTGTAGAAAACTTGGAGCTCGCAAAGACATACTACTGCCAGTCTTTGAAACTGAACCCGAACAACATGCGAGCACTACTGGGCTTGTTCTTGGTAACTTAATTTCTAAGTCATTGAATTTTCGCAAGTTTTTTTATTTTTAACCGATTTCGAATACAGATGGAGGTGCTTTGTTCATCTGTATATATTTTTTTATTTGCATAAATAGTATTATAATATCTGTGCCTATTGACGACCTCAGTGGCGCAGCGGGCAAAGGTCTGCCTGCGACGCACGAGGTTGCGGGTTCGATTCCCGCCTCGGGACAAATGTTTGTACGATCTGCAGACATTTGTCCAGGGCGTTCTGGATGTGTATGTAGTGTTATGTATATTATGTATATCAGTTATCTAGTACCCATAACACAAGCTCTGCTTAGCTTGGGGCTTGTTCATGTGCACTCATCCTACTTACCAGTTGCAAATAACTTCACCATCATTGCGCATACCCACGATTGCCTACATTCGGATTCGAAAAGCTGCTCGTGTCCAAGCGTCGAACAAGTTCAAAAACACACATACTTAGGCCTAATAGTAGATAACAGGTTCAACTGGCAATTTCACATTAATTCTGTATGCGATAAACTTCGCGCCATCCTGGCTAAGTTCTATATGCTTAAACTGAAAACACCCTTCAAAATTTTGTTAAACGTGTACACGGCCCTAGCGGAGTCAATAATAGCATATGGAATAAGCAGCTACGGAAGGACCTTTAAGACATACCTTGACCAAATATTTGCATTACAGATAAGATTACTGAAATCGATCTTACCCAAAAACACAAAAAATCAGCTCGGAGATGACGTAGATGCAATATTCAAGTACTGCAAAATAATACCTATACATGACAGAGTACACCTAAACCTACTAATCGAGCAATATGGCAACCACAATCTTTATAAAAGAGTAGAACATAAAATAACAACAAGAAAAATTACAGAAGAAAAACTTTATATACCTAAACAGAGCAATTTCTACGGAAGGCGTACTAACAACTACCTAATTCCACACATTGTAAACTCTTTGCCTTCTACACTTAAAAAAGAAATAAATAATAAAAATTATAAAACTAAATACAAAACTTTCTACTTAAATAAAGTGCACAATAATAGATCTCCTTAAAAATAAATAATTTCGAGCAGAATATATAATTTTAAAATAAATTGAATCATCCTGTACCTAACTTTTGCTTACAACCACCTTACAACGCTGATTTTGCCTGGCCGCACTCACGCGCATGCAAACAACTATGCACACCTTGTTTGCTCCCTCCCACAATGCACCATGAGGCTAGCGCTAACCCTGAGCGAGCGAGAGAGAGTGATCACGATAACCGATGCAGCAGGTACAGTAGGCCTATTACAGTAGTAGGCCTATAATCAGTTAGTTGTTTTATTACTTACACTTAGATTACAAATAAAATGAAAACGAATGTGAGTACCAAGACAAACCTCACAAGGTTTATATGGTACAAATAAGATAAATTGTTATTGTTATTGAAACGAATAAATAAAAAAAAAAAAAAAAGATAATGCTGTGTGAATTGTCCAGCATCATTTATTTATTATTATTATTTATTTATGTTCACCGATTCCTTCGTCGATTGTGGACCGTATTTGCTGATTCGGATTTTTTTTTACTATGACATGCAGTCATCGCTGGACATACCTCGGGGTATAAAATAAAATGTCAAGTGCGAGTCGAACTCGCGCACTAAGGGTTCCGTTTAATTGTAAGACCTTGTTCCTTGCCAAATATTTTGATTCTAGGTCAACATGAAGTAGCTACCCTGTATATTTCGGTCGAGGGAGAGAATCAAAACTTATTTTTTTTTAGTTATTGAACTACTAATTTACGGTTTCAGATTTTTCTCGTTATTTGTGCTATACGACCTTGCTTCTTGCCAAATTTTATGATTCTACGTCAACGGGAAGTACCTTATAGGTTTTGGTCCATGGCGAGAATCAAAAGTAATTTTTTTTGTGAATAAATTACAAATTTATGTTTTTCGGATTTTTCCCTTTACTTGTGCTGTAAGACCTTGCTGCTCACCAAATTTCATGATTCTAGGTCTACGGGAAGTACCCTATGGGTTTTGTGTTCATGCGATTCCCTTGGAAATTTCAAAATATTCGGACATAAACGGCTTTAACTTTTGAGTGCGTTGAGTTAGAACTTTTATTTATATCGCGGCTTCAAGAGGTTACGGACTTGAGTATTTGACGTTAATTTCAACTCGATACGTCCACGCGTTCCTGAGAAAAGAGGGTTGACAGACGGACCGACAGACAGACAGACAGACGGACAACAAAGTGATCCTATAAGGGTTCCTTTTTTCCTTTTGAGGTACGGAACCCTAAAAACGATCTAAGAAGGCAGAGAGTGGATGCGGCACGGAGCCATGGCGCACATAAAGGTAGCCCTATGTCCAGCTGTAGGGTTGGAATAGGTTGATGATGATGAGTACCATTTACAGTATATGTAGGTACCGAGTTCTGCCGCCAAAATATCAGGTTCGTGAAACCTTGTCTCGTAACATTACTTGAGAATAAATATGTGAAACTCCTTCCACTCGCAGGCGCATGCGAGGAAAATGGCGACGGCCTTACAAGAGTAGAAGTGTAGTTTCAAATTATATTCCCACCTTTCAGACCACCAACCAGCTGCTAACCCAATACAAGAGCGGCGGCAACAGCGTCAAGCGCGCCGAGGTGTGGAAGCTGTGCCAGTGGTCGCAGAAGCAGGCCAGCAAGAAGCCGGGCCAGCCGGACGGAGCCCTCACACAGATGATGATCAACTTGGCTATCACTGAGTGATGGCGTACAAAGATGATGATCAATTTGACTATCACCGAGTGATGTTAGTTATAGTTATGTGATTTATTTATTGTCCCATGTCCTATGTTTATTATTACTTGATGATCAACTTGGCCATTACCGAGTGATGACGTAATAGATGATGATCAACTTGGCTATAACGGAGTGATGTTGGTGGGATTTATTTAGTTGTCCGTGTGCTATGTTTATTAATATCACGATTTCATAATAGAAAAGTAACTTGTAAGTAGCGAAAATGTAACTATTTACGGGGAGCTCTCACATATAAATTTTGATTGAACTTTGTTCAGAAAAAAGTCAAACGAGAAGTTGGAAGTTTTTTCTATGTAAGTATATTATAATAGACAAAGCGAGAAATGGATGGCACACCAAATTGTTTCTTTATAGATGACACATGAATTACAATATTATTTAGACATCGATCTAAGTAAAATTCGGGAGAGTGGAACGCTCAAATTAGGTCCAATTGGGTCCACCAATTTCAGTCATAGTCGGACCATGGTCGGACCAGCGAGCCGCCGCCGCGCCGGCGTTTGAGTTTCGCGTGCGTATCGTTGTCTCGGTCACACTTTGGTCCAGATACATCTTTCCATCTTTATTGTTAATAAGTACGTATATTGCAAAATATTGTAAATGGCGTATCTTTGCGTTTATTTGTAACAGAACACAGGCCAATTGTTGATTGTTAGCGCTGGGAGAACGTACCATATCTACAGAATCTACAGAATTTTACATATATCTATATGTATATGTATTATATGTATATATATTATATGTATTTAAAGCAATTTTAACCTACGATTTATTTTAAGAGAAATGGATGTAAGTTATGTATGCGGGCGAAGGCATTTATCGTGTTAAAGTTATTATCTCTATTTTATTTATATGTATATAGGTACCTATAACTTATACTATAAACATAACTGTTTAAAAAATGTAGTGGTTGGATATTTGTCTGAATAAATGGACTTATGCTGAATCAATGTGTTATCATTAATTAATTCTTAGACCACACCATCTACCTACTTAATCCATTAGTTAGATAGGCAAAGAAGACGGAAACAAATTCGTGATTTTTATTTACAATTTGCACCTTATTCTTAGCTAGTTATAGTACAATATCATGAATAATCTATCCTTGCTTGCTGTCTGCTAGCTATGTAGGATGCAAGTTCTTCCTGCCTCTTCTTTTTGATCTCTTTCCGCGTCATCTGACCTTCTCCCAGTGAAAAGTATTTCTCTCTGAAAGGACAGAAACGGCATGACTCCTATCTTTGTGGCAAGATGGCATAAGGAGTGTTTTTAACACAAACAAAAGCAAATGAGACAAATCGTCAAAAATTACCGTAATAAAAATTAGTCGGCGCTGACACATTCACCCCCACCCCCACATGCTGCATGTACGTAATGGTCAGTAAATAGCCTCCTCTATTCCTCTATAGGTCCTGTCGCTTTGCACGACTGATGTCCAATTATGAAAAATGTCCAATCTTTTTTATGTTAACATAATTATGGCTCTACACACACCCTTTCAGTCACAGAGTCGCCACGAACCCGCCCCCTCCCCCCGTTCGCGGGGGTGGGACACCTACAGGGTCGGGTTAACTCAAGTAGGAACAAATTAAAACAAGAACTCCTAACGAAACGAAACGTAGAAACTGTTAAACATTTTAGTTTCGTTCCGTGAATATAAAGGAGTTGGACAATTTTCATATTGAACAAAATTAGTGTCGGACATTAATCCTAGTTGGACATTAATCGAGCAAAGCGTCCTGTCATTGTTGACATACCTAAAGTTATACTCGGCTCCTTCAGTCCGGGTCATATCAGGCTCCGGGTCCGCCACCTTCTCGTAGGTGAGCAGGCGGCGCGCCGTGAGCCGGGACAGCACTTGTTCCGAGTTGGACACCAGCGTCATACACGGGTGGGCGGGCAGCTGGGCTGGCGTGTACTCTTCTCTGTGGGGTGGAGGGATTTGTTCTCATTGAGCGGTAGGTAAAGTTGTTGCGTTGTGCATCAGGGCGAGTACTCTTTAAAACGAAATCGAAGTTTCTGATTCGTTTTCGTGCAAACGGTAATCTTATGCAAGCGATATACCTAAGAGTTTTTTGCACGACAACGAAAACGAAATTTCGAATTTCCTTTTCCGAGCAGGCCCCTTGATTGTGTACACGATGGATATTTGTATGGTAGAAATATCTAGCATTTATTAACTTTTTTTATTATCAAAAGGCTTGCTTTTAACGACAATCTCACATGATTGTACCTAAGTGTCGATGCAGCTGACGATCTTTGGCTTTCTGATCTGAACTAATTTGATAACAGGATGACTGGAGCACCTACGAGTGTTTTAAATTTTACGAAACTACCCTACTAACTCCAATACTCACGGGTAGGGTATTATAATTAACACCAGATAATCCAAGAAAACAAACTATTTCTTAGTTGTGGTGGACCAACCTTTATTGTAAAGAGTGTGTCCAAAGCCAGTGACGCGCTCTACGCTATGGTGCCACGGAAGACCAGCGCTGCAGCTGCTCCCCGAGCTCCTGCAGCACACGCTGAGTGCGAGCCTTTTGCTCTCACGTTGTTTTTTCTTTTTAATTCTTTTTTATCATTGCATTTTCTTGTGTGTTGTGAACCAATAAAAATTATGTTATTTTATTTGTACACACTACAGAAATAAACAGTAAGTTTGTGCACTTGATTCTATCAATATATCAAGTCTTGAATTTACAACCTCTTAGGTGTTCGATGGTACATGTCAGAGCTTTGATACGAGGAGATAATAAAATATGGTCACATTCTCGCAATCCTAGTATACTTTACCAAACTACTTAGCCAAACTCGATGTACAGCGGCAAGAAACTCCAGCGCTGACCGTTATTGCGCAGGCGTCAATAATTAGGTAGCACAGGGTGCGCAGTATCCCCTCCACTGTTTGCTCAGCGCTAAACTTACGTGCCGCTACCTATAGAAGGTTTGTAAACAAACCACGACACAAATAACTAAATCTCACTTGGCGTCGAGTTTCAGATATAAATGTACGCAATATTTGTTGAAGAAAGAATCTCAAATCGACAAGTAATGTAAATTGCGTATGCAGAGTGAATTTCAGGTTAAGTATGGGTGGTTTGTTTTCAAACATTCCTCATCGAGTTTGGCTAGTGTATAGATACAAAGGTGTGCTAACACAGATCCCTTACACACTCACCTAACCAGCGGGTACCAGCACACGAGTCGCCGGCCCATCTCCAAGTACCGCGCCGCGAAGGTAAGCAGGTCGCTGTATATGTGCGGCAGGACATACTCCACCTGGAATCATTAATTCCCCATTTTTAGGGTTCTGTACCTCAACAGGAAAAAAAGGAAAAATTACAGCCGTTTATATCCGAAAATTTTGAAATTTCCAAGGGTATCACATGCACCCAAAACCTGTAGGGTAGGTACTTCCCGTAGACCTAGAATCATGAAATTTGGCAAGAAGCAAGGTCATAAAGCACAAGTTAAGGAAAAAATCCGGAAACTGTCAAATAGTATTAATTCTTTAAAACAATTACTTTTGATTCTCGCCATGGAACAAAACCTAAAGGGTACTTCCCGTTGACCTAGAATCATGAAATTTGGCAAGAAGTAAGGTCATAAAGCACAAGTTAAGGAAAAAATCCGGAAACTGTCAAATAGTATTAATTCTTTAAAACAATTACTTTTGATTCTCGCCATGGAACAAAACCTAAAGGGTACTTCCCGTTGACCTAGAATCATAAAATTTCGCCCTTGAAGTTTTATTGTTAGTGTTGTCTTAGCCCCGTTAAAATCATGAAAATAAAAGTAAATCTAGTTTTTACTATGTTCTAGGTTCTACCCAGCATTTTTTTCCCATTAACTTTGCTACACCAATGTTATTAATTATTATTACAGACAAGCTTCTGTCGCAGGTTTCGCGTGCGCTTTTCGCCCGGTTAAAAAGTAGTTAAATCAGTAAGTTCATTTATGTTTACATGTACCTACGCAAAATTACAACTTGATCTGTTCAGTTCCCTCCGCCTCACCTCAACAGCCTATATGTCCACTGCTGGACGCAGGCCTCCCCCTGATAAGTACCTTACCTCATGGGGAATACCCTGGTCAGTTCATTAGTAGAGTAAACCGGCCCTTGATTCTTAGTATTCTTTGCCTTTTGTAATGTATAGTACGGTGACGTTCATCGATAGTTGGCCCCCCCTGTAAAGTTCAAGAAACTTAATTTCTATCGTACTAGATCTATTGTACTAGACGTAAGACGGGGTTTTCCCAAAAAATAACGAATATGCGAATATCTCAAAAATGGTTTACATTTGCACAGTAAAATATGGGGTCAAAACAGTTTCAAATGGCCTCCCCGATTACCCCCTAAAAGGTTACGGCCTAATTAATCGTGTATAGTTCTATTTTTAATAACAAATTGAATATTATAAAACCAGAACTACTACGTAATTACATATTACGAGACTTGGAACCTGTCAGGGGGTCACCGATCCATGAACGCCACTGTACTTCAGTTACTTTACCTTGGCTGGTATGTGGTTGACTAAATGCTCCTCTGTCAATGAATAGTTCTCTCTCTGTATACCGATCTTCTCTGCTGGTTCTCTGACGCCGTATGGAGCTAAAAGAATAAATAAGAATTTCATCAAAGCTAAGCCAGTAAACGTAAACAAATAGGCAGATAAAATTGCGCTGTTAATAGGCCGTCTAAGTCTAGTCAAGTCTAGTTCTATAAATTAAAATACCTATATTTATTGATTTATAAGATGTAAAGTATAACTAGTCACACTAATTTATAATAAGAAGAGTATTTTGTTGTTTAAGAAGCGTTATGTACATAAGTTAATTTATGTTATTTCTAAACTAAACTACACAAATATTATAATTAGGTAAAAGATCTCTGTAATTTTGTATAAAATACTTAATTTAGTCCTTATCATAAGTCCTAGATTAAGATATATTGCCTTATCCTACTGTACAGGGTACATAAATACAAACAAAACTTTGTACTATTTTTGTTTTGCAATAAAAATACTGTATACTAAATACTAAACGTGAGCCCGGCCCCGAATATTGCTAATTAATCGCTTTACCTAGTATAGTATTATAATATCTGTGGCTTTACCATAGAGCAATATTTACTATGACAATAATAGTGCGTGCTATTTGCACGGAGAGATTGATAGAATGGTTTCAACCTTGACATTTTTGACACGCGTCCATCCGTTTCTTTCATCAGATAAAATGCTAAAATTTGTCATTCTGAGACAATACCACTGTTATGGTAAAGCGATTAATTTAGTGGAAATCTGCCCCTGATCGAATACAAAATAGCGTTCAAAATGGGCATTCCCCGCACCTCTTGATTCCATTCCGAGGCCTTCAAATATGCACGATGCTTATCCATTTAAACCATTCACGCCATTTCCGAAAGCACATTCTTATCGCGCATCTTATATTTTAGGATTAGAGTTCTTATCTCACCGGGACGCCATGGCAACGTATCCAAACTAACTGTATGGCCGACGACGTTGTCAAACAGTCGCCAAGTGAGTTACCGCCATACAACACAGGGGGGCCTACTAGAAAAAGGAAAATCTAAATTTTGTCGGCTGTTCGGCTTGCATAAGATTAGCGTTTGCACGAAAAGGAATTAGAAACTTCGATTTAGTTTTTAAGAGTACGGGCCCAGAATGAATAGCTTGTATACGTTGCCAGCGACGGCGCCGTGGCGTCCGGGTGAGGTAGGGCCCTTAGAAATACCTACGATCAGTGATAATAGCGTCGAACTTAAAGCTCTCTCTCCACAGCGGCAGAGAAAAGTCGCTGACGACCACGTCGAGGTACCTCGACTCTGTGCCGTAGTGTTTTAAGTTGCTTCGTATACTTTCTTCTTTTTCACGCACCTGGAAATGAAGAATACCTAAAGGACTCAACGTAAAGCCGGAAACACACTATTGACACCCGCACACGGTAAGCACCCGACGACGACGTTTCGTCGTCTGGTGTTACTAATGTTTTCTGGTGATAGAAAATTAATACGATTTGATTCAATTCAAGTTGAGCTAAACGTCACGATCCGCCTCGTGTTAATTTTAGATTATTTAAAAAAACTTTTGTAGGTACACCATCAAGTTTTCACAGTTTGTCCAAAAGGACGTACCTACAATTCAACATATTGTAGGTACGTCCCGTTGAACAAACTGTAAAAACTTGTAGGTACCATTATTTTTGTAACAGCAAATTGTTTACAATAAAAATATTCTGACTTCTGCCCCGACAAAACGCGGTGCGTGTAGAGGTAAGGTACCTCTTCAAAACGCATCGCGTTATGTCGAGCGGCCATCAAAGCGGCGTTTCAATCGTGTGTGGCTCCACACACGATTGAAACGCCACGCGACCCGATCTTTATACAGACTCTTTATGTGAAAATTAATTTCTGAAGCACCCATTACCAAATGCATTCCTAGTCCACAAAAATATGTTTTCACTAACTTCAAAAAGGGGAAGAAAAAGGAATAATGTGGGCATTCAAGCACAGATTTAAAACGTGGCTTGTAAATCAAGCGTTCTATTCGTTCGATGAGTTCGGCTGCCGAAAGACATCAGATTACATTAAGTAATTTTTTATAAATGTATCTCTATGTTCTACTTCCTAATTGTGATTTTTAAACGATGAAATGTACGTATGCTGTTTATGCACGAATAAATGAGTTTATGAGTTTATGTGCCAACTGGGGCAACTGTAGAACCATGGACCCATCAGCATGTTTAAGGTTAGACAAATTTCTTGCCTATCCTATCTTAGATTACCCAAGATTTAGAAACGTGTGTGTCAATAATTGCATTGCATTGTCAATAATTATTATCTTTTTTAACCAAATGCAATGTTATATATATATATGTACAAAACGAGTGTAAGCACCAAACAAACCAACGCTGGTTTAAAGGTGCAATATTGCCTAAAATATGTATACTTTTCTAAATAAATAAATATTCTATTCTAATGTCGCTTGCATGAGCTGACCGTTTGCACTAAAGTTGAAAAAAAGCTGTGTGGTGCCGGCTTAGAATTTGCACCATCCCAACTCTTCCCGCGGGTGTCGTAAGAGGCGACTAAGGGATATCCACGGGAGGCGGGCAGCAGCGCCCCCTGCAGGATCATTCTACCACCGAACTGCGATCCCCAACCCGCATGCCCAGCGTGGATTATGCGGATTAGCGGGGGATTATGGGCGGTAATGCCCATAATCCCCAAGCCAAGGCGCTTATCAGGGGGAGGCCTGCGTCCAGTAGTGGATCAATACAGGCTGTTGAGATTGAGGTTGAGGTGTAGGAGCTACTAGGAGTTTGTGACCATATCCCAGAAATACATACATTGTTACCTTTTGTCCAACTCTGGTGGGGCGCGTTCTGCCGTGCAGCATCATGAAATCGATGTCGGAGCCCCACACGTACGCTGAAATATTCAAACTGCTATGATTAAGTTTGAACAATTTACCCGCAGCTTCGCAGGCAGATTTCCGGGATTCAAATTACCCAATAGGTATCCAGGTTAATCCAAGCTTATTTCTACGCTTAGCTTGATTGAAATCTTTGCAGAATTTCAGCCCTGTCCGTTCAGTCCGAAAGTACCTACTAGGGATATACCGAATACTCCATTCACAAAATTCATGCGAATGTTATGTGTTCTTGGGCAAAGAAAACATCATCTTTATCCAAGGTAATTTACTTAAACTCTCAAGTCAGTTTTAAACATTGTCAGTGGTCATTGTATGCCAGCCATCTATCGAGCTACTTAGAATGAATTGTCATAGATTATTTAATAATTTATGTAAAATCGTAAAACTTTCATTGGTAGAATGTAGAAGCAGACGTTGGCGTCGACATGTGAGTGCGCCCAAGTAAAAAAGCTACAGAAATTGGCGGCAACTTGGTTCGATAAGTCCATATTCGCATTTGCGAATGTGTAAAAATTTACATTTTGTTACATCTCCTAGAGATATTACTTATTTCTTTTTGGAGCCGATAGCAATTAAATTACATACATCTTTGCCGGCGCCTATTCGAGTACGCCGGAAAGGTCAACTTTGTTTATTACCTCCAAAATGTGAAGCGGCTACGAACAGAGATCCCGACCCGACAAACGGGTCGAGAATGACGTCACCGGTCCGGACTTGCGCCTGGTTGGCCATCAGGAGCGCGAGCTGGGCGTCCATGCTCGTGTTACCGATGAACCTGCGCTTCTTCAGCGTGTGGAGCTGGATGAGGTCTCTTTGACCATCTGCTACCTGGAAATTTAATCCCACCAAAAACATCTATGTCAGAACTCGCCAAGTTCGTTCAGGTACTTAAGCGGCTTCGCCGATAAAAAGAGCTGAGATCATAATGATAGGACTTTCATGGCCCAAGATACAGATACCCTTGCGCATGGCGACGCGCGACGGCGGCGCGTGCCCCGGCCCGAGGGTCGCATCCACCCAGCATCGCTGAGCAGTGAATGGTGTATAATGTAATTAGGTGGCTACGTTCTTTCATTATTTAATTAAAATTTGCTAAGTTGGACTTAGACGCGTCTCTCATTGGACAAAGAGTTGAGGCAAAATCGAGGAGCAGACGCAAAAGTGGTGCGCCGCCTGCGCCGCATCTACGTTTTTTAGAAATAGATGGCAGAGCAGAGCGTTCATATGTCATAGTCGAGGCGAAGGCGCGGCGGGGGCGCTTATCCAGCTTGCGGAGTCGAGGCGAAGGCGCGGCGGAGTCGAGGCGTTTTTCCAGCCTATGTCGCGACTCCGCCACGATTTTGAAAGAATTTGCATCAAGGAAGCATAGACGCCAGCGCCAGCGCCTCGACTCTTCACTTTGATGGAAACTAGTCAGAAACATAGTTGGCCAAGTCACTACTTTGAGTCACTTCTCATCTCCAGAAAAAGTTTATAAGTTTTGTAAGTGCAAATGAATGAATACAATTACTTGTACTTATTGAGTCCATAAATTAAGGTTTGATACCTTCCCACTTCTCTCTAGTCTGATTGAAAAGTCGCCTTACCCATTTCCCAAAAAATAAATCATACGGGTTCTCGGGAACATCATTGGGGTCCATGCCATAAAATTCCATATAGCTGAGTATCACATCTGGATTCTTTAGGCGGATTGGTCCTTTTAACGGCAAGTGCTCAAACTTCTGCAATCATACACTTTCAATGAAATTATAAAACCGACAACTTACTATAAAACAAATCAGTTGATTGTTTTAAGGTGGTGTTCTTCAAAAGATTATTGGACAATGAGCACCTTTGTCTGTTAACACATTCACTGCCTAGCCTAGGGCCATGAAAGTGTAAGTTTAACTTTGATGTATAATGTATGAAAACTTGTTGTTAATTGTCCAAGTACTTTTGCAAAGGAAACAAGCTATAAAGTCTTATTAAATAATATTTACTTCAATCTTCTCCACTTTCTCTTTCATCCTGAAATGTTTGCAAAATGTCTCCACTTCCACTTTAAAAGAAGTTTTATCAGAACAGCAGTTTTCAATCAGTTCCATAGGGCAAACATGCAAATCGCTGATATTATCATCATGACTTGAATTGTCTTTTATCAACCACTTTCCGGTGGAATTATTGTATGCTTCTTTTAAATTCTTGTGGAGTTGAGATTCTGATTTCGCTCTGGACCACAGTTCTATACAGTTTCTTAACAAAACTGATCGAGAGGCAATCTGCTTGGCACATTCCTCTGAAGGCAATTCAACCACCCAGTATGGCTTCATTACACACGGTTTCTCTATGTAGTTGATCGGTATTTTTAACAGGTCGAGAATACTCTGCATTTCCTGAAATTTAAAGCATTTCTCGGTAAATATTCAACTTACATGGTTATGATAGATTTTGGACAAAACTAACTCACCGCGTGACGAAAATCCACATGCTCTTGGGCAAACCATAGCAAATATCGGCGCCACATCCTAAATGTTTTCTGTGTTCTTCTATTTAAATTAAGCAGGTTTATTATCAAAATAAACAAAGGTGAAGGAATAACATAACCTCAAAATTCTATTTGGGGCACTTTCTTTGGGGTAAAATCAACGGTAAAATGGGAAAGAAAGAAAATGGTGTTTAGGTGCTGGCAGCACTGGGCTGGACAGATGTCAATGTCAGTGGCAAATCAATGTCACCAGGGTCAGTGCTACCAGCTCAATAGAATTGGGGGCTAAGTCTAGCCTAAAATCTTATTTTCTATTGCCCCGCCCGATATACGTTCATGTAATGACCACAAGTCTGATGGGTTTTCAAGTCTTTTTTGGCATCAACATGAGAAAGTTTGTTATCACGTATCTCCGTAACTACTAAACCGATTTAGATGAAATTTGGTTGAATAGTGCGTTCCTTTCCTCTTCCGTGGCTGGTAGACACATGCCGCCACCTACACCTAAGACCAATACCTGTATGCATAAAATCACAGTAAATGATTGAATCATGAATGAAACATTCCTGTGAGAATTGTCCAGTAGTCCTTTGACAAGACTAGAAGAATTAGACTGTAAAAAAAGATTTTAAAAAAATCGTCTACTTAAGACGATTCATTTCTAAATAAATTTATATACTTACAGATTTCGTCTTAGGACAGTTGGTACCTGACGTGTGAAAAAGACACATTTTAAGGCCTTGCTAGTGAGTTAGTCGCTCTTGCTAAGTCAAAACTTGTATAAAGAAGCGAGGGCTCCTGCTCTGGCTAACTTAAGTTTTTTTTCTCACAATGGTGTACATTGAAAAGTAATAGATTAAACTAAGTTCACTATAATATTTATTTATTAAAAAAGATGGAAGTTTACAGTGTATGAACCAAATCACTTACTATCCTATGCTATTGACTATAAATCCATGTTAAAACTTAAATAATCCATGTTTAACATTTACAGTAGTTTCACAATTTTCTTTCCTTTCCCATACTGCTTCTTGGCGATCTATTTATGTAAACTATAATCCAATCTGCTCTCTGATAAAATTCCGCTCCCGCTTGTTGTGTCGTTAGTAGAGTTGACTCCAGTGAGTCATCTCTAAGCTTTTATCTGTGCTCTGAATCTTTCAACTAGGTTTGGGATACTGTGTCTCTTCAGTCTAGAGAATTCAAGGGTTCCAGATCCTTGTATTTGAGTGAGAGGCAAGTTTGTTTTTGTGATTGTCTATCCGGAGCTTGTAGTTTTTGCTGAAGTCTTCAATTTCCTCTTTCACTGTGTTTAGCTTTATGTCCGGATACATAAACTTGTTGCTGATATGAGGAGATATAATGTACATACCTAGTAGGCATGGAAGATATCACGCATCACTGGTTATATCACTAGCGAAAACATATATCACGTGCCACACCAGTTACATGCATCGAAACCGTGAGTTACTTATAACGCGGGCTAAGCTACATTACAATTCGCAGAATTCTATCGTGCGAGAGATACAAAGCTACAGCATGCGACTGTAGCGACACCTTGCCACTAGCGAGAAGAGAGAATTCGTTTAAGTGAAATTGCATCTTATTCTCAACACCATTAGGCTTTAATCTATCTAAAGTATTTATAAAACTTGCTTACTGCTTCGATAAATAACGCTCCGTTACAAAAACTTCATATGAAAATGAGTCTTATTTAAAGACGTTAAGGTGCTCATTTAATGTAGGTACATGTAGGTACTTGAAATTTATAATACCAGTGAAATCACGTTGTGAGAGTTTCACTTCATTTCACTCACTTGTAATCTTTACTTGTTGCTGCTGCACGTGCATGCCGCGTTTTGAGTCGCGTGTTATTTTAAACTAAGCTCACCTGAGATTGTCTGTTAATAAAAAAATAAAGTTGTCGTCCTAGTGTTTTATAATTACTTAAACATTGACAGTCCCAAGCCTGTCGAAGTATGAGGGAAAGTTCATTGAAGAAAACGCGTTTTATTGTCAAAAAAACATCGCCGATTCGCTAAGCGATAAGTTCTGAATCATATCACTATCACTGCAACATGTAACAGGCGGAAAAAATGCACCCACTGTGATAATAATCATCACTAATGAAATATAACGACCGTGATTTATCACGCGTGATATAACCGTGACAGAAAAAAATAACTTCGCGACGTGATAGTGAAATAAAAGTAGCTATAACTTCCATGCCTAATACCTAGACTATTTCTTATTGTTTTGAAACCTTTCAAGGGCTCAGGCAGCCACAGCAATATTGGGAATATTGCGGTGGCTAGCTGAGCCCCACAGCTGTATAATGTTCCTACGTCCATATTTTTATTTATTTAATTCGGATTGCCATCAGCTTAACTAATTACAATAGAATTTAAAATTGCCACACACACAATGCTAATATAATAATGGGCATTCGAAGGTTTTGTTATTATAGTGCGTAAGCCCTCACATTTTAATAGGCACTCGCTCATAGAATTTTATTAAATTAAATAAGTGTGAACACTATTTTCTTTTTTTAATTAGAGATTTACATTACAAATCCCGGTGATCTCGAAGCCTCACTAATTTGTGTTGTCAATGTGAACGGAATTGTTTCATTCGGACGAATTAGTTTCACGATGCATTTGTAAAATCATCTTACCAGGCGCGGTCTTAAGAAAACCTTAAGAAAAATTTACGTTTTTGAAAATTTTTCGTGCCGCAAAAATTTTTGTTACTTTTTCGGGTAACTACCCGAGCAAATTGATGTAAAACTAGTGTCAAGCACTTGACCAAACACAGAGAATGACAAAATACTATTGGCGAGCGCAGCGAGCCGCAAAAGTGCAGTGTTTTGCATATTGACCGCAAACATGACATCCCTTCCCCCAACTCCCAACCCAACAATAATAAGTATAAGTAACGGCGAGCGAAGCGAGCCTCAAAATTTTTGGAGATTTTTTTTCTGATGTTTGGGGAAAAGTAAGCAAGAGCCTATGACAAAATAAAGTGAGCGAAACAAGCCCCGAAAATTTTAAATACTTTGCGGTGGTAGATATAAAGCTATGAATATAAATCGGGGCGAGCGGAACAAGGGAAATTAACAGAAATTAGAAATACAAAAAAGACACCGAAAAAAAGATGTAACGGAGAGCGGAGCGAGTCGCCGAAATTTTTGTTCCCTTTTCGGGTGGTCACAAACTGGTTCAGAAAATAAATAACAGCGAGTGAACCGAAATATGAACATTTGAGAAGTTTGCGGCGGTTTAGTAATATGTTTAAAAACAAATAAAAAATAAATATCAGCGAGTGGAATGAGCCCCAGCCCTCTTTGAAATTGGTGAGGCATGCGTCCATGCAAGACAAGAAAGCTAAATTATGAGCTAAGAACTATTTAAAAGTTTGTCGAATAACAACCAAATATGCGGACAACAGACCAGACACCACATAGAATCAACGGCGAGCGAAGCGAGCCGCGAAAATTTTTATGATCTGGCTGTGCGTGTGAGTTGTTTGGTGTTAGATATTTTGCAGTTGCAAACTCACCTGAAACGGAGGAGTCCTGTACTAGCAAGCCAGAAGCTTATCAAAACAGCAGAATGTTATCAGAGGCAAACAGAGCGTGCTGCGATAATTTAGTGGTTTGATTAGATTTTTGGAGTGTTTGGAAAACAGACCTCAAAAGAGGGGTGAGCCTATGACCAGAGGCAGATAGTATGAAGTTGCCGGCGAGCTGAGCGAGCTGCGACAATTTTTGGTTTTTGTTAGATTTTGAATTTTTTTTTAGAAAATTTGGCAAAGTGACCTAAAGCGGGGCGGGGGTCGAGCTTTGGACCATAGTCAGAAGGAACAAATGTCATCATCATCAGCGACCGGACCAAAACGCGAAAATTTTGTTGTCTACTAATTTTTTGTTATGGTTGACAAAGTGAGCACGCATATTATTTGATATATTTTTGTGCATTTTATTATGACGGTTGGATTGATACAAACTGACTATAGCGGACCAGCCAGACCAATAAAATTGGGAACGTTGCCTCTGTGCTATTGAAAACACAGCGCACAAACAACCGTTATATCGGCGAGCGGAGCGAGCCGCGATTTTTGACGTGACAACGTCTTATAAATTGGTTTGCCGGGTGACACTTCAAGAAACTGCGTTACGCTCCGCTCACGTTATGCGCTCACAATGAGAGCGAGTGAGAGGCACGCGTCCCTTCCACTCGGGCATGGTTAGCCCGCCTAAGAGCGAGAGAGACAGACATAAAAAGTGAAAGGAACTCAAAGTCGTTGTCACGTAAAACTTTCGCCCGTATACCGACTTTACAGGCAACCAATTTTTTTTTTACTGCAGTTGGAATTTATAATCAATGTAACGAAAGCAAACAGGAAAAAATAATGATCAAGCTCTGGGTTGCAATTTTTTAAGTACCTAAACTAAGATTTTGGGGGGGTCATGACCCCTGTGACCCCCCCCCCCCCCCTGGGACGCGGTGCATTATTTCGCTATTTTCTTGATTATATAGGGAATACCCCATAAAATCTATAGATATTTGGATTCTCCATAAAATTTCCTACAAAATAGCATGTAAACATACTGAAGGTGCGTAACGTAAGTAATAAGGTAAAACAAAACGTTTTAAGAAATTCAAATTTTAGGTGAAATTTTTGAAAAATCGAACATTTAAAAAAAATCATGAAAATTCATTCTTACAGATTTTATGTCCAGTGTACGTTTTATTTTATAGCTAGTTAGCCTATCGTTCCACTAAAGAACCAAAAAGAACACGTTTCCATACAAACTTTTTACAAAATAAGCCTTATTTTGTAAAAGAAAAACAGATTTCGCGGGCTATCGCGCGCTCCGGTTTTAATTTTGAATTTGCCACAACTTCCGAAACTCCTTCGAAGGTTGGTTGGCTATTTTAACGGGTAGAAGGTTGGTAGAATGCGGGCGGCCGCTTAGGGTTGCCAGGTATGGCTCGGTAGAAAACCATTGTGGTAGAAAATAATTTTTGAAAATATTTTTTTATAAATCTTTTTGGCACGATTTGCCGCCCTTAATATCTGGCCGCCCTAGGCCCGGGCCTACTGGGCCTTACGGCAAATCCGCCACTGAGTATCTATAACAAAATAAATGATAGCGAGGGAAGCAAGCCCCGAAAATTTTATAGACTTTGCGGTGGAAGATATAAAGCTATGAATGTAAATAGGGAGGGGCGAGCAGAGCAAGGGTTATCATAATATCAACACTTAAATATCAACAACAATTTTTTTTATTTAGCTGATTTCGTCACACTTTTATTTTGCTGCTGATCAGACTTTCTACAAAATCTTTAGCTGGCAGCTCTGGTCACGCACGTCACTCACAACACAACAACAAAACATTTTTTACGTTTCTATTCTTCGTAAATCTTTTTCTTTCCGGTTTACTCGGAAAATCAGATGGAAATTGATAACAAAGGGTGTCTGTTGATCTGTCGAGAAATACGTGGCCTTATTTGTTTATCGCTAAAATGGGCTTAAAGAAAAAGAAAAACGTTATTATCCTCAGCGTTTGTATGGTTGTGAGTTTCATTCTCTATCAACTTTATTTCTTTCTAACCATCACATCGGAAGCCAACAAGAATTATATAGTGATCTCCGTAGACCACAAAGTTCAAGAACATCTTCATTCCGAGGCCGATAGACACATAAACCACCAAGGAGTTATAAAAGGCGTCTATTTTTTACACATGCCGAAGTACCGGCCGGACAGTTACAATGAATTCAAGTGTTTGAAATCAGAACAGAAGATTCCATTTGAGTGTGTGAATGATGACTACTGCGACTGTGAAGATGGTACAGACGAGCCTAGCACCAATGCATGTGTAAATGGTACGTTTTATTGTGATACCCAGCTTAACAAGATACCCAGAAGATCAATAGAAGGTTTAAACGAAGTGCCTTCTAGTAGAGTTAATGATGGGATCTGTGACTGCTGTGATGGATCCGATGAATGGCTCTCTGAGAACAAACTTCTTCTATCTCAGAGCACTGTTCAACACTATAGATATTATGTTACCAAATGTTCAAATAAATGCCACTCTTAAAAAGCTAAGTTTAATAATTTATGTTACATAATCTAACTAAATTCCTTTCTAGTTTTATTTTGAAATAACATTGTGATAAAAAACACAGTTTAGTTGCGAGCCAGTGCTGGTTTTGATAACATTGCTACTCTATGTTATGTTAGTTTGTAATTTGATTTGCCATATCCATGTTAAGCAGTTGTAAGATTTTCCAACTTGTGTTAAGGCTTACTCTATGTTTTTCATAAGTGCTCAAGTTGTAATGCATTCCATGAATATGTAGGTAGTACTGTCTTCTGCATTTTTATGGAATGTATGTTGGAAAATCTCTGCTATTATAATTTGAGTGATTAAATTGCCAGATAAGTAACAGTACTTAATTTTATATAAATGTCAGTAAAGACTGAAAAATAGGCAAATAAATAAATTTGTTTATCGATGCTCGCTTTCACTTGATTCCTGGAAAAAATATCTAATTAAAGAAAATAAAATAACTAAATTTTCATCCTAAATAAAAAGTTTATTCAGAATTAGACATTATCTACACTTGTGTAAATAAACTTAGGTAAGTTTCATTTATCAGATAAGGGTTCTTTTAAGTCTTCATACCTATTATATTATACCTACCTTAGATGGGTGTTATTTGTATTTATTCATTTATTTATTAAATAGGACTCCCAGGATAACAAAACATTTTACAAACTAAAACTAAGAATTATCCTAAAATCTATGTTTCCTTTCGGTTAGAGGGGATCACAACATGGCAAAAATATTACTCAACTAAACTTAACGAACGCTAACCTAAAATAAAATAATAAAGACTTACAATATTTGAGTACCTATAGAAGGTACCTACTATATGCTAGTGTGATCAATAATAAATAATAATTAAAAAATATTCACAAAATACACTTATTATTATGTTCTTTTGCAGTACTACGTAATTAACTAGATAGCAGTTCTACGTTTAATTAAACAAATCCTTAGTGGAAACAGAACATTAGGCTTAGGGTAAAATTAATGAAGGCCGACTACCGCAATAGTTGAAAAAACTGTAGCGGAGTCGGCGCTGACCGAAATGCAGAAGATCGTATCAATGAAAATGAGAAAAGAAGAGGCTTCGATGCTCTAAAGCTATTCTTGGTTGCAATGTCCCTCCCTATTATTGGGTATAATCACAGAAATCTGAATAACAAGGCACTAGAAATCGTAAGCGCGCGTGACCTTGTCGCCGCTCAGGTGACTCTCACGCCATCAGTGCGTTCGTTGCTGTTCAGTTGCTCTCGAAACGTGCGTGTGTAAAAATGGTGTGTTGCAGCATTTCCCATTGCGGAAATTCTTCCACAAGTTGTAATTATATTAATAAAGGAATAACTTTTCATCGGTAAGTATTGTTTTTTCTAAATAATGCCGTTTTTCCTTAAAATTATAGAATCTTTAAAAGTAATACGAACGTCATAGTCGACCGTTCTTATTATCACGTTTAACTATACATTGCCTCTTATTTTTGTCAACATCGGGCAGGTACCTCATTACAAAAAGCAATGTACTGCACAGTGAACGATAACGTTGCGCGCTCGATTTCCTATCGTGGTACGGCCGCAGAACTCGGTCGCGAGCTAGTGTTGTGACACGGTAATATTATCCTTAATATTACCTTGGTTGTGATTTGTAAAACAACTTTGCATAATTTAACATAGTATTTTAGGAATACGATGTTATATTAATATTGTTTATTTATGATTTATTATCATAATAACTAACTATCTATAAAGCTCGATTACCACTGACTGACTGACTGACATAATTGTTCTCCTTGATGGTGGAGGGGGAGGTATGTTTTTTTTGCAGAATCATGTAGGGGGTGTCCGGGGGACCTAGGAAAAATTCCGACTTTTTGAGATTTGCCCCCCGGAACCACCGCCCCCCAGGGGGGCGCCAAGCAGAGTCACACTGATGAAAAATTTTTAGGGGGTTGTATAGAGGGGGTCATATGATTTCGATTCCAAAAAAAATTTTACCCCCCCGTTCCTCCCAAGACCCCCCTTTTTGAGAGTGCTACCGGATGCCTTACATTGCAAACGCTGGCTGAACCCTACGAGATAGATCAGAATAATGTACTACAGTATTTTACAACTTAAAAAGGTCTACAAAAAAAGTCTACGATAGTATATGTCTATCTCTTAGGGATAACCCACAATAACCATTTTTTATCCTTTACTTTTTACGAGAAATAATGGCTTATTTACGAGGCGATTTTAAGCAGTATAGCATTAATCCTTATCCAATTAAGTAACTTAGATACATTGTGCATTTAATATAAATTAATATTGCCCTTTACAGCATGTAATTTGAATGAATATTTTCGAAGATATTACAGATTTAAAATGACAGGGACATAGCGATTGCGGTATCGGCCGGAGTACCAATTCTGCAGTAGGTATATTTAGTATAAGTTTGCACCCGTGCGAAGCCGGGGCGGGTCGCTAGTTAATAATAAATGAATATTGAAGTACAAACTATATTTTTATTTTATTAGTAAAATGCCCTAGTCATAGAATAACAGTACGATAGGTACGTGACCTGATATTTCGTGCCCAGCACTAGGGTAGATTACATTAAAATGACGTCATAACGACAACAAATGCAAACTTGTCACAAATGTGTGAGTAAGCGAACGTATGCAACTACGCATAAGGCTTAATTTGGTTTGCACTGCATTTTTGGATGGGCGTAGCCGTAATTCCGTAGTTATTGTCTGTGTATGTAGTGGTAAGGTAGTAGAGGGGGCGAGCCGGCGACACGCATTCCCGATAGATCGGATGGTACTCAGCATTTCTAGTGCCTTGTTATTAAGATTTCTGTGGGTATAATACTCTTAATAATGGTATCACCGATTACTATGGGAGTGCTACCAACTTGGACATTTTCCCTTCATTTTTGCTAAAATTATAAAAACGTAATTTAGTGTTTTGCGTCCAGAATGCAAAATAATGTGACATTTTCCAGTACAAAAGGCCACAGAAAACATGCCATGTGTGTTTAATCTTTGTCGGACGGATGCAACATAAAAAGAATTCAGCAAACAAAAGTTTGGATGTTGGCAATACTAATTGACAAAGTGCTTCATCGCCGGTGTGTGAATTTTCGAGAATTATTTCCGAAATAATCGTTAGAATTCTTATTGCCTTAGAAATTACACTATCGCCGTCTTCAATTAAGCAAGAACCATGACCGTAGACCAGGGTGTGGATATCTCGAAGATAGGTGACCGTGGAGTGCTGAAGCGGATCATTCGAGAAGGCGAGGGCACCGACACCCCCAACGCTGGCTGCCAGGTTACAGTCCACTACACCGGGACCCTACTCGACGGCTCCAAGTTTGATTCCAGCAAGGATAGAAACGAACCTTTCGAATTTCAGCTGGGAAAAGGTTAGACAATTTATTTTGAGGGTTGACATAACCTCCTCTTGCACTCCTGTTCTTTTAATATATCTCTTCTTCTATTTATTACTTACCTAAAATACACTATTATCTAGGTAAAAATAGTCTTGAAAAGTAGTCTTTGTAAAGATAGGAACTTCTGCCCTTCAATGAAGAAAACAAATATTCATGCCTTGACCTTTGGGTTCAATTTGCTGTGCTATTAATGATTAATTCAGCTTCTGTGTTACTTCCTTCACATCACACTTAGTAACAAGGTTTATAGATCATCATCATTCACAACTGGTCTTTAAGACAAGACCAAATAGGTGTCTTCTAGACTTACCATCAGGTAAGATTTGGTCAAACAAAGGTAGGGCTGCCATCCGTCCGGGTTTCCCCGGATTTGTCCTAGTTTAGAGGGCGTCCGGGGAGCGTCCGGGCGGGGTTTCATTTGTAGTCCGGGTTTAAAAATTGCAGTCTGGGCCACCGCGCCGCCGCCGCGCCGCCGGACGACGCGATTTATGACATTTTTTACTGTTTTTAGGGTTCCATACCTCAAAAGGAAAAAAGGAACCCTTATAGGAACACTTTGCTGTCCGTCGTTGAAATTGACATGAAAATATATTGAACTCCGTAATTTCTTGGAGCCTTGATATAAATAAAAATTCTAAGTCAACGCTATCAAAAGTTACGGCCGTTTATGTGTGTCCGAATATTTTGAAATGTCAAAGGGCACACAAAACCTATAGGGTACTTCCCGTTGACTTAGAATCATGAAATTCGGCAAGAATCAAGGTCTTATAGCAGGTCTTATAGAGGGAAAAATACGAAAACTGCATATTGGTTGTTTATTCACAAAAAAAAACTATTTTGATTCTTGCTATGGACCAAAACCTATAGAGTAGGTAGGTACTTCCCGTTGACCTAGAACCATAAAATTTGGCAAAAAGCTTGCTTCTTGATACATTTTATGGTTGTTGAATGTGTCATCATCACATTGGAAACATCCGAAACCCGTAAATTCGTAGTTTATTTATAAAAAAAAATGATTTTCGCCTATATATACGTCCCGTTGACCTATAATCATGCACATAATCATCATCATCGGCGCGCGAGCCCAACTCGCATTTGACGTTTTATTAATATACCTACTGACTATGTTTAAAAAAACCTGTTGAAATGTCCGGGTTCTGGGCTCCAAAATCCGGGGATTTCACGCGTGTTGTCCTGGTTGCTAAATTTTATAGATGGCAGCCCTAAACAAAGGGTACAAGAAGGCCTTTTTTTAAAATTCACGATTCTAAAACAGTTTTCATGTTTTTATAAAAAAATATTTAGGTACTTAGTGCTAATTATTATTTTGCAGGGTCGGTGATCAAAGCATGGGACATTGGTGTGGCTACAATGAAGAAAGGCGAGGTGTGCGTGCTGACTTGCGCCCCGGATTATGCCTATGGAGCTCAAGGGAGCCCTCCCAAAATCCCACCCAACTCTACTCTCCAGTTTGAGGTACAATCAGCTTCATTCCAGAAATTATCATTATGGTAGTTAGACAAATAAGGGCTTGCTCAATTAGGACAAATGAGTGCTTACTCTCTATATGGACAAGTTCATAGAATTATTAGGACCAATTCAAACATATCAGCGAAGTCACAGTTCAGTATCAGTGCAGCTCCAATTCAGTACAGATTCACGGACTGTTGTTGGATGGTCAGTATTCCATAATGAATTGGAGATTCACTGATACTGTGACTTCTCTGATATGTGTAAATCGGCCTTTAGTCTCAGCTATGCTTTCGGCTAGATGGTGCTGTGTAGATTGTCCAGCATTGTTTATTTATTTTATTTTAAGTAATAAAAATGCTTTAAAATTAGTTTGCTATTTGTAATATTTAACTACTTGAGGGCACTGAACAGTATTTTTCCCTGTTATGTGGTACTAACTGAAATTTTACTGAACAAGTACCTACTATATCTTATTATCATGTAAAGTGAGTGTAGTCCACCACATCCTCTTTGCAAGTCTAGCTGATAATTTCCATGTGAAATATTGAGATATCTTTACAATTTAATATTACTTTGTCTAGGTTGAAATGATCGACTGGAAAGTAGAAGACCTAAGCCCAACCAAGAACAAAGGCATTCTCAGGCACATCATTGAGCAAGGCACCGGATCTGACACACCCAAGGATGGAACTCTTGTCACAGGTCATTATTTTTACCACAATAAGTACTTACCATGTTTTTAGGGTTCCGTACCTCAAAAGCAAAAAGGAACCTTTATAGGATCCCCCTTTTCTCAGGAACGCATGGAGGTATCAAATTCGTAAGTCCGTAACCTCGGTCCCTCAATATAAATAAAACTTCTAGGTCAACGCAATCAAAAGTTACGGCCGTCTATGTCTGAATATTTTGAAATTTCCAAGGGAACATGCATACAAAACCTATAGAGTACTTCCCGTAGACCTAGAATCATGAAATTTGGCGAGCAGGAAGGTCTTATAGCACAAGTAAAGGAAAACATCCGAAAACCATGAATTTGTAGTTTATTAAAAAAACAAAACTTTTGATTTTCACCATGGACCAAACCAGACAGGGTACTTCCCGTTGACCTAGAATTATAAAATTTGTCAAGAAGCAAGGTCTTCTTCTAAATTTTATAATGCCCAGCACAAGTAAAAGAAAAAACCCTAAAACCGTAAATTGCTATGGATCAAAACCTACAGGGTACCTACTTCCAGTTGACCTAGAATGTAATGATATTTGGCAAGACACAAGGTCTTACAATTATACGGAACCCTAGTGCGCGAGTCAAACTCGCACTTAACGTTTTATTTCTACTCTAAGATATGTCTATCTCAGAGTAGAAAATAACATTCCAAGTCACACCTACCGTCAGAAGTGTATGCCATGCTCTCTCATCCTTATTCCTAGTTGTTTCTGTCCCTCTGCTAGGAAAGGGCCCACAGAAATGTATGAGATTCTCAATTTTCTCCTTCCGCTCTTCAATATATTTTATCTGTTATAGCACTCACAGACCAAGGGACAAGATCTATATAAAATATTTTAATTAAAAACAAAGAATGTAATTTTAAGCAAATTATTTAAAAATATGATAACAGGAAGCTTTCTCCTCTTTCAAAATATCTGAGGCATGAAGTACAGAAACACTATACCAACTGTTGTACTGTATTGTCTGCAGATTACATTGATGGTTCTCTTATTACATTTAGATAAAAGAAAAGCCTGAAGGCACTTTTTACCCAACTACCAAACGGACAAGGGTTATGAGTTTGACTGACACCCTATGTATGTTTATTGAATTAAATATTCTTCTGAATGTTTGTGAAGGTACTATAAATCAGGCTGAAGACAGGGCGCTATGGCGCTCATTAGAGGAGGCCTATGTCCAGCTGTGGACTAATATGTAATGATGATAAGTCGAAATGTAGAAGATAGGTTAGCCCTTAGCTATTAGTGATTTGTGTATGTGAAAAGGGCCTCTATTCTTCACTCAGTTTGGGTCTGTCAAAATTCTAAAGGTACTAACATAAAGTTTGATTATTCCAGTTGAATTGGAAGGCAAACTGCTCACCGACGGCAAAGTATTTGACACAAGAACTGTCACATTTAACCTCGGAGAAGGCAGCGAGATCAACGTCTGCGAAGGCATCGAGCGAGCCCTCGAGAAGTTCAACAAAGATGAAAGATCACGCCTGACCATCCAACCCAAATACGCTTTCAAATCAGAAGGGAACACCACACTAGGAGTGCCGTCTAACTCAGTTGTAGAGTACATTGTAAAATTAACCAACTTTGAGAAAACTAAAGAGGTATGGGCGATGGATGGCAGCGAAAAGCTAGAACAGGCTAAAATATTTAAGGAGAAGGGTACACACTACTTCAAGGATAACAAGTTCCCATTGGCAATCAAAATGTACAAGAGAGTTTGTACTTTTGTTGAAGGTGAGATTTAATTATAACCGTCGATTCTTAATCAAATCAGTCAATCTATTGCCGCGTCTTTTTATACGCAATTTACATTACTTGTAGATTTGAGATCCTTTCTTCGTGCTAACAATTATAACTGAAACTCGACGCCAAGCAAGTGAGTTTTTGTTTTTTGAGTCGTGGTTAGAGAAATCTTTAAAATGGTGAGGACAGAATTAGGGAATTTACCGCGGAGCACCCTTAAGGCTATACTAGTTGTCGGGGCGAAGTCGTCAGTGGGCGCGTCCTAAATGTATGCTATAACATGACATAATAGACATACCCGCGCGCTAGAATGAAATGCACTTACTCGAAAACGGCCGCGTAAAAAAATGGGAACAGATTTAGCACAAGGGTTATTATAGAAAAACTATTGAGTGTATCTTAAATTTATTTAAACTTATGAATAACTAAACTATGTCGGTACGGATTTAATTTTAGAGTTTTTTTTCTCTGTATATTATTTATTTTGCCCAAATTTGGGCTGAAATCAGTGTTGAAATACGAAAGTTTACGAAGCTTGTATTTTTCAAATGTTTCAAACTTTCTACGGTTTTGTGTATAACAGCGTAGTAGCTACCCTTCCACGTTTGTATAGAAAGATGAGCGACTTATTTAGCCTTAAGAAATGAAACACACTGCAATCACCATTCTACCTATAGTGGTGGTTATGCCAAACCCCAGCAGTCTTGCAGAGGCTGAAAGCATGCTGTGGCTGTTGATCGACGATAATCCAACGTCTCTTGCAGATATGCCCGAAGACACGTCGGAGAGTGATGAAGACAAGGCTAAAGCGAAGGACTATCTCTTGTCGGCACACCTGAATCTTGCTCTCGTTTATTTGAAGGTAAGGTTTTTTGTTACTTTTAAAATCAAACTCTTAGTTCAGTCAAGTTTGCTACTATAGGTATATATGGATGTGACTTCCAAAAAGGTAATTTTTTTTTACTTATTCTTTATTGATATAGAATTAAAGTATATTTATTTTTGTATTTTTTTATGTTTTTATTGTGAAATTTAATAATTGAAAAAAGATATTTAGAATCTCAATCGCGTTTCTAAACGATTGGCAAGAGCGAACGTGACGTCACACTTCACATTTTGTATTGTCATGGCTTTGCGGGATATCTTTTTGTATTATTTCGCAGTTGTTTGGTGTTTTCTGTAAAGTAAAATTTTAGTTTCCATCATTTATTTGTATCTAATTTCATTTTGATTGAAAAATCAACGAAGAACAGAAGCGCTTTGAGTTCGACTCAAAGCGAAAATGTGAAGCGTGACGTCACAGAACAGGGGCCATTAAGGCAGCGTTTTTATCACCCGAAACCGAGTGCAGTTTTACGTTTTGTTTTTTAATAACCTTAATAATTATAATTTTGTGGGTGTTATATTATTTCCATAATCTATTAACCTAAATAATCGATGAAAAATAATCTGTCAATGTTGGAAAACACAAATGTTTCATCCCTTACATCCGTAATGAATTCGTCAAACTACGATAGTTTTTATAGTCTGATTTCACTTTTATTATAACTTTAGTTTTGGTTGTTTGACTGTACTGTAGGTATGTTCTCTGCATGATTGTGTAATACATTTAATTTTAATTATAATTTGTTTTGTTCTATGTGTGCTGTGGCGTGTGGTGGCTAATAAATGATAATGTCTATGTCCTTTCCCAGGTTAGTCCACCGCACTACTTTGAGGCCAAGGAACACGCGACCAAGGCGCTAACATTCGACGCTGGCAACGTGAAGGGTCTGTTCCGGCTGGGCCAGGCCATGCTGGGGCTGGGGGAGGCGGAGCTGGCGCTCAAGGAGTTCCAGAAGGTCGTTGGAGCTGAGGCGGGGAATAAGGTACATCTTACATTTATTCACACTACACTCTACATCTCGACAAGTCCATTACCTTCTATAGGATGAAATTTGAAGAGGCGAACCTAGCGGGTTTGCTTGTCAAACTAGGCCTAGATACTCATGGGATCCCCGTGGTAAAAAACAAGAATTACACAAAATTCTAAATTTTTTTACTTCTTCCTTAGTTGAAAAACACCATTGCGGAAAAAAAATTACGAAAAAAAATTATCATAAAAGTTTTGCACCTCATTTCGACGAGATCTTAGGAACCCTGCGGTCTATAGAAAAGATTTTTGTTTTGATTCGTAGGTTATTACTAATTCTTTGGTTCCATAATACAGTTTCTTCATAAGTTGTGTAGTTTTCTTGTAAATAAGCAAAAACATATTTTTTGCGCTTACACGCCGTTCCAAAAACGTATGCTCCGTTCCGCTTCTATAAACGCGAAATCCTATGCCTATCGTTTTCACAAAATGGCGCGTAATGCACCCTCTTAAAAACAAACTGTTTTAGGTATAAGGTTTTGAATAAAGAATTATAAATCTAGTTACCTACATCCACACCTATAATCATATTACTGGAATATTATAATAGGCGAAATGAAGATTTTTGATTTAACACCCGAAATAACAGAGGCGTGTAATGTTAAAAGAAAACTGAAGCAAAAGAGACAACGCACTAACTTTTATTATTTTAAAAGCTTTTATTTAGCTTGCAATATATGTAACTATGTTTGTACGGGTGGAATCTTGCAACTCAATTTTGAAGCAGATGTCTTCAACCGATTGAGCTGAAATTTGGTATACACGTTTAGTTTGGATGACAATGCATTAAAAGCTGGTTTTTATATTTTTTATATTTTTTGAACAGCAAAAGAAGAAGGAAAGTTAAAGCGTTTGACCTATACACACACACACTACATTCCTTTTGTAATAAGTCATATATACACTCGAAGTAAAGGTCAGTACTCACATACGGTATTACTCGATAGTTTTACTCGAAGTCGAGTAAATATCAACGTGTGGACAGCAAAACTCACAGCTCGAAGGCTCGCACCGAGCCGGCTCGATGGAATTAAATGAAAGTAATTTCCTTCGAACCTACTCGAAGCGAGCCGTCAATCTTGACTTGAACGTGTGTACGTGACTGCGAGTGGCGCGAGGCGAGCGTCAGTCTGGTATTGTTTATCGTGATTGAAACACGTGTTTTTAAGAGAAATGTTTAAAAAAAAAAAGAAATTAATCCTTTTGTTTTTTCTTTTCATTTTCTTTGATTTTCTTATAAAGCACTGTGAGACTTGCTAAATACAGCCACCGTCTCCTTTGTTGCACAGACATCCTTAGGCTCGAACGGTTCGGTGAATACTGAACGGCGCGCCTCACTCGATAGATCAATGCTCAATGTGTGGACGAAAGCCCATGCCATGGGTTTTACTCGACAGTTTAGCTCGATCGAGTAATACCGTATGTGAGTACTGACCTTAACTTGGCCTCTAACACCACAGCAAGCCCGCCATAATCGCCGCTTCCACCCAGAAAATCGAGCTCTAACGCACCATAAATAAAGCCCACTTTCCCGTTTCCAGGCGGCCGCCAACCAGATCATAGTATGCAAGAACGCCATCCAAAAGCAGAAGCAGAAGGAGAAGAAGATGTACGCCAATATGTTTGACAAGTTCGCTCATCACGACGAGGAGGTAAAAGGTGCCTAAGGTTAATACTGCAGCGCTCTTTCTTACACAGCTTTCACTTTTATTTACATTTCGACGGCCTCTGTGGCGCGGCGGGCGAAGGCCCGCCTGCGACGCAGGAGGTTGCGGGGTCGATCCCCGCCGGGACAAATATTTGTACGATCTGCGGATGTTTGTTCTGGGTGTTTTCTATGTATAATAAAAAAATATCTATCTATGTAATTTAGTGTATTAGTTATCTAGTAGGTACCCATAACACAAGCTCTGCTTAGCTTGGGGCTAGATGATGATGTGTGAATTGACCAGCATTATTTATTGAGCCGGCATTTCCTTCAAAAGTAAAAGATTAAAAAACAAACTAAATATAAATTAATAAAAATAAAAACTCTCACTCTCGTGGTTTCGGACTTGGCCATCACTGCCCTTCTCAAAAAACCACCCTGTAGACAATGGTCTCAATTCAGATGTCGCCAAAACTAAACTAATTTGACATGACTTAAAATGATACCATCCTTTTCATAACGATCGAAATAAAATGGTTATAATCATTTTAGTGCTGACAAATCAGTTTAGTTTTGACATCTCAATTGACACCATTGTGAGGTGGGTGAGACGACCCCTGTGGCGCAGCGGGCGAAGGTCTGCCTGCGACGCAGGAGGTTGCGGGTTCGATTCCCGCCTCGGGACAAATGTTTGTACGATCTGCAGACATTTGTCCAGGGCGTTCTGGATGTTTCCTATGTATAATAAAAAATATCTATCTATTTAGTGTATTGTATTAAGTATATCAGTTATCTAGTACCCATAACACAAGCTCTGCTTACCTTGAGGCTAGATAATGCTGTGTGAATTGTCCAGCATTATTTATTTATTTATTTATTGTCAATCTAAATCTTCGCCCATACACACGTAATAAATTTCCCCCAACACTTATCCCTTCCCATCTTCAACAGTTGGAGAAAATCAGAGCTAGAGCGGAAGTGGACGTGATTGGCTCAAAGGTGGGGGAGTGGGGCAGCGGCGAGGGCGAGTGGACCGAGACCGAGCGCGCGCGCAAACCGACCGAGTTCGAGAAGGAAAACCCCAACATACTCATGTTAGACAAGGACGGACAGTTTGAGAACATGTGAGGTCCCTCCTCACTGGAGAACGTTTTAGTTATGTTATAGCACCATATTTACTTATTGGTTTTGGGTATAGCCGTTACGTTAGCGATTTAGCTTTGTTATGACAAACTTTTAAATAATTTAATAGTGACAAATATCCATATAAAAAGTCGATTCGAGAAGTTATTTCCAGCGGGATGTTTACCATGATTTGAGTTTTGAGCCTTCCAATATTTCGGCACAGTTTCATGCGCCATGATCATGGAATAACTATTTTTTGAAATGTTACTTTAGTGTTAATAACCACGAAGGATTCAAAAGTGTTATTGTGTAAAAGAATTCCTTTCGTCTCGTTTTTTTTGGAACGAAGTTCCTTATCGCGCGTTGTGAAAGGGGGCTAGACGGAAA